>CM060682.1:19347672-19991101 GCA_030686995.1 Artemisia argyi
GTTACTCCTTGCCGAAGCGAAAAATAGGAGTGGGGTTTATTCCCCAAAGGCGAAGGTTCGAGGAAGACATACTGCCTTTTTGAATGTCACTGCACGACTTGAATCACTAACTAACTAGCCGTTCTAAAAAAAGTATTATATAACACAATAAGAAAATAGTTAAGAACAAAGTTGAAAAATAAAAACTAATAAAATTAAAACTGAACAAATAAATTAGGAGAAGGAGTATATAGTTTTAGTTTTAGTTTTCTTTTTAAGAAAAACGTAACAATATGGTTTGACCTTATTTTTATTTTAAGAGTGATATATACATACAAAGTTATGATTAAATGTCAATGAGCAATAAAATTAAATTAACTTAAGCCACTGAGTCGGGTTGTCGTTGTTGTTTCCTGCAAAATGTAAAACTCAGAAACATAACATATATAAGTTTCCTACGGCGTAGCGCTATTATCAGCTATGCCGTAACTAGTTTAAATAATAACTACGGAGTAGCAATAGCTGCCGTAGTTTCTTTCAGTTTAGCCCTCTACGGCGTAGCGCTATAACTAGCTACGCTGTAGTTGTTAATATTTGAAAATCAGCTTTCTGTGTAAAAATCAGTGCTACGGCATAGCGCTAAGACTAACTATGCCGTAATTACCTAACTGATGTCGCAATCAGCAAAAACTACGGTGGTATGTTCAATTGGCTACGCCGTAACCATAAAAATATCCACCAAAGTTTCAAATAAAGGTTTCCCACTCAAATATACAAAGGGGCAAGTTCAATTTTATCGATTAGTGCATATGTAAACCAAACCTTAATTTTTTAATTCAAATCGAAGAAACTTGTTAAGCACATTCATACATTTGTTCAAGCCATCAATAAATAGGTTAAATCACAACCTAATACGCGGTCTAATCCTATCCATCAAACGAGTAGAAAAATAAAAACCCTAATAATTGCAATAAATTATAAGAAAGGTCAAGAAAAGAGGTTATGGGTGTTTACCTGCCATGGTTGATGCAAGGGAATGAGATGAACAAATTTTTCAGAATTTTTTTTTGCAGAGGTCGTGTTTGAAAAGTGGTCGTGAATGTGTATGTGTGTGCCGAAGCACATATTTATATTATCTGGTTGTGAGCTCTTTCAAAGGGCTATGTCGTAGCTAGTGTAAAATGCATTAAATAGTTTTAATTATAAAATAATGTTATGGCGTAGTTCTATTAATGGCTACGCCGTAGTTAAGTCAAATGTTTTAATAATTTTAAATTGTTAATAAATTTGCGTACCTGGATATCCATGATTTCATAACGAGGTCAAAACTCGTATGTAGATCTTCAATGCATGATTTGTCTTGATCTTTTAATTTGAAAATTGAAATATACCTTAATTTGCAGAAATAAGTTGCTCCCCGGCAGCGGCGCCAAAAACTTGATGCGTTATATTCATCCTGTTTTACATTTATAAACTTGGAGTTATAAGGAGTAACACATACTAACGGGGAGTGTACCCGGTCATGTGTAGTATACCTTTAGATAAATCCGAGTGTCGTCCCAAGAGCTGTTGTTCTGGCGAAATAAGATATATACTAAAAAGGGGTATTAGTTGGATAGAGTAAATATTAATTAAGACATAAGAAAACAGAATATGAGATAAAGATAATAGGACTAGGGATATGTTATTAAGAAATTAAGGTTAAGAAACATTCGTATTCTAAATTTCTACATAGTGGGTAAAAGTCGACAAGAGTCAAATGGTCAAATCTTCAGCCCTATCTTGCACCTTGTCCTATTCCCGCCTATTGTAAAGGTGAGAGTTCATCGGTCGGCGTGAACCTACGAAGATGCAAGAGTCATTAAGCACCATGTTTAATAGACTTGTTCTAGTGGAACTCGGCATGGTCAGATCTTAGATTCCCTCTAGCTTCTTAAGCATATCCAATTGGCAGGTGGTCCTAGGTTTAATTTGCACATAAGGAAAGGTAGTACTATGGTCAATTCTTACCAATTCCCACAACCTACTCATCTAGGGTCCTAGGGTTAATTCACCTAGACTCGTAGATACTACCAAGCTTCAACACTACCAAAACGAAAGGTTTGCAAACAAGCAAAGAAAACTTCTACATAGATAAACATAAATGATAAACTAAACCAAATCTTAATAGAAATAATTCATGGAATATAAAACATAATAGAATTCGAACATGTATTAGACTAGGATGCTCCTAGTCTAATTAGACGCTATCTCTCTAATCTTCATGCTCTTCATTCTTCTTCTGGGTCATTCTCCCCAAACTCTAGTGAAGGATTGGGAAAGGGGAGCTTGTTGAATGGACGGATTTCCTATGGTATTTGCCCGTCAAGGCTACGGCGTAGTTGTATTGTAGGACTACGTCGTAGTCTTTGTTCATAACCTCTACGGTGTAGCTTGTTGGAGTGCTACGTCGTAGTCTTCAGAAAATATCACCTACACCGTAAGTTAATGACTTGTTACGGGCGTATAGCTCTTATCTTCATCACTACGTCGTGATCCAATTACTAACTATGGCGTAGCTTGGTAGTTTTTACTATTACGTCATAGCTAGTTATCGTGCTACGGCGTATTCTTCATTAATTGGAAGTATCAATCATCTAACGATGTAGTCTCATCACTTAACTAGACCGCAGTATTTGTATCTTCATTATAACTTTGAGAGTAATTTCCAATCTTTAGTGTGGTCATGCCAATAAATCATCATAAACGTTCATTAGCTTTTCTCTTGTCCTGAAATGAAATATAAACGAATAAGAGCATAAATGAAGGTACTTAATCGTATAATGATGCGATAATTGGGGAAAATGACACTAAAAATCATGGGTAGATTTGACGTTATCAAATATCCCCCACTTAAACTCTACTTGTCCTCAAGTAGACCGGATTAATAATTAAAAGGTATCTTCCTCATCACGTAGGAGATATGAATTTAAATTAGTAAAATTACTAGAATAAAGTTAAGCCGAACACCTCATGAAAAGAAGGGAAGGAATTCACTCTTACTCTCCCTATTCTAAGTGTCAATTTCGGGGCGCTCTCATAAACGCTCAGTCCTAGCATGTATTCTATCATAAGCTTGGCATTTACACAAAACTCCACCACTAGTGCTAAGGTTAAAACAATTTTTGAAAACAATATTGGGTGAATGATTGTAAAGTTAAGGGTGCAGAGTTGTTACTAATATACTACGGCAAGAGCGACAAAGGCAATGGTACATGACCGGAACGCCGGGCAAGATACCACTGACTGCTCAAATCCCTCACCTAAGTATACTTCACAACTTAAAAGGGGACGATATAGTGTTGGATAATTGTAGGTAAAAATGGAAAATAATCTTATCTTTCAACCGAATGGTCACCAATTGCCTTTTTGCCAGAAAATGCCAATACTCCCAAGCATTGATTCATTTGTATGTCAAGTGACACAGTTT
The DNA here is from genome assembly GCA_030686995.1 of Artemisia argyi. Taxonomy (NCBI): domain Eukaryota; kingdom Viridiplantae; phylum Streptophyta; class Magnoliopsida; order Asterales; family Asteraceae; genus Artemisia; species Artemisia argyi. The sequence continues at coordinate 19,351,121 of CM060682.1, forward strand.
CTCTTCGAACATTTCATAAGGAGCTATGTCTTCCTTGATGAGCTATCTTATTGGTGCTTATGACTCGTACGTTTTATTTTCCACATACTGGAATTCGCATTTTTTTTTTTACAATGATAGACTGATAATATCATCCCCCCACTTGAGATTAACTTAGGTGGAAAACAATTGGGTTCTTCGATCATAACATTCCTCTCTTGATTCTTGGACTAGGCAATTCCTGACATTTAGGCAATAGGAGATTTCTCGATTAAAAACATATGATTACAGGGTTGGTTAAGGTGTAAGGGTGTAATGAAATTTCGTTAATTTGGTGAGAAATGACAAGGAATGGCTCAATAGGGTGTATCTAAGGGTATCTTGCACTAAAAGTGAGTGGAAACAAGGGTTTAAGTGTGGTGGTCAAAAAGTCAATGCGACCAATCAAAAGGTTAAGATATAAAGGTTTATATGGGTGATAATCCTAAAAATATCGTTTTCTCAAAAAGTTTCTTCCAAATGTATTATAAAAACACATTACTCATTTATGGTCTCGAAATGATGTAAAAGCCAAGTTCTAAAGTCTACAATACTATCGGCACACTCAATAATTGGTGGATTTGGGGTAAAATAATTGGAAACGGAAAGGTTAGATCTCACCATGTAATTCAAGGGTTATAGTGTGCTCGGAATTAAATTCATTCTATTTTTGTAAAGCTGTGTCAAAAAATTAAAAATGGCACATAATATATTTTGTATTTTCCAAAACTAGAAAACGAGGACAAGTAATAATCTAAGTAATAAATCATTTCGCATTCTATTCCCATCCCCCCACTTAGTTTGTGCAAAGTCCCTTTTGTACAAAATAGAAATAGAAAAATAGAATAGAAATGGAAAAGAAAAACTCCCCTCACGCTTGTGCTCTCGGATGTTCGCTCATTAATATTCACCATTTTGGTACTAGCTACAGCGTAGGTCTGCGGACCTAGCTACGCCGTAGCTCCAAAAATTGGACAGTGGGTTCTTAAATCTCACAGGGGGTGCTACAGCGTAGGTCAATGACCTGCTACACCGTAGCCACAGTCTGAAACAATATTCCAAAGCTAAAAACCTGCAAATTTATCATTTTTAACAAAAAAACAGCAAAAGTAGCAAGGTATATTCCGAGTTAAGTTATTACAGACATAATATGATAAATTGTTTCAGAGGATTAAGATGAAATAATTGTTCATCAAATGGAGATTTCACTCCTTATTCACATCATGATCCATGGGGGTGTCAAATTGAGTGGTGCGGCCATAAGGGTCTTGAGGAGCTGCATATGAACTTCCTGGATGCATGAAGCTAACCCCCTGCTGGATACCCAAGTCGGGTATGTCGGGCTGATAGACATATTCAGGTCTATTCTAGCGCAAGTGACTCAAATGCATGCTCTGGAGCATTTGGCTTTTACGGTCAACTTGCTAATGATAGTACTCGTTCTGCAATACCTGCAAAGACCTAAAATCAGAACATAAGCTGTCAAACATGTATTTCATACCAGACACCGAAGCTGTCATATCATCCATATCATTCCCGAATCCAATCATACTCTGCTCCATGTACCCCAGCCATCCATCCATGATGTTCATCCTTTCCATCATGGTCATGGTAGGACGGACTCTCACACCACCCCTGCTCCCACTTGCTTGGGATGGCCATACCCCAGCAGCATCGACTTCAGGCTCCAAAATAGGCTCTCCGAATGCATCGTAAGTGACCACCCCATACTCAACCAGCTTAGGTATCCCAATCAATGTCGTGTCTGCCCCAATGGTAACACGAGCTAAAGCAGCAGGGGTCATCAAACCAAAACTTCTTGCAAGCCTAGAAATGTAATGAGCTCCTTGAATCAAACTGCCTCCCTGAGCTCCCTTCGCCCTTCCTTTCATAAACCTAGCCAGATACCAAGGAATGTCAATGTTGTCACCACCATACATGCTGTGCATCAAAAATATATCTTCCATCGTCATCTTTTCCCTAGCGGAATGTCTAGCACGTACAAACACTGCTAGAAGCCTATGCACCAGCCTCCTGATGGGACACCGAATAGATCTGTAAGAAGGTAGAGCCCTGGACTCATAATTGCCCGCATTCGAAATTTGCAAGATGTAAATACTCGGGTTGTAATTGTGAGGTCTCTCTCCCAGGCACCTCCTGTAGTATTCCAAGAAGATGTCGGACACGATTTGTCTCCTAGTATATAGTCCCATAGCCAGAATAAATTCGCTCATGCTCATACTTCTTTGAACACCGCCCAGTTGAAAGAACAAACACTTTTCAGTCAAACTAGTTATGTGCTCCTAAAAATCGACCGTAGCAAGGAACTCCCACACGTACTCATGAATGATCGGCTCGTTAACTGTAAATACCTTTAACCAAGCCTTGCACAAAAACTTATCATCCCCATGTCTAAATACAGTATTGCACCACATTTTCAGCTGCTTAACAGCATCACCCTCACTGACCCTTTCAAACTCGTCCATGTTAAGGGCTTCAGATCCCTAAATAGTCTTAGCCTTAAGTTCTTTGAGTTCATTCTTACATGCTTTCATGATCTCAGGAAAGTAGTTCAAAAACTTAAGCCACTGAGTCAGGTTGTCGTTGTTGTTTCCTTCAAAATGTAAAATTCAAAAACATAACATATATAAGTTTCCAATGGCGTAGCGCTATTATCAGCTACGCCGTAACTAGTTTAAATAATAACTACAGCGTAGCAATAGCTACCGTAGTTTCTTTAAGTTTAGCCCTCTACGGCGTAGCGCTATAACTAGCTACGTCGTAGTTGTTAGTATTTGAAAATCAACTTTCTGTGTAAAAATCAGTGCTACGACGTAGCACTAAGACTAACTACACCGTAATTACCTAACTGTTGTCGCAATCAGCAAAAACTACGGTGGTATGATCAATTGGCTATGCCGTAACCATAAAAATATCCATCAAAGTTTCAAATAAAGGTTTCCCACTCAAATATACAAAGGGGCAAGTTCAATTTTATCGATTAGTGCAAATGTAAATTAAACCCAAATTTTTTAATTCGAATCGAAGAAACTTGTTAACCACATTCATATATTAGTTCAAGCCATCAATAAATAGGTTAAATCACAACCTAATACGCGGTCTAATCCTATCCATCTAACGAGTAGCAAAATAAAAACCCTAATAATTACAATAAATAGGTTAAGAAAAGAGGTTATGGGTGTTTACCTGCCATGGTTGATGTAAGGGAATGAGATGAACAAATTTTTCAGAATTTTTTTTTGCAGAGATCGTGTTTGAAAAGTGGTTGAGAATGTGTATGTGTGTGCAGAAGCACATATTTATAACATCTGGTTGCTACGTCGTAGCTCTTTCAAAGGGCTATGTCGTAGCTAGTTTAAAATGAATTAAATAGTTTTAATTATACAATAATGCTACGGCATAGTTCTTTTAATGGCTACACCGTAGTTAAGTCTGAAATTTTAATAATTTTAAGTTGTTAATAAATTTGCGTACCTGGATATCCATGATTTCATAATGAGGTCAAAACTCGTATGTAGATCGTCAATGCATGATTTGTCTTGATCTTTTAATTTGAAAATTGAAATATACCTTAATTCGCCGAAATAAACTGGTCCCCGACAGCGGCGCCAAAAACTTGATGTGTTATATTCATCATGTTTTACATTTATAAACTTAGAGTTATAAGGATTAACACATACTAACGGGCAGTGTGCCCGGTCATGTGTAGTATGCCTTTAGATAAATTCGAGTGTTGTCCCAAGAGCTCTTGTTCTGGCAAAATAAGATAGATACTAAAAAGGGGTATTAGTTGGATAGAGTAAATATTAATTAATACATAAGTAAACAGAATAGGAGATAAAGGTAATAGGACTAGGGATATGTTATTAAGAAATTAAGGTTAAGCAACATTCGTATTCTAACTTTCTACGTAGTGGGTAAAAGTCGACAAGAGTCAAGTGGTCAAATTGTCAGCCCTATCTTGCACCTTGTCCTATTCCCGCCTATTGTAAAGGCGAGAGTTCATCGGTCGGCGTGAACCTACAAAGATGCAAGAGTCATTAAGCACCATGTTTAATAGACTTGTTCTGGTGGAACCCGACATGGTAAGATCTTAGTTTCCCTCTAGCTTCTTAAGCATATCCAATTGGCAGGTGGTCCTAGGGTTAATTCGCACATAAGGAATGGTCGTACTATGGCCAATTCTTACCAATCCTGTAACACCCCCATTTTTCACTGATCGCAGCGGATTAAGTGTTTAGGGTATTACTTCATAGAATCACAGTTACAGTAATAGAAAAGGACTCAAAAAGAGACGTTTTAGAAATTTAGTTATCATTCATTTAATTATCAGAGTTTTATTAGTAAAAGATATACTTTTACTTTTGACGAGGTCCCAAAGTCTAGGTGTTAGGTTATGTTTGAATGATAACCAGTTTGAAAGTCCTTCGAGTTCAGTGCCTCCTTCTGCCATATCTCCGTAGAAATGATATACCTAGAATACATGCTTAAAAGTCAACACTAGGTGTTGAGTGAGAGTCATAGGTTTAAGTGTTAGTGTATACAAGTTCCCTAGGTTTCGTTGTTACACCCATCTAGGAAGATGTAGTGTGTGTGTGTGATAATTGTGATGCATGGACAATTATCATGAGTGGGGTATGTTGCACTAAGCTCATAAACCACACCTTAACAATCCGGGTTATGGGGGCTGCAGACCCAACCATGAGGGGATGGGAAGGATAACTTGCCAAAGTTAATCCTTCAGTGGATTCAAATATAGTACTTATTGGTAGCATCCAGAAAGATGTTAATACCAACGGGAGTTGTCAAAGTCCAATAGATCTATCAACTATATTCGCGTTCGCGTGGGTAAAATAAAACAAATGATTAGATTCATGAATTTTGGTTATGTAGTGGTGGCAGAGTAAAATCCAAGATCTGGACTCAACTAGGGTATGAATAACATTGATTGAAACACAGCGGAATATAGAATAAGAACACAATCAACATTACTAATAAGGTTTTCTTTTGTTGAATATAAAACAAACTAATAATACTACTACTAACTACTACACGCTCTATGCGTTTTTTAGACTCTCATTGGATAGACTAGCTATTGAATGGATGAGTGAGTAACCTAGACGCCTTCCCTCTTTATATACTAGAGGAAGGTTACAAACCCTAGCTTACTAATAAAGCTAACTATTACATATTAGGCCCTCATTGTTTCTTCTTTCTTCATTCTTGCTTGTAGGTTTTGTAATCTTCAAATCTGTAATTCCTAACAATCTTCCCCTATTTGATATTACAAAACAATCTTCATGAAGAAACAATGCTAAAACATGTCATCACAAATAATAAGCTACACATCATAAATCTTCTTCCCCTTTTTGTAATCATCCAATAGGGTCTTGTGCAACTCCGTAAACGCTTCCCCTCAAGTGATGCATGTAGATGGATAAGTATTATTGAACAATATGCTTCCCCTTAAAAATATACTAACCATCTCATGAATCTCGAACTCAGTAGCATGGAACATTTCTTCCTTCAGTGCGAAAAAGACATCATAAAATGTCTTTGGATAATTCTTGTAGTCAATATATGCATGGCGATTACATGCAATGGCCGATAGTCTCAGTGAACGCAGACGGATCAACCAGAAACCACTCAATGCTTATGATTATCTAATTTTGTGTAATCATATCATGAACTGTATGGTATCATATCCCCCCAAAATATTTGTAAAGCGCGTGTAACTGTTCCAATCAAGAATTATACCAAGAGCTGAATCTCCAAAACGAACCATACTCATCTTCATTGTTCAAGATCCATGGGCGTCTTCGGACCTATAATCAAATATCAACCAACAAAAACAAAATAATAACTTTTTTTTTAACTACGAACAGCAGTAACGAGCAGCATGAACGAACAACAGTATCGAGATAATCCTAACAGTAGAAATACATCGTGTAGCAGCAGATTCAGTAACCCATCAGCAGAATCAATTCGTATAGCCCATCAGCAGAAACATTGTGAGATCAGCAGAAACAAAAACTATCATGAACAATCAGCAGCGACAAAGATAATAGCACCTCATTAAATGAATATCACGACAACACATGTTGAAGAGTTAATGCAGTACGAGGTAATTGACTGACCCATGATATGAACATTAAAAACAAATCTTCATACACAATATAATATACTCAATCTACGCCTCCATTATTGCTTCCCCATGTGATTCATTGTACCAGCAGTAACAAATAAAATAAAATATTCAACTCAGCCCACTTTGATACTCAGCGACAAAACCTTTCCACTGATCCAATTATTTGACAACAGCAGCAAAACATTAGCCTCAGTACCGAGAATGAATATAATAATCAACATAAGCAATTTTCATCATCCAATGATTCATCTAATCACATGACAAATCACTATCAACCAAATATTATAATCAACCATAAACAAATCATATATAACTATACCAAGCATGATCCAATCTCTTGCAAAAGAATGAAAGCGACATATCAAATAAACCAATTGTATTTCATCCCCACTATCTTCATAAACAATTAAAATAATCGACCATAGCCCCACACCAATTCTTGCAACCAATTCATAGCGACAATACCAGATATTGACACCATATCAGCATGAGGTTAAAATAATTGAGAATCGGCCCAAATAATAAACGACAATCCATGATTCGTTAATTAAAGAAGACGACAACATCAGCACTTGTTTGATTATGTCGATACCCTTTTAATTCTGTTCCGTAATAAATTAGTACGAGATGAATACCTTACAGCCCCACTTTTCTTTATGAAAGAATTAATAATCAGTAGCATCGACCCATGTTAGACACAATTAATACTAATTCATGATTAATTAGTATAAGGATATCAATGCTTTTAATTGGTACGAAACAGAATATCATCCCTTTTTAATGATCCGATCCCAAAAAAATAAATAACAATTACCTCAATAATTTTAACAACCATCGAACCTTCATTACAGCTGCTTCAAACGACTTCAAGTCTGCTTCTTCTTCACAACTGCTCTTTATTGACAATGAAAACCTTATAAACCCTAGATACCGAGCCCCCTGTGCTCTGATGCCAATTGTAAAATCCAAGATCACTCAACTAGGGTATGAATAACATTGATTGAAACACAACGGAATATAGAATAAGAACACAATCAACATTACTAATAAGGTTTTCTTTTATTGAATATAAAACAAACTAATAATACTACTACTAACTACTACACACTTTATGCGTTTTTTAGACTCTCATTGGAGAGACTAGCTATTGAATGGATGAGTGAGTAACCTAGACGCCTTCCCTCTTTATATAATAGAGGGAGGTTACAAACCCTAGCTTACTAATAAAGCTAACTATTACATATTAGGCCCTCATTGTTTCTTCTTTCTTCATTCTTGCTTGTAGGTTTTGTAATCTTTAAATATGAATTCCCAACAGGCAGTTAGTTTACTCGTGCAACAACCAAAGAAAAAGACTTGTATACGGTTTTAAGTAAAGCAAGTATACGTAGCATGTATCTCCCTCACAGGGTTTGTAAAGCATTTAGAGTGAAAGTTTTTAAAAAGAGTATGAGGCTATGAACTCACCTGGGCTTAGGGAAATCTAATTGATGCAAAAAGTGACTCGGGAACTAGACTGCCTTACTCACGTATCCTAGTGTGTTATAGGTTTGGATGTATGTCAAGCTTTAGTTATCTTGTTTAAGTTTCTTAAGCTATTGTTCTTAGGTTCGTTAATGTTTTAGATATAATATAACACCGTTCAGGCCATCACAATCCAGAAGTATATGACTCCTCACATGAAGCTCCCTACTATTGTATTATGTTATCAACATAATACCGTTCGGTCCATCATAATTCAGAAGTTAATACTCTTCACGTGAAGCTCCCTACTATTGAGCTATATTGTTATTAAGTTAAGTTATAATCATAACACCGTTCGGGCCATCATAATCCAGAAGTACATGTAATAATCATTTGAGGAGCCAGGGTACTTTAATTCGTAAACCCAGCAAACTCGTCAAAACAAAATATCCACATGGTACTCCTCACATGAAGCTCCCTACTATTGTGTTATGCTTCTAACTTTAATTAGGTTTTATATTTATATATATTTTTACTTTATACCCGTATAGTTTATATATTTACATTTTCTACCCTAAACTTATAATACTTATATTATTTATACTTATAACTATCTATACTTGACACAATTAGTCCCTAGAATTCTATATATTTTTAGAAAATGGCATAATTAACCCTTGGACTCATAAGTTTTCTATATTTACCATTTAGACCCATAACTTTATAATATTTGCATAACTAGTCCTTTTTAGTTTATACTCGTAACTTGTTTTAATTTCTATCCTAAGGTTTCAATACTTTGCAAAATGAGTACTTGCACTAATAACTTCTAGGAAATGTCAAAAACAGTCCCTAGACTTTATAGTTTCTAGAGTTTATGATATATACCCTTATGCATGTAAAGTTTTGCAAAACTAGTCCTAAATTCATGTAAACTATATTTTTATGTAACAACTAAGTTTCCTAGCTTATGTTTAACTACTATTAGCTTATTTAAGTTATCTAAACTAGCTTAAGGCTTATGAAAAGGGCTTATAGCATGTATTTAGGTTTTAGTCTAAAATTAGTGTTTTAAAAAGAAAACTAGTAAATGAAATGGTTTGAGGCTTAGGCAAGGGTTCCTAGGGGATCTAAGGCATCCTAATACTATCCTAAGACTAAACTAAAGCTAAAGAAACTAGATTAGAAAGCTTACGTGACTAGGGAAATGTTAACGAGGGTTTTAGGGTTTCTAGGGGATCTCTCGGCTAAAACCACAACTCGACACTACCCAAGCTTCTATACTCGACTTCTAGGGACTTAGTACTACTGAATATATGTGAGGTAAAGAGGATAAAATGTGTGAGAAATAATGGATGGAGGAGGGGGTATTTATAGGGTCGCGAAGAGGATAGGTGGCAAACGGGGTGGTGTGGTATCGAGGATGGGGAGGGGTGAGTAAGCAAGGCTAGAGGGGGTTTTGGCAGGTCTATAGGTGACAAGGAAGAGCTAGGAGGTAGCTAGGGGGCTGAGGTACGCTGGTTGTGGTGGTGGGAGGCCGAGGGAGGCGGTTTGGGCATGGTGGTGACAAGTACGTGATGCACCTACTTGTGTGGGTGCTTGTGAGGTGCTAGGGTGCTAGCTTAGTTAGGGAGAGGTGCTAGGGTGCTAGGTTGAATGTGGTTGAGGTGCTTATGTTTAGGTTTTACTAGTTTAGGTTAAGTTTAGACCTAGTTTTACTTAGTGAGAGTTTAGGGTTTTACCTAAGGTTTAGTGCCTAGGTTAGGTTCCTAAGAGTGTTTAGTGACTAATCCTAAGTCCTAAAGGGCTTACACTAAGTGATGGTAGCTTATGGGAAAGGTTTGACCTAGTTTTGTGACCTAATTGTGTTTAGTGGTAGATTAGGGTTTATCCTATAGTTTAGTGCCTAGATTAGTGTCATATGAGTGCCTAATGACTAATCCTAGGTCCTAAGAGGCTTATACAAAGTGGTGGTAAACCTATGATGAAGTTTTGGGATAGTTTAGACCAAATTCTAGGAAGTTATGGTTTTGTGCTTACGGGACTTGTACCTAAGTTCTAAGGGGTTGTACTAGTGCCTAATGGTCCTAAGGTATCCTAATATTTCTAAGGTAACTCATACTTAAGCCTTGGACACTTTCAAACTAGTTTAGTTAAGCATATAGGGTTTAGTAAGCACATAGACCTAATTAGGGTTTAATTAAGGTTTATTAGGGTTTTGTGATATATTTAGTGTGTTAAATTGATAGATTACTTATTATGATATTGTTTTGATCTTATGCTTGACATACCAGGGGTTTATAGGATGTGAGTGTTGAGTTATTTGGCTTGTGTAGATATGTGAGCAGGTCTAGAGAGTCATGCAAGTAATGAATGCATATAAAAAGCAAAAATTTACCTGTGAAATATCTACTATAGGTATTTGTAATGGAAATGATAGAAATGAGATTTTGTGGGTTGTTACAAATCCCCAAAACCTACTCTTCTAGGGTCCTAGGGTGAATTTACCTAGACTCGTAGATACTACCAAGCTTCAACACTACCAAAACGAAAGGTTTGCAAACAAGCAAAGAAAACTTCTACATAGATAAACATGAATTATAAACTAAACCAAATCTTAATAGAAAGAATTCATGGAATGTAAAACATAATAGAATTCGAACATGTATTAGACTAGGATACTCCTAGTCTAATTAGACATTATCTCTATAATCTTCTTTCTCTTCATTCTTCTTCTGGGTCGTTCTCCCCAAACCCTAGTGAAGGATTGGGAAAGGGGAGCTTGTTGAATGGATGGATTTCCTATGGTATTTATGGTGCCCGTCAAGGCTAAGACGTAGTTGTATTTTAGGACTACGCCGTAGTCTTTGTTCATAACCTCTACGGCGTAGCTTGTTGGAGTGCTACGTCGTAGTCTTCATAAAATATCAGCTACGCCGTAATTCAATGACTTGTTACGGGCGTATAGCTCTTATCTTCATCACTACGCTGTAATGCAATTACTAACTACGGCGTAGCTTTGTAGTTTTAACTATTACGCTGTAGCTAGTTATCATGCTACGGCGTATTCTTCATTAACTGGAAGTATCAATCATCTAACGGTGTAGTCTCATCACTTAACTAGACCGCATTATTTGTATCTTCATTATAACTTTGAGAGTAATTTCCAATCTTTAGTGTAGTCATGCCAATAAATCATCATAAACGTTCATTAGCTCTTCTCTTGTCCTGAAATGAAATATAAATGAATAAGAGCATAAATGAAGGTACTTAATCGTATAATGATGCGATAACGGGAGAAATTGACACTAAGAATCATGGGTATATTTGACGTTATCATTTGACCAGCTTTTGCATCCAAGGCAGCCAGATGAGTGTTCAACATATTTTGAAGTTCAGCCTTTAAGACAGATGTGATCAGATCAGGCATGGTGGTACATAAGCTTTCTACAAAAGACCTTGTAGCTGGTGGTGCAGGAACATGCTGATTTCCTCAAGCTTGAACTTCAACTAACAGAGGATCAGCATCTTGAATCTCAGGCTATTGGAAGATAAAAGAATGATCAGGTTGAGGGAGCACTATTGTGACAGGTGGTGATAATGGGATATTGAGTTGATCCTCTAAGTGTACATCAACTTTTGGAGAGGTCGCTGGTGTATAAACCCTCTCATCCTTCTCAGATTTTTCATCCTTATCTAAGAATATATCCACAATCTCCAAAGCTTTAGGAACATCCTCTTCTTTAGCTTCTAAATGATATTCATATACTTCATGTGGCTCTAGCTCAATGTTAGAGTGGGAAAAGATTAGATCTGTATCTGAATAGTGACAAGGATTAGTATCAAGAAGTTGATATGTTTTGTTGTCCCTTTCATCAGTGAGTTGTGTATTGCTCACTGAGTCAATGAGAACTTTTGTGTATTCCTATGACAAAGGATGTGATTGTCTAATTTCATCATTGGAATATTATGAGTGTTTATGGATTCCTTTCTCATCGGAGTTGTTCACTCGATCCGAGGCTTTAGAATTCTTTAACTCTCTAGATAACAGCTTTGATGTACTATTACCATTATAGGGATGTGAATCTTTGTGGGTCCCCTTCTTGGAACGTTTGTGCTTACCCTCTGAAGATATAGGAACCTGTGACTCCCATAGATAACAGTTGTGATTGATATCATTGTAGGGATGTGAATGTTGGTCTTATCAGAGACTTGTAAGTTTCTCTCTAAGTCAAAGGAGTTTAAAAAGGGAGATAATTACCAAAATGGCCCATTGCCCTGCGGTCTAGGCATTTTTAGCCCGATTTTGAAATATTCTTAATTTAGCTCGGGTTGCCCTGGGCAACAAGCGTATAGCCAACCACATGATGTCACATGTCCTCTAGTTTCCTAAAAATTACAAAAGTTGCCCAAAAAAGACAAAAACTGCCCCCCAAAAATGACACTTGTCATCATTCGGGTGGCTATACGCTTGTTGCCCAGGGCAACCCAGGCTAAAACGTGAATATTTCAAAATCGGGCTAAATATGCCTAGACGCAGAGCAACCGGGCTATTTAACTATTTATCCCTTAAAAGGGTTAATTACCAAAATCAGGTAGAGGTTGTGATACACCACTGCCATCATTGATGAAGAGTGATTTACTTTTAAGTCAAAAGATGGTAGGATTAACAATCCAATCCATATGGTTCCAAAGCAACGTAACCTATAAAGAACTTCATTATCGTAGAGTCACCATAGGTGATGATTCTCTTAAAAATAAGGCCTTAGCAAGTATGTCATAGATGAAAGGTAGTAGATCATAAAGTGTGTTGTAGAGAAGGCTAATTTTGTTTTGTCAGCTTCTTAAAACAAAAAAAAAATGATTTTAGTGTTTCAGTACCATTAGAGTCTGAGTGAGGTTCAGAGTCCCCAATGGTCAGGCCCTTAGACCCAGGTTATTGTTTGCCATGGATCAGGCCAAGAGTGTTACAGTCATGTTTGGGTGTTATAAGCCCTAAACCATCGTTCCCTAGTGCTGACTCGGAGTGAAAAGATAATCAAATAAAGACTGGCTGAATTCATACATGCTGGTGGAACTGTGTATGAACTAGTTATAGCATCAACTTTTACCTCTATATCCTTATCAACCTCCCCATTACCTCATTTATTAGTGTCCATGTGAACAGTTTCAAGATTACCTGAAGTCTCCTTCTGACTCTCACGGATTTCATGAGTAGTGACTGATGATTCTTGTTTAGAATCATTTGCATTATGATATTCATCCTCTTCATCATTGTGCTCTATTGATGAGGCTTCACTCTCAGAGGGAGTAGATGTTTTGTATGACGAAATAAGTCTATGGGTTGAGGGAAGATTATTTTTGGTATTTTAATGTTTTTTAGAAAGCAAGTAAAATTCCGGGTATTTGAAGAGGTTAGTTTTAACTACTAATTAAACTAATGACAAGATTTGGTGAAATTCTTATAATAGGAAAAGCTTATTTACTTAGAATTTCATTACTCCCTATTTATATCCTATTATGTTGTTGAATTGTCATGTCCTTGTCAAATGTGATGTTGAGTATTCCTAATTTCGTATTGTGGGATGATCAGACCTCGTGTCTATAGAACTATTCTCAGTGTATGACGCCTAATGGAATTGTCAAGTACACCTTTCCACTAGCCTACGCATTAGATAATCACGTCCAATTAATCAACCTAAGACATAAGTTATTAATGAGTTACATTTTACTGGACGTTCAAGCTTGTATAGTTTTCCCTAGCCAGTTTTCCAACTCCTAATGTACATCTATTAAACAAGAGATGACAACATTACAATCAATAGCTAAGTTTCATGCAATCCTAAGCAAATACGAATTAATTTAGCCTTATGGTGATACGTGGAATCGCACCAGGCTTTACCTCTCAAGGGATCTTGAGAAGCTTACAACCCCCACCAGGCAGTGTACCTGATCGTTGTAGTATAGTATAGTGACAAGTACCGGGGGATTGATCGTTCAGCTAGGAATAGTGTCGCTAGGATTAGAAAACCTAAGTACTAGTTCTAGAGATGAGGGATGATTCTTTTTGTATTTTTATATTTTTTAGAAAGCAAATTAAAATCTCGGGTTTGAAGGATATGGGCGGAATTAGTTGCTAGTCAACTAACCCAATACTAAGATGCAATCAAAATAAAATACTAAAAATGAAAATAAACTATATTAAACTAAGGTTGTGAACAATAAGTGGGAGAAATGTGTTTACTTAGATTTCACAACTCCCTAGATATCTTTTACACGTTAATTACTTGTTATAGTTGCGTGGATGACGGATTGTATTCCTTAATACCATTCATGGGGTGGTGTACTTACTTCCCCAATCCTATGAGTGCCTACTTCACTCCTATGTCGAGGCTGCAAGAAGCTCCTAACATGGGATCATTAGAATTTACTCATGCATTAAATACAACCAATAAAACCTAGTACACATCGGTTCATGTTTCCTAAGACGTTCAAGCATGTTACCATTTGGAGATCTACCAGTTTTCTTAAGCCTAACATTGAAATCATTCATCCAATACAACCATAAACAAGTAATCAACACATAATCAACATCTACGTTTCATTAGATCTGAGCAAACACAAGATAAATCTAGCCTAGCATGGTGGAATCAAGACAAGCACAAGATATAGACAACCAACACATAGACATATTGATTGAATTAAGAAAAGACTTATCTTAATAACATATGTAAGGATTCAAGGGGTTGAAAACCCTTGAAAAGCTGTAAAATTCGTATATGGTTCGGCCTTAGGGTTTCTCCAAACTTGTTCTTTTTAATGAATGAAAATTAGAAAACTATATATAGATATTAGAGGCTGACGGCGTCAAGAACAAACTTGTGACGCCGCCAAAATAATCCTCGGACTGCCTTGATCTACATCTGACGCCGTCATGTTGTCCATTTTTGCAGGCCGTCACACTTTTAACATTTGACGCTCTACTTGTGACGCCTTCATTTCTGTACTGGGTCGTCATGGTATTTACTCTTGACGCCGTCAGGAAAGTACTCTTGACGCCGTCACACACTGTTCCCAGCATGGAAAATTAAGTCTTTGGCGTTTTCTTCACTTTTATGCTCCAAAAACGTCTGAATTGCTTCCTTTTCCAGATTTCACTCCCAAAGTACCAAAAATCACAAAAGGAACGATTTAGGGCAATATTTGATCAAATAAATTCAATTTCGGGCTTAAATGACCCCCTAAAAACGGATCATTTTTCGCCTCATCATATACCCTTACACTTGAGATTTGCTTGTCCTTGAGCAAATGTGCTTTTATTCTAATCAAAATAAAAGTTAGGGGTCATTTAACACTAATATAAAAGTAATTACTACAAATAATCGTTCCACTAAAGACCAAAGACAAGCACGGAGGTCATATACTAGCACCTCACAAATAGTGTTTAGATACTCACATCTCTTGGGTGTAATAAAGTATAAATTACAATATGGAAACGGAAGATATCTCTCACTACATGTCATAGCGAAATGGATTACCATAGGCTTGGGAAAGGATCAAACCTCCACTACATGGCGTAAGCACCTAGGATAAACTATCAAAGAGGTCTTTTAAAGGGTTGTAACGTTAGGTGTAGGGATATGAAATACACGGTTTTGTTGGATATAGGCAGTCTTTACTGGTGGCGAGTTAACAATCTTGGTTAATTATATGTACAATATGGCGTTGCTAAGCCAAGACTAGACTCGACTTAAGCTAATAAATGAAAAATAACCAAAAACATAAAATGAATATAGAATAAAAAGGGATGGTAGTCCGTATGTTTTTCTCTTTTCTCTTTTTCTATTTTTTATTCATGTTTTTTTTTCGATTTTTTTTTTATTTTTTTTTATTTTTTTTAATTTTTTACATACACTCTTGCCCTACCATCCAAAATAATACATCATAGGGAATGGAAATTCCCCTTACACTTGAATTTTTACATACTTTACAATAAACTAATCTAATGACTCGAATTAAGAAAATCAAAACACCTGGAGTACTTTTAAGATTAACGTACATACGGGGGTAACAAATGATGTTCTTCCCCATTACTCCATAAAATAAGTACCTTACCCATGAGTCCCAATCGTCCCAAAACAATATGTACAAGGATATGAATCGACTTAGCAACCATGTAATCAATTAGATAATTAACTTAGGGTTTAACAAATAACAATAATGCACTAAAGATGAGCGCATACACGGAAGGCTAAGGCGATTTGGGTGTACATTTAAGTGGGGTGTAACAAATTCTTCCTTTAAGTAAAATGCTTAAAGTTAGAAACGAAAAGATAGGCTCGGAGGGGTGTACTAGGGGTTTCATGTACTAAAAATGAGTACAACGCTAAGGTGTGGGAAAAATTAGTTGACTTAACTAGCCAAGTAATATAACTTAAATGGTCAAGTAATTATGATACGGGTTTAACACAAGGGTGATCCTAATGCTTCTTATCATGTAGTAAATCCTACTACACGAATGTAGTCTCACTAGCGATTTCGGGATGCATCACTAACGCAAGTTCTAGAATCTAAATGCTACCGGTACACTCATAAGCACTAATAGTAAATGCTTTTCCTATCAAATCTAAAGGCGAACCTCACATATTTGGGTGGAAATTTTTTTTGAATGGTACAGTTATGTGCTAGTTATACAATCTCCTATCCATGAGACGCTTGCTATGGCTAAAGTTTCACTCCTAAATGTTGTAAAAAATTTTAAATTTGGCGCTAAAATTACACTAACAAGTATTTCTCATAGTTTTATTACACATCTACCATTAAACAAACAAACTCAAGCGAAAGTGTATTTGTAAGGTGTCATCATTTTACCCTCCCCTTACACTTAGGATGAACATTGTCCCCAATGTTCAAGTAAAGAATGTAAAAGTAAAATAAGTAAAACAAATGAAATAAAATACTCCCCTGATTCGCTCGGTATGGATAATAGGGTGGCCAGGTTAGATCTTCCTCCAAGAAAATGAACAATCAAAGCTTCCCTTCCAGAAAAATAATCATCTTCTTGTCATACATAACCTGTAAATCCTGAGAAAACAGACAAGGCAACTTCGCATAAAATCGGCGGCAATTGATACGTGGGAATCGCACCAGCCTTTACCTCTCAAGGGATCTTGAGAAGCTTACAACCCCCACCAGGCAGTGTACCTGATCGTTGTAGTATAGTATAGTGACAAGTACCGGGGGATTGATCGTTCAGCTTAGGAATAGTGTCGCTAGGATTAGAAAACCTAAATACTAGTTCTAAAGGTGAGGGATGATTATTTTTGTATTTTATATTTTTTTAGAAAGCAATTAAAATTCTCGGGTTTGAAGGATTTGGGAGGAATTAGTTGCTAATCAACTAACCAAATACTAAAGATGCAATCAAAATAAAATACTAGAAATGAAAATAAGCTAAATTATACTAAAGTTGTGAGCAATAAGTGGAGAAAATGTGTTTACTTAGATTTTACTACTCCCTAGACATCTTTTACACGTTAATTACTTGTTATAATTGCATGGATGACGGATCGTATTCCTTAATACCATTCATGGGGTGGCACACTTAACTCCCCAATTCTATGAGCTCTTATCTCCTCCTATACCATGCCCAGCACAACTATAGGGATTGTAAACAGTGGCTCATGCATTAAATACAACCAATAAAGACCTAGTGCGCGTCGGTTCATGTTTCTTAAGACGTTCAAGCATGTTACCAATTGGATATCTGCCAGTTTTCTTAAGCCTAACATATAAATCATTCATCCAAGACAAGTATAAACAAGTAATCAACACATAATTAACATCTAGGTTTCATTAGATCCAAGCAAACACAAGATAGATCTAGCCTAGCATGATGGAATTAAGATATAGACAACCAACACATAGACATATTGAATTAAAAGAACACTTATCTCAATTACACATGAAAGGTATCAAGGGCTTGGAACCCTTGAAAAACCTGTAAAATTCGCACCAAGTTCGTACTTAGGGTTTCTCCAAAACTTCTCTCCTTTTTAATGTGAAAATTAGAAAACTATATATAAGAAAAGGGGTCTGACGGCGTCAAGACCAAGCTTGTGACGCCGTCACCTCGCCGCCAAAACTTTTCTCGGACTGCCTTGATCTACATTTGACGCCGTCAAGTGATAATCATTTCCATGCCGTCATGACTTTTACTCTTGACGCCCTACTTCGTGACGCCGTCAAATCTTTACTGGATCATCATGGAATTTTGCTCTTGACGGCCGTCAGGGAGTTACTCTTGACGCCGTCACCTACTGTTCCCAGCATGGAAAATTAAGACTTTGGCGTTTTCTTCACTTTTATGCTCCAAAAACGTCCGAATTGCTTCCTTTTCCAGATTTCTCTCCCAAAGTACCTAAAATCACAAAAGGAACGATTTAGGGCAATATTTGATCAAATAAATTCAATTCCGGGCTTAAATGACCCCCTAAAAACGGATCATTTTTCGCCTCATCAGCAATCTACATAAGTTACTAAATCCTAGAAAGCAAAATAAGATATAATGCTTGTGGAATGAAGTTTGCAGATTTTCTGGAGATTATAAAACATAATAATTCAACAAAAACTTTAAGAATCCGTTAGAAAAACAAAACTGGTAAAATTTCCAGATTTTTACACGTGACGCCGTCAAGAGCAAGCTCATGACGCCGTCAGAAGTGACCTGCAGAAATTCTTATGTTAAGTTTCCGGAAAATTTCTGGAAAAACTTGGTCCTACTTCCTGGAAAATCCTGCAAAACTTCATTATGACTCAATACAAGCATTTGACTCTAACAAATACGAATATACATGTTCACTTAATATTGTGGAGAATCATGATCGGTTTGTTTCTTAAAAACATATTTGGGGTTTCCACTTACACTTATCTTTTGCAAAAATACCTTTGGGTGAAGTTAAGACCAATGTTTTAAAAATCGCGCCTAAGGCGCGCCTACTCCATAAATCCCACGAGACTCTAGCCTTTGAGATTTTTTTAGATTGAGGCTCATGACATGCATGAATCCCGTAAAAATCGCAGCGCCTTGGTGATTTTTGCGCTTTTGCGCCTTGGGGATTTGTGCGCCTTACGGACAAAAACACAAAGAAATAAGATAGACTAAAGAAAACCTAAAAATAAAAATAAAATCTTATTAGAAAGGAATCTAGCAAGTAGACCTACTAAAAAGAGATTCTAACCTAGACAATAACTATTCCCCAGGCTGCGGCGCCAAAAACTTGATACGTGGGAATCGCACCAGGCTTTACCTCTCAAGGGATCTTGAGAAGCTTACAACCCCCTCCAGGCAGTGTACCTGATCGTTGTAGTATAGTATAGTGACAAGTACCGGGGGATTGATCGTTCAGCTAGGAATAGTGTCGCTAGGATTAGAAACCTAAGTACTAGTTCTAGAGATGAGGGGTGATTCTTTTTGTATTTTTATATTTTTTAGAAAGCAAATTAAAATCTCGGGTTTGAAGGATATGGGCGGAATTAGTTGCGAGTCAACTAACCCAATACTAAGATGCAATCAAAATAAAATACTAAAAATGAAAATAAACTATATTAAACTAAGGTTGTGAATAATAAGTGGGAGAAATGTGTTTACTTAGATTTCACTACTCCCTAGATATCTTTTACACGTTAATTACTTGTTATAGTTGCGTGGATGACGGATTGTATTCCTTAATACCATTCATGGGGTGGCGTACTTACTTCCCCAATCCTATGAGTGCCTACTTCACTCCTATGTCGAGCCTGCAAGAAGCTCCTAACATGGGATCATTAGAATTTACTCATGCATTAAATACAACCAATAAAACCTAGTACACATCGGTTCATGTTTCCTAAGACGTTCAAGCATGTTACCATTTGGAGATCTGCCAGTTTTATTAAGCCTAACATTGAAATCATTTATCCAACACAACCATAAACAAGTAATCAACACATAATCAACATCTAGGTTTCATTAGATCTAAGCAAGCACAAGATAAATCTAGCCTAGCATGGTGGAATCAAGACAAGCACAAGATATAGACAACCAACACATAGACATATTGATTGAATTAAGAAAAGACTTATCTTAATAACACATGTAAGGATTCAAGGGTTGAAAACCCTTGAAAAGCTGTAAAATTCGTATATGGTTCGGCCTTAGGGTTTCTCCAAACTTGTCCTTTTTAATGAATGAAAATTAGAAAACTATATATAGATATTAGAGGCTGACGGCGTCAAGAACAAACTTGTGACGCCGTCATCTCGCCGCCAAAATAATCCTCGGACTGCCTTGATCTACATCTGACGCCGTCATGTTGTCCATTTTTGCAGGCCGTCACACTTTTAACTCTTGACGCTCTACTTGTGACGCCTTCATTTCTGTACTGGGTCGTCATGGTATTTACTCTTGACGCAGTCAGGAAAGTACTCTTGACGCCGTCACACACTGTTCCCAGTATGGAAAATTAAGTCTTTGGCATTTTCTTCACTTTTATGCTCCAAAAACGTCCGAATTGCTTCCTTTTCCAGATTTCACTCCCAAAGTACCTAAAATCACAAAAGGAACGATTTAGGGCAATATTTGATCAAATAAATTCAATTCCGGCCTTAAATGACCCCCTAAAAACGGATCATTTTTCGCCTCATCATATGGTAATGAAAAGAGAAGAAAATAAATAAATCAAAAAATAACACATAGACATGATTGAATAGTTAATTAAATAACTTATCTTTAACAAAACAAGGGGTCTTCAATGGCCAAAAGGCCTACAAAAGCTGTAAAATTCATCTACGGTTTGATCCTTCAAAGTTGCACACACAATAATGAAAACAATGTGAAAATATATATAGTTTTCTGCCTGTGATGGCTTCACTTGAAAGTTATAACGGCATCAGCTTGCCGTCTTCTAGGGTTTCGATCTTGAATTGACATAATTGTGATAACATCACATTGAGGTTGTGCGCCGTTAGCCTTCATAATTTTGGTCTTGACATCGTCAGTGGTAGCCAGTCTTCAGAGCCTGTAGTGTCAGCACCCCCAGGTGACGATGCCACATTTTAGCTGTGATTTCGTCATGAGGCCTTCTCGTGACAGTTTTCCATTGTTGTCATTTTCTTAGTTTTTACATCCAATCGAGCTCGAAACATGTCATTTTTTGGCATTTGTGTCCCAAGTACCTAAAACTCAGATAAAAACGATTTAAGGGAATAAATGATCAAACATATACGAATTTAGAGGTTAAATGACCCATTAAAAGCGTATGAAATTACACCTCATCAGTTAAGAACATGTTTTCTTTCAGGAGTATCTTCCATATCTAAGATTTTATGTACCTTTTTTATGGTGATTTCAACCCACTGTCCTAACCTTGCGTTTTTCTTTCCCATTGAGGGTTCCTCATTGGCTAATCCATGTTAGCCTTTATCCTTACAGGCCCATCATCAAAGGAAAACTCTTCCATGTTCCAATCATAATTTTCAGCTACCAGACCCTTATTCCCTTTTTCTCAGTTCTTTTGATTTGATGAGGTTGCTTGTTCTCCCTTTTCTTTATCTTTTGGGTTTGAAAGTTTTTGAGTTAGGAGAGCAACTTCAGCCTTATTTCCTTTATACATAATTCTGTAATCCTTATCACGTTTACTAGATCCCTTGGATGAGTGGTTTGGTGTGTAAGAAGAGTTGGATTGATAGGTAGGTTTTGAGGGGTATGAGGGAGTAGATGTTTTGTTGTCAGGACAGTCTTTCTAGAAGTGTTATGTTTTCCCACATCCGAAGTAAGTCTCCGTTGATTTGTCTACAATTCCTCTGGCTACACCAACTCTCCCTAACCTTTTGTAGAACCTCCTTTGACTTGCCAGGAGGGCCCTATGTTGAAACTCAATTGTCAAATCAGAGAGAAACTCTTGACTTCTTGTGTCTTCTTCTACATCAGAGTCACTATTAGGGACCTGCATATTAGAGTTAGAAAATAAACCAGTTGACACAGATGATTGCACTACACTCTTCTTACTATCAGGCTCATAGATTTGATCAATGAGTTCCTTCTCATAATTAGATTTTCCTTATAGCGTAGCAAGACTATCATTTTATATAGAGTTATTGGCTCTTTGAGTCTTATTGAGACTCAGCTACTTTCTAGGAAGGCTGCTGACAAATGTAGCATTAACCTCAGCTTGAGGAATGTCAACTCCTTTGTTTAAGAGTTCATTTAATAAGTATTTCAGCATAGTGTAAGTTTGTGCAATCTTTTCAACATCAAGTTTAAAGGCATTGAATTTCAGTCTAAGGGTTGCAATTTTGGCATCTCTGGTTTTAGAGGGTCCCTCATGCCCTAGAACTATGTCAGTCCACATATCTTTGGCAGTTTTGCACCTAACAACAGATTTCATGGTGTCTCTGGGTAGAGCAGATATAATGATTGATTTTAATCTATTGTCTTGATTAGCAAGCATGGCTTCTTCATGCAGCTACTGCTTTTGTGGTTTTGGCAAAAACTTTTGAGGTGTGGAAGTGATGGCCTCGAGTATGTATTGACCATCGTCTAGAATTTGTAGAAGAAATGGTTCTAATCCATTTAGGTAGATCAAGAACCTATCCGTCCAGTCATAAAAATCGTCCACATCTAGTAAAAGGACCGGAGTAACATGAGCACCCCTTTTGAATCTAGGAGTTGTGGTAAGTCATTGTTTGGTGCATTAAAAACATAATTTGTGTTATTACCACCAGCATTTCTGGGAGGAGAGTTTTGGCCACCACCACTACCACCGGTATTTGGAGGTGGAGCACCACCAGCTAAATTTGGAGATGCGGGAATTGGACCTAGGTTGCCAACATTGTCATTGCTAGAAGACATAATAGGATCTTGATTTTAAAAATCTTTGAACAAGTTTGTTTGTTTTTAAAACAAGACTTTGAAATCAACCTTGCTCTATTATATTGTTGGTCCCAAATAATGCCTGTTTGATATAACACAAGTTAAAATGAATTAAGTAAAAATACTCAATGTAACTTTTCAAGATAAAATCCTTTATTGATAAGAATCAAATAGTTAGAAAGTGTTGTGCGAAAACACTTAATTGAATGACAATGTATAGCTCAACTCTCTAACCATGCAAACTTAGAATACTAAGTTTGCAAGTGAACTAATAAGTCTCTCAGAGAATGGTTGTATGTTAAAAGGAGAGTAAATGTGATTAAGTTAATCAACAATAAGAATATTAAGCAAACAATTTACTCACGACCAACATTCCTTTAAATACTAGGTACGAGGTTGTGGTTAGTAGGGTTAGGTGGGTGCGCGTCACAAATCTAATGAAAGAGGTATAATAAAGTACATCTTTCATTTAATGCATCTATATTAGAAAATGCTTCGTCCTTGCTTTTGTGAACAATTCTACCAAGTGTTCACTACTTTATCACGAACTCGTACATGTACTAAAATACACTTTATCTCACTCAAATGTATAAGTGAAAAGTCCCACTTAAACTCATGGACTTAAGAGCTAACCTCTATTGTTATGTCAGAGAGTTGAGAGGTTCATTAGGGTATTGCTGACCCTTCATGAACCTTTATACTTCAACTACAGTTCCTTTTACATGTTGGTTGATCCGCATCAGCTAGTGAGTATGTCTTCAAGTAAACTTAACGATGTTTAAGACTTGAATTATGTCAAGGTTACTCGTTGTCTTCATTATCAGCGAGTGTCCTTGAGTTGCTCTTAGATTTTACTTATCAGAGAGACTTCTTTACTTAGACTAATTTATGTTCAAATCCTAGTCAGAGACCATTGGACACTGAATTGGCCCAATATAAAATAAGTTTGGCAAAAGTAATTGTTGTTGTAACTAGAAATGGTGTTGGAGATGAAGATTAATATATATATATATATATATATATATATATATATATATATATATATATATATATATATATATATATATATATATATATATATATATATATATATAGGTGAGTTCATGAAAAAAGTCCACTCTGGTAGAAAAGTGAGAAAAGTGTACAAATCAGCCCCTTCTTCCCCTCCTTTTTTTCACACCAAACTACAGGGACCTAATTGTATTTTCCTTCATTCTTTAAGGAGGTTTTGTAAATTTGCACCCTACCCCCCACCCCCGCCCCCCAAAAATTTTTTTTCCCGCAAAAAAATTTTAACCCTGATGCACCTTTTTTTAGTGCATCTCAGTTATAAAAATTGGTGCATCATAGTTATAACTGAGATGCACCAATTTTTATAACTGAGATGCACTAAAAAAAAGGGTGCATCAGGGTTATAAATTTTTGGCGGGAAAATTTTTGGCCCAATTTTTTTTTTTTTTTTTTTTTTTTTTTTGGCAGGATTTTTTTTTTCGGGGGTGGGGTGGGGTGTGTTTCAAAACATACCCATGAATTTTGAGATGTTTCAAATTAAACCCTATAACTTTTTTTCTCACTTTTCTACCAAAGTGGACTTTTATCTAGAACCTTACCATATATATATATATATATATATATATATATATATATATATATATATATATATATATATATATATAAGCTACATGAAGTAACCTTTAGTTTTAAGAGATTATGAAAGATTATTATTTTTTTTTTATAATATCTTATAAGTTATGTCTGCTAAACAAAGATTATTTTTTAAGTAATTTATTTTTTGAAAAAGTAAACATAATCTCTTAACAATCTTATATGCCAAACATACCCCCTATATAAGAAGGTTATGATAAGCCCAAATTTTATGACTTATATGTGGAGAGGTGGGTTTATATAACAATATTATATATATATATATATATATATATATATATATATATATATATATATATATATATATATATATATATATATATATATATATATATATATATATAAAAGAGTAAATTACACTGTTAGTCCCTATACTTTTCTCGGATTTCATACGACATCTAAAAACGGGAATTGTTGCCTTTTTGATCCACGATCGAGAAAATATTATGCCGTGAGTTCGAAATTCTAATGATCGTTAGTTTTCCAGTTAAGTCGGTCTCACGTACAGGTCACATGAGGCACTTTGGTCCAAATATTTTCTTTTGGCTTCTTCTTCTGTCATGCCTACTGTTCATGTTAGTGTAGCATTTAATACTTTTTGTACTTTTATTCCTTATTTTTGACAAAATTCTTATCTTTTGTTTGTACATTACATCTTGTAACTTATTTATTTCATAGTCACACACATTCACTCATTCTTTTTCACACACAAAATTTGTTGTTTGTTTTTCTTTTTGTTTGGCTTTGTAACAATTGGAAATGTTTAAGATGATTAAACGTGAAAGTTGATTTCTACTTGCACAAATTCAAACAAAGAGAATATAAAACACTTCAATTTATAAATATAAATCATTGTTACACAAAGAATTAACAATGAAACTTGGGGGATTTCTCTGGATCATATGACAAATGTAAGTTGTCGTAATCTAAACACTCATCATTTGACGAGTTTTCGGGTTCCACATATGCAATATGTTTGCGTTTTCTGTTTGCCCACATCTTCTTCCAAGTGTTTTTACTTTTACGCTTACTTGGTTTTTCTTTCACAGCTTTTTCTTTAAATTTTTGCAATTTTTTAAGCTGTATCTTTGACTTTTCTTCAAAATATCAATCAACAATGGTTGGTGTATCTTCAGTTTCTTCTATATTTTGTTTACTGTCACAAAAGAATTATTCATTAAGTACAACATTAATAATAAAAACATATACGAATGTACAACAAATGATAAACATACTTGGGTTTATTTGTTTCTATTTCTTGCAATCCTGTAACACCTTGCATTGTAACATCTGTTTCTTTCTCTTGCACGTTAATTCCGTGCCATTTATGATATTTTATAGATTTAAGTTGTTGTGAATGATTTTATTGTTTAGAAATGTTCAAATTTATAACCATTGCGTTAGGTAATTGAAGGGTTATTTTTCTTTGGAAAGGACACACGTCTCACTATATGGTTGACTAAAGTTCTATACTAGCTTTGATAATGAAAATGGAATGTAGCTTAAACCAACATTGATTACACTTTTGATATTCCCAAACTTCATTTATCACTTACAATATTCCCAAACACACACCCTCATACGCTCACTTACCTATGTAACTTTCCCACTAAGCACATCTTGATGGAGGTAAATAGAAGATAAATAATGGAAGTAAATGAGTAATTAGTCATCGAGACGCTAAAACTGAAAAGTGGGTAATCATTTCATTATCTTCCCATGCAACCTATCATATCAATATGTCAAAAATAGATCAATTCACACCATTGGTCCATGAAAGATACACAACTATTCTTTGGGAAAAAAATGTACAAACCACAATATATATATATATATATATATATATATATATATATATATATATATATATATATATATATATATATATATATGAATAAAAAAGATTAACTCTTAAATGTGCAAATTAGTGATTACATAACTGCAAATCACAAACCTTATGGGATAAAATACATATGTGAGACTAAGTACATAAACCAACTTGTCATATGAGATAAAAAACAACAACTAAACAATGTTCATAACAAAACCCGTATGCTTTGGTTCATCATTATAGTATTGACATATGCTACTAAGACCCTCAACATTGTTCATAACACTACCACTTGGTTTAAAAGGTTGTACTTGTTCCTCACCGTAGACTTCTCTTCGTAACTGTTCGAGTGTTTTAATTGGCAATTGCATATTTTGTAGAGCATTTAGCCCATACCTCTCATAAATCTCTGGAAACATGACCTCTCTGACTACCTTTATTAACCATTCCTAGTCATCAAGGCTATGCTCAAACGTAACTCTTTAAGCAGTTGACATAATGGAAAGAGTATAAAGTGATACAAATATGATGAAAAAAGTGATCAAAATGGGGAAAAAAAATGAGAAGCGATGAGGGAAACTAATGCAAATATATACACACATGAGTGGTGTATGAGTGTTTGGGGTTGATTGCTTTTTTCTACACTTACTTTTCAATCATAACTCAGGTTGAAAATTTTTTGTCACTATTCCACATTTAGCTTCTAGTCCGTATCTACCTAGAAAATAGTACCCTTCTCATACTTTCATGGTTAGTTGTTGCATGGTTAGTCCAAAATCTAGTATATGTGACCTAATTATCATCCTTGTTGCATGGTAAGTCCAAAATGTAGTATATGAGACCTAATTATCATACTAGGCGCACAATAAAATACAACAAAACACAACCAAAGGAAAAAATGACTAATAATTAACATATATCTTCCATTTCAATATTAAAAAAGAAAGTACATCAAAAGCTTAAAAAACATACTGATTAACCTAGACAAATAAGCTACATTCGCCTAAGCATAGACCTAAATGTTTTCATTTTGTCAATTGTTTCCCTGGTATGTTCAACCAGTTCCAAAAGCACTCTGCATTTATGCAGCTCTTCCTTCACCATTAACCTCTGAAAGGTGATGTTTAAATCTCTAGTCTAAGTCTGATGGAGCAGCTCCATCTCATCTTTCAACTCTTGTCTTTTCTCTGAGTCTCTAAGCACTTCCTCCTGACAGTTGTTCAATAGTTCGCTGTGACGCATTTGTTGCTGGTCAATGTCGCGTTGCAGCTGAACCAACATTTGTTGTTTCAATCCAAATGAACCAGATACATTAGCCAGTTCATTGAGTCTATGGTGGTAGAACTCTTTTGGGGGCCATTTGTTGATATTTTGTTTTATGGGAAATAGGTTTTCGTTCTTAAATAACACGTAGAGTGTGTTTTATAGAGAGTGAGTGTGTGTGTTTTGGGGTAAATGTAAAGGTTAAGTGCATATATACAAAGTAAACGAGCACTATTTCAATCTCTGACATGCATCAAGAAAGCAAGTAGATATATACGACTCTCGTTCTTTGATTTGACCATGCTTGATCATTACACTCTTTCATATATTACCTACTTAGTCCCCAAAATTACATTGAAACAAGAAATTTACAAGTAAAATATTTAAGTGACATGTGTATATTACCCAAGTTTTACAGTTTGTGTGTGCATATCGTTTGTACTAGTAATGAAATTTCTCTAAACTATCCACTTTCCATAGTTGGATTCTAAGTAAATTAGTTGGAAACTAATTGAGGGTGTGTGCACGTGTTGGCCAAGTGGGGGTCTTTGTTTAATGCATGTGTTGACTTAACTGCCACTTGGAATAAGCTTCTCAACGAAGCTTGATACAATCTTCCATAAAATCGGCCATCTACAAAAGGCGTGTCATGTCACTGTGCATGATACTAACTCGTTTTTATTTAGTTTTTTCCCTTTTTTTTTCTTTTTCATAAACTTTTGCCATTTCTTTTATTGCATGTGTGGTTATTTTTCTTCTCAATCTAACAATTTTTTACCTATGTTTGTAATAATGTTGTCGTTGCCATGTAGTTTACATATGTTTTTTTTAACAATGGATTTTTTAAAAATCTAATTTTTTATGCTTTGAAAGTATTTATTTTTTTATGCTTTCAAAGCAATTTTTCCCCTTCTATGTTAACAGCTTGGACAAAATGCTACCATGGAAATTACATAACTGGACGCACTAGGCAGTAAAACATAAGTGAAACTTAAGAACAATAAATGTTATTCCGAAATACCAAATGACATATTAATCTGAATCTGAATCATATGGAATGATACCAAATTCTAGCAACCTCAAGTGATATTCTTGCTCTTTCTTCAATTTTTCCTCCAACTCTTTTTAGCCCTTGCCTCTTCTTCTAAAGTTTCCCTCAATGCATCTTCATCTAATTTAAGTTGATATTCATGTTCATCAGTAAGCCATCCATCATGATTGACATTTTCAGAAAATTCAGTTGCTTCTTCATAATATACATCTTGATAAATAGCTTCCACTTCTATTTGATCAAATGCTTCCTCTACCACTATCTCTTTTGCAGATTTTGGTTGCATAAAGGATTTTAAACAAATAATAAGCTTTTTAACTAATTTACCTTAAAATAAAGT
Organism: Artemisia argyi; assembly: GCA_030686995.1. Classification (NCBI taxonomy): domain Eukaryota; kingdom Viridiplantae; phylum Streptophyta; class Magnoliopsida; order Asterales; family Asteraceae; genus Artemisia; species Artemisia argyi. The sequence continues at coordinate 19,379,833 of CM060682.1, forward strand.
ATACAAAACATACGAAATTTGAGGACAGATAATGGCCTTGAGTTCTGTAACCGGGAATTTGAGCAGCTATGCACTGAGAGTGGGATTGCTAGACACTTGACAGTTGCCGGGACGCCGCAGCAGAATGGATTAGTAGAACGGATGAATAAAACTCTCATGGATAAGGTACGTTGTTTATTAATTCAGTCTGGATTGCCCTAGACCTTCTGGGCGGAAGCGACATGTATGGCCGCATATCTTATAAATAGGTCACCATCGATAGCGATTGAGAAAAAGACACCTATGGAGATGTGGTCAGGACATCCAAGTGATTATGGAATGTTGAGGATTTTTGGCTGTGTCGCATATTCACACGTTAAACAAGGTAAGCTCGAGCCGAGAGCGGTAAAATGCGTTCTTTTGGGGTATCCTGAATGTGTGAAGGGGTACAGGCTATATAGACTTGATAATGAATCACCTAAAATAGTCACTAGCAGGAACGTGGTCTTCAATGAAAGTGTCATGTACAAAGACACGTTGAAGGATTCTGGTGCAGGTACTGATAAGTCTGTTGAGGAATTACAGATTGAGGTGGAACTGCAGAGGTTAAATAATCATTCGCTTTAGGAAGATCTGACTAATGATCAGGAAGATGGCGATGATGAAGATGCAGGGGATCAGGATCATGATCAAACACCGGATCTCACAGATTATCAGTTGGTTCGGGATAGAGAGCCAAGGACAAGAACGAAACCTTTGAGGTTTCGGGATGAGAGTAATATGGCTGCTTACGCGTTTACTGCAGCAGAGGAAGAAGATACTCATGAACCATTGACATACCAGGAGGCAGTTACTTGTGAAGATAGTTTTAAGTGGAAAGCTGCTATGGATGAAGAGATGGATTCTCTGAAGAAGAATAAGACCTATGAGTTAGTAGATCATCCAGCTGGGCAAAAGTTGGTGAGCTACAAATGGTTGTTCAAGATAAAGGAAGGGATTGAAGGTGTTCAAAATCCTAGGCACAAGGCGAGGTTGGTGGCTCGTGGATTCACTCAAAGGGCAGGTATTGACTATAATAAAGTATTTTCGCCGGTAGTTCGACACACATCTATTCTGGTTATACTTGCATTGACTGCGTGTAGAGATTATGAGCTAGAGCAGCTTGATGTAAAGACGGCATTTTTACATGGAAATCTTGAAGAAGTGATCTACATGAGGCAGCCACCGGGTTATGAACAAGGTAACAAGGTATGTTTGTTAAAGAAATCCCTTCATGGTTTGAAGCACTCACCTAGGTAATGGTATAAGAGGTTTGATGAGTATATGCTGAGCAACGAGTTTAAGCGTAGCAGTTATGACAGCTATGTATATTACAGGAGTTATGCACCAGGTGAGTATATCTATCTACCGTTATATGTAGATGATATGCTGATTGCTTGTAAAAGCAAGGCTGAGATTGGGTCTATCATGTCTTTGCTTAAAAAGGAGTTCGACATGAAAGAGCTCGGGGAAGCAAAGAAGATTCTTGGTATGGAGATCACCAGGGATCGGAGTCGCAAGATTCTGAGGGTGTCACAATCCGGGTACGTTTCTAAGATTTTAAATAATTTTAGAATAGACAATGGGAAATCGGTTAAGATGCCATTGGGTGGGCACTTCAAGCTGTCGTTGAAGGATTGTCCGGTTAGGGATTGTGATGTTGAAAGGATGAGTAAGGTGCCATATTCAAATGCGGTTGGGAGCTTAATGTACTTAATGGTGTGCACGAGGCCAGACATAGCGTATGCGGTAAGTTTTGTTAGCAGATATTTGGCGAATCCAGGTAAAAAGCATTGGGAAGCAGTGAAGTGGATTTTGAAATATTTGTGGGGTACTGCAAACGTGGGTTTGGTGTATGGGACAAATCGTGGCAACCATGTGGACGTAACAAGTTTTGTAGATTCAGACTACGCTAAGGATCTGGATAAAGGTAGGTCTATCACTGGTTACGCGTTTTTAGTACACGGATGTGTAGGGATGTGTTGTAAGCTGGAAGGCAACGCTACAACACGTGATGGATCTTTCAACTACAGAGGCGGAGTATATGGCCCTTACGGAGGCTATGAAGGAAGCTATTTGGCTAAGGGGACTGTTAGAAGAGTTGGGCGTGGAGCTTAACACTGTCGCAGTTAATTGTGATAATCAGGGCGCAATTCACTTATCGAGGAATCATGCTTTTCATGAAAGGACTAAGCACATCAATGTGCGTTATCACTTTATCAGAGATGTCTTGGAAGCAAAGACGGTCGAAGTTCTAAAGGTGGGTACCGAACACAATGCTGCGGATGCTTTGATGAAGGTGGTACCTAGATGGAAGTTACAACACTGCTTGGAGTTGCTGAGTGTCGGTATAGGCTAATATAAAGCCTAAGGTGGAAATTGTTATATTTAGTCTTTATTTAGCTTCTATCTATGTCTAGGGTGTTAAGTGTCCGTTTCGTATTCTTAGTCATGTAGTAGTCGGATGATTGGCTTATGTTCCAGCCCAACCCGTTTCTTGTTATCACAGCCGACATAGGACTCTTGTTAGAGTCGGTTTTACCTCCCTCTCATCTCTATAAAAGGAGGTGAGGGGGGGACGAGTTATGTACGCATTCTTTCAATACTAATCAAGAGTCGATTAGGGTTACTTACTTGTGCAAAGCTTCCATCTTTCTGTCACGTTATTATTGTTGTCCTTGTGTGTCGATATTCTTCAAGAAGTTGATCGATTCTGCTTCTAGTTCTTGGGTTGTTGGTTGCGACAAAATACCAACAAAAAGTATTTAAATGAGTTTGGAAAACAAGGAAAGTTAGTTGGTATTATATGGATTAACCCTTTTATTGTTTATGATGATATTTCTCTTTCTTGATACACGTGTATTTTCTTTTGCTGAAATACCAACATGCCATTGTTTACATGTTACAGGGTTTGTTGATTATGTGGTTGTTCGATCCGTTTGATGTGGAATGGCTCCTTATAGTTGCACTAGTGCTGCTAGCTCTTGGAAAATCAGGATCTTATCTTTTAGAAGGCATAACTTTTGACTTGATGGATGACATTGACACTACACAAGATCAGACTAAAGAACGATCCCTTGAACGTGCAGAGATGTTGTCACGTATAGCAAATGTGTGTGGTGCTATCTGCGCGACATTGTGGGTTGCCCCTGATGCTCTTGGTGGGAGTTTCCCATCTTGGGAAACTACTTTATGTGTTTGTACGATCACTATGACATTATGTTCTGTGATTTTCTTTATTGGATATCATTTCTATCATCAAGATTGGTTAATTGAAAGGCCCGACTGGATTGTTCTTCGAGTGTGGTTTCAGAAGCTACTCACGTGCAACTCATGGTAATATCATTGGTCATCCTCTCTTCTTATTTTAATTATCGAACATGGTATTGTTCCAGAGTTCTCAAGTCACATCAATAATTAGCCGGTGTTTGGGTTTTGCTTATCTCAAACTGCTGATGTACTAAGCTACTATTGAAACAAGGAACTCTTCAAAATGCGCACTTCTATGTGTTTAAATACAAGATAAACTAGTAAATTAGCAAGTAACTAAGCAATCCCAAACACCCTCCAAGTTTCATGAAGTCTCTTAAGGTTTCTTTTTCTATGGTCATATAGGTGTTTGACACATACATCGAGACAACAGCGATTACACCAGAATATGGAGAATGAAATGATTCCACAGGAAAGATCAATACACTTGGATAGGACAGGACAAGAAAACAGAGGTGACGAACATAGGGTGATATGGAAGAGCCTATTAAGAATGATTCCAATGTGGGTAACGTATCTGGTGGTTTCTGCAATATCAGCAACTGGGAGTACTTTCTTTATTGGGCAATATAGCAACCTAAACACTGTCAACAAAATACCAATTCAGATCTACAACTTGGTTAAAAATCTCTCAAGCTTTGGTATCCCGTATGTGTATCATTTGCTTTCTTGTTCCCATAAAAATGACAAGGTCAAAATTGGTGTCGGAATGCTTTGTGCGCTCATATGTTGTGTTTTCGCTTGGCTACTAGAGGTTCAACGGTTAGAAGTAGTTCGGCATCAAGTTGATCGAGATGAAAATACTTCTCTAAGTTTTCTTTGGTTAGTACCTCAATTCTGTGTACTTGGATGTATGGAAGGACTTACCTGGGAAGGGTTGTTGGAGTTCTACAAGTCACAAATTACAGATGTAAGTCTAAAAAGTTATGGAGAGGACTATTCGGAATTTGTGATGGGAGTTGGAAAGCTGTTTCACATTTTTCTCATCTTAATAATTCAAAGTCAACTGGGATGGTTTGGTAACACAATCAACGATAGTCGGCTAGACAAATATTATATACTTTTGGTATATATTTGCTTAGCAAATTTCATAATCTATTGTTGCATCACGCTGTGGTTTTACAAGCCCGCTGTCCAAATCCCAGGTCAGGCCAATGGTGATTCACAACAAAACCAGCAGCTTTTGCCTATCAATGATTCCCAAGAGGATTCACAACAGGGTCATCTGATAATGCCCAATGATGATCTCAAACACGATCATCGCCTTGTGGTTACAAATGATTCCCAACAAGAACATCGGCTCGTGGTTGGAAATGATTGTCAACTAGATCATCCACTTGTACCGGTTAATGATGATTTCCAACAAGATCATGGGCTCGTGGTTAGAGATGAAGCTCAAGTAGATCATCCGCTTGTACAGGTTGAAGATGGATCCCAGCAAGATCATGGGCTCGTGGTTAGAGATGAAGCTCAAGTAGATCATCCGCTTGTAACGGTTAAAGATGGATCCCAGCAAGATCATGGGCTCGTGGTTAGAGATGAAGCTCAAGTGGATCATCCACTAGCTAGTACCGGTTAAAGATAATTAATTCCCAACAAGATCATCAGCTTGTGATTAAAGAGAATTCACAGCAAAATTATCAGTCCTTGTCAGATGAGGAATCTCAACAAGATCATCTAAGCTACAAAACCCAGATCACATCATGTAAGAAATGTGTTACAATGAACCTGTTTAATATTCCTAGTTACTGCGTTTATTATGACACTTACCGAAAGGAATCATCATGAATGTTATTCTTGTGAACTTTCGAATGCTAAACTCCATGACAATGGTAACATAGTATGTGTTAATATTTTGAAAGCGTGCATGTGGTAAGATTGTGATATACATATAAGACTCAAACTTACAAAATAGACTAAGTTAACGAAATCTGATAAACAATTATAACGTCAAAATAGACCAACTTACGAAATAGATTAAGTTAACCAATCACAAAACGACACCTGTAAGAGTTTTTGTGGAAGTTGCTTCTATCACAAAGAAGTGTCAACTCTTTTATTGAATTACTCGTACTTACAAACATTTATAAAATTAATGTATATAAACGTGATAATATACCAGGCACAAAGAGTTGGCCTTTTTAAACGTATATAAATATAAAATTTGCGCACCTTTAATTACGCTAATTTTTTACACGCTCCCGCTTGCGTGAAAAATTAATATGTGATATTTATTTTGTACTAACTTAATGTGATTAACAAAAAGTCCTTTCTAACCATCTGAACTTGCGTTAACAAAATATAGAAGCTTATAATTGTCTCAACCTAGTGCGGCTTCCCATATAATCATTACTATTGATTGTACAATTTCTGGAGATGTTTATCAATGGATTGATGAGGCAAAAGGCATAGGGAAGTTATAAAATTTCAACATGTAATTAACTTTGAAACTGGTGGTAGCATGATCAACAGCAAACCTAAAATGACAAGATAAAAAAGCAGAGAACTTATAATCACATAATTAAGATAAAAAAACCAATCATCAAACACATAAGATTGACACTGAAATTCTCTACGTAGCAATCACATGATTGTGAGATGCCATCTATATTAATTTTCCGGTAAACTATTTACCATTTGCCTTGCATAAAAATTCTTAGATTGCAGTCCCGTATTCGTCAATTCTCCCTAAGGGTGAGCAAAACCGCCCGAGTCCTGACAACCGACCCAATCCCGACATAAACCAATAGTCCCAAAACCGAATAATATCTTCTCGGGTCGGGAGTCGGGATGGATTTTTAGCATTTTCAGGATTTGGGACGGGCCAAAAACCGACAAAATACAAGCAAAAACCGACTACTTTCGGGACGGGTCGGGACGGGACAAAAAACCGACTAATTTCGGGTCGGTATTCGGTTTACGATTTAGGTGACTTTCGGGATCGGGATTAGTCGGGGCGGGTCGGGTCGGGATCCGGCCCCATGCTCAGCCCTAATTCTCCCCACATTACTCAAAAAACTTGATGCTATCAATTTGCGTGCTAACCGTAAGTCTATATGATTAATCATGAAATCAGATCCAAGTACTTCAAAACAACCCACCTCTTTGTTTACAACGATGAGCGTAAGTAAACACATGACTGCTCAAAAAGTCTGTCTTCTATACGAGTTAATTGTTTGTTGTGGTACCCATACTTGGTTCCCCTTTTGTCTGCTCCATTAGAAATGCAATTCTCTTAATATAGAACCCCAGCACTACACCACTGCACATGAAAACTGATGAGTAAAAAAAACGATTTGGACATTGATGTGAAAAAATTAGTTAACATGCAAGAATAGATGATAAAGACCGAACTGAAACACAAAACCCATTTCATGGCTTCATGCAGCTACCCGAATGCACCCATTTTGACCCATACAAGATATTGGCCTGCTTTTACATTTGACTCTTTTTTGACCCATGACCCAACCCACCCGGCCCATTTTAACCTGCACTTAATTACTACCCGTTTCATGTAAGTCTGTTTTCACCCTTGACCCAACCACCTAACCCATCTTGACCAGCACTAGATTTTTACGCGTTGATTCAATTCTGTTTTACTAAACTTAACTGTCCGTTCTTCGAAAGAAACTGAATCTCCATCTTCAAGACGCGTCACCTCACCTTTAATTTCAATATCCGGAGGGTCTTAAAAGTCCAAAAACGAAAACAAAATAAGAACAGTTTAGGGCTATAAACCAGAGCTTGTTAGATCATCATGTAGTTCAATCCTTGGATCAAATAAACATTTGAAGGGTCATTTCGGTATTCTCAAACTCGCCTTGACTCGACTCGATATTCTCAAACTCGCCTTGACTTGACTTGACTCTTTATTTTAAACTCTACTCGATATTCTCAAACTCGCCTCTACATTTTTAAGCTCACCTTCACTCAACTCTATAATTTCAAACTCGCTTTGACTCGGATTCGATATTCTCAAACTCGCCTTGACTCACGTCTATATTTTCAAACTCGCCGTGACTCGACTCGATATTCTCAAACTCACTTTGACTCGACTCCATATTTTCAAACTCGCCTTGACTCAAATTTTTTTCAAAGTCACCTTGACTCTGACAATATATACTCCACAAAGTATAGAAATACACATGCATATCGAATATCTACTTAAGTAGCTCGATCATCGAATCAAAAATACATCTCAAACACAAGTTATCATTATCCAGTCTACACAATAACTACGCATCAAAGTCATGATTTCAGTAATCTGTATCATATCATAACAACATTTGAGCATATCATCTATTTTACAGTTCAACAAACATCAATATACCACTATACCAGTTAACCACAACCTTACAAATACATAAATTTAAGCATTCAGTCCATCAATCCTAGAATCATCTATACATCGAACTCCTGATTTTAGTGATGTTTGATTCAGAGTCGAGCTCTAGTCAACACATTTTCAAGCTCGAACTCGACTATAAGTACACAACCAGAACCACTCGAGCTCTGTTAAGCAAGAGATTTGCTGAACTCAATACAACACGATTATTAATACTACACTATTATTCGTTTTTCAAAAACAAATAAAAGATACGGAGTAATAAAATATACTATTAATCGACTCGAAACACGCCTTAACTCGAGTCGGTTATACCAAACCTATTGAATGTTACATATATCTCCGATCTGATATGTACTCGTGTCAGTCAGTCGTCTTTTAACTATACATTTCAGCATATCATCTATTTCATAAACATCAAAGCAATACAAAAAATGCACAAATTAAACACATTAATTCAAGCATTCAGCTAACCGATTCTAAACGCCTCAACTAGATATAATCATTTATCGCTTTTTCAGCATACATTTTCAAGTTCAGCATGCAGCTCACTAATGTGGGATGCCTTAACCGACTCGATTATACAGTAGACAAATTATATAAATATACATATATCTCGAAGACTACTCTAATAGCTCAATACTAGAATCATCTTTACATCAAAATACTGATTGCAGTGATTTTAAACCTATTTGATTCAGAGTCAGAGCTCTAGTCAACAGAGCTTCAAACTCGAGTCGACATTCATTAAAAAACTAAAACTACTGGAGCCTTTATTTTAATGTTCAAATCAAACTCTCTTCAACTCAACACGACTATTGATACTAAAATAAAAACTCTATTATCAATAAACTATACTATTAATCTAGTCGGTATTTTTAAACTCGCCTTGAGCCCTTAACTCAACTTGACTATATATAGTATATAATCAGCATTTCAGCATATATTATCCTATAGCATTTTCAGCTCATAGACACGTGACGCCTTAATAGAAATAACCGAAAACGGTTTCTGAAGCTCAAAATCAGCATATTATTTATTTTGCTGTTCTAAAACATCATTATAACAACATAATAACAAAAATGCACAAATTAAACAGTTATCATTTTTCAGCATATTTTCTAATTATACAGTTCACAAACATCGTAAGAACAACTAGATTACATAAATTCAAGCATTCAGCTCACCGATACGTGGCGCCATTACCGGAAAACCGGTTTCCTATCATATAGTGCTATTAATAAACTATACTATTAATCAACTCAATAATTAAAACTTGCCTTAACTCGACTCGATCATATAGTACCAAACCTATACAAATATAACAATATATGATCAACATTTCAACATATTATAGAATTTTCACCTCACAAGCGTCATAATAACAACATCACTAAAACTATACAAACATAACGATATATTCACATTTTTTCATCATATATATCATCTAATACTCAGTTCAAAAGCATCATAATAACATCATCACAAAAAGTAAAAAACGCACAAATTATCAATAAACTATACCATTAATCGCCTCCATATTTTAAAACTCACCTTAAACAGTTATATAAAAATAAAATCATTAGAGCTCACTGACTCGAGATGCCTTAACCGAAAACCGGTTTCTGATTATATATTGCTATTAATAAACTTGATGGTTTTTGATTTGAAGGTGGTGGCGCACGGTGCTAAAATGCGCAGGGTGTGTAGAGTGGTGGAGTGGAGGTGATGGGGTAAAAGGGAATGAATTTGGTGGTGACACGTGGAAATGTGAATAAAGGGGTGTGGGTCCTACTGGAATATTGTAGGAAACAATTCGACACCATCTCATCTTTTACTAAGATCCAAGTCACGCTTTTCTCGATCCAGTGCCGAGGCTGAATATCGAGGCATTGCTAATAGTGTTGCTGAAACGTGATGGTTGCGGAATTTATTACATGAACATCATACACCCTTACTCTCTGCTAGAGGTGGCCAAAAGCCGGTTCGGCCAAGAACCGGAACCGGTTTCAAACCGGACCGGATAATAGTCAAAGTCAAAGAATCGGATCCGGTTCCAAACTGGATCGGATAATTTCGGATCTTGGGTCAAAAAATCCGGGACCGGTATGACCGGTTCCGATTTGGTTCCAAATCCGGTTCCACAATTGGATCCGGTCGAACCGATTCCAAAGAACCGGTGTTATTTCCTTAACAGTGGGTTTGCAAAAACTTCGATTTCGGGTTTTTTTCTTTTTTCGTTCACGTTTTCCACACAATAAACTTAATAAACTTCGACTTTTATTAAAAAAACTAATAGACGTCACACTTAAAGTACTTGAAATACAAATTTAATACATTTCGACTATTTATTCTTCATAGGTTTCATCTTCATTTTGAATTTCAACTTGAACGGCGGCCCTTGCGGCGCTTGTAGCTTCATCGTAAGCAATTTCTTCTTCGGTAAGATTGATTACATAACCTTCTTGCACTTCGACCTCTTGTAATTGTTTTTCGTAGTCCATCGGTTCTTCAAGCATTGAAACGTCTTGTATACGTTCATTCCCATCCAAATAATCCTTCAAGCAAATACACATCTCCAAAGATAAAGGTGTAAGTTTTGTTCTTCTTACCGACAATACCCTTCCACTAGTAGAAAAAGCGGATTCCGAAGCAACGGTTGAAGCTTGTACGCTTAGTAAATCCCGGGCCATTGCGGCTAGAACGGGAAATTGAGATTCCCTTTGTTTTCACCAACTCAAAACATCAAATTTCTTGAACTCTTCGGATGTGATAGTGTTTAACCAATCGGTTCCCGTATATCTCCCATATTCGTTGCTCATTAAATTGTCACTCCTAGCCCGTTTACCACTTTCTTGTCTTAAACTTGAAAATAAGTCCAAATCCGGATCCACGGATGAAGACGAAGACCACATACTTGGCGCCGAACTCGTTCCCACATTTGTTGTACCATATTTCTCAAAATAAACATCATATAAACGTTTGAAATTATTTTTAAACGATTCTTGTGCATTATTTACATAAAAAGGGTCTATTTGGTTCAAGTCCAAGTCTTCACCAATTTTTTTGATAAGATATTCCACCCCGCTAACGTTATAACATGGGTTTATTGCGGCGGCACACGTAATTACCGGTGGAATTTCTTGAAAATATTTTTTAAGCTTTTCTTTCATCGGTACAACCATATTAGCAAAAAGTGGACCATCATATTCGTATGCTCCTAATTTTCTACACATCGCATAAAGTTGGTTGAGGACCGAATGACTCGTGGGATAATAAACACCCGATAACATAGTTGTTGCGGTTTTAAAAACTTTGAGTAAATCGGTTATTTTTTGAATAAGACTCCAATTTTCAACCGAAAATGGTACCATATTTTCCCCACGCCTTTGTCTAGCACAAAGCTCATCATGAAAATGTTGTAACGTGTTTTTTTGACGTAAAGCACTAACAAACATATCATACGTCGAATTCCATCTTGTAGGAACGTCCCAATTTGGTGATAAAAAAATGGAATTCGATTCATGACACAATTTTATATAATCCAAATATCTTGTCGATCCAACTTGAAAAATATCTTGTAACATTTTTCTAAAAGATTCTCTTAAATTAAACATTTGTTGGGTCGCTAGTCCGCTTTGCACAACCAAGTTAATGATGTGTGCAACACATCGACTATGATAAAAAAATGCCATCAACAATCGGTCGGTATCTTAGTTTTAGTAATCCTACCGCATTTGTATTATTAGAAGCGTTATCGAATGATATTGAAAAAACCTTTTCTTCTAAATTAAACATTTTCATAACATATCTCAACATTATACTTAAATTTTCACCCGTGTGCGGATTTGGAAATATTTCAAAACCAATAGTACGTTTCATCATTTGCCAAGTAGCGGGGTCAATCCAATGTGCGGTAACACACAAGTACGAACCCGGCAAACCATGACCCGCCGACCAAACATCGGTTGTTAAGTTTACACTAGTTTTTAAAGCATCAAAACCAAGTATTAATTCCTTTTTAACCTTTGTCCAAGATTTAATACAATCACGCTTAAGAGTTTGACGACTTACATGAGTATAGCGTGGTTGAAGCCTTCGTTGAATCAACCTCGTTAACCGAGGGTTGTCGAAGTGGTTGAACGGCAAACCCTCTTGAATCACAAAGTGAGCTAAATCTTGACGAAGCGCCCTCTCGTCATATACAAAAATATTCCCATCCGGTCCGATAACATTTTGTGACGATGCCGGAACGCCTTTTGTTGCTTTACAATGATTATTCGTGTGCTTCTTCAACGTAGAATTCCCCGATGAAGAGATATAAGTGTTACAAGCTTTACAACAAGCCTTTGTTGAATTATCCGAAAACTTAACCAAGTCGAAATTACACCAAACTTCTTGGTTTCGGGTTGTTGGTATAATCGCAACTTCAAACGGTTGGTTTGTAGAACCTTGACCGTGAGAAGCGTCATTATTTGATGATGTTGGATGAGATTGAGAAGCTTGGTTTGTTCTAGACATTTTTGATCAATTTGTGAGCAATTTTTGAGTGTTTTTAGTGTGTTTGATTGTTGTGATTCAACCAAAATCATGGATGGTATTTATATGAATGTTTAGGATGTTAAAATGGGACAAATGGGGGACAAAAACGTTTGGAAAATGCAGAAAAATGGTAATATTACCGTTCCACTGCTGCTAAACATGCTACTGTCCCAGAAATGCAGAAAAAAAATGTATCCGTTGGAACCGGTTCGGATCCGGTTCCCAGGAATCGGTTCGCGATCCGGTGAGTAATTATCCGGTTTGGAACCGGATCTAAGTGCGAAAACATGGAACCGGGTAGGATCCGCCGGATATTCGTGGAACCGGAACCGGATCTTGCCAGAACCGGTGTTGACCGGATTCAGTTCCGGTTACTTTTTCGGTTCCGGTTCAGGAACCGGTGACAATGGCCACCTCTAGTCTGCTACCATACAACTGAAGCTGATGTATTTTGTTTTCTCTTTTCTAGTTTTTCCTCATTTCTTGCAATGTACTTGTTTCTTTATCCTTCTTACCACGTTGATATCTTAGGGCGGTGTCACACTGTTGCATTGGCAAGAATACAAGGAGAAGCACAGAGAGGAAAACAAGAAAGCAAAGTATAGAATATTGGTAGTATAATGCACAATAGTTGTATTTAATTTGTTGACACTACAATTGAATTTGAACCTTCGAGTTGATTAAGCTTAAACAAGCTTTTGAGTCATATTTATCAAGTTCAAAGCTGTGTACCAAAATGAGCTTGAAAGCATGTAGCAAGCTTAAGATCCTTTCAATAACAAAAGCTTCTTATAAATGAATTCTCTTTTTGAGTTCCAGAACCATAACCTTTTTAGTACAAGAAGTGATCCATAAAAAATACTGGTGGTAGAATACAGGAAAAAAATGTTAGTGAGTCGACCCAATTTGACATGACCCGATCTGGCCATTTTTTATAATTTAACACGATTTGACCCAGTACCCAACACACCTGTTTGACCCCGTCACAACACTTCTTCCAAGTCAGATCAGACTGAGCCACTAACTACACATGTTCCAACCTTAATAGCGCCGCCGGTCATTCAAAATGTACAATAAAATCAAAACATGTAAATATAAACTGCAGAGGGTGCAACACAACTAGCAAATGTTGGTCTCTGACTCTGGAAAACAATGTTGGTCATAGGATAAGGATCTTCTATTTACGGAATAGATATCCTTACCCCGGATAAGCACCACGTGTGCGAAGAGTAAGGAGTAAGAAACCTACACGGTTTCTGCGCCCATATATATAGAATGATACATTCTCATTAAAGGTATGATTCACACAATCCCTAACTCTTCAATAAAACCCTAAAACCGATTACTTACTCTCACGTCGTAGGATAATCGTGGGAGACAATCTCACGATAAGCCTAACGGTGTTTGTTTATTTTCTTAGTGCGCAGGTTTCAAGCATTAAGAAGCGAATTGGTACGAGAGCAAGAGCCCAAACCAGGAACGCCCAACTTTTGTATCAACAATACAGTAGACAAATTATATAAATATACATATATCTCGAAGACTACTCTAATAGCTCAATACTAGAATCATCTTTACATCAAAATACTGATTGCAGTGAGTTTAAACCTATTTGATTCAGAGTCAGAGCTCTAGTCAACAGAGCTTCAAACTCGAGTCGACATTCATTAAAAAACTAAAACTACTGGAGCCTTTATTTTAATGTTCAAATCAAACTCTATTCAACTCAACACGACTATTGATACTAAAATAAAAACTCTATTATCAATAAACTATACTATTAATCTAGTCGATATTTTTAAACTCGCCTTAAGCCCTTAACTAGTTAACTCAACTCGATTATTTAATCAACATTTCAGCATATATTATCCTATAGCATTTTCAGCTCATCGACACGTGACGCCTTAACCGAAATAACCGAAAACGGTTTCTGAAGCTCAAAATCAGCATATTATCTATTTTGCAGTTCTAAAACATCATTATAACAACATAATAACAAAAATGCACAAAGTAAACAGTTATAATCACGTTTATAATCATTTTTCAGCATATTTTCTAATTTTACAGTTCACAAACATCATAATAACAAAAACATTACATAAATTCAAGCATTGAGCTTACTGATACGTGACGCCATTACCGGAAAACCGGTTTCTTATTATATAGTGTTATTAATAAACTATACTATTAATCAACTCAATAATTAAAACTTGCCTTAACTCGACTCGATCATACAGTACTAAAACTATACAAATATAACAATATCATCTACTTATCATTTCACAAGCATCATAAAAACAAGATGACAAAAACGCACAAATTATCAATAAACTTTATTATTAATCACTCGATAGTTTAAAACTCACCTTAAGTTCAACTCGATTATATACTACTACTAAACCTATACGAATATACACAAATAACGATATATAATCAACATATCATCTACTCATCAGTTCAAAAGCATCATAACCACAACATCATAAAAAACGCACAAATTATCATGAAACTATATTATTCATCGGCTCGATATTTTAAAATTCACCTTAACTCGACTCAATTATATAGCACTAATTACTAAAACTAAACAAATATACCTAACATAATGATATATGATCAACATAACAAAATTGCAGAAACTAAACAGTTACAATAAAATCATTACAGCTCACCGACTCGAGATGCCTTAACCGAAAACCGGTTTCCGATTATATAGTGCTATTAATAAACTCGATAGTTTTAAACTCGCCTTAAGTCGACTCGATCATATAGTACTAAAATTATACAAAATATAACTGTATGTGATCACATTTCAATCATATCATCTAATTTTCAGTTCAACAGTTATATATATAATCATTCAGCTCACCGCCACCTAACGCCTTAACCGAAAACCGTTTCCGAAACTCAAACTCATCATATCACCTATTTGGCTATTTCTCAGTTCTAAAACATCATTATAAACACAATGTGCATATCTAACACATCTATTGAAGCATTCAGCTAACCGACTCGAAACGCCTCAACTAGAATTATTCATTTTTCGCTTTTTCAGCATATATTTTCTATTTTTCAGCTCCTCTACACGTGGCGCCTTAACCGAAAACCGTTTCCGAAGCTCAAACTCATCACATTTCCTATTTCTCAGTTCTAATACATCATCATAACATTATTAAAAAAAAAAAAAAAAAAAAAAAAAAAAAAAAAAAAAAAAAACTCACCGATACGTGACGCTTGACAGGAGCGGCGAGTGTCCTTACACCGGAGTAAGGTCGGAGAAGTGACCGGAAACGTAACGGAGAAGAAGGTGTGATGTTAGGGTTAGGGTTTGTTAATGTGTGACTGATCATTTTGTTTATTTTTATAATTTTTTTTTTATTTGAAGGTGTTTATATATATATAGAGGGAGTGGTGGTGGCGCACGGTGCTAAAATGCGCAGGGTGTGTAGAGTGGTGGAGTGGAGGTGATGGGGTGTGTGTATAGTGAAATGGAGACAGGTGGATGTAAAAGGGAATGAATTTGGTGGTGACACGTGGAAATGTGAATCAAGGGTGTGGGTCCTATGTATGCCGTCTTCGGTGGTGTTAAAGGTGAGCGATCGCTAAGGATCTCAAAATTTTAAGGTCCCAAAATTTGTCCTGCGTTAATAAATATATACATGTATACACATACTTTTCATGAAAAAAAAAGTATTCATATTAGAAAATATCTTAAATGAGTAATATGTTAGAACGTTTAGATAACTAATTGCATTATATCTTATAAACAGTGACACTTTATATATAATATTCCTTATCGAAAGGCTTCATTATTTAATTTCGTCCAAGGCCTTCAAAATTTTCATAAACTCATGGGACGGCCCTGACTGGATGGAGTACATGAGTTAAAGCGTCCCTAAGCACCGTCTAATCTTTTACTAAGCGTCAAGCCACTCTTTCTCAATTCACTGCTGAGTCTGAATATCGAGGTATTGCTAAAGTTGTTGCTGAAACGTGATGGTTGCGGAATTTATTACTTGAACTTCATAGAAGCTGATGTACTCCGGGTTTTTTTTTTTTCCTCATTTCTTGCAATGTATTTGTTTCTTTATCCTTCTTACTTCTTAGCACGTAAAACTGCCTTTTAAGTTTTGACTATTGCAACTGAAGCTGTTTGTGTTTTAGTGTTTTACCTTGTAGAACTTTGTGGAGAGTAAATAACAACTGATAAATGCCTTCTATTATCAAGCATGACCTTTCCTCTTATAATTTAGTTTTAAACTCATATCAGTTGATGTTTAATTGTGTTTACGTGTTCAGATTGGCTTGCAGTGACCTCACATTAAGCATGAGCCAGAAGCCGTACGCATATCCACATTTTTTGTTGTCATTAAGCTGAACAGAAACGAATACGTTTGTGTTCAAACTTGCTAGCTTGAGGCGTCACTTGGCACGTGGATATCTTAGGGGCGGTCTAACACTTTTAGTTGCATTGGCGAGAATACAAGGAGAAGCACAGAGAGGAGAACAAGAAAGCAAAGTATAGAATATTGGCAGTATAATGCACAATAGTTGTATTTAATTTGTTGATACTACAATTGAATTTGAACCTTCGAGTTGATTAAGCTTAAACAAGCTTTTGAGTCATATTTATCAAGTTCAAAGCTGTGTACCAAAATGAGCTTGAAAGCATGTAGCAACTTTAAGATCTTTTCAATAACAAAAGCTTCTTATAAATGAATTCTCTTCTTGAGTTCCAGAACCATAACCTTTTTAGCACAAGAAGTGATCCATAAAATATACTGGTGGTAGAATACAGGAAAAAAAATGTTAGTGAGTCGACCCAATTTGACATGACCCGATCTGGCCATTTTTTATAATTTGACACGATTTGACCCAGTACACAACCCACCAGTTTGACCCGTGACAGCACTTCTTCCAAGTCATATTAGACTGAGCAACTAACCATACATGTTCCAACCTTAATAGCGCCGGTCATTCAAAATGTACAATAAAATCAAAATATGTGAATCTGCGGAGGGGGCAACACAACTAGCAAATGTTGGTCTCTGACTCTCTGGAAAACAATGTGTTTGCATATTGGTTCTCATGACACATTTGTGACATAAACAAAAAATTAACACTTGCAAAATAAACAACTTCATAATATACCGATTACAACATGACACAATTAGACCAGAAAGTGTATAAAACTGTTCTAGAATCTACATTCGACAAAATAAAGATGCACCTGCACATTATTCTTTAATGACATATCTTGTATCAAGAATTCGTATAAAAAAAATTAACATCAACTTACATTCGACAAAAAAATTATAATTCAAACAAGTAACAAATAATAAAAATCAAAACAAAATTTCTATCATACACCATCTTCATATGCATCCTCGCCCTAAACCATCTTCTGTATCTATTCTTTTTATTTATCATTAGTCTAATCATCCCAATCAGCATCCCAACCGTCTTTTTTTGTAGCCCGTGAAGTAAGCCCGTTAGATGAGATAGATCTAGTTTGACCACGTCCACCTGGCGATCTTATGGCTTTATCTTCATCCCAATCATCATCGTCCCAATCCTGGTCCCATCCTCCTGCAGTTTCAACATCGGCTGCATTTGATGATTCTGGTAGGGCCATCTCAAGTTCTTGATATGGGACTCCTTTGTCGGTTCTCCTTTTTCTAAAACTGCATAAAGCCCATGATGCCCCAATAATAAGGGCTATAAGAAAAGCAAAGTAAGCTCCGTATATAGGTGTTACTTGCTTTGAATAAAAGGTTAATTGGTCGAGTATGTTGTTTTGTGATATGGGAGTGTCCACATTAGTTGGTGTAGTCTTAGGAAGAGGAGTATTTTCGTCTTTTGATTTCGAAGGATCATCAACGTCTTTCGACTTTGAAGGGTCATTGACATCCTTTGACTTTGATGGGTCAGTGTCATCTTTTGACTTTGATGGGTCATCGACGTCCTTTGACTTCGAAGGGTCATTGATATCTTTTGATTTTGAAGGGTCATTTTGGTCTTTTGATTTTGAAGGATCGTCCACGTCTTTTGATTTTGATGAGTCATCGACATCGTTAGACTTTAACGGGTCATTAACGTCCTTTGACTTTGAAGGGTCGTCGGATTTTTTGGGCTTTGTAGGATCTTCAACTTCTTTAGCTTTTGAAGGATCATTTTCTTCTTTAGACTTTGAAGAATCGTCAACATCTTTGGGTTTCACAGGGCTGTTGTCCATAGAGTTATCAACATTGTTGGGCTTTGTGGGACTGTCCACAGGATCATTGACATCTTTGGGATTTACAGTATTTTCCGGATCCTTAGATTTTGAAGGAGTGTTGACGGGTGTAGTCTTAGGTTGATCAATTTGAAGCTCACAATCACCTTTTCCAGCATTTAAAATAACTTTGGTGCTTTTGTCTCCGGGGAATATAATATTAATCTACAAAATACGATTAAGACAAACATGATAAACAAGTCGAATATGGAGTTTTGGATCACTCAGTATCCTAGCGCGTCTCCAATAATAATCCATAAATTAAGTATAAGAACTGTCAAATATATGTGAAATTCAATACCAAATAATTTATAATTAACCAGAAACTTTCAGACCTCGATCCCAAAGTTAATGGTGTTCAACTACTAGTGAAACTATCTAAATAAATATTTACTGCCAAATTTCTAAACGAAGTAAAAGTGAAATGTTAACTGTCGACTTCTTTCATAAAATGTACCATTAACATCTAAACCTAAACTTAACTAGATTGCAAACGTGACACATTATTGCGTTCAAGAATCAAGAGTTAAAAATTAAATTAAATGTATCGTCATACCTTTTCCGTCCCGTGACCAGGTATCTTATATTCTGGCAATTTTTTGTCCGTAGATGTTCCAAAAGCAATATTTATTTTCAAGTCTATATCTCGTTCATTTTGTACAAGAAGCGTCAGATTGTTGGAACCTACAACAAACGATGTAGTTAATTATACATACTACGTAGATAAGAATATACAAAATACAAGGGTTAAACAACGGAAGAAATTATATTCAACTGAGTACTTCTTAAAAGGAATGTAATGGCATGCATTAAGCAGTCTTTGATGCAAATGTCTTTTCATCATTACAGTGATAATAGTTCAAATAATAGTCTAGGGGGGACAATATCTGTCATGCTAAAACTAGTAAAGACCAGTACAGTATAAGCAAAACATATAGCAGCTAGCAGAACCAGGTTAACAGTAAAAATAACACTAGTGAATCTAACAGCAAGGAGAAACAGTTTTACCATTATCAAAATCTTGAACACACGCAATCATGGTTTTGTCCTGGTCGTTGCAGATTGAATTCCCCTTGCAGCTTTTGCTGTCAAACGTTTTTGGCTGCGTTTGGTTTTCTAGTTTCGGTTTTTCCTTATCACCAGAGCTTGTCTTATTATTAGCATCGTTTAATTCCTTAGATTCCGCATTTGAGGGATTTGTAGTTGGGTCATCTTTTGGCTTTGTTACCTCAGTTGGTGATGGATTTGGTTTCTTAGCTTCAGGTGGCGGTGAAGACAATGTTGAATCCTAAAGACAAAATAACAAAGTTAGTAAAGATCCTATGTAGACATGTAGTGTGCTAAAAGGTCGTCAGTACTCTTTAGTCTTTACTCGTAACAAATGTTGGCAATTATAGCTCACAAAAGACACACATATGCATCACATTTGCAACAAGTGAAACACTCTTTTAACATATATACTCGAGGAGCGGACCACAAATACGTAGTGGTTTCATACTGTTTCTGTAAGTGGTTCCAAAATACGTAGTAGTGAACGAAATTGAATTTGATTCATACCCTACCAAGGTGAAGACAACGAAAAGGCTAGCAATCATGTTTAGCTAGTTAATTCTTACTAATAGACCCAATTGACACCCACATCAATCGGGATACGGTGTCGGTTTTGGGGCTTATCGTATTGGGTCTATCAGGTTATTAGGTTGCTTGTTAACATACAAACGCAAAGTCTGAGATCCCGTCCGATTGACACACCTAATTCTGAGGCAAAAATGGAGTTGATAGGTCCATGTCTTCATCATATCCTACCCAAGGTAAACTATTGGAGATTACACACAGACAGGCTCTAGTACATTTGTAAGAAACGTTGCAAGAAACCCCTTTTCGAGAAGAATCGTCAACAACAAACAAAAAAGACCATTTAACCTTCAAACCAGAAACTTAATGTATAGGATCCGGATATAGGAATAAATTTAGCAATCACCTATCGTAAACTCCCCTAATCTATATCAGACAAACATTGCAAAAAGAAAACGATAAACTTCAATAGAAAGTGTAAAATGACATAAAAAGCTAAACGCTTTGTTTATTAGCGTTTCTAATATGAGCATCTAAACAGAATCCAAACGCTAAACGCTCGTTGCCAAAACAAGCATTACATTCTTAACACTAAAAGCTAAACACTAAATGCCCCAAAAAGCTCATCGTCAAACACAACCATAGTATTTTGATTTAATAATAA
Organism: Artemisia argyi; assembly: GCA_030686995.1. Classification (NCBI taxonomy): domain Eukaryota; kingdom Viridiplantae; phylum Streptophyta; class Magnoliopsida; order Asterales; family Asteraceae; genus Artemisia; species Artemisia argyi. The sequence goes on from CM060682.1 coordinate 19,400,521, forward strand.
TGATAAAACCACGTAAAGCTAAACACTTTGTTTATTAGCGTTTCAAATATGAGCATCTAAACAATATCCAAAAGCTCATTTGCATTATATTCTTAACACTAAACGCGCCAAAAAGTTCGTCAGCAAGCACAGCCACCATATTTCGGATTAATCAGGGGGTGTTTGTTTCGGCTTACATAGCGGGCTTATGGCGTATTTGGTTTTCGGCTTATGTTTCATAAGCTCACTTTTTGTGGCTTATTTTGAAACTTTTCGGCTTATGTTTACATAAGCCGAAAACCACATAAGCCACAAAAAGCGAGCTTATAAAACATAAGCCGAAAACCAAATACGCCATAAGCCGGCTATATAAGCCGAAACAAACACCCCCTAAGCTTATACAAAACATAAACCGAAAGATCACATATGTATTAAATATTACTATGATCAAACAGATCAGAAATAAAATACTACCTGATTAACATTCGGATCTTGACCCGGATCCGAACCCAATATCCTCCCATCACACAGAATCAGAAACAACAATAACAAGACAACAACTGATCCATTTCTACCCATTTGACTTACAAAAAAGTCAAATAATTTAACATGACTGAATCATATTATTTTTAAAAGAAAAAAAGAAAAAAATAACCCGGAATGATTAATTTGTTGAGGGTTCAATTTTGGTGAAAGATGATGATGATTGATTGAATTTAGTAGTAGAGGATGATGTGTTTTTGAAGGTTTGTAAGAGCTTTTTTGTTTGGGCCGGGTGGGAGTTTATTTGTGAAGATTTGTTTTTTTTACTATTTGGGCCATGATGATTTGGAGGGGTGTTTACAAATATGGTAAGGTTGGGCTGAGCAAAACCGACCGAGTCCTGACACCTGACCGAAACCGATCATAACCGACCAAGACTCGGATCGGGACTCGGTTTGGATTTTCCACCTTGTCGGGACTCGGGTCGGGACAAAGCAAAACCGGGAAAACACAAAGAAAACTGAGTCACCCGACCGAAACCGACCAATACCAAACCGTCCTGAGTAAACCCGAGTAGTTTCGGGTCGGGATTCGGTTTGGGTTTTTCGTTATCTTGGTTTGGGGACTTGTTGGTATCGGGTCGGGATGGGTCGGTTCCGGCACGATGCTCACCCCTATGGTAAGGAATCGAAAATTGAAGCAGAACTGAACCGAATAAAATTAAATCACATTTGTAAGTGCATTGAATTTGTTAAAATTGAACTGAACTAAATTGAATATACGGTTTTTGGTTTGGATGTAGTTTTGCCAAAATGAAAATTGAACCGAACCGAAAATAGAATTCACATACGTATTTATATTTTTTTACATAATATTTTTTAACCTTTGATTTTTTTTTTTTTTTATGTCTATATAATTGAATGAAGAAAATATATAAATTACGTAATCCGTGTCAACCAGAAAACCAGACCGAATTCAGATTTGGTTTCCGGTTCGGTTTAATTCAATTTGAATTCGCTTTCTGGTTTTACCCAGAAAAAGATATTAAACTAGCTAACTGAACTGATTAAATTGAACAACCCGATAACTAAACCCATGAACACCCCTAGACCCAGACTAGAACCATTGTTTATATTGTTACATAATTGGAGGTTATATCATATACCCTTTTAGACCCGACAAAAATGATCACCTCAAAATATTTGCCAGATTGACCCATAAATAACCCACAAGACTAAAATTGACACCTCTAGTTTTGGCCTTCACTAGATATTTGGAACATGACTAATTTCTCGTGTATAAACCAAGCGTTTAGAAGTTTTTTTAAGTAACTAGCAGCTAGCATTTAATGTTTTTTACATAATACTTGTTTGAAAGCAACCAATTAGCATTCTTAGATTTTTTAAACGCTTCAAATCAAGATGGTACTTCTAGTAATATTTACTGGCAACCAATGTTTCCACTTAGTAATTATGGTTATATAACTATATGACAAACGGCTATTGTTTCCTGCTAGCCGCTATTTTCGTCTGACATACCCTAAGTTAATTTTAGCTCAAATGGGTAATTATGTTTTTTTAGCTCAACTATTTTGAGGAAGTTTAAAAAAAAATAAAGTGCATTTAGTTGGTAAAAAGCAATCCATCTTATACAAAAGTTTTCATATGAAACCGAACATAGAAAACTTGTTTAGTCACACTTTTTTATGTTTTTCCTTGCACTTCTTATACACATATCTTGCACTACTAGTTTTTTCAAAAAGTATTATTTAAACATGGTTTCTAAATTTTCAATATTTCTCAAGAAAGAAAAACCTTTTTATTTTCAAAACAAAAATTATAAAAAGTTCTCCACAACCAAACACACCAATTCCTTGAAAGACATTTAACTCATATATAATACAAGACATATATCAGATTATTGGTGTTTATACATTGTGTGTGTATTTGGCCCCAGCCAGCATGTAAAGGCAGAGTCTAATTCATTCAACTAGGCTCCTTTAGTCCTTTGTTCATAGAATATTGTGTTTTGAGCTTGACATTCTTATCAAAATAAGAGATGTCAGCCCATATAAATCCTTTGTAGATTCACAAGACTAATGCTAATGTCAACACTATCTCCACAAAAGCAACCCCGCCACGTCAGCGCCACCTCAGTTTTCTCTCTCCACAACTCCATCCCAACCACAATTAGCTAGTAGTGACCACAAAAGAAACCACATTTTTTACTCCCCAACGTTCGAAAATTAAAGCCTTGATCATTCAATTGTTTCGGTTGGTGAAAGTTGAAAGACGACGCGTTGCTTTGGATTTTGCTAGGGGGAAGTAGCGCATTGCTTTTGGGGTTGCTTGGTGAAACCAACGCCCATTAGCATTGGTCTTATAATTGTATGATGGTAGAATATCAACTTTTGTTTGGTCAAACTCTAAAGCAAAAGGAATATCATGTGTATGTTTGGCGCGATTATATGAGCTTACGAAAATGATCATCAAGTACAGCAGATAATGCATATCCATGCATTGCAAACATACACACTACACCCGTTCTTTTACATTCCGCATCTTTAGCTTAACAACTTCTTAATCCATCATGTACAACACATAGTGCAGTTATGAAAAGTTGTGAATCTAAAAGCAGTGTGTTCAAAGAGAGCTCAAATGGTATGGAGGAAATGTGTTATTTCTTCTCTGACCTTGCAGCTCCGGTGTATGAAATTAAAACTTTCCGTTTCCATTCATAGAGTCTTAGTCTCAGCAGGGGCGGAGCCAGGATTTTTAGTTAAGGGGGGCTAGCCGTGTTTAACGCGGAAAATCATAGTGATAAATATCACTTCAAAAATTAATCTATCGTGTTGTCTTTTGTTGTTTAAGATATTCATTTATAAATTTTGTAGACATGTTTATAGAATAACGAGGGTTGAATGTAAGAACTAGTAGAAAAGCGGCTTGTAATCTAAAGCGCCTTTTATGCTGAATTACTGAATATATAGGTGTTAAATTTGTGTAATTACAGCGTTATGATAACCTGATATAAAACACAAACATATGTGCATATTTGATTACCATATACTCCACAATAATTAGGAGAGAATGTTACTTTTGTTGTATATACCCTCTTATAATCTCTATGTATATATAGTCTCATTTTGGTGAATTCTTGTGTTGTTTAGGATTACTGCTAAGCGAAGTAGTTGGTAATGATTGTTGATAGGTGAAAGGGATAATGTCTTGATGAGACTAGTTTCGGTAATCACACTCAGTAATATTTCAAGTTGATATTACACTTTCTGAAATGAGTTAATCTGGTAGATTTGGTTGATTATTGCTTATGTCACATTTTTTGTTGAGGTGGTTTGACAAGTCATCTTTCTTACCTGCTATACGGGTTGCCTGACCCTTAAAATACCAATTTAGCCTATTTCAGAAAAGTATAATTAATACGTCGGTTATTATTGAGCATGAATGTATAATTACCAGAACGGACCACCAATTCAAGTATGCCTTAGCCCAAGTTTAATAGTAGAAATATAATCATTTTGTGTTTTGAGATCGAAATTTGATCTGCTTTACTTGCTATATGTAATGTCTTTGATAGCAGAATGAATTGTGTGTGCTGCTCCATGAGGCTGTGTTTCGAGTTTTAAGCTATAACTGATAACACTTGTGGAAATATTACATATTCTTATAGAGCGTTTGGCTGTTTCCCAATAGTCGGGTTACTTTAGTCTTGAAAAAGACCTTGTTGGTTGTCGGCCCACGGTTTGGTTTCAGTCCTTCGTATTGTCTATATGTCATCTTAAAATCGGGACTACCAAACCTAAGTTTACGCACTCAATAAATATGTTGTTCGAAAAGCTAGTTACTCCTGCCATTTTGCAACCCACTAAGTGATAAAGATATATTTAAGAGACGAAACTGCAGTCTGACAAACAGTTCAGGGACTATTTCTGTAAGAAACCAATCAAACACTTCAATCATTACAATGTGGTGGACTGGTCACTGGTGGTTAAGTCAAAAGTCTACTCCACTATTTGCTGATAAACTATCCCTGCTCATCATCTCCCCTGAATCAAGGTACTCACCTTTCCTTTGTTGTAAAAAGTTCCTTTTTTTAGCAGCAAACTCACACTCATTTTACGCACCTTGTCCCGAGTGTGACTCGAAAAGTAACACATTGTGTTATTACAAGTACTATATAATCTTGCTATGATACCTTAGATTGGATCTTATTCATTACAAGTATTCAAACTTTGGTCATTAGTTGGTAGTTTTTGCTCGTCTCAAAACAACCGAATGGTTGGGTTATCGGTGTTTTTAGGACCTTTGGTGGATGCTAGTTTAATAATTGGAAAATGGTTGGCTGTACCAATCAAAAACCAATATGGGTATCTCTTTAACTACAAAACCAACATTAGAAAACTTAGAGAGCAAGCCGAGGATCTTGAAAATAGTCGAGCTAGTGTACAGCAATCAGTTGATGCTGCCATGAGAAACTTAGAAGTTATAAAGCCAGATGTTTCGGCATGGATGAATGGAGTTGATAAGTTGAAAGAAGTGACAGATGAAGTTTTACAAAAATCTAGTACAGGAGTTGGTGTTCAAAAAGGGTTCTGGTGCTTTAGTTGCCGATTTATGGATATAAAATCACGTTATTTACTGAGTAAGAAGGCTGTAGAGATGACTAAAGTTGTGCTAGAATTCCTGGAGAAGTGTAAGTTCACTAAGTTTTCTGATCCTCCATTGCCAGTGGAAATCACTGATTTTACTCATTTGAGTTATTCTGAAGGTTTTGGATCGAGGGTCTCGACTAGAACTGAGATCATGGAATCTTTGAAAGATGATAGTGTGTTTGTGATAGGGGTATGTGGAATGGGTGGTGTTGGGAAGACAACAATGGCAAAAGAAGTTGGGGCGAGAGCTAAGTTGGAGAATCTATTTGATGTTGTTGTCATGGTAGATGTCACTCAAGCACCAAAAAAGAAAACGATCCAAACTAGTATTGCGGAACTGTTGGGCTTGAAGCTACAAGAAGAGAGTTTAGCTGTAAGAGCGGCTCGGATAAGTGCAAGGCTAAAGATGCTTACAAGGGTATTGATAATATTGGATGATATATGGACAAGACTCGACCTGGAAGAACTAGGGATACCGTTTGGTTCAGATAAACAACTCCAAGGCTACAAAATCCTGTTGACTTCAAGAAGTATTAGTGCTTGTAACCAGATGAAAGCTGATAGAATCTTTAAAATAAGTGAAATGCCACTGAATGAAGCATGGATTCTTTTCCAAAGAACTGCAGATAAAACGCTTCATCCTGATCCCAATCTGCATCAGGTAGCTAGAGATATTGTAGAGGAATGTGGCGGTTTGCCTCTTGCCATCGTGACCATTGCAAGAGCTCTTGAGAGCGAGAAAGACAAGTCTATGTGGGATGATGCACTTCAAAGACTAAGAAGCTATGACCTCGAAGGAGAGTATGCATCTGTGTACTCGAGTCTTGAGGTGACTTACAATTTTCTAGAAAGTGATGAGATGAAGCATGTCTTCCTGTTGTGTTGCTTATTTCCTGAAGGTCATGATATATCCATCGAGGATCTGCTAAGACTCGGGTTAGGACTGAATTTGTTCAAGAAAACAAATGGGGTTAGTGAAGCTAGAATCCGAACATATGCTTTTATTAATAAACTTAGAAACTTAAATTTGTTGTCAGATGGAGCGGATGAACAGTGTGTGAAGTTGCACGATTTAGTGCGTGATTCTGGTCTAAAGATTGCCTCAAAGAACAACCATGTTTTCGTTGTTAAACATGGTGATGGTTTAAAGTTTTGGCCATCTGAAATTACGGACGAATGTTGTACCTCTATTTCTTTAAGATGTGATGAAATGTCTGACCTTCCAGATAACCTCAACGGCCCAAAACTCAAGCTTTTGTTTTTGGTTGGAGGAAATCACCCATTGGAGTTCCCTACTAATTTTTATGATGGTATGGTAGAGCTCAAGGTGGTAGTTCTTAAAGGGATGTTGGTTCAATCCTATCCTTCGTCATTTGAAGTATCGAGCAAACTCAGAAATTTGTCATTGGAGTACTGCACCTTTGACAAAACGAGTGACATATCAATGATAGGGAATCTGGTGAAACTAGAAACTTTAAGCTTTCTACATTCAGATGTTAAAGAGTTGCCTATAGAAATCGGAAATTTAACTCAGTTAAAAGTACTCGATCTGACTGGATGTTCAGATCTTTTTAATATAGCTCCTGGAGTTCTGCAACGGTTGATCCACTTAGAAGAATTATACATGAGGGGAACCCTGATCCGTTGGCCAGAGAAACAAATCACGACGAGTATCAGTGAGCTTAATTCATTATCTTTGTTGACTACTTTAGAGATTGAACTATCTGCCTATGATCTTCTACCAAATGACTTCGTCTTTAAAAGGCTGAAAAGATTCAGAATTTGCATAGGATTCTCTATCGAGAGCAAGTTGTTTCAAAACACATTAAAAGTACGGTTTCCAACTCACTGGAAAGACAGTGGGATGGAAGTCTTGTTCAACATAACTGAAATCCTGCATTTACATGGTTGGCGGCGGTTGTTAACAAATACTATCCTCAATGAGCCCAAAAGATCGAAGTTCTTGATGTTGAGAAACTTGAAGCTAGAATATTGTGATTTAAGCTATTTGGCTGAAATTTGTCACAGTCAGTATCGTGAAACGACCGTGAGGGAAATTACAGTAGATGAAACCGAGATATGGCAATTCCCTTTGTTTGGGAACCTACATGATCTTGAGATTGTGCGGTGTGTTAATCTAAAAGGTATATTCTCACTCGCTGCCCCAACTGATTATCTTAAGCTTGAAAGGCTCAAGATTACCGGGTGTGATATGATAGAAGAAATTTTCTTGAAGAAAAAGAGAGGTCAAGATGACAAATCCATAGTCGATATTGAACTTCCAAATTTGAAATGCTTGATTCTCAAGGATCTCCCGCGTCTCACTTGTTTTTGCAAAGATGTTTCTTCGCTCGTGCTTCCTCAACTTCTGGAGTTTCGGCTTCACAACATTCCTAAGTTCATGGATGTCAATGTCATAGAGGATATTCGATCTTCCACCAATCACAGTTTCTTCAGTCAAAAGGTTCAATTCATCTTTTGTTAAATTACTATAGTATGTTTTGCACAGAGCTTTTGGGTGCTTTGGAGAGCTTAAGATCATTTTTTTTTTATAACATAAGCTCTAGTTGACAAAAAATCCTTGTTTGGATGAATAAGCTTTGGCTTTTATATTGGAAAATTAATCTCTATTTAAAAAACTAACCAGGAGCGTGTGTTTATCCTTTTATGCCATTTTACACCTTTCAACTACAACTACTTTTTGCGAGAACTTTTATACAAATCACAGCTCCAATTAAAAGCTACAGCTCGAGCTTCCACTCGTTTTGCGAAACATACCATTTTGTTGTGTGTTTCATACTTTAAAGTGGTTAACTCTTGGATTCTGACATTGCAGATTCTTTTGGCTACACAACTAAAGGTTTTATCAATTGCAAAAATGAAAATGAACAAGATTCAGAAACATATGCTTCCTGTATCAAGTTTTGTTAACGTAAGGGTAATATCATTGTCCTACTGTGATGATTTATCAAGTGTTGCTCTTTCTGATCTGTTAAACGAGCCCAGTGATCTCAAAATACTACATGTCAAGGGTTGTAATTTGGTAGAAGTGGTCTTTGACATACAAACTATGATGCTAACAGAAGACGATGGCGTTCTTAACAATTTGACCGATTTGGAGCTAGAAAAACTACCCAAAATGACACATATCTGGAAACATGGACCTGAAACTTTCAAGGGGTTTCAGAATCTGACTAAACTATCAGTAGCTAGTTGTAATCGGCTAACTTATTTATTTTCGCCTACAATAGCCGTTGTTCTTTCACACATCCAAGAATTATCAATAACCGAATGCAAGAGGATGACAGTAATTCTTGATGAAGGAAATGACCACGAGATCACCCCAAATGAGCTTCTGTTCCCTCGATTAAAAACATTAGAACTCATTGATCTTCCTAGATTGAGGAGTTTCTGCTTGGGTTTGCATGCGTTTATATGGCCATTACTTGATTCAGTATGGATTGATTGTGTTGGAATTATTATATCATGACCTTCATATAAATAAACCAAGTACATCAAAGTGAGCATAAGCGGAAGCAATTATAATAGATCGAATAACATGTAATTAATTAATCATTAATATAAATAGTAAACATACCTTTATGATTCTAGCCCGAACAAGAATCAAAGCAATCTTCCGGAACCAAGAACCCTAATTAGGGTTTATAAGGATTATAAGAATTACCCCTTACCTTTTTGTAATTCAATCCAAGAAACAATCAATAATGTGATTGTATCACGTTCTTGTACACACGTACTAATTCAAGAAAAAGTTTATGCAAGTAATAAAACACAAAACCTTTTTAGATCTATAAAAATCGAAATCCTTAGGGATTTATTTAGATGGATCGAACAAGAAAAGAAGAGGAGAGAAAACACCAAGATGTGTGTGTACAAGTTATGAGAAAAACTTACATCTTGGGTTTGCTTATATACTATACAAAACTTGGAGCTCAAGGCACAATGGAGGTGGGTTAACACCCTTGGGCCGATCGGTTTTGGAACCCCTAGGGGATTCCGGAACCTTCTCTTGTTTCCATGTATTGTCTAGTAATTACTTTCCTAATCTTCGTTTAATAATTAATTAGTCATTAATCAATAATACTAATTATTATTTATTTGTTTTGTGTTTAATAATTAATTATAACATTTATAAATAATTATTACTTTTTCTCTTCATACGTATTGTGTGCAATCCCGTGATCTCGAGTTCGATCCTAACATACGTCTACTAAAATAATGTCCATATTCTAACAGCTCCCACTTGGACATATTTTAATAGTGTAATCACATCGGTTAGCGTCTTGCAACACGCCGATGCCTCTAGCACGATCTCGAGTAAGGCTCCTGGAAAAACCTTTTAATGATTTCTCATTATTATTATCCTTTTGTTTCTAATACCACGTTAATAAGGATATGGATTAAAGTCATTCCTTAATTAACCATTCTGTTTCTCGTTGTTTATGATTGATCAAGATTACCAAATCTTCTGAACCTATTCAGGTGAGATCTTGGGCACGGCCATGCAAACATCTTGACAACCCTACGAGGGGCCCAGCAGTATTAAACTCCAAAAATAAATTTGAAGGAACAAATTCTATCTTGACTACAAGCAAAACCCACAAACTTTGTAACACTTCCGAAAACAACCCTTATGACTACCAGTTACGGATAGCGTTAAGTTGTTTCACAAAAATGTACTACATTCATGACACTTATCTTGCATCTCAAGTCTGAGGATAACTTCTCATGATTTACTTAATAACTAAATCCATAAAGTAACATCATGTAGTTGGGATAAGTCCTATATTCAGTATCATCGAATATCATCTGAAATGGCATGACTACGCATCAATATACTTTAAGTATATTATACCAACCTTCAGATTTGTCTTGATTTAATAATATTCCCATATTAATAACTGACAACGGACAATTTAGAATAACATTTATTCATGGATTTAAACATACAAATATAGGATACAATATATTATAAATTAAACATACCATGTATTTCAATTTGTCATAATAATTGTTTAACATCCCTTATCCAAATACTAAATAGATCAATGCATGATAACTCTTGTTGATGAATTATGTCTCAAGTAATGACATTCATACTTGTTGACAAGACATAAATCATCCAACTTTGATCTATCGGAATTTTAAGAATACTTATTTTAATAATTCAATTATTGAAATTCTTATATGTGCATATTCAACTATTTTGATAATGCCATATTTCATAAAAATGTGATACATCCTTAACCACTAATTTATGATAATTAAACTTCCAAACATTTTAAAGTTTAAAGTATTCTTATTCTTTTAATGTATAATGCAACTATGCCTAGTAATAGCCAAAGATGAAATCTTTACCATAATTAGTATTGAGTGTCATCTCAATTTCATTTGCATCATTGTATGCAACAACAATATGCTATTAAAACTTCCCGTAAACATTAATATCTATTGTGTAATGTTTGATGCCCTTCAAACTTTCAAGTTTGTTGGCTATGATAATTTTCACAACAATTGAAAATTGTTCATCTATAGAATTTGGAAGCTGTTCCAGATTTTAGGATGTGATTCTATAATCAAACATATTCTTTTTAGAATATTACACAAGTTATCTAATAACCTTTAATTAGATATTAATATTGCCAAATCATCTTGTAATCAAGCATGATACAACAAAACATGATGTACATGAAAAATCTTTGAGTCATACTTAGATTTTATTCATGTCATACATATCTATTCAGACTTTCCAAATAATATATCATGTTATATATTAGATTTATTTACCGCACATGTTTCAACAATTAACATTGATTCCAAGGTTATATGTCTTATTTTCTAAATCTTTAAAGTTTCATTCCATTCTAAGACTTAATATTTACTTATATGGAACATTACTTTTCATATGTTCTACAACATATATGATTTAAGAAATTAAACATAATACTCCCACTAGCTTTTAGGAATACTTAGAAATTATCTTATTTCAATTATAAATCAAAACATGAATTTAATAATTAAACATAAGAATAATCTTCTAGATGCATGCATTTATCCATCCATGGATTATTGCACCATGTACACTTCTAAAGATTTATTTGAATTCATAAACTCCTTTTGATTACTTATCGTCCTCGCTCAAGTAATCACTCATGAAAGAGTTTTGATATTCAATTGTCAATTTCATATAAATGAAACTAAATATGACAATCATAATCTTTATATATTTAATGTGTTTATAATAGAATATTCAATCACAGTTAATTGCTTAAATGTGATTAATAATCTTGTCATAAAACATACATTAAATACGTGTACAACATTGTCCATAAGATTTCTATACAAAGATTTAAACCAAAAAGGTTACCTAATCTTTGAAGAAACTCATATTCATTTTCTAGTCTTACTATTAAGATAAATCAAATTTCAAAATTGATTATCTTTATGGACAGCATCTTAATCATTCATATCATGTATACTTTACCCAACTTCATATTTGGTAATGTATCATAATGATTATCAGGTTTACAATAATCCTGTAAATCATATCCCTCAGCATATTAATCAAATATCTGAGATATATTGCTATTCTATGAATGATAATTCCATTATCTTGAGATTTAACATTTAAATATCAAACTTTATCATCTTGAGATTTAACATTTAAATGTCAAACTTCATCATGATATTTACTAGTGTATTTTAGAAGATTATGTATCTTATAATTTTATCTTTTAAAGATCAAAACTCCCACTTGCTTTTAGCAATTTAAAGACTATCTTTAAATACTTAGCAAATAAAGAACCAATACAATGTTCTCTTTTGGGATATTACAAATACATATTAACAGTTCCTGACTTTACTTTGTTAATAACCTCTTCATAAGCAGTTAAACAAATTTAGAACTTCAATTTAAGACTTAATGTGATTCATCACATTCATCACATTCCATCATATGATAATGTCTTATTAATCTTCTATGTTGGAGTTTTATTAAATATGTCCAAGTCATACTCAACATTCTAACCTTGATATCTTTTGGAAGAAAAGAAGTCATAGTTATCTTTAATCAAACAATATAACAAGAGTTTGATTTTCCGAACTGAACATACCATAAACATTTGATATTTCATCAGTATTAATATTGTAAGACAATCTAACAATATTAAAGATAACCATATTCCTTTTGACTTGTCTATTTACCAACTAAGTCATTTTAATGGTATAATAGTATTTAAGCCAATTACATGCTTTATAACACAAGTACTTTTTACAAAGTCACTTTATGTCCATGTCTTTACAAGAAAAACATAAACTGTTATAATCCCACTATACGTTATAAGTTATTTGTATATGTCTTAATTAAAAGACATAACAAGATAACGTCTTACTTTATTATAAGTCTTGTAACAATTAAAAGACTTTATGTTTATATCTTTTCAATAAAACATAAACATGTTTAACTAAAGTAATTATGAACACCATCTTTTGGTTTCAATAGTAATTTCAAGTTAATCTATTACTTCATAATAATGTAAACAACATTATTTATTCATTTATTTATGTCATTTCAAGAACACATAAATATTCAGATTGAAGCAGCATTAGATTACTTAATTAATTTATGTCATTCCATGAATTCATAAATCTATAAATTAAAGTAGTCTTGTTATCATCTTGACACATGTTCTAATAGATATCTAATTTAGAAACCATGAATTTTCATAGTTCAATTACATCAGTTGATCTGCTAGTAATGAAAATATGAAATTCACCTTGTTGTTGCAATCTAGTTAAGTCTCACATAACATAAATTGTAACACCAAGTGTTTCTTGAATTAGCCTTGTATAATTCATATCAGAACATAATTCTAATTTAGAAACTGCAAATTCTCATAGTTCAATTACATCAGTTGATCTGCTAGTAATGAAATATGAAATTCACCTTGTTGTTGCAATCTAGTTAAGATCTCACATAACATAAATTGTAACACCAAGTGTTTCTAGAATTAATATTAGAACATTATTCTCTTACCATGTAGTCAAGAGAATCCATTAAATCATATCTTTATGAGTTGTTTCTTGCACACATTAAAGATAACATTTCTCCCACTTGTGCATGGAACAACAACATATAGTTGATAAACAACATGCCATGCATTTGTCTATGTGTTCAATATGATTGTGTCATAGATTTTAGCATAACTAGTAGATGTAGAACAACAATGTCTAGTAAGGAAACGTACAAGACTATCCTTAAAAGTATGAGTGTCTACACTTGGAAAGTAATTATCTTTAGCTACCAAGATGTCAAAGCTTGTAACTCCCACTGAATTAAAGATTATTACAATAATTTCTTATTCAGTAATAAGTACACAATACTCCCACTGAATTTGACAACATTGTAAATGTTTCCTATCCAGTGAAAGCAAATAGTGTGCTTTTAACTTTCCTACACCTTTAAATGTCCATACGTAACCATTACTTATGCACTAAAAGTGTATTCTACTACGTATATGATGGACTATCCACCAAATGCTATTAACTTGAAAAATTGGGCATGCAATTTCTTCCTTAACAGGTCTACCATCCTATAATGTATGTAGCACCTTTAAAATATTAAAAACAACTAGTTTGTCTTTAAACATTTTGCAGTAATTAGTCTAGCTTCTAATTTAATAACTCATAAAATGTCATACATAATTTTCTGTTAATCAAATATCATATTTGTTACTAAGAACTTGATCACCGAATGAGGATGATAAAATCCCTATGAAAAATGTATGCAATTTTCTTAACCATTAAAAATTTGCTATGAGTTATATTAGAATTTAGACATATCTAATATTCCTATTATCCTTTCTCATTCATGAAAAAGAATAGGATTGTGTCTCACTCTTCCTTCATAGAAAGGAGACTTTTTTTAAGTAAATATTTCTTAATCAAACATTTGTTTGAAAACAGAACTAGATCAATTTACCAAAGCCCAAATACGTTTACGGTCTGAACGTTGCATTAATACATTAAAACGAATTACAAAATTCAATTTCAGTATTTTCGATAATTAGATCTTTAAGAAAATAAAATACCCATTGGCAAATATTCATATAAACCATAGTATTTTCTTAAAGCTAGGATCCTTAATTGACATAGTACCATTACATCAGTTGATCTGCTAGTAATGATAGTATTCAACAAGGTAATTGTCGAACAATAATTGCCAATATCATATTGCAATTCCTAGATTTATGGGATTTACAATCACAAAACATTTGTATTGTAAACATGTTTGATCCCCATCTTAATGCCTTGAGTCCAAGTCTCACTTCCTACTCAATTTAAGTCGTCTAACTTAAAAACTGCAAACTCATAAATCCATCACATCAGTTGATCTGCTAGCAATGAATTTATGAAATTTACCTCTCCATTGCAATCTCGCCAAGTCTCACATGACGTAAATTACAACTTTAAGTGTTCTTAATTAGATGGCATTCGACTTAATTTTATAAGGGTATTAAATTTTGACGTGTAATCAAAATAATGTATGAAGAAGCATGCATACAACTTCATAACATTGGTTTTACAAAACATTTTTATTACCAATTTGCTAAGAGTAAAATAACAAAGTTTTGATTGAGGTATCGGGTTCACCAATTAAAGAATAACCATCAATTATCGTCCACTATATCGTACTTTTGCATAAGCCCGAAAGCTTAGTGTTTCGGATAATCATTGTGGAATTGTGGATTATTCACCCTTAAGATGACAATGTACATGTAATGGTTGTTCGGTAAGTCTAATTTACACACAAACGAGCGTTAAGACATGAATGTTGTCTATCTAAGGCCACAATTTAATGCGATGCCATCCTTATACCCATCTTATAGTGTGTAAACTTCGGTCGAGCCTATTTAACCATTACGTACAAAAACATCAATCAACCAATCCTTTAAAATTTAAACTCTTAAAAACCAAAACAATTTCGCCATTATTTAGTCCGTATTATTTTTCTATTCAAAAAATTACCCTTTTTGTTTATATAAACATGTCTAACACAATAAATAAACAAAACAAGTAATTAACAATAAAAAAAAATAAAACAACTAAATAAACACATATACATAATCATAACAATTAAATATGTATAAAACATGTAGCCACATGCAAATCTTATTCAAAAGTCCTATTAATAATCAAATCTAGGTGTATAACGTATTAATTCAATTAGGGCTTTCTTTTTCTTGGAAAAAGAGCCACATACATCGATAAATCGATTGCGTAAGCCAAAATTAAATAAATACCACATAGCACATAATTGATTACTTAATATTGGAGTGTTCCCCAATTCGACATTTATTAATAAATTAACATGTTTCAATATAACGTAACCATTAATATATATAAAAGCAATTTAAACAATTTAAATAACACAATAAAAAATCCATGCAAACATGCACTTTTCATGGATTTAGCTTAACAATTAACACATTGCACCAAGATCGTTTACTAAAACGCATAAACAATTACATGACATCTTAGGGTTTCTAATTCGATTTTATAAAAAAATAAAAGAAAAACCCTAAAAAACCCTTAGGTCATTCGACCCAAAAATTAGGGTTAGGGATAAAACATAAACCCTAAAAAAAACATGTAACTATACGAATCAAAATCCAATTTTTATGCGTTGCGATAATTAATTACACATTATAACGGCTCTAGATGCCACTGTTGGAATTATTATATCATGACCTTCATATAAATAAACCAAGTACATCAAAGTGAGCATAAGCGGAAGCAATTATAATAGATCGAATAACATGTAATTAATTAATCATTAATATAAATAGTAAACATACCTTTATGATTCTAGCCCGAACAAGAATCAAAGCAATCTTCCGGAACCAAGAACCCTAATTAGGGTTTATAAGGATTATAAGAATTACCCCTTACCTTTTTGTAATTCAATCCAAGAAACAATCAATAATGTGATTGTATCACGTTCTTGTACACACGTACTAATTCAAGAAAAAGTTTATGCAAGTAATAAAACACAAAACCTTTTTAGATCTATAAAAATCGAAATCCTTAGGGATTTATTTAGATGGATCGAACAAGAAAAGAAGAGGAGAGAAAACACCAAGATGTGTGTGTACAAGTTATGAGAAAAACTTACATCTTGGGTTTGCTTATATACTATACAAAACTTGGAGCTCAAGGCACAATGGAGGTGGGTTAACACCCTTGGGCCGATCGGTTTTGGAACCCCTAGGGGATTCCGGAACCTTCTCTTGTTTCCATGTATTGTCTAGTAATTACTTTCCTAATCTTCGTTTAATAATTAATTAGTCATTAATCAATAATACTAATTATTATTTATTTGTTTTGTGTTTAATAATTAATTATAACATTTATAAATAATTATTACTTTTTCTCTTCATACGTATTGTGTGCAATCCCGTGATCTCGAGTTCGATCCTAACATACGTCTACTAAAATAATGTCCATATTCTAACAGATTGTTGTATGGAGATGATGATTTTCACTGCTGGAACCTCGAGCACACCAAAGCTTAAGGAAATTTCGATTAATGGACGGAATCATGCTATGGAGGGAGACTTGAATACTGATCTGCAGTTGCTGCAACAACAGGTTAGTTCTTTCTTCATAGAACCAGATTTTTGTTACCACTTTCATATCAATCTCATGCACATACTATGAGTTTTGTTATCATTTCATGAGATCTAACATTTTATACATCCATCTGTTCTTTTGTTATTTTGTAGTCGAACGATGGTAATACTAGTGATTCCACCTTCACAAGCTCAGCCATAGAATGACTCTACTACAAGTATGCAATTCAAATGCGCAACATATAGTCTAAAATGAGTACATTCTAACTAAAAGGCCAGCTAGCAATTTATGGGCTGGGGCTAAAGATGTTTTACATGTTGGTGTACAGAAGGAAGAACTTCGGCTATATTGTATACGCGTAAATGGATGAGGTTTTTTCACTCGTGACTTTTTCCGATCATTTTCCTGGCCACTCCAAAATGTGGACATCGTGTGCCTAACCACTACGCAACTTTGGTGGTGGTTAACTCGAGCTATATTGTATCTTCTCTTATTTAAACATTTGAAACTTAACCTACTAGTTTGCTGATTTGTAAGTAGTTTAGTCTATCGATGTTATATGACTACATCTGTTAGTAACAACATGCATCTCTTATCTTTGTGTACATTCATGAAACACCTGTCAAACCATCTCCTTGCAACAAAGTTCTATCTTGAAGTCTCTGGCTACATGGGGGAAAGAAGATGGTATTACCATGTTAATTAAAATTATGTTAGATGATCCTCAGTTAGGATCCTTTGGTCATGATGGAGGTGATTTTTTAGAGGAGAGAACAGCGGGTAACACCAACATCAGGCAATGTCTTCGCAAGGTTGCGGATGGGCATTTTACGGCAGCAATGAAAGTGTTATCATCCTCCGGTGTTGCTCCATATTGTGATACCGTTAAAGCCTTGGAGGCTAAGCATCCTTAAAAGCAACCCTCATCCATGCCGAGCAACACATTTTCTAAGCCTCCCCTTGTAGCAAAGATTGATAGTGTCTTGGGTTGTATTAAATCATTCCCTAAAGGCACTTCATGGAGAAGATATAGTTTGAGGGCACAACATATTTTAGATGCTTTATGTGGAGAGGGGTCTGCTACCTCCGTAGCTCTCTTAAAGGCAATCACTTCAGTCATTAATTTGTGTTTAGCGGGAAGGTATCCGCCTGTTTTAGCAGAGTTTGTTGCATCTGCTCCTCTCACGCCGCTCGTTAAACGAGATATTGGGATCCGCCCTATTGCAGTAGGCACTATTTGGAGCCGTTTATTTGGAGCCGTTTGGTTTCTAAGGTTGCCATGAAAGGTGTGAGTAAAGAAATGTCAGAGTACCTTAGTGATTTTCAGTTTGGAGTCGGAGTTTCGGGTGGCGCTGAGGTTATTTTACATAGCGCCAATAGGGTGTTGAGTGAATATCACAATGATGGCTCTCTTGCTATGCTTTCTGTGGACTTCTTGAATGCATTTAACCTTGTGGATAGATCAGCATTACTCCATGATGTTAGGGTGAGGTGTCCGTCTATTTCTTTGTGGGTGGATTTCTTATACGGGCAGGCATCGAGGTTGTATATAGGAGAAACACATATTTGGTCTGCTACTAGGTGCAGCAAGGTGACCCGTTGGGACCTCTTCTTTTTACTCTTGCATTGCACCCATTAGTACATAAGATCCATGACAATTGCAAGCTTCTTCTTCATGCTTGGTATCTTGATGATGGGACGATATTTTGGCCCTCGTGTAATGGTATGAAGCTTCGTGAGGGTTTATTCCCTGTTGATATTCGAAGGTCGTCATTAGGTGTGAAGCTTCTTGTGGGAGCTGTTAGTAGAGATGCGGATTTTATTAGTAGGTTGGCTATGAAGAGAGCTATAAATGTTGTTGATTTGATGAGTCTTCTTCCATAGTTACGTGATCCGCAGAGTGAGCTCCTTTTGCTTCGATCATGTATGGGTATTGCGAAACTATTTTTTTGTTTAAGGACTTATCAACCTGTACACATGGAGGAAGCGGCATGTTTTTTGACAAAGGTTTGCATAGGTCGATTGAAAACATGGTGGTTTGTGTAGGGCCTTTCTTTGGATACTTTTAAAGTGGCAACTCGCTTTTTTACCCATTCGATTTGATGATTTGGGTTTGTACTCGGCAAAAGTGGTTTCCTCTTATGCTTTTGTGGCCTCGAGGGCCCAATCTTGGGTGCTACAAGACCATATCTTACGAGAGAGTGGCATATGTGGTATGGATGATGATTATGTTTGTGTTATGGATTGTCTTCGTGATACGATTCCAAGCTTTGATTTTGGTGGTTTCACTAATAAGGACACCGCCCCCTCTAAACCCCAACAAATATTGGTGAGTGCACTTTTTAGTGAAATGGTCAATGATATGGAAGTCCACTTGGACATGACTATGAGACAGAAAACAGTTTTTGAGTGTCTACAGGCCCCACATGCCCAAGATTTTCTACTAGCTATCTCCATAGACTAGCTAGGTCAACATATGTCACCGGTGGAATATCGTACTATCCTTAAGTATTGCCTTATGATTCCTTTATTTCCGGTTGATGAGATATGCCTAGTTTGTCGCAAGGCGTGTTTGGATTCCTTTGGGGAACACGCAGTTCATTGCAAAGAGCTCCCAGACTTCAAGTACAGACACAATATGGTTAGGGATGTCCTTTTTGACGTTTGTAGGTGTGTTGGGATCTCCGCCAAGAAAGAAGCACCTGTGAACTTTTTCACTGACCCATTAGATGGAAGATCCACAATCAGACCGGCAGATGTTTTTGTGTTTGGATGGGTTGGAGGGAAACATGCATGTGTGAATCTAACATGGGTTTCTCCTCTCGTATGTTTGAGTAGCCGGGGTTTTACCGTAGGACAAGCTGCCTCGTACAAAGTGGCAAAACACGAGAAAGCATGCATTGAAAATCAACATGTTTTTATTCCTCTCGCATTTGATACTTTTGGTTTCCTTGCACCTGAGGCTGTGGAGCTCCTCAACAGAGCCCAACGAGTTATGCATAACAACGTTCTGACACCTAGATCTATAAACACAGTTTTTAAAAGAATTGGCTTTACAATTCAAAAAGAGCTAGCGGCGCAACTTGTTGCTCGTTTGCCTTGCACCTCTTTGTAAATTGAAAGAATTCATTTTAATAATGATAATGATAACACACGTTGCATGGATAGGTAATTAGTTTAGAACTTTATATTTACATGCCTAACTTATGGATAATTAGTTAAGATGCCTAAATTAGGTAATTTGTTAGCTAATTAGTTTAGAACTTTAAATTTACATGCCTAACTTATAGGTAAGAGTTAAGATGCCTAACTTAGCTAATTAGTTTAGATGACTAAAACTTATATGGATGTATCACATCTTCGGTCGACTAGAAAAACATCATTGTATTTTATTTGTAGAACGAGTATAGTGTTTATAAGATAAATGCTTATATTATTTTTGAATGACAAATTATTACAACCTACACCAACACTAATCTACATTAGGAAACTTTAATTTAAGGCCTTTCATACATTAGGAAGCTTTAGATCATCAAGACTAATCTACATCACGAAATAAGCAACTGTAAATTGTTTGACTAACTCGTTGGAAGAAAGATCCACATTGAGACCGGCTGACGTTTTGGTTTCTGGATGGGTTGGAAGGAAACATGCCTGTGTGGATCTGACCGGGGTTTCTCCTCTCGTGTGTTTGAGTGGTCGGGGTTTTACAATTGGACATGCTGCTTTGAAAGTTGCCTCGTGCAAAGTGACAAAACACGAAAAAGCACGCATTAAGAATCAACATGTGTTTATTGCTTTCGTGTTTGATACATTTGGTTTCCTTGCACCTGAAGCGGTGGAGCTATTCAATAGAGTCCAATATGTTATGAACAGTAATGTTATGACACCCAGATCCACAAACATTGTTTATAAAAGAATTGGTTTTGCAATAGAAAAATGGTTAACGACGCAGCTTTTTGCCCGTTTACCTTCCACCATCAATATATAAATCCTGTTTTGATGAAATTAAAGAATTCCATATAACAACAACAACAACAAAAAGTGCAATATCAAAATTCAAGTTGTGTTTTATAAGGTCCTGATTTTTATAATGGTAACGTAAATTATTTTATAAGAGCTTAGTTACATTGATCGTGAGTTAACTAATCAAATGATCAAATACCATCATTATTGTAGCACCCCCAACTCAAAATAGACAGAAAAGAAGAGAAAATGAAGAGATATTACAATTTTAATTGGTGTTCCTGGGTTAGAGAGAAAAGAAAAGAAGAGCAAGAATTAAAATGATGATTTTACAATAATGCCCTATGTTGTAGATATATTTTATGTTATATGTTATGGCATTTAAGATATTTTGATTATAATTAGTTTTCATAATTACTTTCCTTCCAAATCATCCTACATTTGGGAAGAAAGTTTAGGAGAGAAGATTAGCCAATTTTTCACTCCTCTTCTTTTCTCTTCTCTCTTAAAAAAACTCAGGAACACATTTTTTTTTTTTAATTTACCATCCACTTCTCTTCTTTTCTTTCGAAAATAAAACTCGGGAACACAGTGTACGCGAATCGTAACCAGGCATCTTTATAGCAAACGACCACAACACGGGACGTTTAAAAGTGCCTCAAAACACATCCTTCGTTTTACAAACCATTTTAGAGCACATAGGCTCTTTAACCAATAGCAGCGGAATAACAATATAAAAGTTTGCAACGGAAAATGACAAAGTTTAGCAGCGGAAAAATCAAGTGTAGTAGTAAAAATACAAAGTTTAGCAGCGGAAAGTAAATAAGTTTAACAGCGGAAAAATATTAAAGACACACCAAGGTTTTATGAAGGACATGATAAATAAAGATAGTAGAAATGAATAAAGCTGCCTTGACAGAAAACTTCCTTCGCCCAGCCACTCCACCACGCCCAAGATCATAAAGCTCCAAAACTTAATTTGTAGTAGTACCTAAGAAACACATGCTTAAAAGTCAACACAAAGGTTGAGTGTAATCCATAAGTTTAAAATAATAAAGTTGAGCACAAGGGTTTTAATCATATGATATAAGCAACAAATGCAAATACCAGGGTAATCAAGGTAACACCCAATATGTAGAGGCATCCCTGTGCATACATACGGTTGATGATACTAAGCTCATGACACGCAAGACGTTAACCAAACCAATCGACAGTAACACTGTACTGCCATAAACAATAACCGCGGAATTTCATAATAATAAGTGCCCTCAAGGCCAGGTACTTGCCAATACCCGGCAAAATGACAAATAGTACACCCGCATGTCAAGCCCTTGACAACTACAAATGGGATGGTCAGTCCTATAAGCCTATAAACTAAGTTCGCGCTCACCCGTAGGTGACTAATGGCTCATGATCAGAGGGACTTTCCGGCAAGACAAGCTACTTAGTACATCGTCAGGAAATATAAATATCATTCAGGAAAAGCATACCAAAAATACTTGTGCTCAGAAAACATTTAAAGCATGTGTCTCACCCCATGGGTTTATAAACAATTAAAATATAAAAAGCGGGGCTATGAATCACACCTTAACAATAGCAGCAGGAAACGAGATATAGCAATCAATCAATAATGCGTCACAGCAAAAGGGACCTCAGCACAACCTAATCAATATAAATGGCATAACTCAGAACTAAACTCGAATATTTCCATAAACAATGCTTGAGTAAATGTTTTGTAAATACAATGGCATTTGAAAGATAATAGATTTCATAAAGTCTCGTGTGGGAGACAAAAAGTTTAGAAAAGAAATAAGTCGGCGAATCAACCAAATGCAAAAGAAAAGACGAAAGAACTCCTCGAAGAAAGTCGTCGAAAAGAAATGAAAAGAAAAGAAATAAAAATAGAAGAACTCACTCAAATAAAAATAAATAATAACACGTAACAATAAGTCTCGGATTTTACCCGTTTTCCCCAAAATAATGTTGAAATAAAAAGGTTTTGAAATAATAATAATAATGTTTGGTAAAATAGTTTAAGTTTATAAAGAACGAGACATGCAGAACCCGTGCTACGCACGGGCTAATAATCTAATTGTTAATCGTGTATTCTTTCTAAGGGTGAGCAAACGGACCGGATGGACCGGACCGACCACATTCGGTCCGGTCCGCGGTCTAGGCTTTTCTACTAATTCGGTCCTCGGTCCGGTCCGGTCCGGTCCGGACCGACCAAAAAACCGAAAAAACGTGCCAAAATATGCCTAATTGGACCGGACCGACCGAAGACCGGACCGGACCGAGACCGGACCGACCACATTCGGTCCGGTCTCGGTCTATGGTTTTTCCGGTTCTCGGTCTTCGGTCCGGTCCGGTCTTGACCGGTCTGGTCCGGTTTTTGGACCATTCTCACCCTTAATTCTTTCTGTATATTGGCGAGTGTAAACTTAATTATGGTTTAGTATATCATATGAAATGTTTTAACTTTGTTGTATAAAAATTGAAAGGTGTTTGATGTTGTTTTGGTTTTGTGGTGTTGTATTCTATATATGGGCTTTTGGTTATTAAGTTGTGATGGCTTTGTTTCTTTTGGCCTATTACTTATTTGCATGATAAAAAAATGGTTTTGTTTCTTTTGGTCTATTACTTATTTACTTAGCCATAATTTTAAACATATCTTAAACATAATTTTTTTTAATTTACAAATGGGTTTGAGCAAAAATTATATACTTTTTCTTTTATATTCATTATTCAAGTTGCATGCTTACGTAAACTAATCATGCTAAAAAGTATCATTTAACCATTTAAATGTTACTTTACATACATGCTCGTGCACATTTTCTTTAATCAATTCGCACATGTGAGCTACATCAATAGAAAATACACATAAATTACTTGTATATGAAAATGCATTAACATAATACATATATCTATATATATTACATTAGGTTAAATCATCAATTATTCTTGCAACCTCTTCAACTTCATCTCGATCCATAACCGAATTTTAATTGTATACTAATTACTAAATATCATGTGATAAATTTCAGCAAGCCTTGCACTTCCATCTCGATGTTGTATATACTTCACATTAAATGCACCGGTTTTGTTTTTCGATAAAAGTTTAAACTCTTGCTTATGTTTAAAACTCAACTTTTTTATTTGATATTACAATTTACAAACGGATTTAAGTCAAAATTATGTATTTTTTTCCTTTCTATTAATTACTCAATGTGATATTTTTAATATGTCGTATTCTGCTATTATGGCAAACTCATTTAATTGGCGTAAATATTAGTTTCTCACTAATGATTCTACATATAGAAAAAGAAAACACTTTGCGATGCGCGACCCTTCTTCTTTTCAATAATAATTCAATTGCACACGATAAATTCATTCTAATATTTCTCAAAAAGCATTCAAAAGGAACTACTTACATAAACTAATCAAGCTAAAAAGTATCATTTAACCATTTAAATGTTGCTTTACATACATGCTCGTGCACATTTTCTTGAATCAATTCGCACATGTGAGCTACATCAATAGAAAACGCACATAAATTACTTGTATATGAAAATGTATTAACATAATACATATATCTATATATATGCTTATCTATAACAATCACCTAAATATGTAAGAAACAAAGAAGATAGTTGGTATCTCAATCTTTGGTTCCATTTATCTGAGCATACATGATCTTGTGTGATTTTCATGGTACCTGCATATGATAACTAAATTAAGAAAAAAAAAAAAAAGACCAAGTTAATTACAAAGATCTAAAAGATGTTTGAATCATCTACAAAATGTTGCAAAAGATAATTTACATACCGCTACCAACAATCAAAGATCTAAAAGATGTGTGAATCATCTTCAAATGTACATACTAAATGTGATTTTTGCCGGTTTATATAGGCATGAATTAGGTTAAATCATTAATTATTCTTGCAACCTTTCGCAACCCTTGCACTTCATCTAACCGACTTTTAATTCTATACTAAATGTCATGTGATCAATTCGGGCAACCCTTGCACTTCATCTAACTGACTTTTAATTCTATACTAAATGTAATGTGATCAATTCCGGCAACCCTTGCACTTCATCTCCTTTCATGATTGTATATTTATTATGAGGCTGCATTGAATTCCGAGCATTAGCTATCTTGTACTCTACGCAACTACTAAACGACTCCAACTTGTTTCTAACTCTAACAACTCTATCATCATAACTCCACATTAAATTTAGGGACTGAATCTTATAGTATTATAGATTTTATAAAATTTCAACATGACCTGCCCGTTTATATAACGTTTCCCGAGTCAACGACTCTTTATTTTTAAACAATATTAACATATATATAAGTAAATATGATTGGATATATCATTCGCGTAGTCCATTAGTTGTTTAGGTTTTATCGACCATTTTGTATATGTTCAGGTTCCAGGTACGTTAAGATCTTTACGGGCCTAACGTACCCTACCGTCTCGTGTACCAAAGGGTCCATAACATCCAAATAACCATGGCCGTAAATCCAATACGTCCAATTCAAGCTCACAATGTCATAATACGGAAACATGTCCGAATACAAGTCCACTAAACTATAACAATATATTTAATATTTCATATATATATATATATATATATATATATACGAGTCATTCAGACCCGTGCGTTGCACACGGGCTCTATCTAATTGGTCATAGTGTAATGTGTGGAGTCATTCAGACCTGTGGGATGCACACGGGTTTAATCTAAATGTTCATGGTGTATTGTTCAATACTAATTTTCATCATTACATGGGCTGTATATAAGTGTTCATAGCGTAATCTTTGACACTTATTTTCGTCATTATATATCTAAGTTGTGATTGTATCACACCTTTTTTGAGCATGACACACATTTAAAATAGTTTATTGACATTAAAAGAGTATATGTGAAGAGACCCTTTTCAAGATGCTACATTTAAAAGAGTCTTTTCACATATAATTTTTTAATATATATAAGTTACATACTAAATGTCAAAAGGAGGTTAAACGCATACGGTTCTTTCAAAATAAATGTAACCCTTATATAAAATCGTAACAAAGTGGATAGTCTGTATATTTTGAGATCAACTTGTGACAATGAATTATCCTTTGGCTTATCATATCAAATACGGTAGCTCCACATTACTACGCTTAATTACTCGAACTTTATTTTATCAACAAAAACCTTTTAAGTTTCAATATATTTTTATTGTGAAAATCGGTCCAATATTGTTAGTATCTTTAATTTGTAGCATATTGCATATATAAATATATTTGAAGACATCAATCTCACCATATAATTTTTCTACTCTTAATAACTAATATAATAATTTTATTTTGCCAAATTTGTTTGTCATTCTACAAATGAAACTAAAATCATGCTAAGATAATCAATTAACCTCCATAGTGATATTACTTATTGAGTAAGATTTAAATTTAATTTGCAATGGATAATATAAATGGTATATCTATATTGTTTAAACTACATAAATCGTCAAAATGATATTACTTATTATGTCAGATTTAAACTACCGTAAAATTATATAAATGGTAAATCCTCAAAATAACATAATCGCTTAATTACCGATACTAATTGTAGATATGATTACCCGAATCATTATTACGTATTTGTTTTATCTTTAGTCTATTACTTTGCACCATTTATGGATAAAGATAAAATAAATTACATTATTAAAAGCGAACTATAAAACAAATTTTCTTTTTAACAAATCTATAAAAACATAAAACATTAAAGTAATTAGTATATTCAAGAGTACAAATTATAATTCGTATAATAAAAAATCAGATCGAGTGACCCAAGTCCGAATCATAAATCTGCTCGAATCAATCAATAGACCTAACATTTAACTAAACACAATTAGACCTAACCCTACTTTTTGTGTACTCCGCCCCTATCTCTAAACTCACACACAAATACATCTATCACCATCATCAAATATATCTTTTCCCTACAAACAATTACATCTCATCTTCATTTATACCATCAAATCATAAACTAATTACACATCTAAACATTTAAATAACACAATCGGAACAAAATCCTAACATATGTCTTCGTTTGCGGTTTAAATCTAATAAAGTTCATCATAAATCCTTATCAAACACAAACACATAGCCTTATCGTGACCTTTTTCTTCTTTGATGTTCAAGATGAACCAAAGACGCGTTTAAACGGATTCAAGATCCTAGGATTGGTCTCGGGTAGGGTGATTTGATATTGTTTGCGTTTTTGTTTTTCAAACCGAACAAAAAGAAATATTGTAACAATTTTGTTATGGTCCTTTCTTGAATAAGTTCGTATGTTAATGAAGCTAGGCTTCAAAAAATTCGATTCTTGTAATTGTGTGATTGTGGGGTTCATGGTTGCGTCTAGTTTGTAGGATTGGTTTTTTTCTTCAGTTTTAAGACATAGTTTTGGATTTGTTGTTGTCGGTTGTGAGACGTGAAGTTGTTTGTTGTTGGTTGATGTTGGTTGTTCGATTAAGGTTATTGGATTGGAATGAGTTATTGATTGTTTCATGTTGGTGAGGATCGGGAAAAAATGATGTGGTGAAAATGGTGATAGTGGCTATTTATAATCTTAAAAAAGCAACCGAAAAGATTATTTGCTGCATTTATTCTCAATTGGTTATGTTTTACTTCATCTTCCTAACATTCAATTCATGAGATGGTTGGTTTGCTTGGAGCTTGCATATTTAACTTTCAATGCATGAAATATTTATGATGACCACTTTACATTTAGAGTTGTGTAACTGATAAATGCTTCATATACTTAACATATAAATGGCCATTATGTGAATATTCATTGTACGCTTAAAGATAGTTTGCTTGAGTTGCCTGAAAATCAATGTGGAACACTACATATGATACAATCAATTCATTAAGCATTAATCATGACCACTTACATTTATAAGGCTTCTTAAGCTTTATATATATAAGATATATATATATATATATATATATATATATATATATATATATATATATATATATATATATATATATATTATCCGTTTTTATTATTTAGTTACCGTTTCTAATAAAAATATATCCCGAGACCATTAATCAATACCCAAAATAATCACCACAACGATTTCAATACTCCAAAACCAAACCCAAGTCAAAACTAGATAACCCGAAACCAAAATCAAATCCAAACCGAGCCTTAACCTCCTCGGCTCAACCAAAATCATCCAAATCCGAACCAAACTAACCTAAAACTAATCCAACACTCAACCAACAACAACAATAATAATCATACTCCCTCCCCACCACCACCCAAGGCTCGGTGGTGGTGGTTCGTGGCTGCCGAGACACGCAAACAAACGAACCCTTGATAAAATCCAAACCAAACACAAAATATACACTCCCTTGTCACATAACATCAACAACAATAATTATAAACCTCAAATCCTCACCGAGTCACGAGTTGACTCGGTGAGTTCATACCGAGTCGCGACCAAACGTGGGTCGAAAGAGAACAAGAAGAAATCCCACACAAGTTTTAGTTTGAAAACATTTCAAAAACATTTTTATAAAACTTTTAATATAAAAATCGGATTTATATAAAAAAAATAAAACTAGGGTTTTGTTTTAAAATCAAAAATAATAAAAAGGAAGTGGCGGGGGTGGTGTTACCGTCGGAAAAACAAAGGAGGGTGGCGGTGGTGGTGTACGGTGGTGATGGTCGCGGCGGTGGTAGCGCGTGGAGGTGGATACGAGGTGTTTGAGGGTGCGGGGTTTACACGGGGGTGTCAGGGATGTCCCGATCTAAATGATGGTACAAAAATATGGGGTGGCCGGAATATTTTCTGGCGGCGGCGCCGGTTTCTGCTGGTGTTTGGCCGGAAAAGTTGAGGGCCGGTGGTGGGTAGTACCAGAGAGAGAGAGAGAGGGGGGGGGAGAGAGAGAGAGAGAGTTTGGTGAGTGTGTGTGTGATTTATTAATTAAAAATGAGGTAGTGGGGTGAGTTGTGGGTTTATATATGGTAAATAAGTATAGGGTAGGTTTGGTATTAATTGAAAGTATAGGGAAAGAGTAGGGTGATTCTCCTAGGACCATTATTGCCAACGAATCAAACTTCTCACGATAAACGCTCCGAGGCTCGAACGACATAGCAAACGGACTCAAAAATTTACGAAACTTGCGCCATTGTTCACGAAATAATTTTTCTAATATAATCAAGCATAAACTTCAAAGTTTTTCCAAAACTCAAAATAATTCAAATAATTTGGCAAATGCAATACAGTTCGAGTGTTTTAGGTTGTGCTGAGTCAATCAAGGAATAAAGTTCTCGTTTCCAATATATCTCACGTTTCTCAAGCCCAAATAATCACAAATAAAAGTTTTAATGTGTCTCAGGTACGAAAATAAATATTTTGGCTAGTAATAGGTTTAGAAAAAGTATCGGGGGTTACAATTATTAAAAATGATCGTGAACAATGGCGCAAGTTTCGTAAATTTATGTTGGATGTTTGTTTTAGCTTATTTGGTGATAGAACTATGAGTTATAAATATTCTGAAAAGCTAACATCCAACATAAATATGTATAATGAAATAAGCTCGTCCCGCTTCGTTGGGCATGTATCTAGTTTCCATTTTCTCAGAACGAGTGTTGTCAAAAGCACACTTCAATTCGTTGCAGTATCAATACGTCTTTGATTATTATACTTTGTTGTACTATTTATACATCTTTAATTATTAGTTAGTTAGTTGTAAAATTTTATAAAATTAACTCAAATATATAAGAAAAAAAATGAAGCATTATCTACTTTCTATATGTCAGTTAGATAAACCTTTATTGGTCTAAGAATACTTTCGAGACATGATCTAATACAAAAATCAACTTACCATACATTTTTTAACAACATTTAACAAACAATCTTATTGCAATCAGGAAAACGATTTAAGAGGCTGTATGAAATAATAAAGTTGGACTCTGAGCTAATTTTAGCTCGCTTGACCCATTCGATCTGTAATCCCCTTTAGCTAACGACCCAATTAGATTTGTAAGTTAGAAACTCTAAAGGACTAAAATCCTTTCAAGTTGTGCATACAACTTGAGTCAAGTTGTGTAATTATGAGTCATTGGATTTGAACCAATGGTTGAAATCAAAAAAAGTTCTTTTGATTTCAACCATTGAATAAAATCCAATGGCTTATAATTACACAACTTGAGTCAAGTAACTTGAGAGGATCTTCCTACAACTTTAAAAAACAAAAAGCCCCACTGCACCATTAGACCTGAAGATTATTTCGGATTCACAAACACAAACATAAAGATCCGAAAATTAATTATGGATTTAAATCATCATTATTAAATTTCAAATGTTTTATGAGTTGGGTTTGCTGATTTATGATTGGGGTTTGTATTGAATTTGATTTTTCTTTTTTTTTTTTTGAAGGCTTTTGGATTCATGCACATGTGTGTGTTTTTTAATCGTGTGTGTTTGTTATCTATGTGTTTGTAAAATAAGAGAAAAAAGAAGGGGCATTTTAGTAACTTCACAAGGCACTTAACGAGATATTTAACTAGTGTTATCTATAGCGGAACTCCAGGGACCAAATGGGTAACTGTTCCCTAAAATGGGGATGACGCACGCCACAAAATCAAAACAGGGGACCAAATACAACAACGAAGTGGAGTTTAGGGACAAATTTACCCTTTGATATTATATTTATATTTAATTATATTTAAATGTTAAAAAGTAGAGAGATATATAGATAGAAAAAATACGTTGGTCCATTAATCCACCCAAACCCCACCCATTATAAATAGAGATGACTAAGGCAAATAATTTTAGTTTGAACAATCAACCGTTTCTTAACAAACTTCATAACCAACTTGCTTCCTAACAAATTAATTTTGAAACCTTTACTAATTTTAAACTTATATTTTCTACCAAACAAAGGTTTTAATGCATCTTTGAGTCCAAACCCACCTAAACCCCCTACCAAATGGGCCCTTAATAGTTCTACTTATTTACTCACCTTTCATCCTAAATATGGGATGAAAGTAATCACAACAAAAACCTCATCATTTTCATCCCTTTTACCATCCACTTTCACTTTCATCGTCTTTAAAAAACTAAAGAACATGACAATTTTTAAGTTTCTTTCATTTTACTTAATTTTCATCTAAAACCCAAACTTGAGAACACAGTATTAAAAATGACATGTTATCTTAATTTGATAATCGCCGACATCCATCTACTTCTCTGGTGAGGACCGACATTCTGACTTTTGTCAAACCCCACCATGTCGACACCATTGTTGTGATCGGCCCTCCTCTGCAACCGCCCTACCTTCGTTACACTCATGGTAATAATGTCATCTGCTACAAACAAATATACAACATTACTCTTCACTACAAAATTTCACCTCGCCTATGTTATGTTGGTTCCATTGATTTAATTTATAATGATAGTCATGTTTTTTTATGTGCGAAAACTCTCTTAAAGATTTAACTAGCTAGTTGTATAAAAATAAGCACGACATTCTTTCAAATATCATTTCCAAGATAAACTTTATTAATTATCGACTTATCTTTACTATCTATAAAGGAAAAATGGTCAAAGGTGAAAGTGAAAAAGTCAAGAAAGTGAAATGTGAAATGTTGAAAAATGTATATAAGGAAATATTTAAATGTATTTAATACTCTTATTAAAATACCCCATTACTTAAAAGTACAATTATTTATTCACATTATACAACCAATTAAAAACATATCTACCAAATTAAATACAACCAATTAAAACACAAACCGGGTTGAACCGGGACGCTTCAGACACGGTGGGTTGTCCCGGTTTAATTTGACCCATTTTCGACCCAACCTAGCAAGTTGACCCAGTTTAAATCGACATATTTTTCGACAGGAACGGTTCAACCGGTTGAACCACCCGGGTCGAACCGGGTTTCAAAACATTATCCATTAGTTAAAAGTACAACGATTTATTCACATTGTACAACTAATTAAAAACATATCTATCAAATTAAATACAACCAATTAAAACAAAATTGGGTTGACCCGGGACGCTTCAAACCCGGACGGGTTGACCCAGTTTAATTTGCCCCGTTTTCGACCCAACCTAGCAAGTTGACCCGGTTTAAATCGACTCATTTTTCGACCGGAACGGTCGAACCGGGTTTCAAAACATTATGTTAAATTCCCAAATATTCAAACTTTTATTATTTTTCGTTTATAACCTATAAACTTTTTTTATCAATAAACTATCTGTCGCTATAAAATCCCGTTGCTATGCACGGGTACTCGTCTAGTATAAACAAATAGAGTCAATTTTTCATTTCCAAGAACTTCAAAAGAACATTTGACACACCTAAATATAATCCTACCTTTCCTTAATTTAATTGTACCCCAAAGTTTGTTGAAGTGGTAGATACGATAACATAATAGTCAAACATAACAATTGTTACACGGTTACACCTTTGAACCTTAAAAAACAAACAAACAATATTTTTAAACGTTTTGAATAACTATTAACTAGCGTATAGAGTTCAATATATAATGTTTGTTTTACAATAATCGTGTAAGTTACTACAAGTATAAAAGGTGTAATGATATGATGAATCACTTTCTTTATCATCAATAGTGATTGATTTATTTATTATTAGATTTACCGTCTATTTTTAAGCAAATTTTCTACTATAATATAATTGTAGATTTTAAATTAAAGAATGTAACATGTAGACATTTTGTGTGCAGCTAGTTTATAAAGTATCTAGTCGCTTAAACTTTAAATCAACCACAAAAACTATTCAAGTTTCAAATTTGTTTCATTCTTGTGAAATGACTATGCTTAAAGTGTCCATATATGCATCACCATGTTATGCCTTACTAATAAACACTCATCCTAAATTTAACTACTCTCGATTCACCAACTTATGCAACTCTGAATAAAAAATAATCACGAAATAATAACCAAATTTGAGAAATGTTATCTTAAACTTTGACATAAAATTTCAACAACAATTAAGCATTACCGAATGTTTGAGGTATTTTTATAATTAAAACAAAGCTATATTGACTAAGCTAATACATATCTTAGGGGGTGCTTGGTTGGGGTTATGGGGGTGGGGAATGCAAAAAAAAGTAATGATTAAACATGTCTGGTTATAACTAGGGAATGCAATCATTATTTACTCCATCCGTCCCAAATTTATTGTCCACTGTTGACTTTTTTAGTCTTTCTTCTTCCACTTTGACCTTAAATATTTTTGTGAGTGTTATATAATATTTGATGCAAAATAAATAAATGGATTGGGTTTTAAGTGCACTTTTCAATTGTATAATTTTTCATGAAGTATTATATAACAAAAATATATATATTAATGGTCAAAGTTGAACTAGTTTGACTTTGAAAATTCAAAGTGGACAATAAATTTGGGACGGAGGGAGTATTTGGTAATAGGACATTACCCAGTAAATTGGGAGGTATGGTAATGATTACCCACCACCACCAGCAGTAGCCACCACCACCACCGGCCACCACCATTAGCAGCCACCACCACCAACCACCACCACCACCCATGACCACCACCACCAGCCACCACCACCAGCAGCAGCCACCACCATCAACCACAACCACCACCACTAGCCACCACCACCACCAGCAGCCACCACTACCACCAGCCACCACCATCACCACCAACAACCACCACCACCACCAGCTACCACCACCACCACCACCAACAGCAGCCACCACCACCAGCAGCTACCACTACCACCACCACCAACAACAACAACAGCCACCACCAACAGCCACCACGACCACCCCCAGCTGCCACCACCACCACCAGCCTCCACCACCAGCAGCAGCCACCAACATTAGCCACAAGCACCACCACTAGCCACCACCACTACCACCAGCCACCACCATCACCACCAGCAACCACCACCACCAACAGCTACCATTACCACCACCACTACCATCAACAGCAGCCAACACCACCACCAACAACAACCAACACCACTAGCTGCCACCACCACCACCAGCCGCCGTGACCACCACTACCACCTTGGAGGTTAATGTATTTTTCTTAAACCAAACACCATCAAAGATAATGATAATCTTCATTTCATTCCTTTGCATTCCCTTTACCTTTCCCTTTTTCATTCCCCATTTTGAACTAAGCGCACCTTTAAACTTGGCTACTATTCAATGATCTGTTTTTATTACGGCTGAGCACGGTCTAAAACCCGGACCAGCAGACCAGACTAAAAACTGATTTGCCCAAAACACCAGACCTAAGACCAGACCAAAATGTTCGATCTAGGTCCGCGTCAGTCCGGTCCAACAAATCATAACGGCCAGTTTTGCATAAAACCACACCAGACCGAACCGAACCGAGAACCAAAAACGAGGAAAACTGCAGATCGATGACCGAACCAAAATACGTCCGATCCGATCCGTATCCAACCAATCCAATTCTGTCCAATTTCTCGGTTCGATCCGGTCCGCAATACATTATCCCCATAGTTTTAATAATCAAAACAAACAATGTTAGTTGGTTGAGATATGTTTGCCGTTCCTTAAAGCTATGTCGTGCATGCAACAACTTTCTTTCTTTCTTTCTTTGTTTCTTGTTTCTTTTTAAAACAAAACAAAGACATGCACTTTAATAAAACTCACACATATTAACTACTTTTTATAAAACCACCGTTAACTACCACCAACGGTCACTTTTCATTTCATCTTTTTTCATTACATACAAAGTAAGTTTCAATATGATTAGATCTAATTGAATTGAGATTAGGGTTCTTATTTAATTGAAGTGAAATTAGTTAAAGTTTGTTAATTTAATTAATTTGGGATTAGGGTTTTTTTCTTTTTGATGAATTTAGTATCAAAGTTTGTAAATTTCATGATTTTTGTGTTTTTTAGTATTGAGATTAGTTAAGGTTTATAACTTTTATAAATTTATAAAAGTTATAAACTCCTGAAAAGGGAGGGCTTTACGTGGTTTGATTCTGTGTAGGGGTGGGGTCAAGCCCTTTAGATTAGTCGGCCAAAAGGTCAGAAACCATGGTTATAACTTTTAGGTGAAATAGGTCATGGGTTCGATCCCAGCTCCTCTAGTTTGCAGGAAACAGCCAAACATTGCCTGAAATTGCCCGTCGAACCAACTTGTTTGTATTGAGATTAGTTAAGGTTTATAAGTTTTATAACTCCTTAAAAGGGAGAGCTTTACCTGGTTTGATTCTGTTTGAGGGTGGGTTCAAACCCCGTAGATTAGTTAAAGGTTTATAACTTTTATAAACTAGGCCAACTTACTTAAAAGGGAGGGCTTTACCTGGTTTGAGTCTGTGTGGGGTGGGGTCAAGCCCGTAGATTAGTCGGCCAAAAGGTCGGAAACCATGGTTACCCAAAAAAAAAAGAAAGTTTATAAATTTTAGGTGAAATAGGTCATGGGTTCTATCCCAGCTCCTCTAATTCGCAGGAACATTGCCTGAAATTGCCCGTCGAACCAACTTGTTTGCATTTTGTTAATAACAATTTAGGTAAAATTAGTTAATTTTGATGAATTTGTGGTTGTATTTTGTTTATCTAGCGATGAATTGGTTGAAGTTTATAACTTTTAGTTTAAATAGGTGATGTGTATAATCCTAACTAATCTGGTTCGTAGGAAACAGATGAACATTGCTTGAGGTGTGGTGTTTGGGAAAGGGTTACATGGGGTCCAAAATGGAACATGGGTTAAGGGGGTCATTGGGGGGAAAGGTTGCTTGTCGAACCAACTTTTAT
Organism: Artemisia argyi; assembly: GCA_030686995.1. Lineage (NCBI taxonomy): Eukaryota > Viridiplantae > Streptophyta > Magnoliopsida > Asterales > Asteraceae > Artemisia > Artemisia argyi. Next base: position 19,436,073 of record CM060682.1, read on the forward strand.
GTGAAAGTTAATCTTAATGATGATTTTAGTATGTTAAATCTCAATTTAGGTAAAATTAGTTGTTCGTAATTAGTTAAAGTTTATGACTTTAAGTTGATCATTGCAAGAGGTGTGATCCATTGGGAAGGGTTGTAGTTGTTGGAGGGTGCAAAATGAATCCCGGGTACTTGTGGAAGGGTAGCCTGCCGAACCAACCATTTTGCGAAAGTTTATAATTTTCGTGACATAGTATATGTATTTGATGAATTTGTGGTTGTGTTTTGGTTATTTAGGGTTTGAAGTGATGGTTGGTAATGGATACGAGAAGATGTATGAATGAATTATGTGGAGCTTTATTAGCCGTAGATGATAATGATGATTATAAATCAGGTTGGCCTTTAAGATCATCTGGTGATTTCGCAAAACTTTGTAATAAATGCGGGTAATTTACACATCTTTATGGTTTTTAGTTTCGTATTTTTTAAGTGCTTTAATCTGTAATACTCACTAGTAGATTTCATTTCCTGTTTTAAAACCCTTTTGCCTCAATGTTATCTGCACACCGTTAGATTAGTATATACTGATTGATACAGTTTCTTGAATATGGAACTGCCGATCTCCCCTTTAAGTAATGGTTTGCCTCCTGCACTTAAAGATAGGTTTAGTTGTTTAAGAGGGAATTGTTTTCTTAGATCGTGTAGCCATCTCATGGATTTCGGTGGCCCCGTGCCATCACCACAAAGAGGCCCTTAAACATACATACAAAATAGACATGTATCACTAGTGCGTGAACTAATTAAACTCAAGCCTCATGTTGTTAATAAATTGCATGGAATTTTGTGGCCCTCGTTAAGCGGTGGCTCTGTGCAATGGCACCTCTTGCACTCCCTTAAAGCCGGCCCCGCGTGTATTGGACAACTACACAATTAAGGAACTTTTTCTGTAATGGCCATCTATAGCTATATCTTTAGGGATCAGGTATTTTTACCGTCGAGTTATATGAAATGATATGTGTAAGGCTACAATAATTCTGATAGAGGAGGGGGTGGCGTTATCTTAGATGGATTTGGACTTTGGAGGGTATATTATAATTAGTTATGTAGTTAAACATCTGCTATTAATTGCATATATATTTTTTATCGGAGATTTTTTAACTTCTTAACATGAAGTTCAATATTGTCTCAGTACTGCGTATGAGCAACTAGCATTCTGTGAATTGTTCCACCAAGCGGACACTGGTTGGAGGGACTGCAGTTCATGTGGCAAGGTACTACTAAGTTACTAAGCAACTTCACAGTAAATTAAAGTCCATCCATTAATTTATTAAGGATTCACGGATGCTGAATTTTCGATTGAATAACATGTTCTGCTAATGCAGAGACTTCATTGTGGGTGTATTGCTTCCAGTGCGTTCATTGAACTACTTAATAATGGCAGCGTAAGGTGTGTCAGCTGCATTAATAATTCGAGACATGACCCGGTGAGATCAACTTACATCTGCTCTTACTAAATTTATGAGTACTATTAAGTTATAAATATTGATACTTTTTGTAATACTTGCAGAGCACAAGTGACGATAAGCCCGAAGAATGTGGTGTTTCTGTAGAAAATAGTGTTGGCGAAATACGATCTTCTTCTATCAAAATGTTGAAACAATCATGTGATGTCACCGCTGATAACGACGATGCATCCACATCTCAAATGAAACATGACGAAAGTTTGCATCCTAGGAGAGAGATTTCCGAATCTGCCCCTGGAACCAAAGTTATAAAATATGGATCACTTGTTGAGACAGACTTAACTATCGGCTTAGCTCCTTCTTCGTCCTCTTCACAAAAGCCGGGATTTATTCCAATTGAAGACAGGGAAATCAACAAACAATTTTCAGCCTTTCAGCAAGGGTCCTGGTCTCGTCAAATTTTGCCTAAAGTGCCCAAAACTATTATGGCCCAAGGATTCGATCCAAATGCAATGAATTCACAGATACGTGTTGCCCGGCCACCCGTTGAGGGGCGTATAAAAAATCAGTTACTTCCGCGTTACTGGCCCAGAATCACAGAACAAGAGTTGCAGCAGATATCTGGAGAGTATCCTTGTTTAATGTTGCTTGCTTAATTTTGTATGTCAAAAATTTGAATGCAAATTCCATAAACGAACACCGTACTTTTAATGTGCCGACGTGGTAATTAGAGTTTTTTAATAACTTTAATTATCAAGCTAGGACATCAAAGAGTATAATTACCTAATTGGACCATTTTGCAAAGTACGTATGTATATTATTTTGCTCTACACTTTGCAATGCAATCATTTCCTTAATCATGACTCCTTAAGCTCAAATGCCACAATTGTTCCTCTGTTTGAGAAGGTTTTGAGTGCCAGCGATGCTGGTCGAATAGGCCGGTTGGTTCTTCCGAAAGCATGTGCTGAGGTATGTATGTATATTATTTTGCTTGTTAGAATTTTATTAGTTTATCTCTGAAAGTATCGTTTATCTACTCCGCAGGCATATTTTCCACCTATATCTCAACCTGAGGGACTCCCTTTAAGAATTCAAGATGTAAAAGGCAAAGAATGGCTGTTTCAGTTTAGATTTTGGCCAAATAATAACAGCCGGATGTATGTTCTAGAAGGTGTCACTCCATGTATACAGTCTATGCAGTTGAAAGCCGGTGATACTGGTATTGATCCTATACCTGAATGACCTTTGTTTACCGTATAACTCTATTTGTAGTTTACCATTTGTTTTTTGTGTTGCTTGCTCTATTGCTCATTCTTCTTTGCTTCTTCGCAGTGACATTCAGCCGTATGGAACCCGAAGGAAAGCTTCTTATGGGCTCCCGGAAAGCTGTCGTTACTGCTTCAGTGCAGGTAATTCACTTTCAGATAATACAGTAAATATTTCTATGTTACACGTGTTACTTACAATTAATAGTCATTACTGATATTCAAACATCCACTGAACAGGACCCTCGTATAGCTGCAATGCATAACGCTGTCTTTCCAGACCCTTCCTTAACCGGTGTCAATACTATCGACCATCTTTCAAATATGAATGATTACTCTGGCCTTCTTCACTCACTGAAGAGAAACACAGATTCACATCTAAATACATTATCTAGAAATATCAACTCGCCTATTGGAGATGCCAACTGGCATGCAAACGAGAGTCACAAGTCGAGGGCTGAACCAGAGAAAAAAAGAAGCCGCAATATCGGATCGAAAAGTAAAAGGCTGTTAATTGAAAGTCAAGAGGCTTTGGACTTGAAATACACATGGGAGGAATTGCAAGATATGCTGTTCCCGCCTACTCAGCCAAGCACTGTTACTATTGACGACCAAGAATTTGAAGAATATGAAGTAATTAATTAACCTTTACTTTCAATATTGGAAGTAAAATTCATATCAAGAGGTACTTAATTTTGTTTCTATTATGTAGGAACCTCCTGTTTTCGGCAAGGGGAGTATATTCACTGTTCGCTTATCGGGGTAAGAATATGTTAATTTATCATAATGCACATAGTTTACACGCAACCGAAAAATAGTTTTTGATTGAGGAAACTGTCTTTTCGTCTTAATGGTTACCAGAGAGCAAGATCAGTGGGCGCAGTGTGATAGCTGTTCAAAATGGCGAAGGTTACCGGTTGATTTTCTTCTCCCATCTAAATGGACATGCCAAGAAAATCTCTGGGATCAGAGCAGGTAAACAAGACTTCATGGGAAACGAGTTTTCACTTATTGCATTAAATCCAATAATAAATAATAAAAAGCTGTCCTTATATCTAGGTCTGCCTGTCTTGCACCTGACGAACTAAATCCTAGAGAACTCGAGCACCTTCTTGGGATGGCTAAAGGTATGATGTTTTCATTATTCGTTAATCCCTTCATCCTATGAAAATTGCAAAATGTGAAATCATGCAAGTTTATAGCAAATCAAGTGGATCATTGTCGGTTTCGGGTCAAAACGAGTAAATTATTTTTGGGGTCAGATTGGTTGAGCCGAACACCTTTATCTTAAAATTTTAAATAAATATAACTTTTTGAAATTAACTGGTCCAGGAGATTATACTGGACCGTTTGACCCACTCAACTATTTGTGACCCGTTTCTTTTTAGTTAAAAAAATTGGAGAAGATGCAATTGGGAAACTGCTGGTCCACCTGTGTGACCTTTACCTCTTGATCCAACGTATTTTTTCTTTCTTATACGTAATCTAGAATTTCACAAGTGGAGGAACACCATGACCACTAGGCCAGACCAAGAACACGGAGCAAGTGGGCCTAATCAAACCGACCCATCAATTGCCACCACCACCAAACACCCACGACACCGTCCCGGCTGCTCTTGCATAGTCTGCAGTCAACCTCCAAGTGGAAAAGGCAAACACAAACCGAATTGCACCTGCAATGTCTGCATGACTGTCAAACGCCGATTCAAAACCCTTATGTTGCGCAAGCAACAACGCCAATCAGAACGTGAAGCCGAAATTGCTGAAAAAAATCAACTCAAACTGGGTCCTAAAAATGATACTGAAGCTAACGAGTCAAGATCATTAGGCAAAGGACTAGACTTGAACATACATCCTCCTCATCGTGTACAAGACAATAATACATCAGGTACCAGTACTACTCATGTAAGCATGATGAGTCTCCTTCAAGCAGCAAATCAGCCACTTGAGACATATATGAAACAGAATGGTCTTACAAGTTTAATATCGGAGCAACAAGCGAGCTCGGGCTCACAAGCGTTGGCTCAAGGTAGCTCGGGTTGTACACCAACTGTTCATGAAGATGAACCACAAGGAACAGACCATCACGATAACAGTCCATAAAAAACTGAAAACATAAATTATTTTTCGAGTTTTATGAGTGCGACACTTACAATAGATATTATTTTATTTGAAAAGTTTTCATAGTTTTGGGATGAAAAATGTTCCTTTTTATCTTTTTTGTGAAGTTGTGTTTAATTTTGTAGTACCATTTGGGTGAGTTATATGGTCATCGTCGGACAGGATTCTATTTGAATGAATATATATGTTGTGTAACACAAGGGGCTGAACCTTCGCATATTTTGATTCTGTTTGCAGTTTGGTTACTTGTAACTACTTATAAACCTTTTGCGCTTGATGTTCCGAGTACTTTGTACTTTAGTAGTACTAAAACGTCTGTACTTAAGGCAAAAAAAAGTGTTGCGTCTGTATCGATTTCATTCCTTTTTTTTAGAAAGGCAAACACTCTTTCGCGCAAGCACACACACAAACAATACATTATCACAGGTGTACATAAACTATGAACATTTGTCCAAAACGGCCTTTGAACCCACAACCACGGGACATTAACGACACATGGACGTTAACCCACAACCCGTAGATTGTTGACTTAATTACTAGTGGTAATTTTCATTAATCGTCGCATTTGTCTAAAAGTGAAGATTATCTCGCGCATATTGTAAAAATGATTGGAAGAAAGTCACTAATGGCAACCAAAATAACTGCTAGATACAGGAAAACTGATTCTAATATATAAAGAAACTTTCAGCATCATATGTCCAAAAACCAACCAAAATAATATCTACAAAAAACACCTAACATTCAAAAACAGAAATTCAACACCTCTAGGTTGAACATAGCATCCCATAAACAAAATAATCCAAAATAAAAAAATAAAAAAAATCTGTATATCAACATTTAAAACCCTTCTACACTAGACCTTCGAGCTGAAGATGAAGACCTTCGGCTTTCATGACGGTCCACGACTCCATCCATCGTCAGATTAGAAGCACAGTTTCGTGGAGGCAAAGAAGGTGGCAGCACAGGCAACCGTAATGGAGGTGGTGGCGGTGGTGAGTAACTCATTCTCGCAGCAGGGTATACAATCCCATTTAAACTCAAAGATTTCGCCATATGTTTCCTGTTAATCATCCCAGGTTCTTGTAAAGGAAACCGAGTCGAGCATTTCATTTCTTGTATGATTTTAAGATGTTCAACGATTGTTCTCATTGTTGGTCTCTCTGAAGGTTCCTTTTGAAGGCATCTTTGAGCTATGTCTGCTATTGTCCTTGCGGCTTTTGGTGGAAAGCGTCCCTTTAGTTGAGGATCCATAATCAGTGACAATCTACTATCGTCGGCTAAAAATGGTCGACTCCATTTGATTAAGTTTCTTTCTTCCTTTGGGTGTCGACTGTCAAGATTCTTCCTGCCAGTAAGCAATTCAAGAAGAACGATACCGAAACTCCATACGTTGCTTTTTGGTGTTAAAAGTCCCCTCTCGAGTGTCTCTACTGATAGATTCGCCATTGCCTATATTATATTGAGTAGGTCAACAAAAACTCAGGCTAAAAGGTTAAAAAATTCAACTACTAATTAGAATATAAGGACAAAATGTGTTCCAGGTTGGGTGGTCGGGCTAACCAACCAATCCATTTAGACCCGTATAATAATTACTATTGACCCTTACCCAACCATCTGTTTTTTACCTCTCGTTTGTAATAAAATAAAGAAGTGTGATGCGAAGAAGTACTTACAGGTGAACCATTGGGAATATCGGTCTCGGGAATGTGACTTATGCAACCATATCCTGAAAGCTTGGCACTGAAATCTTTGTCGATTTGTATATTAGCAGTTGAAAATTCATGAAACATTGCCTGCAAAAAAGAAAATTTAGAATACGATACTTGACTTGACCATATATTTATGAGGAAAAAAAAGTAAAATCTTTGAATACCTGAAACGGGCCTTCTTCATGCAAAAAAGTAAGTCCTTGAGCAGCACAAAGTGCAATTTTCATTCTAGCATTCCAATCAATAGGCGGGCCATCGCTTCTCCCATATAAAAGCCGGTCTAAACTTCCATGAAACAGCCTACCATATACCAGCATTCTTTTATCGGATCCCTCACGAGCATGAAAACCGATCAACTTACAAAGGTAGGGATGTTGCAATGATGCTAGTGTGTTTACTTCGCTAACGAATTCCTTCAAACCCTATAAATGAATATTTATCAACTTAGAAAAACTTAACATTTTCATAATATAATAACATTTTTACATATACATTTTAATATTTGTATACGTAATTCCAACATTATTATGCATAATTAAACATTCTTTACATACAATGTATTAGCCTTGAAAAAACATTTCTGGTTAAAAAATAAGTTAAACGGGACACAAAACCTTCTTTCAAATAAAAACGTAGATGTACCCAGAGAAGTACAATAGCTAAGACGAGACATATAAAAAAGACATTGGTATTTCTTCAAATAATCCTTATACTTGATAATAATATAATCATAACCAGCTTTATCACAACTTTGAATCTTAACTAAGAATTAACGACCTACAAGTTATAATTGTTAAAAAGATACCTGAGATGAAGGACGAAGACTTGTAACGGTGGCTTGAAGATTCTTAACACTAGAAGAAGTTTCTTCACCAAAAGATGCTCTATACATAACCGATGAAAGACCTTCAGACACGCATCTCTCGGGGGAGAAGTTATGACAAGCAGCTGCAATTTCTTCGAACGAAAAATTCTTAAGTGTTCCTGATGCGGAAGGAATCGTCGGGGGCAGATGTGCTGCCGTTGGTGGCAATGGAAGTGGACCGGAAAAATTGAGTTGCGGCAGGGGCCCACTTCCACTACCAACTTTAAAGCTTCCCATTGTTTTTAAGTTGGCGGTATGGGGTGCGGGAAGAGGTAGAGGGTGTGGGATAAGTGGCAGCTGCCCACCACCACCAACGTTGCCTCGGGTTTCATGTTCTTCAAACTCGGCTGAGGAAAGTGGGTCTTGTTCTGGCGAGTCTAATGTTGAAGGGGCCGACAATGCTCGCATACGTGTTGTGATTGGTGGGTGAGTTGGTTGAACAGGTTTTACCCGGGTTCTAAAGCTTGGTGGTGCCGACTGTAAGGCTCGGGCTTGGGTAATTGGTGTAGGTAATGCAGTTGGAGTTGGATCTTGTGGGTTGACTCGCTTTACGTGAATGCTCGGGCTTGCCTTTTTTTTCTTGCCTTTTAGTACTGTTAAACACCCCATCGTCTCTTAATCCCTAAAATGTATCAAAAGCAATCAGATTTTTACTTTAATGGTCAAATGAAGTATATTCAGCTTCAAATATGTACACAAAAAGATCCGTTGTAACACACCAAGAAGACATTAAATAACACCAATGCCTGTTATGAATTTATAAGGTACGAAATTTGGATTCTTAAAAGTCAAAACATGACTCATTTTCGGATGTATCGTGTACCAATAAATTTTTTGAAATGACATTGTTTGAAAGTCTACAATTGACCAGAGAGGGTCAAACAAGTTATATATCGTAACATCAAAATTCAACACAAATTGCTTTGTGGTTGACGAGTAACCGACCAATATTTTGAATCATAACACTAGTCAAAAGCAGCTAAAATGTCCATATCGAATGTAAACTTAAAACGTAACAACTCCAAGTTTTGAAAAGTCAGTAGTTGACTCAACCAAAATTATCGATTGGGTTAACAATAATATAAACTTACAAAATGGCCTTTGATAAATAAAATATGATTCCTAACATGAATTGGTAAAGCTTAAAATTTTACCAATACCAAAATTATTTCCTAAAAACTGTTTACCAATAAAATGTCCTCATGAATCATCATATCATATATAACCAATGATTAAAACAAAAAAGAAAAAAACACTATACACACAACTATTGTATTATGCTTTGTACTTATATAAAAACAAAAAAGTACTTAAACTCCATGGTGGAATATTTCATAACAATCACTGTATGAAATTAAAAACTGATATGAAAACATAAACATACAAACAAAAAAAAGTTAATTTTTTTTAACATATTTTTAACAAATTAAGCAGAAAATCAAACAATTAGAGGATAAAGTTCCAAACTTTATCATATTCCCAGATTCAAAATACCATTTCAACTAAAAACCAAACAAAAAAATATACAAAAATACAAAAAACAATTAATAAATCAAGATCTAATAGAGTAAAAAACAAGAACTAACCTGGTAAAAAAAAAAGATCAATTTTTTTCCTATAAACTCTTCCAAATTTTTGCACTTTCTTGTTCTAAACACCTTCAATTACAAAACCCACAAATCTTTTTAACCAATCTTCAATAAATTCAAAGAATTTTCAATACTTCTGAAGAACAAACCCTAGAAAAGTTTTCTAAAAAAAAACTGAATTTTTTCTACCTATTTTTCCAAATTTTTGCTTTTTCTGATTGGAAACAAGGTGAATTTCAAAACCCAGAAATCTTTTTTTCCAATTTGTAGTGATTTGAAAGAATTTTATAGATTTGTGAAGAACAAACCCTAGAAAAATAATAAAAGGTTTGAAAAGGGGTTGGTTGGTGGTGATAGATCTTTGAAGAGAAGTAGTAAGTACTATGAAAGTAGTAGATGTGTGTTTTTGTGTTTGTGTGTGTGTGTGAGAGAGAGAGAGATTAAAAAGAGTTTCAGTAGTCAAACCAATCAGAAGAAAGATGTCATTATTGTTATCACTTTGTATACAACATAAATGGATTTACTTAAAGATGTTTGACTACTTTGTCCTTTGAAAAAATCATGTTTATATAGAAAGAAAATCTTTTTGTTTAATGAGTTTTACTATTTTGTCCTTTACTTTCAGAAAGGGATTTTATTGTTTCTTTTCTAGCAAACATTTTCTTTTTATGAAATTGAGAATAGAATAGATCTTGGAAATCATATGGTCTTGACTTTGTGACAAGCTTTGTCTAAGGTTGGATGCAGTAAGGGTGAACGATCGACACCCATGATCGATTCCCTGTCGATCTCCTTACTGTGGGTTGTCGATCGCCCCGTGATTTTTTTCCCACTCGGTCGTCCACACGATCGATAAGTTTGCTCGCTTTTTTTTTTTTTTTCTTATGCTCAATCATGGAATCATGGATCACCATTTCATTAAAAAAAACAAAAAACAAAAACTCAAATCTAAGAAAAAAATGAATAAATACTATAATAAAAATAAAACAACAAATTAAAAATGTGGGTTATGGACACTTACCGATGGTGAGCATTAACTGAGAAAAATGTAAGAAGAAGAAGAAGAACTAGTTTAAGAAGAAAGAGAGTAAAGTAAATGTATAGTTGCAACTTGCAAGCTGTAATAATACTACTATTTATATATAATTACCATACACACATATCTATATATGAGTATTAAAAAAAATAAAAAATTAATGTTGGTCGCCCTTACTGGGGCACCAAATTGCCTGAAGGTCGCTGGAGAGAGAAAGCTGACGTGGCAGTGAAAATAGGAGAGATTGTCTCTCCTTACTGTGTCTAGCCTAATATGAGTTATAGAAAAGCAAGCTAACATCTTTAGTTTTTACAAAACTAGTACTCCCTCCGTCTCAAAATTATAGTCCACATTTTCTTTTTAGGATATCTCAAAATAATTGTCCACTTTCCTGTAAAAACTAGAGAATATATTATAGGAATATTCAATTTGAGTGGTTCAGATTTATATTGGTCCAATTTTTATTAAACTTTGTGATTTCTCTTTCATGACAATAATTTTGAGACGGATGGAGTAATTAAGAGAATCGAATAAATGATCGTATCCACATGGTCTCGACAAGTTCCGGACATCTAGGTTTAAAAATGTGACCTTTAGAAAAGTTTAGTGTCTTTTATCTTAACAGATTAGTATTTGAGGATCGTATAGATCATTGTATCCACATGTTCTCGACAAGTTCTAGACATCTAGGGTAGTATGTTTATAAATGTGAGTATATTTTCTTTTACCAGATAATTATCCGAGGATCATATGGATCATCGTATCCACATGGTCTCGACAAGTTCCGGACATCTAGGTTTATAAATGTGACTTTTAGAAAAGTAAAGTAGTATCTTTTGTTTTACCATATTAGTAATTGAGGATCATGTAAGTCATCGTATCAACATGGTCTCAACAAGTTCCAAACACCTTGTTAATGTGACTTTAGGAAAGTGACGTAATATATTCAATTTTGCCAGATTAGTACTCTAGGATCGAATAAATCATCAAATCCAAATTACGGCTGAGCAAATCCACTTGAAAACCGACCCGAACCGACAAACCGATCGAAACCGAACCGTATCGAATCGACCTTTTTGGTTTTTTTTACGTTTTATCCATTTTTGTCAGTTTTTTTTTTTCCATTTTTGTACGTTTTATCAGTTTTTTAAAGTTTTTATCCATTTTTTATACATTTAATCCGTTTTTTGTCAGTTTTTTTTCCTTTTTTTTACATTTAAAACGTACAAAAAACGGATAAAAACGTAAAAAAACTGATTAAACGCATAAAAACGGAAAAAAACTGACAAAAGATGTACAAAAAAATAGATAAAAACGTAAAAAAAACTAATAAAACGTGCAAAAAAGGGGAAAAAAAACTAACAAAAATGGATTAAAACATAAAAAAAAAACTGATAAAACGTACAAAAAAGGGAAAAAAATGACAAAAAACGGATAAAAACGTAAAAAACTGAAAAAACTTATAAAAAATGGAAAAAAAAACTAACAAAAAACGGATTAAATGTATAAAAAAATGGATAAAAACGTAAAAAACTAATAAAACGTACAAAAAGGGAAAAAACTGACAAAAACGTAAAAACTGATAAAACGTACAAAAAAGGGTAAAAACTGACAAAAACGGATAAAACGTACAAAAAATGGATAAAAACAGATAAAACGCATAATAAACAGAAAAAACTGACAAAAAACGGATAAAATGTACAAAAAACAAATAAAAACGTAAAAAACTGATAAAACGTACAAAAAAGGGAAAAAAACTGACAAAAAACGGATAAAAACATTAAAAAAAACTAATAAAACATACAAAAAAGGGGAAAAAACTGGAAAAAAAAACTGATAAAACGTACAAAAAATGGATAAAAACGTAAAAAAAAACTGATAAATCGTATAAAAAACGGAAAAAAACTGACAAAAACGGATAAAATCTACAAAAAAAACGGATAAAAACGTAAAAAAAACCGATAAAACGTACAAAAAGGGGAAAATTGACAAAAAACGGATAAAACGTTCAAAAAACGGATAAAAACGTAAAAAACTGATAAGACGTACAAAAAAGGGGAAAACCGACAAAAAACGGATAAAAATGTAAAAACCTGATAAAACGTATAAAAAACGTAAAAAAAAACTGACAAATAAAGGATAAAAACGTAAAAAAATTATAAAGCGTACAAAAAAGGGAAAGAAACTGACAAAAAACGGATAAAACGTAAAAAAAAAAAAAAAAAAAAAAAAAAAAAAAAAAAAAAAAAAAAAAAACGTAAAAAAAAAAACTGATAAAACGGAAAAAAAAAAATTGACAAAAAAACGGATAAAACGTAAAAAAAACAGAAAAAAAACTCAAAATGAGGACTAACGGTTCAAACGTTTGGCTAACGAAGGCTAACGGTGTAATATTTTCTGTCTCGTTAAGAGATAACGGAGAAAATAATTGCACCGTTAGTCCTCATTGTAAATGAGGGATGTATAGTGACAAACGTTTGCCTAACGAGGGATGTATCTTGACAAAAATTTCTGACAGAGATGTAAGATGGCAAAACCTGTAAACCACAGGGATGTATTTTGCAGTTCTCTCCTATTTAAAAGTTGAAACGTGCATATATTGGTACATTAAGGTGGATGTGAGAAGTTAGTTGCAAGGGAAGATGCTTTATTATTATAGTACAAACCGAAAATGTATGTACTAGACACTTTATACATTAATATATATTAATGTATAAACCGAAAATGCATGTCCTAAGACCTACCATAACAGGGGCAATACGACCGTGTCTTGAGCAGCCAAGACACGTTTTCCCATATTAGGGTCACTCCATAGCACGCGTCTTCAAGCTTAAAAAATGAAGACTCGGTCTTGCGAATGACCAAGTCGTCCTTTTTTTTTTCTTTTGTAAAGGGTTTCCCCGGTAAATATTATTACACCAAAAAATAATCTATACTACATATAAAGCATGAATGATTCTCTCTCCAAAAATTTAAGACTTACAAGAAATTAAACATGGTTTACAACACTTTAAAGCACCTAATTTTTAGAATTACAACAAAATAAGCATATTGTACAACAAAATAAAGTATGTGTCATTTTAAGACTAAAATTCTATCAAACAACATTAATAATATTAAAAATACCCCATCACAAAAAATTACAACCATTTAAGCACAATGTACAATAGCTGCAACCAATTTTTAGATTTACAACAAAATGAGCATAGTGTACAACAAAAAAAGCATGATGTAATTTTCAGACTTATTTTCAGACTTACAACATTAATGCTATTAAAGTGGTCAATGTTATTAATGATTATAATGACACTACTTACAAGAAAAGAAACATAGTGTACAACACTTTAATGCACATAATTTTCAGACGTACAAGACAAAAAACATAGTGTACAACAAAACACCACATTAATGCTATTTAATGTCATCAATTATTTAACTGGTCAATAAATATAATTAATACATTTATTAAAACACCCCTTACAAATACAAATTATCAAGCATATTGTACAACCAAATTAAGCATAATCCATGCATTAAATTTCATTACTACAAATAATAAAGCACATTATACAAATATTCAAGCCCGAACGGGGCAACGGGCCAAATGGGCTTGAGCCCGAATGGGCGCGGACCAAACGGGCTCGAGCCCGAACAGGCACGGGCAAATGCGTTCGAGCCCGAACGGGCACGAGCTATACGAAATTCTTGATATCCGTAAATTTATTGTCAAAAATAACATAATAAACTAAAATACATTATTTATCGAAAATTTTTATTTCAAAGTACCCGCCGCTGCAACGCGCGGGTACTCTGCTAGTTAAGTACAATCCCACATCTTAGCCCAAAAAAAAAATAAAAAAAAAAATAGACACACCAATTGTGCTTCGAGCGTAACCTAACATAAGCAAGACATGCCAAACTTATGTGACCTACAAAACGTTATCTAAATAGACCACGAAGACTAATACCTTCAGTGTATGTTTGAGTATGTGTGTGTGTGTTTTTTGTTGGGTAATATATGTATTTAAGTAGGGTATATTCTGATGCCCTAAGGTTGTCATACCGAATGCTCAACCTACTAAGAACACAAATGATGGGTTCCAGCTTGTTAACAATAAGAAGAAGGGAAAGCAAGTTGGTTTGATTCCAGGTCGAGGAGGTTTTACCAAACCTGTGGTGGGTAAGCATTTTGAATATCAGCCCAAAAAGACTCTTCCTGAACCAAAGAAAGCTAATGTCAGTAAGAAGAAGGCTTCTGATGTGGCTAGTACGAGTGGAACCAAGATCACTACTTCTAATCAGTTTGATGCTCTTAATATGGATGATACAAATAGTTTTGGTATTCCTAAGGTTGTTACTAACAAGGATGTGGATGCTGGCAGTACAATGGAAGTTAATAAGGATGAGTCGGTTAAGACTGGTACTACATCACAAGTCCCTCTTGTGAGTGATATGCAAGAACCGCTTGTGAGTGATTGTATGGGAACAATGGAAGTTGATTCTACTCCTATTTTTGAGAAAATTAGTAAGCTTGAAAAGCTACTGATCGATGGGAAAGCTACTCTTTGTGGATGATGCTGGTCATCCTATTCCGTCTACCTCGGTCACTAAGAGGGCTAACCCATTTTCAAAGATGGGTGAGGTTGTGGTTTCTGATAGTGATGAGGATGAGGTTCTTAACACGTTCGACGAATCAGCAAATCTTTTTGGTGGTGGTCATGAGCGTGAAGATGAGTATGACTATGATGATTATTCGAAGCTAATTTATGATCTTCCAGGAGAATTGGATGCTCTTAATGCCATTTATGGTTTTAATCTCCAAGATCGTAGGAAGTAGTTTATCTTTTGTCAGAGTCACTACTATCATGTGAGTAATGGTTTGTTTTCTTGTTTTGATAATAGGAAGTATCTTGTTATGTAAGCTTTTCGCCTATGTAACGGGCTGAGATAAGGGATTCACCCATATCCGTTGTACTTAAACGCTTTTTGGAGTAATATATTTACCGGGTCGTTGACCTTTTACCAAAAAAAAAAAAAATCAGTTGTCTTATTACACTAAATTGGTGATGAAGTTTGTTATAAAAAGATAAAATTGAGATAACGCTAACGTGAGTGTGATGGTTATAAAAATATGACCATTTTTCCAAGCCTAACACTTTAGGGCTATGTTGAGCATTTTCTCATCAACAAATCAAGCACAAAATTATAGATTGTTGAAAGGGGCGGTTGTTGAAGGGTATTTTGGTCCTTTAATTTATGAAATAAATAATGAAAGTTAGAAACATTAAAGGGCAATATGGTAAATTAGGACAAGGGAACAAGTAGTATCTTGATATTCAACGAAGAGGGGCCTCGATTGAAGTGACGTCTCAGTCAAAGTTTGGACCATATAATAACCCGTGGGCCATATCTTTGCCTATTATTTTAATTAATATTTTCCACAAATACTTCACATAAAATATTTGTTAAATGAAAAGCATATGCTTGTTTCCCTTTTATCCAGATCTCTTTTTCTAGATCCAACCAAACAAATAAATTGCACGATTTTATCCTTACATTGAAAGTTTTACTCTTTATGTTTGTTCGTTATTTTCGGTTAACGGTAAGTTGGTAAATATCAGTGTTGAAAAATGAAAGGCGATTAATCGCTGTTTAAGCATTAATCGGTCATTAACTTTTTTTATTTGTGTAAATCGGTCAACCGTAATCCACAATGGTCAAATTTACTGTTACTTGCAAATTTTGTGGCAAATATCCAAAATTCGTCGTATACTTGTTTTAATCAATTATAGTCGTTGTTTATATCTATCATAAGTTGTTTTTTTTTTAAGAAAATCTTGTTGGAAATACATGAAATTTGTCGGTAATACCCAAAACTTGTCGAAAATATCAATCTGATTAATCCCGCTTAAACTAATTACAAACTACAAAAAGGAAGATTAACACACTACCGATTTATAATTTTTGCAACCTTGATAAATATAGTAACTATGGGTAAGGATCCTGTAAGAAGAAAACTTAAAATGAGAAGAATGAAAAATAGCTATAATGTCATATTTGAGATGCATCGACTTGAATTAGATGCATCTCTATTCATTTAGATGCATCAGAATTAGTTTCGAAAGTAATTTTGAAGTGAAAAAGAAGCAAAATAGTACTAGCAACAAATTTGATCTGTAGAGGACGAAAAATACATAGGATTCGTCTAACTTTATGAAATGCATCTAATATATGTATATGCATCTAATTTTTAGCTAGAAAATATATTATGATGCATCTAAAAGATTAGGGACGCATCTAATTCAAATTGATGCGTCTCTAATGTGTAGTTATAGTTATTTCTCATCCTTCTTATTTTAAGAATTCTTCTCATTTGATCCTTACTCTAGTAACTATAACTAAAAATTTGATACAATAAGGGAAACTTGAGCACCTTCCTTCCTTATGTTTATGTATGAATCCAAAATCTCTTTTGTAAAGACCAAAATCAACTTGATAAATGGTGATGCATATATAACTCACTAATGATTCTTATGTTTGGCAAAAGTATCTTTGAGCAGTAACTGTGAGCTGTAGCCACAACTCACTGCTCACAACTTCTTAAGCTATGTTTGGCGCAAAGCTTTTTGGAGCTTTTTAGGGCGATAAACGATGAGCAATGAGCTTTTTGATTTTTAGTGTTCGTTTGTCATGAGAGCTGTGAGCTTTGCTATTTTTTAGAAAATCTCATTTTTTTCAATGATTCTTTATGAAACTGTGAGCGGTGAGCAGTGAGCTGTGGCTACTGCTCACAGCTCACAACTACTCCTGACAGCTAATTTTGCCAAACATAGCCTAAGAAGCATAAGAAAAATGAGCTTTCCTAAAAAATCGCAAAGCTCACCGCTCTTTTGCCAAACGAACACTAAAAATCAAAAAGCTCATTATTCACCGCCCATCGCCCCAAAAAGCTCTACGCCAAACATAGCCTAAGAAGTATTAAAAACACAGAAAACTAAAACGATAGTATTATGTTATGTAAGTAAACATATTGATTGTTAGAGTTTAAGTGTTTGCAAACGACCAATTGATTATATTTGGAAGTAAAGAGATGATCTCACCCGATCATAAATGACTTACATATATAACTAAAACATAATATATAACGGTAAAGAGCATCATGGCTGATAAAGATGACGTCTACTACTAAAATCCAAAATGTTATCGCCGTTAAAATATGAGCACCAACTTATATTCTATGTCGTTCAAACTACATGGCTTTGCTTCCGTGAGGTAATGCTTAAGTTTACGTATAAAATTGGAATTTTTGACATGATGACGTGCGATGATTTTGTTTGCCCGACAATTTTAATGCCAAACCATGCTTGTTTCATAGACGTAAACATTCAATGGCGTGTCTTGGCTAAGTGTGTGATATTTTTCTGTTATTAGGTTTATTGTCGTTTTCTTTGTTAACAGACTACTTTAGCTTTATTTATGGTTATTTAGCTTGTTTTATCGACTATAACTTTAGCTTGAATTCAAACCGATTATCTTATTATGATCAGAAATATTATTGACGATCATACTTATCGTTAGACTGGATGATCTGCTCACTAAACCCATCACATCCACGTTATTACCACATCATCATTCAAGATACTACCAAACCCATCATCAAACAAGTGTATGGTTATCACCAAACCAAAAATATAAAAATATTGCATTTTACATAAAACAAACCCTATAATATAGCGCACAAAGAAAACATTTGAAACTGATTGATGGTGTGCACCACCAAATGAGTGCAAAAAAAGAGGTCTTGATGCGTGGTCTTAGGCCTTTGCTGGGATCTATACGCGTGGTGGGTATCATGGTTGACCACCTCCATAGCGTTTAGTCTTATAACTTATCTTCATGGTTCTAAAAGGCGCGCAAAGACGTGAGGCTTGGTTATGCCGCCACGTCACGCGTTTGCTGTTTTATGCTACGTTTTTTTGTAAACTCGATATCTATGAAATATAATATAAATATATAAATATTTTTATATTTTGTGTCGTCTTATATCACGTCTTATAAACGAAAAAGCTTCGCTTTGACCATTAAGACGTGAATCTTAACTATGCCGCCACTCCACGCCTCACGCTATTTATAAAATTTATGATAGTTAAAAAAAACATAAACAATTTTAATATGTAGCTCTAAATACTCATCGATCATTTTCTATCATATATTTGCGGCTAATGACGACTCATTCAGTAATTCTGGATTTGATAAAATGAAAGGGGACCCCTATAAGAACGGGGTCTACCCATTTCTGCCAGACCCCCTCTACTCCTAGGGGGTACTGTTCACGTACTATTTTCAGGTTTTTTTTTTTTTTTTTTTTTTTTTTTTTTTTTTTTTTGTGCTGCTGTTTTTATTTTGATACAGAATACTTTTTATGATTTTTTTTATGGGGTATTTTTTTGTTAAATTTTGTCCAAGTGCATAAGCACACAAGCAGTATTGCACACAACCAGTTTTGGTCCAAGTGCATAAGCACACAAGCAGTTTTTGTCCAAGTGCATAAGCACACAAGCAGATTGCACACTTGCATTTGGGGTAAAGCTAAGGAAACGCTACATATTTGTTCAAATAAACACATATACGTAATATACTTTCTTAAATGTCAAAGTAACACAACATATTTTCAAAAAATCGTAGATCTACGCAATATGACCTGCTAGCAGCAGATTACCAGGTCACATAACTTTAAAAGTTACACCTTTGGTCCCTAAACTGTCTCATATCTCGCGTACATGATCCCCAAACGTTACACCGTTAGTCCTCAAACGTTACACCGTTAGTCCCCAAACGTTACACCGTTAGTCCCCCAAACGTTACACCGTTAGTCCTCAAACGTTACACCGTTAGTCCCCAAACATTACACCGTTAGTCCCCCAAACGTTACACCGTTAGTCCCCAAACGTTACACCGTTAGTCCCAAAAAAAAAAAAAAAAACTTTAAAATTGAATTTTTTTTTAAGTTTTTTTTATTAAAAAAAAAAAAAAAAAAAAAACTTTAAAAAACTTTAAAATTGAATTTTTTTTAAAGTTTTTTTTTTTTTTTTTTTTTTTTTTTTTTAAACTTTAAAAAACACTTAAAAAAAATTCAATTTTAAAGTTTTTTTTTTTTTGGGGACTAACGGTGTAACGTTTGGGGACTAACGGTGTAACGTTTGAGGACTAACGGTGTAACGTTTGGGGACTAACGGTGTAACGTTTAGGGGACTAACGGTGTAACGTTTGGGGACTAACGGTGTAACGTTTGAGGACTAACGGTGTAACGTTTGGGGACTAACGGTGTAACGTTTGGGGACTAACGGTGTAACGTTTAGGGGACTAACGGTGTAACGTTTGGGGATCATGTACGCGAGATATGAGACAGTTTAGGGACCAAAGGTGTAACTTTTAAAGTTATGTGACCTGGTAACCTGCTGCTAGCAGGTCATATTGCGTAGATCTACGATTTTTTGAAAATATGTTGCGTTACTTTGACACTTAAGAAAGTATATTACGTATATGTGTTTATTTGAACAAATATGTAGTGTTTCCTTAGCTTTACCCCCTTGCATTTAGCACACAAGCAGGTTGCACACAGCCTCAGATTAACAATCATCATCGCCGATTTAGAACACAAGCAGTTTTTGTCCAAGTGCATAAGCACACAAGCAGATTGCACAAAGGCTCAGATTAACACGTAATCATCATCGCCGATTTAGAAAACCATTTGCACAAATGATAAAAAAGTGTTAGGCTCGGATAATGAAGGTTGCAAAGTGATAAAAATATCACTTTGCCATGCCATTCGGTTTTAAAAACCATTCGTCATCGCCTTTTTTGTCCAAGTGCAGATTGCACACAAGCAGAATGCACAATACCAGATTGCAACCAAGTGCACAGAATGCACAACACATGTTTCACAATTCTCACAATGTTCACAAGCCAAGTACCAAAAGCAATAGTAAGTTTCCCAAACTGCAGGAAGTCACAAAGGGAGGTAGGTAGTGAAACCTTGTGCACAGATTGCACAATACTAGATTGCAACCAAGTTAGATTGCCCAAGTGCACAGATTCCTCACAATGTTCACAAGCCAAGTACCAAAAGCAAAAGTAAGATTCCAAACTGCAGGAAGTCACAAGGGGAGGTAGGTAGTGAAACAACCAAATGATATATTGAGCCTCACCACAAGGCAGATTCACAAAGTAACCATCACCACAAACAAAGCAAAAGTACTACCACCAAGTTACCACGAACAAAGCAACTCTCTTCACAAATCCATACAAGCAGATTCACAAAGTAACCATCACCACAAACAAAACAAAAATACTACCCCCAAGTTACCACAAACAAAGCAACTCTCTCATTCACAAATCCACACAAGCAGATTCACAAAGTAACCATCACCACAAACAAAGCAAAAATACTACCCCCAAGTTACCATAAGCAGATTCACAAAGTAACCATCACCACAAACAAAGCAAAAATACTACCCCCAAGTTACCATAAGCAGATTCACAAAGTAACTCTCACCACAAACTAAGCAAAACAAGTACCCCCAAGTTACCACAAGCAGATTCAGCAAGTTACAACAAGTGAAGATTCCACAAGTTACAACAAGTTACAGATAGGGTTGGGTTATAAACACGGTGGCTAGTTTTTTAGAACAAGTTACATATAGGGTTGGGTTATAACACAAGCCAAGTGAAACACAAGCTGCAAGTGAAAGCCGCAAGTAACAAACCACAAAGAAACAAGTGCAGATATGTCTCAATCACCATTTCACACACAACAGGTAATCACCATTTTACACATTAATAAGAGATAACATTAGGCTCAGATTATAAGCTGTTTCACATAAGCAAGTTAAATCATATATGGCTGCAACATCGAAAGTTGCAAAATTAAGTTTTATTTTGCCGTCCAATTGAAAATGCCACGCCAAAATCATGTTTTTTTAAATCATCATTACCTTATCCCAGTTTTTTTTTTTTTTTTTTTAAATAACAAACTGCTTATCAAGCATATAAGCAGTTTGTTATTTTCAGATTTATAAGCACTTTCATCATCCCGTTAAACTAAAAAACTAGCTACAGTCAATATAACCCAACCCGTAAAATATATAATAACGGGGTCTAATCTGAGCCTGTGTGCAAATGGTTTGCTTGTGTGCAATAAGCACATAAAGCACTTTTTTATCATAAGCACATAAGCAGTTTGCCAAGAAACCACACAGAGCCTGTGGACTGGGGTAGGCCAGAGCAGGTTTTCATACCACTCAAAGGTGGCAGATCAAGGTGTTAACCTACCCGTTTGCACCCACACAACTCAGGCAATTTCACATAATCACAAGTGCTAAAGCAGTTTCACATAATCACCCACCACCACACTCATAGATCTGCTAAATTAAACATCAAATCATACTAATAATCACATAATCACACACCACAGAACCCAAAAACACCCAAAACCTCCAAATTTTTTACAAACCCTAATTTTTAAAAATTAGGCGAACCATAAAATAACACCAAATCATACTAATAATCACACACCACAGAACCCAAAATCACCCAAAACCCCCAAATTTTTTACAAACCCTAATTTATAAAAATTAGGCGAACCATAAAATAATCATAGATCTGCTAAATTAAACACCAAATCATACTAATAATCACATAATCACATACCACAGAACCCAAAATCACCCAAAACCTCCAAATTTTTTACAAACCCTAATTTTTAAAAATTAGGCGAACCATAAAATAATCATAGATCTACTAAATTTAATTCTGAATCATACTAATAATCACATAATCACACACCACAGAACCCAAAATCACCCAAAACCCCCAAATTTTTTACAAACCCTAATTTATAAAAATTAGGCGAACCATAAAATAATCATAGATCTGCTAAATTAAACACCAAATCATACTAATAATCACATAATCACACACCACAGAACCCAAAATCACCCAAAAACCCCAAAATTTTTACAAACCCTAATTATCAAAAATTAGGCGAACCATAAAATAATCATAGATCTGCTAAATTAAACACCAAATCATACTAATAATCACATAATCACACACCACAAAACCCAAAATCACCCAAAAACCTCAAATTTTTTATAAACCCTAATTTTTAAAAATTAGGCGAACCATAAAATAATCATAGATCTGCTAAATTAAACACCAAATCATACTAATAATCACATAATCACACACCACAGAACCCAAAATCACCCAAAAACCCCAAATTTTTTACAACCCCTAATTTTTAAACATATAATCACAAAAAACATCACAAATTATAAGTTTAATTAAACAAAAACCATCATAGAAATGATATTATTACCCAGAAATGAGTGAGAGAAAAGAGAGATAAGATAGAGAGAGAGAGAGAGAGAGAGAGAGAGAGAGAGAGAGAGAGAGAGAGATAATAACACACACACACACGTGTGAGTATGTGTGAGTGGGTGAGGGTGGGTAGTACGTAAAACGCGTGCGTGGGTCCCCCACAAACGCGTTTTTACGTTTATATATATTTTTTAATTTTAAGTGTAAAAAATGTAAAGTGTAAAGTGTAAAAAATGTAAAGTGTAAAAAAACTTGTATAAAAATGTTTTAAAAAAAATGTAAAGTGTAATGTTTTTAAAAAAGTAAAAATGTAAGTTATAAAAAAGTATTAGTTCAAATGTAGTTATAAAAAAGTATTAGTTCAAATGTAAAAATGTAAAAATATAAAAGTTGTAAAATGTAAAAATGTAAAAAAGTAAAAATGTAAGTTATAAAAATGTAAAAATATAAAAGTTGTAAAAATGTAGTTATAAAAATGTAAAAATATAAAAGTTGTAATAAAAACTAAAGCAAAGGTATTAGTAAATAATGTTATGTATTTTCAGGTTTTCGGTTCTCACGAGGAAGTAACTGAGTGGGCGTAAAATATAGCTTGTGAGCTCGGTTTTGTAATTGTTAAAGATAGAACCAAATCAGAAGATGGTCATATGAACGAAATCAATTACAGGTGTACAAAGGGTGGGACGTTATCAACGCCTACAACAGCTATTGGTCAACCATCAGGGTACTTAATTATTAATTGATTGTTTTTAATTATTTAATAAATATGCACCCGAATGACCTTTTATTAATTCATTGTTTTTTTCAGATGTCGCTTTGTATCTAAATAACTGGGTGCAAGATTACGCACCCATGTTTGTCTCGTATATTACCGACCAATATAAATCCTACGGCCAGACAACAACGTGCAGAGTTGAGGCTCACTACGCGTTGTTGAAATTATATTTGGACGGCACGCAGTCCAAATTAGACAAGTTGTTGAGGTCGATCGATAAGATTCTCATTACGCAAGAACATGCGATAAAAGAGACTTTCAATAGAAGCATGAACGAGAAACTAATTAAGTGTGATGTACCACTATTTCAAGAATTGTTGTATAAAGTTTCTAAACATGCTTTGAACCTCATGCACAAAGAACTCCACCTGTCGATCACCCCAGAAGAATGTTGCCATAAGAATCGGGCAATTTTCGGACTACCATGCTTTCACGAGATGCAAATCTATGTATATCATGGTAAGTATATTAAATTTATAACTATCAAGTTGTTTTCCACATTAATATCAGTAATTTATACTTGTCACTTTAATTGAATTCAGGATGCCCCATTCCACTGGAACGAGTTGATATTTTTTGGAGAACCCTATCTGTTCCGTGGCCTGTTATCAATAGGCCCCCGCCTAAAGATGGCTCTTCCAGCGAACATGGTGGTGATGATGATGATGATGATGATGATGATGATGACGATACTTCGTTTAACGATGGCATGCGACAATTCAAGAATATTTTTAGCAAATCAACATCGTTTGTCAAGAAAAATATGTTAACGAAGTTAAGAGATATATTCCAGCCTGAAGCTGTTGACACACGTGAACCAGCTATTCAAAAAAATACCCGTGGACGTCCGAGCGCAAAGGACAAAAAGGGCAAGGCTACACAAGTCCCGGACTTGAATGAAGTTCCGGACTTGAATGAAGTCCCATACTTGAATGACTTGAATGATGTGCCAACCATGAATCACCGAAGAAGCACAAATTCAAGATCCACGAAAGTCCCGAAACGCGCCAAAGAACATGCAAGACATAGTTCGTAGACGGGTCAAAAAATAAGACACAGATTTTACGTTGGAGATAAGGATAGCGAGGATTTTATTGATCGCATTCCAGAGATTTTCCGTTCACAGGTAATAAGTATACATAATGTGCTAGGTGACGGAAATTATGGGTTTCGGTGCATTGCCCATTGGATTGTGCAAGACCAAAATAGGTGGGCCGATGCTAGATACATGTTAATGCAAGAGTTACAACAACATAGTATAACTTACGTGAGTATGTGGGGGGAAGAAGACTTTTACCACCTTCGTGATACATTAAACTGGTTTAATGGACCAGCGCCTGAAGATTACTGGATGACGATGCCAAATACGGGTCTGGTCATCGCTTCAGCTATTTACCGACCTCTTGTATATATAGACCGTCATGGTTGGTTCACATGTTTACCCCTATTTTCTGCTCCAAACTCATCACATGGAATTGACCCTAGTGTGATTGCGCGTGTGGGGGAGAACAGTGGTGCTCATTACATTTGTCTCAATCTAGACAGAGATTCTGCACTACCACATTACCACCCACAATGGAGGTGGTTCAAACAGCCAGTTGCAAACGAATGGGAAGCAATATATAACCATCGATGTATTTTGTAAATGTTGTAAATGATTATTCATTTATTTAAATGTAAATTGTTTGAAAATGTTGTAAATAATTATTCAACATCGTTTAAATGTTAATTGTTTGAAACTTAAAAGTCTTTGTTTAAATTAGTAATAACATTATTGATTGATGATGTAAATTATTATGCAAATTCTTTGGTCAGATGAGCCAAATAAATCCTTTCTGGTGCCGATGTAATAGAGGATTTATTGTAGAACGAAAATCCAGGCAAGATGGTAGTCGTGGGCGAATGTTTTATGCATGTCCTCTTTCATTGGTAAATAATCATACGTTTGCTTAGTTATGTAAATAATTTGTTTGTTAAAAATACATTTCTTATTATTTTCTTAACATGTAACAGCTAGGTACAAAAGACTATGGGTGTCGATATTTCAAGTGGAAAGATGAATTTGAAGCAGAACACTTTAATGAAGCCTCTTCTTCAATAGCCTCTTCTTCAACGCATTGCTACACATAATGAGAACAAGTTGTTGAAGGCAAGAATAAAGGCGCTGGAGATGGAGTTAGAAATGACAAGAAATCCTGAGGATCACGCTTGTCAGTCAAGTGCCCGGCTCCATGATATTTTAAATGAAATGAATAATCTTCATATGTCGTAGATGTTGTTGTTTTTAAATAATATGTATAACGTTGTCGTTTAATTTAATATTAACAGTTGTTGTTGCAATTATTTAATGTAATAATATTTAACGTGCTATTATACAAACATTATACATATACAAAACATTATTAAACACAAATATACAAAACATTATTATACATACAAAATCTTTTCTATTTAAACGCAAAACACAAAACACAAAACAAAAAAAATTTTTTTTTAAACACAAAACACAAAACACAAAACACAAAAAAAAAAAAAAAAAAAAAAAAAAAAAAAAAAAAAAAAAAAGCACTAAACCTCAAAACTGAAAAAGTTAAAAAAAAAAAAACAAAAAAAAGTACCTCCTACGAGGGTAAACCCCGTTATACTAAAAAACTAGCCACCGTTTTTATAACTCAACCCAAATAAAGTCTGGAAATTGAGCGACTTTTATTTTATAGTACCGCCACGAACTAATCTAAATCGACGTTGTTCTAAAATCGTATCCGTAAGATAATGTGAGTTGTCAGATTGATCCACGGTTGTTAACAAGGTTGTGTCACCAACCAATTGGGACCCTGTAACATCAAGTCATCAACTAGTATGTTTGAATAACAATAAAATTTTGGGATAGGTTTCGTGGGGCCTTATGAATTACGGGTTTGTATGATTTGTATCGCGGTTTGCATATTTTGATCAAAATCTTTTATTGTCACATTATATGGGAGTTTTAATAACATAACCCTAAAATTTTAAAAAATATATTAGCTTCAATGAACTTAAAAAAGGAAATTTGCAAAACTGATATCACATTACTTAATTTTGTGTTATATTGTTAAAAATGTAATAATTTTTTCATATTTCGAAATTACTTTTTTCTCACATACAAAACAACTCTTATACACGCTTACACAATTATCTATCGATTTATTTTTCATTTCAATGCTTTTGGTTTCGTACACCTTGCAACTGAAATTTTTTAAGAAATGATTTTTATAAACTTTAAAATTTAAGAATCGAAATATTTTTAAAAATTATATATGGAGCAAAATTGATCTCAAATGAAAGAATATTAAATTTTAACATTTTTGATATAAATTGTTTGATAATTTTAGATATTACCCGTATATCTAAACTTAAATATTTATTCCTTAAACTTAAACTTAAATATTTAAAATTTGAGTAATGTTGATTGCTTATAATACCTCTTGAACTTAAATGTTTAAATGACAAGTTTTACTATTTTACTTTTCGTACTTTTGGGTTGATGATGGATCATGTTTGATGAACAGATTCCCTTGTCTTTTTGCGCTTGATCTTAATCCTGATTGTTTTATTTGTGATCGTTGGGCCCTCATTAATAGTGAATGGGGGGTTATTGGTCATGTCGTATACAACCTCGAGGCAGAATGGTTGACGAGCTTAATGAATTGCTTAATTTCATTAATGGCCTCTCCTTATTGCCTGGTGCAGAAGATAGCTGGAATTGGTCTTCAAATTCTAATGGGATTTTTTTTGGTTAATTACATGTCCAATCTAATAGATAATAAGCTTCTCTCAAATATGTATTTGGGTCGATCTTTCGATTGGAATAGTTGGGTCCCAAGAAAAGTTAACATAATTGGCGAATTATCCATGATGGGATTCTACATCTCTCAAATCTTGATAAGAGAGGATTCCTCATCTCTCAAATATGTGAGTATGAGGTGAGCTAGTGGTAATCATAATGCTATGGAGGGGAATAACGAATTGGCAAAGATCTTTCATGGTGTTTGTCTCGTTACTCTATGGGCGATATGGAAACGGAGAAACCACGTCGTGCATCCGTTGAATGATTGCAAGCAAGGCATTAGAAATGAAGGCATATTCTCTCAAATCCAAATTTTGCCATTTCTATGGATCTCAAATCGGTGTAAACGTGTTGAAACCCGAAGGCAATATCGGATGGAATCACGTGAATGGCTCATGTATGATGTTTGGCTTAGGTTTTCTTTCCTTTACCTTGTTGTCTCTTGTATTTGTGGTTTATTTACTTATCCGTTCCCACCTTGGGGACCTTATTTTTCTTTGGTTATGAAGTTTTAATGAAAAAATTTTATTTATGTGCAAAAATAAATAAATAAAATAAAAAATGTCACATGGTTACTCTATCAATATCAATCTCTACTAGGTTTAAAATGACAAGTTTTTAATATTGACCAATTTTTATATGTTTAGCGATTTAAAAATTGATACATAGTTTCTCTATTAATACCAATTTACATGGTTGCTCTTAGAAAGAGTGAATGATATTTCTTAAAACTTAAAAGTTTAAAATTGAATAAATGTTAGTGGCTTAATATGTCTTTGATTAAAATGGTAGCATAATCTACAACTAAATTAATATTTTAAATATTGTTTTAATCATTAAAGATATAAACTTTTTTCTCGCAATGACTACAAATTGAACCCGTAAATTTTTGCATCAAGAGTTAAACCAAAATCACGAATTCGCAAGTATATTTATTTGCTGCTATATATCGTCGCTTTACGTGAGTATTCGTAATGTTTTGTATATAGTGGATTACCTAATGTGAAAAGAGCTATGAAATTAAGTTAAACTGGTTGCATATGATATAGTGGATTACCTAATGCGAAATCATAGATGCATAAGTCCATGCATATAAAATTAAACCCATAGTAAACACAAAACGAGGTTGTGTCATATTTTAGATACAATTTCTGCCAATTATCAAAAGAATTAGCCTTCGTAATACTATTCTAATAAGATCACTAGATCAGCTTTTGTTTTTTGTTTGTATATTATCGATCTAATTATCTTCACTTAATGAGTAATCGAATATTATTATAATAAGGCCACAATTAAACTTTTGATTGTATTATATTAATTCGCTTAATGCAACATAGCATTTCTACAGTTAACTCTTTCTCGCTTTTTGGCCGAATATTCATGATGTTATGCACAAAGTAAGTTTTAAACTTAAAAATCCTTTCACATTTTAATGATGATAATTACAAAGCTTGTTATCAATTCACTTGTTTGTGATGTAACTTACTCATATATCATTTTGATACGATAGTGTGATAGTGTACATTGTTGTTTATCTCATTGTGCAACCAATGTCTAAGTCATTTATGTGTTTTTACATATCATAATATATGGATAGGGTAGGGGTGAGCAAATGGATCGAGAATCGAATCGTAATCGAGAACTGAACTATAGCCTCAACCCGAACCGAATTTTATAATCGTGGTCCGGTTCTCAGTTCTTCAATAATGCAAATTTCGGTTTACGGTTCGATTCGTTCCGGAACCGCGAATATCAGTTCCAGAACCAAAGAACTGCCCGACTTGCAAATATTTGAGATGTTATGGGACGTTTAGTTGTTTCTAAGTGATACTTCAAACAAAACACAAAATCCTTTTAAATAATCTTTTCCTCGTACCGTACATTACACTTTTAAAGTAAGATAAAAACTTAAAAGAATTTTAATTTACGCAACCAACTAGGAGTAAGTTTCTATGTATGTTTTCACTTTCAGTAAAAATGTACGTAGAGTTTGGTTCAAGTATTTTCTATCTATGCGTTTCAGTGATAAGCTTAACTAAACATGAATAAAGCAAATTTATATGGAAAAATTGTATCAAATTAACTGGTAATAAGTTTCGGTTCCAATCGGTAGCACCGAAATACTCGAATCGAACCCGAGAACCGAAACATGCTCTTCATTCCCGTTCTCGGTTTTCTCGGTTTCGGGATGGTTTCTTGCGGTTCCGAAACCGCAATCACCGGTAGGATAGCATAGAGGTACGATGTGACTACATATTTCATCATTCTCATACATCGCTGAGATGAGGTTGAGTATTGTTGTTGTAGTGATGCAGTCTTGTAAATATCTATATATCTACACTTACAAATGAATATAAATATAGACACACGCATATGCGTTTTGATTCTTTTGGCTCAGTTGGTACCCATCTCCGAAAAATCCATTGGCCTATTGGAGCGGATAGAAGGTTACGGGTTCGAGTCTTGGCTCGTGCTCACTCCAGTTGGTGCCCCATTGGACTAGCCAATTCACACCTTTTCTTTTTCTTTAATAATCAACGAGAAATGTGGTCTTTTGGACCATACGCGTGCGTGGAACTCATTCGTTTCAATTCATTCTTTCGTCAACTATGAGACTCATGACTGGAAAATATGTTTCATGTTATTATTCGTTAATCGTTATTCACGTACTCCTCTTCAACGAAGAACTTGAATTTGTACTTGGAACTTTTGAAGTTTAGAATTCAAAACATTCGAAGTCGTTTATTCACATTCGGTAATCCATTTACCAAAAGAAAATAACGAAAATGACTTTTGCTAAGTTTGGAAAAGTATGTTACAAAATTAGTCCTCTCCGAAATGCTTGATGATTTTATTTTTTTGAATCTGTAACATGCATAATATGCTTCATGCTTGATGATTTGGGAACAAACTATGACTTTGTGTATACGTATCGAGAATATCGTAACTCGGGGTCATGCCGGCCTCTTGAAAGAAACATCAATTCATCATCTATCACCTGGAGTTTTGTATACGTATGCAATAAATTTTCACAATACGAATGTTTCCATGACTAAACGAGTAAACGAAACCATTTCGAACTGTCCCTAATGATGAACTACCTTCATATTTGGATTTAGGTATGTACATGAGATCAAAACATGGTCCTTGCTAATTTCCTTGATGAACTATGTATCAAAAATTAAAATAGCAAAAGCTAATACAACTCACTTATGTCACTTCACTTCAACTCGTTAATCGTTAAGATCCATGTCGTTTCACCTCAACTGAATTGTCCCCTACAATTCCATGCAGCTTATGGCTAATGACTAGGTGTTAGTAACTTAATCAGCGCTATCGAACACGAGACATATATCCAAGATACCAATGTTTAAAGGGGGAAGTAGTAAAATGATACATGTATCATTTGAAATATGTTGTCAATGATTACAAAGGTTGTTACTCGGACTATAAGAATGCATAATATCTCAAAGTTTTGAAACTAAAACTGTAGATTAGTAAATAGTTACATGATGATGATCTTTGTATTATAAAAATATGAAAATGATATCGGTCTACATCTTAACTTACAAGTCATGTTGGCCGGTACGACCATGGACTAACTCGATTGGATTAACCTGTAATTTTATTTTTCGTATTTTTAGTCATATCAAGGCGAAGACTAAGTAAAACAATCTTTTCTAGTGTTCTCGAGTATTAATTAAGGAAGAAAAGTAAATAAAATGAAATAAAACAAAAAATATTGTGTTTTTAAGTATCACATTAGGAGGAAAAGAAAAATAAAAGAACTAAAAAGGAAGGGCAATTTGGTTAATTTTGAAGTAAAATGTTTCCTTTTTAAAACTGGCCAGAAAATGCTTATTTCTTGTTTCTTTATTTTTTTATTACTAAAAAAACTTAAGAACTGAAAGATTAGGCTCAAAATATTTTCTTTTCCTTTCAAAATCTGGTTTTGATTATTGATAATGGTACATATGTATTAATGTTATTAAAATAATCGAACATTAAAAAAAATAATTAGTTAAAACTAATATATTTTCTTAATGTTCGGTTTTCGAATTACATACATATATAACATTATTAGTAATCAAAACCAGACATTTATGCTTAGTTTTTAAGTTTTTTTTTAGTAAGGAAAAATAAAAGAAATAGAAAGTAAATATTTTCACTTTTCAGCCCAATTTTAAGAGGAAACATTTTACTTCAAAATCAATCAAACTGCTCTTCTTTTTCAGTCTTTTACTTTTCTTTTCATCCTTAAGTGAGACTCGAGAACAGTAATTAGTTAGTTTTTTTTCGATCGTTCACCTTTGTGATTACACTTACGAGTGCACAATGGTATATAATGAACTGTGCATGTATTGAAAATAAGCGTAAATTGTTTGAATTGAATTTTAAAGGTTTTACTATAGTCATCTTTTTTTTTTTTTTTTTTTTTTTTTTTTTTTTTTTTTTTTTTTGATAATCATGGTTTTTGATTTTTGACCGACTAATCAGCAAGGGTTTGAACTTATCGTCACATATGTTCAAACGAATAAAACCTTTCATTTTCAGAAGGTTGACGTGGCCAATTCAACGTTAATTATACTTGGCAGGAATTAAACCTGTGATCTTACGCATTTTAGTGATGTTAGTTCTAAGGCTTTTACCACTCGACCACCCTTGACTGGTTTACGATAGTGATCTTGCAGATTACTACAAAAGATCTATGATAAAACAAAAAAGAGATTGACATGCACATACAAAAATGGTGTTGTCCATCAATTGATTGTAGTGTTTGCTTGTAGATAACGTGAGTTGTTCATATTTGACTAATGCTTTAGAGCGATGAAAAATGTCAATATAATACAAAAATTGCTTTCTTAACTAATACTAAATCATACTTATTCCTTGTCCTCAACCTGTGACGATTGCAGTTTAAATGCATCTTTGATGAGAAAGCAATGACTATATATCAATATATCATGTATATGTGGACACTTTGTTTGAAGTGATAATAGTGGCTTACCTAACACAACAATGACATTCAACAAATGTGTTAGTATATAAATGACATTCAAAGCATATATTTATTTAATGAATAGAAATGGTTGTTGTATTGCATTCATGCACAATTCATGCCTATAGTTAATTGGCTTGACCAATTATGTTTCAATAAAACCACCTTCAATATTTTATCTCCTACTCCATTCATATGTATAAAGATCATCCATGTCTTTTAGCGATATTAAAAAGTTTGGTTTGCTTAAAATAAATCTAGTATCATATCATGCGAGTTGTGCGTGTTTGACTCATAGCCGGTGAGGGAACCAGGGTGTGTGTCCGGAGTCACGGGACACCCATATATAGATTTTTCTGGTGTAACGTTAATTCTTGTTAAAAATCTCAAATTTTCGGAAATCCACGTGGTTCTCAAAATTTGTGTTTATAGTATTATTTAGTTTTTCGTAAATGCATTTGATCATTTTTAGTTATGGTTCCAACCGTGCTCATAGCATGAAGAACTTAACTATGATCATAGTGTTCAAACTTATCGATTACTTCATTTACAACAACTATTATAACTGCCCATCTATGCACGACCAGAATTAATTACTTCATAAGCTCGAATGTGCGTCCTATAATATTGTCTTAACTATTTACGAGTATATGAGTTCGCAAAAGATTAAATGAGTAATCTTAAGATCTTACTAATTTTGTGTTCTTAAAACTAATGTCTCATTTAAAATCTAAGGATATATTAAGAGTAATACTAATAGACAACGAATAATGCAAAAAAAAGAAAAATGATACAAGTAAATATCAGAATTTTTATATATTGTATAGAGAAAACATGTTCTTTAAGAAGCAAGCACTAGTAGTAAAAACATAGCTAGTTGATACAAGCTTAGAGTAATCGATAATGGATACCGACTGCTAATAATAACGCGATAGTGCTCATATGTCTTGTTTGACTTGCATTCGATCACATCCATTTTACTGTACCCTGGAACACAAGATGAAACTACATTAACGCAAAACGCATACTATTAGTGCATATACCTTTTAACAAAATTTTAGATTCGCCATTGTATGCATTAACACTTATGTATGTGAATTTAAAGGTTTTCGTGACTCGTTTTATTTGTTTACACTCATATGTATGCAATGTCACGAAAGAGATTATGTGTTTTCATAAACATGTTTAAGAGTTTTGAGAAAGAATAGTACGTAGAGCAGTCGAAGGTAGGACTAATCTTGTAAGGAATATAAACATCGCATTTTCCAAGGAGATCTTGGGCGCGGTCTATTTTAATTCCTGGAACCAACGTTGTGGCTTGTTCAATGCAACGGCAAGCTGTCTGGCGGTCCTTGGTTGTACTTGCCTCCTTATACAACGACTTCACCCCCTTGCAACATCTATCAGGCACTTTACTACCTCTAGCAAGGTAGGTGGCACATGGAGTTATACTACTGACCACCAGCTGGCAAGTAACCCCACCTTCAGTGAGACGGGGTATGCTTGCCATTATGGCGATGAGTACCACCATGAATGCCACATTTGCTCCGCCCGACATTGATATTATAATGTTTGTTTTTGTGTGTAATTGTGTTGCATGGATTGTGGCTTTTCGGGGTTAAAAATTCCGTTGTTCATTATATAGGTGAAAAGTGAGAAAGGATATGTGGTTTTGTGTTTGTGAAGAGAAATTTTGACAAGAACTTAATAGTTGTACGTCTAGGACTCTAATATATAATAAGGTGGTAATAGAAATACATGTATTTTGAATGGATTGAGATTCTCTCAAGTTAAAATGAACATGTTTCATATACAATAAAATTGTGTGGTCTACTGCTGGACCAGTTTGTTTTTTTTTTTTTTTTTTTTTTTTTTTTTTTTTTTTTTTTTTTTTTGAGAAAACATGACTTATCTAAACTTAAGAGAATCTTAGGGCCCGCTTGGTTCAAAGTGGGGAAAGGGAAATGGATTGCAAAGGAATGAGTGAGGTGGGTAATCAATACCTTACCCTCAATTTACTTTATAATGGTTGATTAAACACTTTGGGGTAATCAATTCCTTTGCACTCCCTTACCAAACACAATATAGTGAGGGAGGTGGGCCCTTTTGAATACCTTACCCATTCTCCACCCCCTTAAACCCCCCACCAAGCACCCCTTAATCTTAAATATAGAAGATTAGATTGCTACAGAAGTACACAACTTACAAAATGTATTGATTAGCTATTATGTATTAGAGTGTTGATTAGGGCTGTAAACGAGCCAAGCTTTTATCAAGCAACTCGTGCTTGAGTTCAAGCTCGACTCGATCGAGCCGAGCTTTTATCGAGCTCAAGCCCGAGCTCAATCCCAATAAATCGGCTCGAAACATATAACGAGTCGAGCTTGAGCTTTTGATAGCTCGGCTCGAGCGATTATCGAGCTTTTTCGAGCCTTAGTTTATGGACTAGGGCATATAGTGATTATTGAGTACTAACCATTGATTGGATATTTTGAAGGGAACAAAAGTGCCAACTGTGATCAATCCCAAGGTTTAACTTTCCATGGACTATGCTATAAGGTTTGTTAACTTGTTTGCTATTTCATATTCATATATTAAGGGATGATGCATAATTGTTATCTTTTATTGAGTACTAACACAATATAAACTCTCCATGAGGTTCGTATAATAAATTAAAATGATAAAAGAATCATCAAGTATTCAAGTTACGGAGATCATTTTGCTCAAGTATTCAAGATCTATGAAGCTTTTGGCACTTAGCGCAAAAATATTTTGTTGAACTGTTTTAGACATTTCAACCTTAATTACTACTTACTCATTATGTTTCATTTTAACGTCGGCCTTGGTTATAAGAATTTTATTGTTGGTTACTTGGTTTTATTACTCTTAAAATATATCCAATTTCGAGATTTTCAGCTGCAAATACCATTGGCACAAATTCGAGCTTTTCATATATCTAATTTTGAGCTTTTCAAGCTTTGCTCGAATCCTACTCGAGCCGAGCTCAAGCTCGGATGGTTAAAGCTCACGAGCAATCGAGCTGAGCTCGAGCCAACCTTTTCTTTTTCGAGCCGAACTCGAGCCTTGTTGAGCTCGGGCTTGGCTCGGCTCGATTACACCTCTAGTGTTGATTGACACACTCACATTTTTTATTCGCACACTCTAATGTACAACTTTCAAAAGCAGCATGTGATAAATGTACAACTGTATAAAGCATAGTTTTGAGTGTGCAAATCAAAATTGAGAGTGTGCAAATCATTAGCCTATGTATTAGGACAACTATAAATGAACAAGATAATCGACGAAAATCAAAATTAATTAAGGAAATTTATTAGTTAAATTAATATGTATTAGATGCATTTTTTTAGTTAAAAAGAAAAATTCGGATGAATTAATACACCGTAACTGATTACCGGAGAGAATTTGTTAGACAAACCCGAATAATAATAAGATGATTGAAAGGAAAAAAAGTATTAATTTCTAGAATTTTAACCACAGAACGTATTGTTACATTTTTTACATGCTATCCTATGACCTCTGCTATATACATCATATTGTTTGTTACAAAATTAATATGTATATTTAAAAAACTAAAAATATTTTATGTAATATAAAGGGAAGAAGCATTTTTAGTTAGGTAAAACATGTTTAAAAGCGAAACGTGACATATCAAAATTTAGTGTCACACCTTTTGTATTGCAATAAAATGATGCTTGATCTATGCTATATAAGATGGGAATATAAGTTACCTCTTCTGCTGCAATAAAAAAGTTGTTTTCTTAGTTATTTAAATTACGACAAAGGGACATGGTTAACAAGTTTATTTCTATTGCAATTTATTTTAAGAATTTGAATCATCCAATCAAAATCAATTGTTTGTTGTGCTTCTATGTTTTTCGGGATTGTACTCATCCTTTTTGGAATTGTCAACCAATCATACTTATTCATTCATTACTATTTACTACGTGATAAAATACATCTTATTATTAGAGTTGTTGTTACCAAAACCCGATCTTTATTCATAAGCATTTTGCTTAACAAATAAACAACATGACTATTCTAAATTCTTTTTTGATAAACTGAAGGCCCATCTAAAACTGAAAAAAGCCCATT
Source organism: Artemisia argyi (assembly GCA_030686995.1). Taxonomy (NCBI): domain Eukaryota; kingdom Viridiplantae; phylum Streptophyta; class Magnoliopsida; order Asterales; family Asteraceae; genus Artemisia; species Artemisia argyi. The sequence goes on from CM060682.1 coordinate 19,472,190, forward strand.
CTGAATAAGTAACAGTAAAACAGAAAAAGCATGTTCTTTAAAACTGAAAAATCCCATTTTACAAAATGGTAAATTAGAAGCCCATTTAAAACTGCAATTCATGTTGAGCTTCATTACTAAGATCTACATGTGTTTTTGAGTTTTTCATTTAAATAAAGTGTATACTTATTGACGCATTTAGTTATGAAATCAAAATTAAGTATATAGCCTTATCCAAAAAAAAAAAAAAAAAAAGAAGTATATAGTATTTTGCTTCTAAAAAAATCAGATAAAGTGTATTTATTTGATTATTTCACATAACCATCGCAGAAGTTCGGAATGTCAACATTTTGGAAGCATGGTTTTTAGGAATATGGATCTAGTGAGAAGAAAACTTAAAATGAGAAGAATGAGAAATAACTATAATCATACATTTGAGATGCATCGACTTGAATTAGATGCATCTTTATTCATTTAGATGCATCCCAATTAGTTTCGAAAGTGATTTTAAAGTGAAAACGACGCAAAGTAGTACTAGCAACAAATTTGACTTGCAGGAGACGAAAAATACATAGTGTTCGCCTAAGTTGATGAAATGCATCTAATATATGTATATGCATCTAATTTTTTGCTAAAAAATGTATTAGGGTGCATATAAAAGATTAGGGATGCATTTAAATCAAGTCGATGCATCTCTAATGCGTGGTTATAGTAATTTCTCATCCTTCTCATTTTAAAATCTCTTCTCATTTGATCCTAAGTCTGGTTTTTAGAACTAAACCTGACATCAAACCGTTTTTTAAACACTTTTTCCTGATTAAATCCGATCTTTTTCAGTTCAACCGACCGGCTCCAGACATGTGAAATAAGTGGCTGTGATTTCTTATCACGCTTCACTTTTTCAAAATCACTTCTAGAAATATATTACTTCTTACCCATCTCATTTTCATTTATTTCTTATGGTATCCTTATGTTTTACCAATTCATACAATATTGAGCTATATAATTTTGACCATATAGCTTTGTCCAAATAAGTTACGCGTCCAACAAAAAATTTAAATGCATGTTAAAATTTGTTTACTCGTCGCAAAATGGTGAGAAAAAAATAAAAATAAAAAAATCATAGTATAAATTAATTAGAAAATGCAACAGACCAGAAAACTATATGATAGTCTAAATTGTTTTTTTTTTTAAGATATTGAGAGATTAGTTAATTAGAAGGAAAAATATTAATGGTTTATGAATATTCTCTATATGCTAAATAGGCTGATAATATATTTAGGGTATATTTGGATTTATAAATGTGATTGGAAAATATATGTGTAAGAAAATATATAAGTATGCTGATTAAGTTGATATACGTACTTAGCACAATCGGTTTCTGGGAGGATGAAAGTAATGTTAACACGACACTTTCTGGGAAGGTTAACCGCGTTCTCGTGTTTGAAGTTTCCCAAAGATTTATACATGTTACTTATGCAAGTGCAAGATTGTTGTCAATCATGGGTTGTTCGCAGAGTAGCATTTAGATCCTCAAGTTCATTGCAACATGACCGTGGCACTGCACCACCACCAATACTCGCGTTCAGGTGGTATACGCATTTTGATATACCACATGACGTGGCAGCCTCGGTATAAGGCATCGAAACCACCAGAACACATAACACCTTCATTATCATCCCTAACATGGTTGAAAAACTTGTGTTACAAAAAGTTTATGTATCTTGTTTTTGTTGGAAGTAAATGGTATGGTGGAACAATATATTTATAGGGTGCATATAATTTTGTGTCAACAAAATAAAAAGTTATATTTCCTTCATAAAATTATGTTATCATGTTAATAAAGGTGCGTACAAAAAAAAAAAAAAAAAAAAAAAAAAAAAAGCCCTTAAGTTGAAGTTTTAAGACCGATGAAGCTAGCCGAGTACTTGGAGACGGAGGATTTTAGGTCACATTTTGTGAAAAGTGTCATTTTTTTTACGTGTAACTCCCGATAATATATGTGTTCTACTAACTTTCTTAATATGAAACTTTTAGTTTAGCTCAAAAAATAATAACGATGAAAAATAATATAAAATTGTGCAACATGTCTAAAAAAGCGTAGCTCTGGTACTTAATGAACAAATACCTCTTTGATAAACCAATACAAAACGCATGTTATTAACTAAACTAAACTCTTCGTGTTCGATATCATTCTCTGAGGACAGATTAAAAGCTAGGTTATATGTGGTACACTGTGAGTCAAATATAATCTAGTTAGTGTTTGTTTTTCCTTATAATAGTTTATAAGCTTGGTTTATCATTCTTATATATGAGATATGTATAGTTTGAAGCACTGCCTATGTAACGAGCTGAGATGTGATATTCACTTACATCATACGCACTTTCAACGCTTATGGAGTAATTTGTTTACCGGGTGTAAAAACCTTTTACCCAAAAACTAAACTAAACTCTCTATTTGTATCCAATAAGCAACATTTGGATGTTAATTACGCAAGATTAAATAGAGAGTAATGATTAATTGGAGGAAAAGTTATCAAGATTAAATAGCATGCTAAAAATAAAACTAAGATAACAATACTAGTGAAATAAGATGGATGGTATAATTAGTTAGTTTCAATCCTAAAGAAATAATTACCCTTTTGCTGAAAAAATTATTTCGACTTTGTTACAAGGTATAAACTATAAAGTATATATACACTAAACGATGATAAAAGCTATAGATAGATATATGTTTTGTGTAGGCAACGTCTTCTTAGTAAGAAAAACGCCTTTATGAATCATTGTTTCATATAAAACACACGTGTATTATAAAAGCGCAGGTTGGCATAATTTAGGCCGGATTATCATTTTCATGTCATGTTATTTTACATATCATTTTTTTTCTTTTTAAGATAACATGTTAACTCACACGTCAAAAAAACGTCATCCTACATGACTCAAGCTAAAACACATTTTTTGATCAACAAATCCACAATCATATATTAACTAAAACACACACATAGAGAGGACGAAACAAAGACCAAATATGACCGGATGCATAAAATTATTTGTATGTATACTAACAAAATAACACGAAAAACACATTTTGATGAATTTGATGCATTTAAGAAAAAGCGATGTTTTTCAAAAACTAACATTGCATCGAAAAAATCATGTCCCGGGACCTCGTAGGAAACCCCTTAGTTCCTTCCCTGCACACGACCAAGCCATGAAATATACCATGGCCATGGCTTGAGTTATAACATAAAGGAGTGAACGGTAGCATGGCTTGAATTATAACATAAAGGGTAACGATATCATGGCTTGATTTATATTGCGCCATAAAGCTTGGCGTAAGGGGCTACACCATGGTACCATGATTGACCAATAAAGTTCAAAGTTGAACTAGATTTAGCAATATCACTATAATTTCGTTTTTCTTTGGTTGTAGAAAAAAATCAATGAAACGAACGTGTTTAATAAATTGTAGAAAAGAAACTTAAAACCAACAAATAGGGTGGTGGGTGGGGGTTAGTTTATGAAATTAAGAGTTGAATGCATAATAACCTTATCTTATCTTACTATAATATAAAAAGTACTTATTTCTTGTTCTAGTTTTCAAAAATTGCAAACTAAGCAAAAAATAGTAGCTAACTGTTAAAGGATTTTGAGAAGAAGAAAATAGGCTACATATGTACCGACTAAATGTTGACCCATGTATCTTGTTTAGTTGTTTGCGTGCACAAAGATACAAAGAAATCTAGCTCCTTTCAAGCAGTACCACAAACCTTCACTCTTAGTGTCTTCTAGAGTCTCCGAAACCTTTTGGAACTCCAAAACCTTGCAACTCTTCTAAAATTCAGAACTCTTCAAATATGTAGAATAAGGTTGTATTTATAGGCCTTAATTCGGATTTAGGCCATCCACGGATACATCATATGCCCTTATTGGGTGATATGTCGTATCTTCATTAAATTACTCGATCGAAGCTTCTAGAATTCTTCTTATACAACGTATGGGTGGATGTAGATACGACGTATAGGTCTTCATTCTTTGCAAATAAATGTTTAACAAGAGCTCACAAGCCGTATGACTTGGGATGTCATACGGCATATCCATTTGCATTCTTGAATAAATATTAACGAGATGGCACTCGATGTATGACATAGAGTGTCATACGCCGTATAGAACTACTGAAAATGTGCTCTTCATCAAACATTGGCATTTAAGCTCGATTTTCGTTGTTTTCCGCGAGAGTTCTCCTTTTAGTCCAAATAATCACTAAAACATAAATTTAGAGTAATTAAGTACGATATTCAACATAAACAAGGCAAAAAGTAGTAATTATTGTGAAAATTTGATAGCTAAAACATGTGTAATTTAGGAGCTATCAATATTATACACTCAAATTCTTGTTTTACTAAACATTCGTAAGAGTGATAAGTTTATTCTCTTAGATAAGCATATTTGTTAAAAAAAAATACAATATGTCTCATTTCAATCATACATCATAGAACATTCGCAAGATCTATTGAGGTAAGTAACCTCAATTAGAATCTTTTCACAAGATATGCAAACGAGCATTCTTGAGACACTCTCAATATATCATATTCTCTATTGTCTCACATAAGCACAACTCCTAGCTATAGTAAACCAAATCATGTTAAAATAACATATAACATCTCAGCATACACAGATGTCATCTATGAGATCATGCAATGCACCATATAAACCAAATAACCTTTAAATCTCAAACATAAGATTGAAACATCTTGCTTGCATTTGTTAAGATTTTGTGTAAGATATATCTAATTCATTAACGAGAATTTAAAATATGGTTAGTTGAGTCTCATTAGGCCATGCACTAGCGGAATAAGCTAATATCATCTTTGCTATAGTTCGATAGGCATGGAATTTGAATTTTCTAACATGAGAATGACTAGTGGAGAACCTATTGCACTAGAAATTCAATTTGATCTAACGATTGAATTGCTTCCAAGAGAGAAGTTGGGTTCGGGGTATAACTCGTAAAAATGGTTACGTTTAGCTTTAATTGAGCACCACTAGTGATAGTCTCATATTCATTCTCTAACTTAAAAAATTCCATTCCTACATTTGACTAAAGATAGTTTATATCGATGAACTTTGTCTCCTATTAGGATTGCATTTTGAACAAGTAGTAATTAAGATTCTCCTTAGCGAACCTAGATTACTTGAATCTCACATATGTGTTTTTATGTTTCAATATGATAACTTGTTCTTGTGAAATATGATTATATGTCTTTATGCTTTCTTAATGCTTAATGAATATTTGCTTAATTATTGAATGCATGTATATTAGAAATGTTTTATCTTTGATTAGCAATTATGATATAATATCTCTTGATATATCTTTATGGTACACGCTCTTAAATGCTAAATTTTATCATGTTTTGCATGATGTTTGCATTTGTTCCTTATGTGTATTTCACATGATTTGCATGTTAATTGTGCACCCAGACTATGTCGTTTTGACACATAATGAATTAGGTATGGCAATCACGATAGACTTTTAGACGTCATATATTTTTTGGGTAAAAGGTCAACGACCCGGTAAATATATTACTCCAAAAAACGTTTAAGTACAACGGATATGGGTGAATCCCATATCTCAGCCCGTTACATAGGCGAAAAGCTTACATAACAAGATACTTCCTATTTTCAAAACAAGAAAACAAACCATTACTCACAAGATAGTAGTGACTCTGACAAAAGATAAACTACTTCCTACGACCTTGGAGATTAAAACCATAAATGGCATTAAGATCATCCAATTCCCCTGGAAGATCATAAATTTGCTTCGAATAATCATCATAGTCATACTCATCTTCACGCTCATGACCACCACCAAAGAGATTTGCTGATTCATCGAATATGTTAAGAACCTCATCCTCCTCACTATCAGAAACCACAACCTCACCCACCTTTGAAAATGGGTTAGCCCTCTTAGTGATAGAGGAAGACGGAATAGGATGACCAGCATCATCCAAAAGAGTAGCTTTCCCATCGATCAATAGCTTTTCAAGCTTACTAATTTTCTCAACAATAGGAGTAGAACAAACTTCCATTGTTCCCATAGAATCACTCACAAACGGTTGTTGCATATCACTCACAAGAGGGACTTGTGATGTAGTACCAGTCTTAACCGACTCATCCTTATTAACTTCCATTGTACTGCCAGCATCCACATCCATGTTAGTAACAACCTTAGGAATATCAAAACCATCTATATCATCCATATTAAGAGCGTCAAACTGATTAGAAGTAGTGATCTTGGTTCCACTCGTACTAGCCACATCAGAAGCCTTATTCTTAGGTCCATCCACCTTCTTTAGTTCAGGAGGGTTCTTTTTGGGTTGGTAATGAAATTGCTTACCCACAACAGGTTTAGTAAAGCCTCTTTTACCCTGATATGTAGAACCACCTTGTTTACCTTTCTTTTTGTTATTGACAGCCGTGAAACCATCATTAACCGGCTTAGTAGGTTGAACTGGAGGAACAACAACTTTCGGACAATCAATAATAGTATGACCAAAAACCTTACACTTATCACAACACGGAGGTTTCCACTCGTATTCAACCCGAATCTTCTCAATAGTCGAACCCGTACCATCAAGAAAAGGTATCTCAACAGTAATACTATCCCTAAGCACCTCATCCGACTTTACTTCAATCATGCATCTAGCAAAGCTACTACGGCCCCACGATTCCTTGCACATTTGGCTGGTAAAAGCATCTAACCTTTTGGGCGTCCCAATCAAAGTAGCAAGAAGACTAAGCCCGTCATCCGAAAACATAGCTAAAGGAACATCATGGAATTTAACCCACACCGGAATGTTAGTTAAATCCTCTTTAAGCAAGTGTGTGTCCAGTGTCCATGGTTTAAGAATAATAGGAACATTACGAATCAACCAAGGACCATTATCAAGAACATCATCGACACCTTTCTTCGAGTTAAACTTGAAGAAAAAGAACCCCTTAGCATTCATCATAACCTTTTGTAAACCATACTTAGACCACGTATTGCGAACATAATAATCAACAACAGGAAAAGCAAGACGTTGACCAAGGAAGTATCCGTAGAGAGTATTCTCAAACCTCATGTTCACCTCTTCCACTACTTTCAACGGGACTGAAAGGTCAACATCATCCTTCTTTTTACTGCATTCTAACCTCCGAAAATTAGACACGTGTTTCTGGGATACATTAGAAGCAGCACCCACATAAGAAACCAACTTAACTCCATTACCACTAGTAGTATCAACCTTGGGTGCATTAGGATCAGAAGTAACACTCTGATTCATATTCGCATTAGTCCCATACAACTGGGATTGCATAGCCACATTAAAACTCGTAGGATGAGTTTTAGTACCATTCGAATTAGACTGAAGCCCAAGACCACTCGAATTGTTCAACTCAGAAGATGAAGCCATATTAGCAATATCACTGTTAATTTTATTCATTGCTTCATCAAACTTGTTATGCGCATTAGCAATTAATTGCTCCACATTAGGTTGTTTTGAACCATGAGAGGACGACTCCTGCTCCAAATCATCCAAAACAACATTATCATTACCCTCGTTCACGTTATCAGCCAAATCATCAACATCAAGCATTGGAACACTAACATCCATCTTACCAAGCTTAGGACTCAAAAAACCCCTTTCTATCTCTCACCACCACGTACACAAAGCAACAAATAATCAAACCAACAGCATGCATGCGATACCAAAAAGGAGAAGAAAACCCTAATCTAAGCGATTAGGGTTTATAGCAATACTAACCAAAACACTAACCTCCCACCATAATAAAGATCGATCAGTAATGGATAGGACTTAAGAGATAGCGATCGACAATCAATAAACCAACCAGATCCGACTACAAGAAGAAGTCGGTTAACAAACAACAAGCGATACCCAAAGAACCCTAAGAAGCGATCCAAGAAATTGACAGATAACTTGTTCAAATCACTCCAAATCTGTACCAGAATCAATAAACACGAATGTAAATCAATACCTAGGACAGATAGAAACAAAAAGAACGAAAGTTAAAGGTTGATTAGATGGTGCTATAAGAGAAAAAACGATTAGGGGTAGTTAGGGTTGTAAGGGTTTAGTGTCGCCAGAGAGAAATCGGTTTTTTTAGACGTCATTTAATGGATAGGACTTAAGAGATAGCGATCGACAATCAATAAACCAACCAGATCCGACTACAAGAAGAAGTCGGTTAACAAACAACAAGCGATACCCAAAGAACCCTAAGAAGCGATCCAAGAAATTGACAGATAACTTGTTCAAATCACTCCAAATCTGTACCAGAATCAATAAACACGAATGTAAATCAATACCTAGGACAGATAGAAACAAAAAGAACGAAAATTAAAGGTTGATTAGATGGTGCTATAAGAGAAAAAACGATTAGGGGTAGTTAGGGTTGTAAGGGTTTAGTGTCGCCAGAGAGAAATCGGTTTTTTTAGACGTCATATAGTGTTACCCATTAATCTCTTTGACTATTGTTTTGATGCATGCCTAAGTACGCTTACATGTTAAACAAGTTCTCCTCTCCCCCTTTAGGCGACTTTGGTGACCAAACAAAAAAAACCCTAAAACCACCTTCAGGTATGCTTCAACACAGGCTCGAATAGGTTTGTTATGTTAGATCAAACCACTTAACAAATCATAGAAAAGGTCTAAAGAATATTTTAATGTCAATACATAAAAGTTAACATAAACATTTTTATTTAGACACAAGTTTCCATTTAACGTAAATCATTTAAAACGGTACCACTAAACTTGATATGATCAAAGAAATTTTTTTTTTTGTCATACACTTAACATTTTTACACATTACAATTAAATGTGTATAAAACATTTTCACAAAAATAATTAGACAAATTATTTTTGTATATATAAAAGTTAACATAAACATTTTTATTTAGACACAAGTTTCCATTTAACGTAAATCATTTAAAGTAGAAATAACGGTACCACTAAACTTGATATGATCAAAGAATTTTTTTTTGTCATACACTTAACATTTTTACACATTACAATAAAATGTGTACAAAACATTTTCACAAAAATAATTAGACAAATTATATTTGTATATATAAAAATGTTTTATTTGAAAAATAAATTCAAATCTGAAACCCCACCCTACCCCTCCTCCCCCCACCCCCACCCACACCCACACCCATAAACTAGACAAACCTCTACCAAAGAACAACTTCACCACAAAAAGAAAAAAAAAAAAAAAAAATTGGAGCGTCTCTTGGGACGATACCATTAAATAGGGACATTATCGTTAACTTTAACGATAACTCGATCCGTCCTACTGAAACAAGCAGATTTCTGCTGCCTATAAATAGTGGCTCATTTGCACACTTTCAAAGTGATTTGTACATACATTTAAAGAAGACTTTCTGATGTATTTTAACACATTTTTCATGTTCTTAAAATCACCAAAAATCTCTGCTCATGATGTTTCTAACTCTCATTTATTGCAAGTATACTTTAATGATCAATCCAAGCAAGCTTAGAGATCTTACTATCTACACACATGTGAAAATCTACCACAACAAGATTAGTGCACTTGTAATCTACCACATATAAAGCCCATCGCAAGTTCGCAACACAATGGTGGTACTGCATGTGTAGAACCACCCCCTTTCACGAATTTCAAACATGGCAAATAGGATAGTTGTACTTGAGAGCATGTAATTTTTTGAGCAGCCGTATATAGAACGTATATAGAACCGTCATCATTATGCATGCTATCATTACACACAGAAACTTCATCATCTTATCAACCATTTGGTAGAATTAAATTTCTTCTCTTAATTTATGTTTATGTAACAAGTGTAGGCGTGAGAAAATGTTATATATAGGGATGTTTATGCATGTGCATGTATTTGCCAAGAAAGAAACTTACGATCTTTTGATTAGCTAGTTCACGGAATTTGAGCTACTCAATCAATTATCATCAATTTTCTTAATACAACTTATTTTTAAATCCAAACGGCATACCTTAAGTTTTAAAAGAAAGGTTTTGCTAACATATACCCACTAAGCACAAGTTAATGTGTTAATAAAATGAATGTTTTGATTCATTTATTTGTGAAAATTATGTCCTAAAATAGTAATTTATTAGTTTATTTAATGTGTATTGATTGCATTTTTTTGATTAAATAAGAAAGTTTGTGTTTGTTCATTAAACGCTAACTTGTGACTTGCGGACACTTGTTAACAGAACCCTTAATAGAAATAACGAGACTGCATTATCATGGTAACTTGAGTCAATTTATAAACTGCCCTTTAATTAATTTTCATGTAGTATATTTTATCTTGAGTGAATTTTCACACTATCTCCTTCTTTATATTCATAACTTTCTATATCTTTCTTCTAATCTCTGCCATGTATTGTTTCAAAATTATGCATTGTTTTAAAAATTTGTATTCATAATTTGTTCATACAATTCTAATAATAATATTAGCATTTAAACTTAAAAAAAGAAAAGAATAAAATTATGCAGGAATACATGATGATTAGGTAGCTCAAAATGACTTTAAGATGGATGACAGACTCTGGTTTAAATTCAAAAAAAGAAGAAGTTTTTCATTGTTGACAAACATGTGAAATAGTCTTGTTTATTTTTTGTGTACCTTTTATTATAGGGAAAATCACAAAAAATAAAATAAAATAAAAAAATAATAAATAAATAAATAAAATAATAATAATAATAAAATAAAAAATTAAAAAAATAAAAAATAAAATAAAAATAAGTAAAATAATAATAATAATAATAAAATAAAAAATTAAAAATCGTATTTCAATACCCATAAAACTCGCAAACATGTGCGAGATTTCCAAAGGTTGTTCGAGATTTCAATGTTTCTTAGTGACAGTTTTTTTTGCAACACTTTATCTATGTTGCCTCATTTACAAAACCCTCTAATTCTAAAGTCAATTATCATACTATCTTATAAAGCATTTATGTATTTAAAAAAAAAAATACTTAAAATTAAGCATTGCAAGTTCTTAAACTAAAAGTACAACTAATTAAAAAATATTTTCTAACATTAAATACAATTACAAGTTATTAAGCTAAAAATACAATTAATTAAAACACATTTTTTAACATTAAATACAATCTTTAAATAGAAATACTTAAAATTCGGCATTACAAATTTTTAAGCTAAAAGTGCAACTAATTAAAATACATTTACTAACATTAATAAACTAGTCAATAAATACTATTAATGCAGTTATTAAAATACCCCTTAAATATGAAATACAAATTATAAATCATATTGTACAACCAACTTAAACACACACTACTACACAATGAAGTTTCCAGACCCCCTCATCAAGACCCTTTCTAATTAAACACGGTCTTATAAAACAAATTTGGCATGCTCAAACATATGGAGACCTGTTTTGAATAATTAACCCGGTTTTGATGGAAAAAACAAATAGAGACCCGTTTGTGTTTTTATAACCGGACCTTTTTGTGCTTATTATTGGCTGGTTTTAGGTTAACAATCCGGTCTTACTCCCCAAAATAATTAAGCGGGATTTTTGCCCCCCTTTTACCTTTTTCAAACATTGAAATTATTTGAAACCCTACCTATACCATTCAACCTCTTCACCTAACACACACTTAGTCCACCACTGTGAAATATCGACAAAAACACCTCTGCTAGTGCCGCCGCTGATAGTCCATGTGTTTCCACCTAAGGTGGGTATAAAGAAGAATTAGATATGTAATTTGCTTTATTTACTTTATTTTTATATGAAATTTGATATGTTTGTTTTTAATGTTTTGCTTAAGATCAGTTGATCTTTTTATTTTAGGCTTTTCTTGTAACACACAATTAATTTTGCTTTAAGAACAGTTGATTTGATTGTTCGATTTGTGGTTTTGTAGCATAAAGTCATCTTCCTTAAGATTTAAAAGGCTTTGTGAATATAAAATAGTTAGTTAGCAATTTTATTCATGTAGTTTAAACTTGTTATTGTGTTCGGAATTTCTTTTAAAAACTAATATGAAACAAGCAACATTAAATTGCACACTCGAAGTTGTTTATTTATGTTGAAAAAAATAGGCTAACCATACTCAACACTGCTCTCATAGTTTACCTTTATTTTTCTTATATGTGAAACCGATGGTACTTGTTGTTATTTATTTGGATTGTTCTTATAAGGATGGTTCATGTAAAGTTGGTTTATTAGTTACTCCATCAGAAGCATTGTTTTTGAGACTTTTTTTGGTAGCTTATGGAGGCTTAGGAGTTTTGATTTTCAAGGTTCTAGCGAGGTGCAGGTTGCTGACTCTTCTTTAGTATGGAGGATTGATTTTTTTCCAGCAAGGGTTGCTTTGATTTGTCGGGATGCTACTTACGTACAAGCTTAAACTAGTTACGGCTCGAAGGGCAGATGGTACATGGTATGCACCTTCTACTATAATTTTGTCATGTCTAGGATGGGGTCCTTAGGTATGTGTTAACTACAAAGTGCATTGTGTTTATCAGTTATTTTGTTGGGATACTCTTATTGCTTGTATAGCTTGTGTTGTAATTTTGTTGTATTAGTTGGTGAAGGGTGAAGGTCTGTGGTACATGGTTAGTGTTTGGTTATGGCTTATTAGTATAGAACATGTGGTGAAGAAAAAGAAAGATTGGCAATGGTATGTTGTGTATAGGTAAAATGGAGATGCTTTTAGTCTTACACCCACCCATCTGTTTCCTGCTCAAAAGGAACATCCATATTACCATTCAAATTCAGGGAGAGGAATCCACATAAGGTGTGTGGTATTTGTTAGGAATGATCAAAATGTTACTTACATACAAGCTTAGAGTTGGTTTGGTCATAAAGCTAGTCGATAAAGATCCTGTAGTCACACGCCTTTTTCTATGGGAGCTAGTCGATAAAGATCATGTAGTCGCATACCTTTTTCTCTAGGAGCTGGCCGATAAAGATCACCAATTGACATGATTGCTGGGGTTGGCCTTCCTACGCCGAACGCCGCTAATCAAGAGAGATTGGCTTTACCTCAGGTTACGTTTCTTAGCGTTTTACAAATATGTTTTTCCTTCACGTTATAATATCAAATTGCTATTCAAATAGTAAGTTTCATGGACATATTCATTCACTAACTTTTACTTATGATCACTGCAGATTGAGGTTATTGTTTGTGCAACTAAAAGAGCCTGCTATAGATCTACATCAATGGCTACAACTGCTTAACTGAGAGTTTACAAATTTCGCGTAGGTTGTCAACTGTAACTTGTTTTAGTTGTTGTTCTAGTTAAAAGCTTACACATTGGTTGATTGGAACATTTGATGTTTACAGCAGTTGGTTGCTTTACTGGCATGTGTACTTATTAATGATGTTTCCGGTTGGCTTAAACTCAATATTACTTGTGTTACTCAAAATGCATGATTCATAGGGCTTTTTCGGATTGCACTGTGAATACACTTATAAGGGCTGTTTGGGATTGCTTATTGGAAGTGCTAACATTTTCAATAAGCAATTCGAAACAGCTATTTTTTTTAATTGTTAAACTAAGAAAAGAGAGGTTTTACATTTTGAAACCGTTCTAAATTAGGTTTTTGAGACCTGTTTTTAAGACCACAACCTGTCTTCATTTTGTTTTAGAGGCGTGTTTTAATCATCAAACCGGTCTCAAAAAGCGTAATCGAGACCTGTTTAGAAACCGGTCTCTATTTGATTTTTACATGGAGAGCCCCCCTCATATAGACCATACAAAAAACCGGTCTTGATTTGGTTCTGAACGGGTCTCCAAAGTACTTTTTGTAGTAGTGACAATTCTTACATTAAATGTCACTAATACAAATAATAAAACACATTATACAAACTAGCAGGGTCCCCGCACGATGCAGCTGCGGGCACCCTGTAATTTAATTTTTTCGATTAATAATTTATTTTATTTGTACGTTTTTTGTCAATAGCTTTACTGATTAGTTTTTTATGGCAAAAATTTGATGAAATTTTGCTTCGTTTGTATTATTTTATTTATTATTTATTTTTTGTTTTTGTTTAGTAGTTTGCTTGGTTTGAACAATATGTGAACATATTTTAGTTTATTATGTTCTTTTTGACAATAAATTTACGGATATCAAAAATTTCGTTTAGCTCGTGTCCGTTCGGGCTCGAGCCCGTTTGACCCGTGCCCGTTCGGGCTCGAGCCCATTTGGCCCATTGCCCGTTCGGGCTTAAAAATTTGTATAATATGCTTTATTATTTGTATTAGTGACATTTAATGTAGAAATTGTGTTTAAGTTAGTTGTACAATATGCTTGATAATTTGTATTTCTTATGTAAGGGATGTTTTAATAAGTGTATTAATTGTATTTATTGACTATTTAATTAATTGTATTTAATATACATAATGATCAATTTTAAGTCATTAATTTTCAATTTTAAGTCATTAATCTTAAATTTTAATGGCAAAAACAAAGTTGTGTGTACTTTAAGCTTCTAAACTTATAAATGTCAATTATATTTCATTTATGTTATTAATTGTCTAATTGTGTTTGAATCACTTGTACTTTAAGCTTCTAAACTTGTAAGGCTTAATTTTAAGTATTTTAATTATAGTAGTCCTTTATGCATTATAAGATAGTTAGATATTCAAGCCCGAACGAACAACGGGCCAAATGGGCTCGAGCCTGAATAGGCACGTGCCAAACGGGCTCGATCCCGAACGAGCACGGGCTCGAGCCCGAAAAGTTTACAACTCTTAGCTATCACTTTTTCCTTTTGATGTCGTTAACATTTATTTTAGGGTACCCGTCTCTGCAACGCGCGGGTACCCAACTAGTCATATTTAAGATATTTTTTGTCCACATATTGCTTTCCTGCCAAACAATCACTAGATATTCACTATATTACACTCAGAGTGTGTTTGGTAGAAGGTTTTGGGGTGAAGAATGAGTAAGGTAATGAAAAAAGGTGTTTGGTTAACTATAATGCAATGACCCACTATTTAATAGTGGATAATGGGTCATTACTCAATAATTGGAGAGAATGGATTCATTTCTCTTTCTATTTCCTTAGCATTATCATTGCTTTTCCCTTTCCTATTACCGAGTTTGAACCAAACACACCATGAGTGTATCACAATAAGCATGTATTATATAAACATTCTATTCTTTTTACAAAGGGAATGCAAGGATGTTTTTGGTAAGTCGTCCTAAGATGTGATGCATGCATATGTGATAAAGTAAATAAGTTTAAGGCCTCTAAAGTAATTGCCTAACTAATTACCTAGAGTTAGGCATTTAAACTAATTGCTTTGCTCGTAGATATAAGTTAGGCCACTAAAACGAATTATTTTGGTTTGAACTAATTATCTTAACACCTAACAATTGCTCGCAGTAATGATTAGCGACAAAATAGACAAACCACACTCTAAAATTTTAAACCGTGGTGTGTATACATTATACAATGTGTGTCATAAAGATTAAAAATGAAAACTAACAAATAACTAAATCAACTCATTTATCCACCAAATTAGTCGTGAATCAAAAATTAAAACTCATTTTTTGTTTAGACTTTAAACTAATTAACTAATACCTAATGTAATGATTAGTGACAAATTTTACAGTTTACTTTAACATTTTTAACCTTAGGGTGTATATTTTTTGGGTAAAAGGCCAAAAAGACTCGGTAAATATATTACTCCAAAAAATGTTTAAGTACAAAGGATATGGGAGAATCTCATATCTCAATCCGTTACATAGGCAGAAAAGCTTACATAACAAGATACTTCATATTCTCTAAAAAAGAAAATAAACCACTACTTAAAAGATAATATTAGACTCTTATGAAAACAAAAGTACTTCCTACTAAGGCCTTTGAGCTTGATACCATACATGTCATAAAAAGCATTCAAATTCCCTGAAAGATTATAGACCTGATCCGCATAGTCATCATAATCATTTTCACGATTATGACCACCACCAAATAGGTTCATCGACTCATCAAAAGTGTTCACAACCTCCTCTTCATCACTGCCGGAATCAACAATTTCTCCCACCTTAAAGAATGGGTTAACCTCCTTACTAGAAGAAGTAGACGGAGAAAAAGAATAACTAGACTTACTAGCCGCGGCTTGCACCTTCTCTTTCACAACACTCACAAGCGGTTCTTGTGATACATTACCAGCCTTTTGAGACCCATCCCATTAGCTCCTTTTTTATTACCCGGATAATCAACATTTTTAATAGGATAACCATCATCATCCAAAAAAGTATCTTTCCCATCAATAAGTGACATTCCTCTTCTCGATCGGCATTTCTCGATCTTCTCTAAACAAGACGCATTTCTCTTCTCTAAACAAGACGATTAAGGAAAAGGAACCCTAACAAGAAAAGGAAAAACACAAACTACAAGCCAACCAACTAAACAGTAAGATTGGACTAACTTGCTAGCTTAAAGAGATAATAAACCGACCATTTTAATAACTTATGAGATTATTGATTTGATCTGATAAGATAGATTAATAAACTATGAGCTAACATTGATATGGTAATTCACTAAAAATGGGTTTATTATTAGCTTTCCAAAATATTTATAAGCACACAATTCTTTCATCAAATAACTGAATAAGCTAAACAAATTAAACATCCAATATTTAAATTAGACATACTTGCCGCAATCGGTTTTGGGGCTAAGATATGGAATGTTTACACGACATGTTACATCCATGCCAACGACCTGGCCAGCGGTGATATTGCGAAACTCAGCTTCATCATAAATACGCTCTAGGCAGTTACAAGTGTAAATACGACCAACGGCTGTTTTTGCATCGCTGGCGATTGCTCTGAGCCCATCGCAACACAATGGTGGTGGTGCATGTGTAGTACCACCCTGTCTCACGTGTTTCAAACATGGATAATAGGATTGTTTTACTTCACGGCATGTAGTGTTTTGAGCAGCCGTATGTAGAACCGACACCATTATGCATGCTATCATAACACACAGAACCTTCATCATCATATTTACCATATGGAAAAATTAAATTTCTTTTCTTAATTGAAGTTTATGTATCAAGTGCATGTAAGCGTGAGAAAATGTTATACATATATGGATGTTTATGCATATGCATGTATATGCCAAGAAAGAAACGTGCGATCAATATCTTTTGATTAGCTACTCAATTATTATCAATTTTCATTTTTAAATCCAAACGGCATATCATTAGTTATAAAAGAAAGGTTTTGCTAACATATGCTCACTGAGCACAATTTAATGTATTAATAAAAGTAATGTTTTAGTTTATTTAAGTGAAAATTATGTTAAAAAATAGTATTTTATCAGTTTATTTAATGTATATTGAATGCATTAGCATGGTAACTTAAGTGAGTACCTCAAACTTGACAAATTGAATCATCTAGTACCCTAAACTTTTAAGGGTGCGGAATCATAACCTGAACTTGACAAAATGAAATTTCTACTACCTTATACTTATTAACTCAACAATTAATATTTCTTTCTTTCTAAAAATTAATTTAGTAAGTTTTTTGAAATAAATAATTTATAGTAAAACTTTAGGTAGGTAAATATTTTTTCCCTAAAATTCAATTATTTGTCATTAAAAAAAATTAATATAGTATTTTTAATTGATTATTTAGAATATAAAGAATACATATGTAGCATCTATTTCTAAAATATTTCTAACGCATTGTTCTTAATATATCTTAATATTATATTTTTAACATATGCATAAGAAAAAATAAATAGTTAAATTGTTATGGTCTTAAAATTATTTAAAACAGAAATTTACGTATAAAATATGGATATTTATATATAAAAAATAGTGCAACAAATTTACTTTCTATAAAATATTATTTGAAATATATATTTATTCTCAATAACTAAATTTAAATATTATATTAATTAATAAAAATGAAATTAACAAATTTTTCAAGAAAATATGATTAGTTATCCTAAATTTAACTAGAAATCATTTATTTTACATTACACCTTAGTAAATTGATTTTTTAGCATAAATTAAAAATAATAAATTATTAAGTTAATTTAATATATGGTAGTAATTCTAATTTGTCAAGTTTGGAGTATAATTTTGTATCTTTAAAAGTTCAGGGTGTTAGATAATCCAGTTTGCTAAGTTCGAAGTACTAATTTGTGTTTTGGACATATATAAATTGCTCTTTTTTATCTTAAGTGATTTTTCACACTTCTCTTTCTTTATATTCATAACTTTCTATATCTTTCTTCTAATCTCCGCCATGCATTCTTTCAAAATTATGCAATGTTTCAAAAACTTGTATTCATAAGTTTGTTCATACAATTCTAATATTCGTATTAGCATATTAATGTAAAAAAAGAAAAGAAGAAAATTATTCAAGAATACCATGATGATTAGGTAGCTAAAAATGACATTAAGGTGGATGACGACTCGATCTGGTTTAATTTCTAAATAAAGGAAGCCTTGTTTATTTTTTTGTATACCTTCTGTTATAGGGAACATCACGAAAAAGAAAATCCCGTTTCACCAAGATGATACCGATAAAACTCGCAAACATGTGCGAGATTTCCAAAGGTTGTTCAAGAATACATTGTTTCTTATTTTATAACTGATTTTTCTTTAAAGTTTTGAGATGTTTAGGTTGTTTTTGGTTATTGGAGTGAAAAAATGATTTGAGTGTAGGAGAAGGTGTAAGTGGGTGTACGGGAAAAAAGATAGGAGGGAAAAGAGGTGGCCTTCTTAGCAACAATTTTAGTTACACTTTGTGACACTTCTGTTTGCAACACTTATATAAGTTGCATCATTTATAAAACTCTCTAATTCTAAAGTAAATTATCATATCTAAGATATTTTGTGTCCACATATAGTTTTCCTGCCAAACAATTATATAAAGATTATGTTCTTTTTACAAACGGAATGCAATAATGTTTTTGTTTAGTCGTCATGCATGCGTATGTGATAAAGTAAACAAGTTTAATTACCTATGAGTTAGGCATCGATCTAAACTAATTACCTACAAGTTTTTTTTTTTTTAACATGGATTTCCGACTCGACATTGCGAGCCGACTAATACTACGGCGACTACCTTTTAATTACCTACAAGTTAGGCCACTAAAAAGAATTATTTTAGTTTGAACTAAATACCTACAGTTGCTCGTAGTGATGATTAGCGGCAAGTTAGACAAACCACATGAATTAATTTTACAGTTTACAATGTGTGTCATACATATATCAAATATTAAAACTAACCAATAGCTAAATCAACTTATTTATCCACCAAATTAGTCGTGAATCAAAAACTAAATACTCCGCTCCAAACACAACCAAAGATATAACAAGACGAGGGTGGCGTAAAAATCAAAAACTAAATACTCCGCTCCAAACACAACAGTTACAAACCGTGTTAATGGAGATATGAAGATTAAAAAAACATCACCATTATATTGGTTCACTGGTTGTGTGCTTGATTGGATCTTTCATCATATATTGAGATAAACAAACTTTATACATGAATTTGATCATATATCAAGAAATTAAAATACCAGAATTTTTACTTCCCGTAAGTAAACTATCAATCTTTATGAATTAGCCTGTTTTTCACCTATGAATTCAAATTTTTCTTTACGTACATATAATTTATATTTAAAATTTATTATCATAGAAATAGCAACACATGTTCATTAATACTGTAATTAAGTTCTTAGTATCTCTTTTATTGTAGTTGTTGCTAAAAGTAACATATGATGAATGTTCGGTATTTTTTGTTTAGATCCCGAAATAAGAAATTTGGTCTGCTGTTAAAAATGTTATCTCAACTTTTTTTTCTCTTTCTTTTTGAACAGCTTATACATGAGATAATCGATTAGATTCAAACGTGCATGTTACGTATAAGCGATATCCTCTTTAAGGAGCTAAATCAACACATTTATCCATCAAATCAGGTGGTGAATAAAAAGAAAGTTCCTATCCAAACAAGTGATATCATGGCAATGGTTGAGTTTAGAGGTGGTTTACCCCGATTCAAAGACTATAGTCTAAAACATTTTGAAGAAGACTCTCACAAACAATTAGATGATTTTGCAGTTTAACTGGTTTCGTTTCAATTTTACAAAAACAAACACAATTTTAAATCAAGACACAAAATTATTCAACCAAACTCACCACTTTATTTCAACTGCATAAAACCAACTGGGCTCAGCTCAGTTGGTCACCTGATGTCTCCTAAAGAGCTTTGAAGGAGGTTATTTCCATGAGGTCTCAAGTTTGAACCTCATTGGGTTTTCCTTCTAGGTAAGAATCTGTGTTGGGCTCAGCCCAATCAGATGCGTCGAGTCTCTGACTCGCTAACCGATAGTATTGTAATAGCTTGCTGCTAAAAAAAAAAAAAAAAAAGTTCATTGAAAAATAAAGAAAAAACATATAAGGATCCTTATATATATTTCCAATTGAAATATCTGGATATTTGTGTGAATTACTCTGCTAGTCCCTGTAAAATAAAAAAGGGATAATACCAAATTAAAGCATCATACTTGTAAAAAAAGCTCTTTTGAGTAGCGATTTTTTGGTGTATTAAACTTGCATTTTATTGCCAAAAATACGTACTTTGAACGTTTTCCCCCCTCAAATTATTAAAAAGTCAGGGGCAAAAATGTCATAAAAAGGTCAGAAAATAGTACAAAGTACGTATTTTTGGCAATAAAATGCAATTTTAGTACACCAATGAGGAAAAAAAAAGTTCGCTACTCAAAAGAGTTTTTTTTAACAAGTATGATGCTTTACTTTGGTACCAATAAAAAAGTATGCATACATTTACTAATTTATGTAAAAGTAACACAATATTACTTAGGACTTTACTTGTAACTCTTTAAGTCTCTGAACAAGGTTTTAACTTATAAATCATGTATGTTCAATATTCCACCTTAAGATAAACCTGGAAGAAATTTGTAAGACATACCAAATTACAAAATCTTTTATGATTACCAATTGACAATCCTTTTATAAAAGTATCTATTACATTGTCTTCAAAATTGATTTTTACAGTTTTAAAAATTCTTTAAGAAATTGCTTCTCTTAAGAAAAAGAGATCCACTTCAAAATGTTTTGCACGTTTTATTGAGACATCTAGTTATGAAATTAACAGTTAAATTAAGCGTGTTTTCATTTTGCATACTTCACACAGTTGGTGCCACGTATAATGTACGGAGTGTCAAGACCACACTGCCCGAGAAGGCCTGCGTGCTTGTCAAGCTGAACGCCATAGAAAGGTTTCTAAACTATGCTTGTGTCAAGCTGAACGCCATAGAGAGATTGATGTTTCTGATAGTGATGATGAGGATGTTGAGAACACTTTTGATGAGTCAACGAACCTATTTGGTGGTGGTCATGATCGTGAAGATGATTATGATGAATATGAGTATGACAACTATGCGGCTTAGTTCTACGATCTTCCAGGGAATTTTTATAGGTGATGTATGAATAAAAACATATAAGAATTAAATAAAACGCAGCGGAACAACATCACCCACACGGATCCATATAGCCATATGATCAATCAAAAAGATAAACAAGATAGTTATACCTTTGTAGCGTGCACCGGGAGTCACCAACAAAGTCACCACCAATATCACCACCCATGAATGGATCAAGAAACCAAGTGATCAATAAGGTTGATCACTTCTATGATAGAAACACACTACACGTCATAGAACACCATCCGATGCTAGTCTAAACCTTGTAATCATAATTCTTGCAACAATCTACAATAGATTAAGCAAAGAAGGAATCAAAAATACAAACCCTAGGAGGGAATTATTTTTTGTGCCGTGAGTTTAGAAGAGAGAAAGAAGGAGAGAATTTTTGGTAAATTGTTATCAAATAATCAGGAGATAAGTACTATATATTTTGACCAAAAATCAAAACTAAAACTCCTCCTTTTCACTCCTCCAAGGCCGGCCATACCATGGGCGAAATGGGCCTCCCATTTGATTTAGTCCAATGTATTTAAGTACTTTACTTAGTCATTCGAAGCCCAATAGCGATCCCGAGTTACGTAGTCGTTTATATATTGTAAATACGATAAATACAATCTATAAAATGGTGTCTCTGTGTATAAGTGTGTGACCCCATAGGCTCACATATGTCTAGCCATATAATTATTTATTATGACACGAGCATACTCCAACAGCTCCCACTTGCGACGTCATAATAATCAAGTAATTATACAAGCAAAGGTTAGCGTCTAGCAACACGCCAATGCCCCTAGAAATATGTGAGGGTAGTTTCTTAAACGTCTCAATTAAATGGTTTTAATGTCAACCTTCCTTTTGTTACAAATACTATGTTGAACACTAGACATGGATCAAAGTCATTCCATTTGTTCAACTATTCTGTTTCTCGATCTAGATATTGAACAAGATTACCAAGTGAATTAAGATTCATCTTAATCTCATTTGGGTACGGCCATACAAACATCTGTTCAATTCATCGAGGGGCCCAATAGTATCTAACTCCATGACATGTGGAGGAACAAATCCTATTTTGACTGCACGTGTCATTCATGTGTTTCAAATCACTTCTGAAAATGGTTTTTATAACTACCTTATTCAGGACAGCGTTTAACCATATCAAAGAATAAAATTACGCACATGCAAGACCTACTTGCATCTCAAGTCTAAGGATAAGAGACATAAACATTTACGAGATTCACTATTGACGCCGATCCATGCAGTGAAATCTCGAAGGTTGGGTCAGTCCAATGTTCATCACAATGAACAACATATGAGTTTGGCAAATAAATCACCAACACGCTCACATTTGCCTTAATTCGATGATACTCCCGTATCGTCAACTGGCAATGGACAATTTTAGAATAAATAAATTATTCATGGATTAAACATGCAAATATAGAACACAGTAGTATAAATGAAGACGATAATACCCGGTATATCAATTCATTATATAATACGACTGCTTACAGTTCCATTATCCAAATACTAAAAACAGATATGCACAAGACTACATACAGATCAGAATCCGATGTCTTGGCTAAGTGTGTGATATTTTTCTGTTATTAGGTTGATTGCCATTTTTCTTGTTAACAGATCGCTTTAGCTTTATTTATGGTTCTTTAGCTTGTTTTTATCGACTATAACTTAGCTTGAATTCAAACCAATTATCTTATTATGACCGCAAAATATTACTTACGATCATATTGTTAGATTGGGTGATATACTCACCAAACCCATCACATCCACGTTATTACCACATCATCATTTAAGATAATACCAAACCCATCACCAAACAAGTGTACGGTCATCACCAAACAAAAAATGTAAAAATATCACATTTTACACAAAAACCCCATAATAACACACAAAAAAACATTGGAAACTGATCGACGACGTGCACCACTGAACCAGTACAAAATAAGAGGTCTTGACGCGTGGTCTTTAGCCTTTGCTAGGATCTATACGCGTGGCGGGTATCATGGTTGACCACCACCATAGTGTTTGGTCTTATAACCTATGCTCATGGTTGACCACCACCAGGGACGGATCTACAATACAATTATGGGGGGCCGGTGTCCCCAACGGCTAGCCGAAAAAGTTGAAATTTTAGTGTAATTTTTTTAAAATTTTGACCTTTTTTAGAAAGTGACCCCCACCCAAAACTCAAATTGCCCCCACCCACATACTAAAACTTAACATTCAACGCTCTAAAGCCTTATAAATCATTCATCTTTAAGTAAAAATACTAGATTTATCATTACGATCTTATTTTTTTTCGCATTTTGTTGTTATGGTCAAAAAAAAATTTTGCCCCCCACATCCATTTTCCTAGGTCCGTCACTGACCACCACCATAGTGTTTGGTCTTATAACCTATGCACATCTATGATACTTAACAAAAACATAAGGCTAGTGACAGTAAGGGGATTCAATCCCCTTACTTTTCCCTGCCACGTTAGCTTTCTCTCTCCAGCGACCTGCAGGTGATTCAGTGCCCCAGTAAGGGCGACCTAGTTTTTTTTTTTTTTTTTTTTTTTTTTTTTTTTTTTTTTTTTAACACAAACACAAATTTCATTAATAATTAAAACGTTACATATTAATTCAAATAAAATAAAAAACATTACAACACTTATTCAAATTACATTAAAACGACCAAACTAGTTTGGATTATGATGATGCCAAATGTCTTCCACCAAATCGGCTTTGAGGTTAAGATGAGTTGTTTTGCTGCATATCTCCCTGGTAATTTCCAGCGATTCCTCATGCGTTCTTAAGGGTCATAAGAACGGTGCTGCTCCGCTGGAAATTGAGCCACTTTTATTTTATAGTACCGCCACGAACTAAGGCTGCCCACAGTGGGCTGAAATATATCGATCCCTCACTTCGTTCGACCGATCTCCACATCGGTTGTCACCATTGTGACAATATCGGTTGCCGGAGGTAAGTTGCAAATCGTTCGCATATTCAACAGATGTGAAACAAAGAAACATTTGTAATTTTGTACTGTTTAAAAAAATAAAGGAAGATAGAGGTGATGATGCAATATGGGTTGCCACTGTAATAAGAGAGATGAATATGGGTTGAGGAAAGAGAAAGCTGAGGTGGCAGCCGGAAAGATGATGCAATATAGGTTGCCACTGAGGGCAGCCTAATCTAAATCGACGTTGTACTAAAATCGTATCCGTACGATAATGTGAGTTGTCAGATTGATCCACGGTTGTTAACAAGGTTGTGTCACCAACCAATTGGGACCCAATGACATCAAGTCATCAACTAGTATGTTTGAATTTTTTTTTGAACGGTTCTTTCGGAGAAATCCTTGACCAATTCGAAACCCGATGGGGGGAAAACCTTCAACTTAAGCCGCCCGAAGGCACGACACTTAATTTGAAGTAAACCCTGCCTTCTCCAGATTCGAACCCTAGTGGGTTGAAACCTTCATTGAAGGACTTTGACAGCCTATTATCAACAGACCCTGTGATCAAA
This sequence comes from Artemisia argyi, assembly GCA_030686995.1. Classification (NCBI taxonomy): domain Eukaryota; kingdom Viridiplantae; phylum Streptophyta; class Magnoliopsida; order Asterales; family Asteraceae; genus Artemisia; species Artemisia argyi. Next base: position 19,497,198 of record CM060682.1, read on the forward strand.
GAAGACTTCCCGGATGGTCACCCATCCGGTACTACTCTCTTAGTGGCACACTTAACAAGTTAAGTGTTAACCACTAGACCACATGGTTGTTGATAACTAGTATGTTTGAATAACAATAAAATTTTATTAGCTTCAATAAACTTAAAAGAGGAAATTTGCAAAACTGATTATCAAAGATACGGAGTAACATTTATTTTAATGTTACTCATATTTTTTTGTCATATTATTAAAAATATGATTATTTTTTCATATTTTGAGATTACTTTTTTCTTATACAAAACAACTCTTACACACACTTACACAATTAATTACCGATTTATTTTATAGTTCAATGCTTTTGGTTTCGTACACATTGCATTACGAAATGATTTTTATAAACTTTAAAATTTAAGAATAGAAATCTTTTTAAAAATTATATATGAAGCAAAATTGATCTCAAATGAAAAAAAAGATTAAATTGTAATATTTTTGATATAAATTGTTTAACAATTTTAGGTATTCCCTTTTATATATTTCTACTAACTATAATGCGTGTATATGTGTTCTTTAAACTTAAAATGTTTAAAATTTAAGAAATGTTGATTGCCTATAATACCCTTTAAAGTTAAATGTTTAAATGACAAGTTTTACTATTTTACTTTCCTTACGTTTGGGTTGATGATAGACCATGTTTGATGAACAAATTCCCTCGTGTTTTTGCGTTTGATCTTAATCCCGATTATTTTATTTGTGATCGTTTGGCCCTCGTTAATGGTGAGTGAGGGGTTGCTGGTCATGGCGTATACAACCTCGAGGCAGAACGGTTGACGAGCTCAATGAATTGCTTAATCTCATTAATGGTATTTCCTTAATGCTTGGTGTAGAAGATAGTTGGAATTGGTCTTTAAATTCTAATGGGATTTTTCGGTTAACTACCTGTCCAATCAAATAAATAATAAGCTTATCTCAAATTGGTGTTTGGGTCGATCTTTTGATTGGAATAGTTGGATCCCAAGATAGATTAACATATTTAATTGGCGGGTTATCAATGATAGCATTCCTCATCTCTCAGATCATGATAAGAGAAGTATTAATGTCCATTCGATCTTTTCTCCGTTATTTGAGCATGAGGTAGAAGACACAATTCATATTTTTTTAATTATCCCAAGGTAAAGAACGTGTGGGTTAAGTGCTATAGTTTGTGGGATATTCCAACTCCGATGAATGTTGATGTTAGTACGAGGGCTCATGGTAATTATAATGCTATGGAGGGGAATAACGAATTGGCAAAAATCTTTCATGGTGTTTGTCTCGTTACTCTATGGGCGATATGGAAATGGAGAAACCGCATCGTGCATGCATTGAATGATTGGAAGCAAGGCAATATAAATGAAGACATATTCCTTCGAATCCAAATTTTGTCGCTTTTATGGATCTCAAATCGGTGTAAATGTGTTAACTTCAATTGGAGTAAATGGATTCGAAACCTGAAGGCAGTAGCGGATGGAATCACGTGAATGGCTTATGTAGTTATGTCTTATGTTTAGCTTATGTTTTGTTTCCTTTACCTTGTTAGTCTTTTGTATTTGTGGTTTATTTACTTCTTTGTTCCCACCCTGGGGACCTTTTTGTCCTTGGTTCTGAAGTTTTAATAAAAAAGTTTCTTTACCTGCAAAAAAATAAAAAATAATAATAAAATAAATAAATAAATAAATTAAGAAAAAATCATACCATTGCTTTACCAATGCTAATCTCTACTGCTTTTAAAATGACAAGTTTTTAGTATTGACCAATTTCTATATGTTTATCAATTTAAAAAATGATCCACATTTTCTCTATCAATACCAATTTACACGGTTGCTCTTATAAAGAGTGAATGATATTTTTTAAAACTTAAAAGTTTAAAATTGAGTAATATTAATGGATTAATATGTCATTGATTAAATGGTAATATAATCTACAACTAAATTAATATTTTAAATATTATTTAATCATTAAACTTTTACCATTTTGTTATTTCTAATACATGAATGTTTTCTTGTAATTATTACAAATTGAACCCTTAAAGTTTGCATCAAGAGTCAAACTAGAATCACAATTTCGCAAATATAATTATGAGTTAATTACTTAAATGGTCCTTGTGGTTTGTTAATTTTTACGGATCTTGTCCCTGTGCTTTTTTAGCGGGTTTGGTCCCTGTGCTTTTGGAATGTTACGGATCCTGTCCCTATTTCGACCCAACTTCAAACGAGCGTTAACAAGGACCTCAGTTTAATTAAATGGACTAACGTGAGGGCTAAACTTGTAGTTTGGGTTTTCCCTCTCAAAATACAAACCACAAGGACGATTTATGTAATTTACACTAAAAAAAACTTTTTAATTTTTATTATACGATTTTTTTTAATTTTATTATTAAAAAAAACTTTTTAACTTTTATTATACGAAAATTTTATAATAAAAAAAAAGAAAAAAAAAACTTTTTAATTTTATTAAAAAAATGTTAATTTTAATTTTATTATAATAAAAAAAAAATTTAAAAACTTTTTTTTTTAATTTTCTTTGAAATTTATTACAATAAACTTTTTTTAATTAAAAAAATGTTAATTTTAATTTTATTCGCTTAATGCAACACAACATTTGTAAAATTAATTCTTTCTTGCTTTTTGGCTGAGTAATTCATGATGTTTGAGATTGTCACACTTGCCCTTTATGACTGAAGGCACATTGTTGTTTTATCTCATTGTGCAACCAATGTCTAAGTTATTTATGTGTTTATACGCATCATAATATATGGATAGGGTAGGGGTGAGCAAATGGATCAAGAATCGAATCGTAATCGAGAACTGAACTATAACTGACTTAACCCGAACCGAATTTTAGAATAGTGGTCCGGCTCTCTGTTCTTCAATAATGCAAATTTCGGTTCACAGTTTGATTTGGTCCAGAACCAAAAAATCGCCTGACTTGCAGATATATGAGATGTTAGGAAACGTTTAGTTGTTTTTAAGTGATACTTCAAACAAAACACAAAATCCTTTTCGAACAATCTTTTCCTCGTGACGGACATTACACTTTTAAAGTAAGATAAAAACTTACAATAAACTTGAATTTACGCAACCAACTAGGAGTAAGTTTCTACGTATGTTGTCACTTTTAGTAAAAATGTAAGTAGAGTTTTGTTCAAGTATTTCTATCTATGTGTTTCAGTGACAAGCTTAACTAAACATGAATAAAGCAAGTTTATGAGGAAAATTGTATCAAACTAACTGTAATAGTTTTCTACTTTCATATTTATCTCGATTTAAGTACTCTACTTTATTTTACTATTAGTGGCTAAGCGTAGAAAAATAAATCAAAGAGGTGCATGATGCATCAATTACCTCGAAAAATGGTCAACCAATTGGACCGTGTATAATGGTCTTCATTAGAAAGTGCAAATCTACGGAGACAAATAACGTAGCTCGGATATTCTGCTATATATTTTTAAGTATTTAGTTTCCTATATGGTTTTGAAATAAACGAGTGTAAATACATAAACAAATATTGAATTTTTAGGTGTTTTTTTTATTAAGTTTCAGTTCCAATCGAGTAACACCGAAATACAAACCGGACCCGAGAACCGAACGGGAATCGAAACATGCTCTTCGTTCCCGTTCTCGGTTTCGGGCTAGTTTCTTGCAGTTTCGAAACTGCAATCATCGCTAGGATAACATAGGGGTACGATGTGACTACAAATCATTCTCATACATCGCTTAGACGGGGTTGAGTATTGTTGTTGTAGTCTTGTAAATATCTATATATGTACACTTACAAATGAATTTAAATATAGACACACGCATATGCGTTTTGGTTCTTTTGGCTCAGTTGGTACATATCTCCTAAAAATCAATGAGCCTATTGGAGAGATTTTGTGGATAAAAGGTCACGGGTTCGAGTTTCGGCTTATGCTCACTCTAGTTGATGCCCTGTTGGACCAGCCCATTCACACCTTTTCTTTTTCTTTAATAATCAACGAGAAATGTGGTCTTTTGGACCATGCTCGTGCGTGGAAATCATTCGTTTCAATTCATTCTTTCGTCAACTATGAGACTCATGACTGGAAAATGTGTTTCATGTTATTATTCGTTAATCGTTATTCACTCCTCTTCAACGAAGAACTTGAATTTGTACTTGGAACTTTTGAAGTTAGAATTCAAAACATTCGAAGTCGTTTATTCACATTCGGCAATCCATTTACCAAAAGAAAATAACGAAAATGACTTTTGCTAAGTTTGGAAAAGTATGTTACAAAATTAGTCCTCTCCGAAATGCTTGATGATTTTATTTTTTTGAATCTGTAACATGCATAATATGCTTCATGCTTGATGATTTGAGAACAAACTATGACTTTGTGTATACGTATCGAGAAAATCGTAACTCGGGGTCATGCCGGCTTCTTGAAAGAAACATCAATTCATCATCTATCACCTGGAGTTTTGTATACGTATGCAATAAATTTTCACAATACGAATGTTTCCATGAGTAAACTAGTAAACGAAACCATTTCGAACTGTCCCTAATGATGAACTACCTTCATATTTGGATTTAGGTATGTACATGAGATCAAAACATGGTCCTTTGCTAATTTCCTTGATGAACTATGTATCAAAAATTAACATAGCAAAAGCTAATACAACTCACTTATGTCGCTTCACTTCACTCGTTAAGCGTTAAGATCCATGTCGTTTCACCTCAACTGAATTGTCCCCTGCAATTCCATGCGACTTATGGCTAATGACTAGGTGTTAGTAACTTAATCAGCGCTATCGAACACGAGACATATATCCAAGATACCAATGTTTAAAGGGGGAAGTAGTAAAATGATACATGTATCCTTTGAAATATGTTGTCAATGATTACAAAGGTGGGTACTCGGACTATAAGAATGCATAATATCTCAAAGTTTTGAAACTAAAACTGTAGATTAGTAAATAGTTACATGATGATGATCTTTGTATTATAAAAATATAAAAATGATATCGGTCTACATCTTAACCACAAGTCATGTTGGCCGGTACGACCATGGACTAACTCGATTGGATTAACCTGTAATTTTATTTTTCGTATTTTTAGTCATATCAAGGCGAAGACTAAGTAAAACAATCTTTTCTAGTGTTCTCGAGTATTAATTAAGGAAGAAAAGTAAATAAAATGAAATAAAACAAAAAATATTGTGTTTTTAAGTATCACATTAGGAGGAAAAGAAAAATAAAAGAACTAAAAAGGAAGGGCAATTTGATTAATTTTGAAGTAAAATGTTTCCTTTTCAAAACTGGCCAGAAAATGCTTATTTCTTGTTTCTTTATTTTTTTATTACTAAAAAAACTTAAGAACTGAAAGATTAGGTTCAAAATATTTTCTTTTCCTTTCAAAATCTGGTTTTGATTATTGATAATGGTACATATGTATTAATGTTATTAAAAAACCGAACATTAAGAAAAGTAATTAGTTAAAACTAATATCTTTTCTTAATGTTCGGTTTTCGAATTACATACATATATAACATTATCAGTAATCAAAACCAAACATTTATGCTTAGTTTTTAAGTTTTTTTAGTAAGGAAAAATAAAAGAAATAGAAAGTAAATATTTTCACTTTTCAACCCAATTTTAAGAGGAAACATTTTTACTTCAAAATCAATAAAACTGCTCTTCTTTTTCAGTCTTTTACTTTTCTTTTCATCCTTAAGTGAGACTCGAGAACACTAATTAGTTAGTTTTTTTTTTTTTTTTTTTCGATCGTTCACCTTTGTGATTACACTTACGATTGCACAATGGTATATAATGAACTGTGCATGTATTGAAAATAAGCGTAAATTGTTTGAATTGAATTTTAAAGGTTTTACTATAGTCATCGTTTTTTTTTTGATAATCATGGTTTTTGATTTTTGACCGACTAATCAGCAAGGGTTTGAACTTATCGTCACATATGTTCAAACGAATAAAACCTTTCATTTTTAGGAGGTTGACGTGGCCAATTCAACGTTAATTATACTTGGCAGGAATTAAACCTGTGATCTTACGCATTTTAGTGATGTTAATTCTAAGGCTTTTACCACTCGACCACCCTTGACTGGTTTACGATAGTGATCTTGCAGATTACTACAAAAGATCTATGATAAAACAAAAAAGAGATTGACATGCACATACAAAAATGGTGTTGTCCATCAATTGATTGTAGTGTTTGCTTGTAGATAACGTGAGTTGTTCATATTTGACTAATGCTTAATAGCGATGAAAAATGTCAATATAATACAAAAATTGCTTTCTTAACTAATACTAAATCATACTTATTCCTTGTCCTCAACCTGTGACGATTGCAGTTTAAATGCATCTTTGATGAGAAAGCAATGACTATATATCAATATATCATGTATATGTGGACACTTTGTTTGAAGTGATAATAGTGGCTTACCTAACACAACAATGACATTCAACAACTGTGTTAGTATATAAATGACCTTCAAAGCATAGATTTATTTAATGAATAGAAATGGTTGTTGTATTGCATTCATGCACAATTCATGCCTATAGTTAATTGGCTTGACCAATTATATTTCAATAAAACCACCTTCAATATTTTATCTCCTACTTCATTCATATGTATAAAGATCATCCATGTCTTTTAGCGATATTAAAAAGTTTGGTTTGCTTAAAATAAATCTAGTATCATATCATGCGAGTTGTGGGTGTTTGACTCATAGCCGGTGTGAGGGAACCAGGGTGTGTGTCCGGAGTCACGGGACATCCATATATAGATTTTTCTGGCGTAACGATAATTCTTGTTAAAAATCTCAAATTTTTGGAAATCCACGTGGTTCTCAAAATTTGTGTTTATAGTATTATTTAGTTTTTCGTTTTGCATTTGATCATTTTTAGTTATTGTTCCAATCGTGCTCATAGCATGAAGAACTTAACTATTATCGTAGTGTTCAAACTTATCGATTACTTCATTTACAACAATTGTTAAAATTTCCTCGTCAACGCACGACCAGAATTACTTCATAAGCTCGAATGTGCGTCCTATAATATTGTCTTAACTATTTACGAGTATATGAGTTCGCGAAAGATTAACTAAGTAATCTTGAGATCTTACCAATTTTGTGTTCTTAAAACTAATGTCTCATTTAAAATCTAAGGATATATTGAGAGTAATACTAATAGACAACGAATAATGCAAAAAAAAAAGAAAAATGATACAAGTAAATATCAGAATTTTTATATATTGTATAGAGAAAACATATCGATCTTTAAGAAGCAAGCACTACTAGTAAAAACATAGCTAGTTGATACAACCTTAGAGTAATCGATAATGGATACCGACTACTAATAACAACGCGATAGTACTGCTCATATGTCTTGTTTGACTTGCGTTCGATCACATCCATTTTACTGTACCCTGGAACACAAGATAAAAATACATTAACGCAAAACACATACTATTAGTGCATTTACCTTTTAACAAATTTTTAGATTCGCCATTGTATGCATTAACACTTATAATACTATAGAGAATATTAATCTTGTAAAGGTTTTCGTGACTCGTTTTATTTGTTTACACTCACATGTATGCAATATCACAAAAGGGATTATGTGTTTTCATAAACATGTTAAGAGTATTGAGAAAGAATAGTACGTAGAGCAGTTGAAGGTAGGACTAATCTTGTAAGGAATATAAACATCGCATTTTCCAAGGAGATCCTGGGCGCGGTCTATTTTAATTCCTGGAACCAGCGTTGTGGCTTGTTCAATGCATCGGCAAGCTGTCTGGCGGTCCTTGGTTGTACTTGCTTCCTTATACAACGACTTCACCCCCTTGCAACATCTATCAGGCACTTGACCACCTCTAAGAAGGTAGGTGGCACATGGAGTTATGCTACTGACCATCAGCTGGCAAGTAACCCCGCCTTCAGTGAGTCGGGGTATGCTTGCCATCATGGCGATGAGTACCACCATGAACGCCACATTTGCTCTGCCCGACATTGGTATTATAATGTTTGTTTTTGCGTGTAATTGTGTTGCATGGATCGTGGCTTTTCGGGGTTAAAAATTCGGTTGTTCATTATATAGGTGAAAAGTGAGCTAGAAAGGATATGTGGTTTTGTGTTTGTGAAGAGAAATTTTGACAAGAAACTTATAGTTGTACGTCTAGGACTCTAATATATAAAGGTGGTAATAGAAATACATGTATTTCCAATACATAAGATCAAATTGCTACACAACTTACAAAATGTATTGATTAGCTAGTATGTATTAGGACAACTATAAATGAACAAGATAATCGACGAAAATCAAAACTAATTAAGGAAATTTATTTATTAGTTAAATTAATATGTATTAGATGCATTTTTTTAGTTAAAAAGAAAAATTCAAATGAATTAATACACCATAACTGATTACCGGAGAGAATTTGTCAGACAAACCCGAATAATAATAAGATGATTGAAAGGAAAAAAAAGTATTAATTTCTAGAAATTTTAAGAACAGAACGTATGTAGTTTCTTGTTACATTTTTTACATGCTATCCTTATGCTATATACATCATATTGTTTTTTTACAAAATTAACATGTGATATTTAAAAAACTAAAAATATTTTATGTAATCTAAAGGGAAGAAGCATTTTTAATTAGGTAAAACATGTTTATAAGCAAAACGTGACATATCAAAATTTAGTGTATCACACTTTTTGTATTGCAGCAAAATGATGCTTAATGTATGCTATATAAGATGGGAATATAAATTACCTCTTCTGCTGCCAAAAAAAAAGTTGTTTTCATATTTATTTAAATTTTGTAAAAAAACAATATGATGTATACAGATGATACATAAACTACAAAAAAGTGCTGTGGTTAACAAGTTTATTATATATATAAAATTTATCGTGTATCGTGGAGGTACTAGTCCTCACTTAAAATAATAATTTTGGCTATAGTGATTTTGTGAGTGAGTGAATAGTAAAACTTTAAAATAATAATATCTGCTATAGTAACTAACGGTCGTTAGTTACTGTTGACTAACGACCATTATCTTTAACATTAAAAAAAATTCCGTACAAAGTTGGTCCTTCATCTCAGAGGTTCGTTACAAATTTACTCCTCTCATAATTTAAATAATTGATCCTTCATGTTATACATCTATTGCAAAGTCAGTCCTTGATTACTAACTTGACGTTAAGTAGCTAACGACCGTTATCTTCAACATTTAAAAAAAAATCCATACGAACTTCGTCCTTCATCTTAGAGGTTCGTTGCAAATTTAGTCCTCATAATGTAATATTGTATAATGCCCGCGACAATGCGCGGCTTACATCCTCGTTTCTACTACAAAGTGTTGTGTGCTTCTATGCTTCTATGTTTTTGTGGAATAAAATACATCTTATTATTAGGGTTGTGGTTACCAAAACCCAATCTTTAGTCATAAGCATTTTGGTTAGTCTAATACACAGGCTTATAACAAATAAAACAACATGAGTACATGACTATTCACTATTCTAAATTCTTTTTTGATAAACTGAAGGCCCATTCAAAGCTGAAAATAGCCCATTCTTAATAAGTAATAGTAAAACAGAAAAAGCCCATTCTTTAAAACTGAAAAAGCCCATTCTACAAAATGGTAAATTGGAAGCCCATTTAAAACTGCAATTCAAGTTGAGCTTCATTACTCCAAGTCCACATGTGTTTTTCATTTGAATATAGTGTATACTTATTGATGCATTTAATTTTGAAATAAAAATTAATTAAGTATATAGTATTTTGCTTCTAAAAGATCAGATAAAGTGTATTTATTTGATTATTTCACATAACTATCGCACAAGTTCGGAATGTCAACATTTGTAAGCATGGTTTTTAGAACCGGACTCAACATCAAACCGTTTTTAAACACTTTTTGATTTTTCCTGATTAAATCCGATCTTTTTCGATTCAACCTACCGGCTCCGACATGGGAAATAAGTGGTTATGATTTCTTATCACACTTCTCTTTTTTAAAATCACTTCTAGAAATATATTACTTCTTACCCATCTCATTTTCATTTATTTCTTATGGTATCCTTATGTTTTACCAATTCATACAATATCGAGCTATATAATTTTGACCATATAGCTTTGTTCAAATAAGTTACGCGTCCAACAAAAAATTTAAATGTTAACATTTGTTTACTCGTCACAAAATGCTGAGAATAAATAAATAAATAAATCATAGTATAAATTAGCGAATGCAAGAGACCAGAAAACTATATGATAGTCTAAATTGTTTTTTTTAAAGATATTGAGAGATTAGTTAATTAGAAGGAAAAATAGTAATGGTTTATGAATATTTCTCTATATGCCAAATAGGCTGATAATATATTTAGGGTATATTTGGATTTATAAATGTGATTGGAAAATATATGTGTAAGAAAATAAATAAGCATGCTGATAAAATTGATGTACGTACTTAGCACAATCGGTTTCTGGGAGGATGAAAGTAATGTTAACACGACACTTTCTGGGAAGGTTAACCGCGTTTTCATGCTTGAAGTTTCCCAAAGATTTATACATCTTACTTATGCAAGTGCAAGATTGTTGTCGATCATGGGTTGTTCGCAGAGTAGCATTTAGTTCCTCAAGTTCATTGCAACATGACCGTGGCACTGCACCACCACCAATACTCGCGTTCAGATGGTATGCGCATTTTGATATACCACATGACGTAGCAGCCTCGGTATAAGGCATCGAAACCACCAAAACACACAACACTTTCATTATCATCCCTACCATGGTTGAAAAACTTGTGTTAAAAAGTTTAGGTATCCTGTTTTTGTTGGAAGTAAATGGTATGGTGGAACAATATATTTATAGGGTGCATATAATTTTGTGTCAACAAAATAAAAAGTTATAATTCCTTCATGACTTATGTTATGTTAAAAAAAGTGCTTAAAAAAAACTTAAGTTGAAGTTTTAAGACCGATGAAGCTAGCTGATTACTTAGAGATGGAGGATTTTAGGTCACATTTTGTGAAAAGTGTTGTTTTTTTTTTACGTGCAACTCCCGATAAATATGTGTCCTAAATTTCTTAATATGAAACTTTTAGTTTAGCTAAAAATATAATACACACACACACAACATCTCTAAAAAAACTCGTAGCTCTGGTACTTAATGAACTAATACCTCTTTGATAATCCAATACAAAACGCATGTTATTAACTAAAACTAAACTCTGGAATAGCATATTAGACACTAGGTTATATATATATATATATATATATATATATATATATATATATATATATATATATATATATATATATATATATATATATATATATATATATATATATTATACTTGGTTTGTCATTCTTATGATAGGTATAATTTGAAGCACAAATTATCGATGATAAAGCTAATCTTATAGATGAAGATAGTCATCCTCTAAAAAAGGGTTGATCATCCGGGTAATTAAAAGGAAGCTAAGGTGGATGGGTTTCAAAAGATTGGTAAGGATTCACAAGAGCATCTTGTGAGTGACTTGAAAGAGAGTGAGCAGGTTGCGGCTTCTAAGCCTATTTCCTCTTCTTCTCCATATGCTAGGGTGGGTAACGCATTTTCCAAGTTGGGGGAATTGGTTGTTTCGAACAGTAATGATGAGGAAGTGCTTCCACCGAATCATATGGCTAATTTTCTTGCTTCGACAAACGATGGGCACGAGCTTGAAGATTACTATGATGATTATGCCGATCAGGTCTATAATTTTCCAGGGCAATTGGATGCTTTTTATGACATGTATGATATCAAGATTCAAGATTACTATGTAACCTAGTGAGTAGTGGTTTGTTTTCTAGTTTAAAAGATATAAAGTGTCTTGTTATGTAAGCTTTTCTGCCTATATAACAGGCTAAGATATGGGACTTCACTCATATCATTTGTATTTAAATGTTTTTTAGAGTAATACATTTGTCGGGGAAACCCTTAGCCAAAATAATAATAATTTGAAGCACAAATGGTGCATCTGTTTTTTTGTCTATGTAACGAATTGAGATGTGAGATCCACTCACCTCCTATGCACTTTCAACGCTTTTTGATGTAATTTATTTACCGGCTAGGTGTAAAAATGTTTACCCAAAAACTAACCTAAACTCTCTATTTGTAACCAATAAGCAACATATTAATTACACAAATAATGATTAATTGAAGGAAAAGTTACCAAGGTCAAATAACATGCTAAAAGTAAAACTAAAGATAACAATACTAGTGAAATAAGATGGATGGTATATTTAGTTAGGTTTAATCCCAAAGAAATTATTACCCTTTTGCTGAAAAAACAATTTCGACTTTGTTACAAGGTTTAAAGTATATACATACACTAAACGATGATGAAAGCTATAGATATATGTTTTGTGTAGGCAACGTCTTCTTAGTAAGAAAACACGTTTAAGAATCATTGTTTCATATAAAACACATGTGTATTATAAAAGCGCAGGTTGGCATAATTTAGGCCGGATCATCTTTTTCATGTCATGTTTTTATACATACAATTTTATCTTTTATTTTTTATTTTATTTATTATTATTACTATTACTATTATTATTATTATTATTATTATTATTATTATTATTATTATTATTATTATTATTATTACATGTTTATTATTATTATTATTATTATTATTATTATTATTATTATTATTATTATTAACATAACATGTTCACTCACACATAAAAAGAAAAAAAAACCATAATCTTTCATAACTCACGCTAAAACATATTTTTTTATCAACAAATCCACAATCATAAATTAAAAAAAACACACACACAATAAAAATGAAATCAAGACCAAATATGACAGGGTGCATAAAATTATTTGTAAATATACCAACTAAATAACACGAAAAACATATTTCGATGGACCGGATGCATATAAGAAAAATCAATGCCTTTTCAAAAAATTAACATCGCATCGAAAAAATCATAGATGTCACGGGACCCCGTGGAAAACCCCTTAGTTTCATCCCTGCACACAACCAAGCCATGAAATATACCATGGCCTTGGCTTGAGTTATACCATAAAGGAATTAACGGTAGCATGACTTGAATTATAACATAAAAGGTAACGATATCATGGCTTGAGTTATATGGTGCCATAAAGCTTGGCGTAAGGGGGTACACCATGGTACCATGATTGACCAATAAAGTTCAAATTTGAATTAGATTTAGCAATATCACTATAATTTCATTTTTCTTTGGTTGTAGAAAAAAATCAATGAAACAAACGTGTTTAAATTGTAGAAAAGAAAATTAAAACCAAAAAGAAGAGGGGGGGGGGGGGGGGGGGGGGGGGTTAGTTTATGAAATTAAGAGTTGAATGCATAATAACGTTGTCTTATCTTACAATAATATAAAAAGTGCTTCTTTCCTCTTGCAGTCTTCAAAAATTGCAAACTAAGCAAAAAATAGTAACTAACTGTTAAAGAATTTTGAGAAGAAGAAAATAGGCTACATATGTACCGACTAAATGTTGGCCCATGTATTTTGTTTAGTTGTTTGCGTGTACAAAGATACGAAGAAAGCTAGCTCCTTTCAAGCAATGCCGTAAACCTTCACTCTTGGTGTCTTCTAGAGTCTCCAAAACCTTTTGGAACTCCAAAACCTTGCAACTCTTCTAAAATTCAGAACTTTTCAAATATGTAGAATAAGGTTGTATTTATTGGCCTCAATTAGGATTTAGGTCGTCAAGGATACGACATATGCCCTTATAGGGTGATACATCGTATCTTCATTAAATTGCTCAATCGAAGCTTCTAGAATTCTTCTTATACGACGTATGGGTGGATGTAGATGCGGTGTATAGGTCTTCAGTCTTGGCAAATAAATGTTTAACGAGATCACACACGCCGTATGACTTGGGATGTCATACGGCGTATCCATTTGCATTCTTGAATAAATATTAACGAGAAGGCACACAATTTATGGAATAGAGTGTCATACGCCGTATAGAACTACTGAAAATGTGCTATTCATCAAACATTGGCATTTAAGCTCGATTTTCGTTGTTTTCCGCGAGAGTTCTCCTTTTGCTCCAAATAATCACTAAAACATAAATTTAGAGTAATTAAGTACAATATTCAACATAAACAAGGCAAAAAGTAGTAATTATCGTGGAAATTTGATAGCTAAAACATGTATAATTTAGGAGCTATCAATATTATACACTCAAATTATTGTTTTACTAAGCATTCGTAAAAGTGATAAGTTTATCCTTTTAGATAAGCATATTTGTTAAAAAAATACAATATGTCTCATTTCAATCATACATCATAGAACATTCGCAAGATCTATTGAGGTAAGTAACCTCAACTAGATTCTTTTCACAAGATACGCAAACAAGCATTCTTGAGACACTCTCAATATATCATATTCTCTATTGTCTCACATAACCACATTTCCTAGCTATAGTAAACCAAATCATGTTAAAATAACATGTAACATCTCAGCATACAAAGATGTCATCTATGTGATCATCCAATGCACCATATAAATAACCTCTAAATCTCAAACACAAGATTCAAACATCTTGCTTACATTTGTTAAGATTTTGTGTAAGATATATCTTCTTCATTAACAAGAATTTAAAATATGGTTAGTTGAGTCTTATTAGGCCGTGTACTAGCGGAATAAGCTAATATCATCTTTGCTACAGTTCGATAGACACGGAATTTGAATTTTTCTAACATGCGAATGACTAGTGGAGAACCTATTGCACTAGAAATTCAATTTGACCTAACGATTGAATTGCTTCCAAGAGAGAAGTTGGGTTCGTGGTATAACCCGTAAAAATAGTCGTGTTTAGCCTTAATTGCGCACCACTAGTGATAGTCTCATATTCATTATCTAACTTAAAAAATTCATTCCTACATTTGAATAAAGATAGTTTATATCGATGAACTTTGTCTCCCATTAGGATTGCATTTTGAACAAGTAGTAATTAAGATTCTCCTTAGTGAACCTAGATTGCTTGAATCTCACATATGTGTTTTTAAGTTTCAATATGATAACTTGTTCTTGTGAGATATGATTATATGTCTTCATGCTTTCTTAATGCTTAATGATTATTTGCTTAATTATTGAATACATGTATATTAGAAAGGTTTTTTCTTTGATTAGCAATTATGATATAATATCTCTTGATATATCTTTGTGATACATGCTCTTAAATGCTAAGGAGGCGTTTAGTTGAAAAACATTTTTTTTCATTTCCTATTTCTTGTTTTGTAGGAATAGGGAGGGGAGTTTGATTTCCACAAAACAAAAGAAAATTTAAAAAACGCGTTTAGTCTGAGAAACATGTGTTTGTGTTTTTCATTTTCTAAAACTAAAAAACGTGTTTAAGTAGTGTTGTCTTATATCTCAATTCACTATTCACCTTAGTAATATTATAAAAACATCATCAAAACACAAAAACAAATATTACAAACTAACCAACTAAATTATAAAATAACTAAAAAAATCTAATACGAGAAAATAAAGAAATTAAAAAATTAAAATATAATATCAAATAACGTTTTCGTCCGATATTTTACGTTTTTGTTTGTTTTTTTTTTACGTTTTCGTCTGTTTTTTTACGTTTTCGTCAGATTTTTTACGTTTTCGTCCGTTTTTTTTACATTTTCGTCCGATTTGTTGGGTTTTCGTTTGTTTTTTACGTTTTCGTCAGATTTTTTACGTTTCCGACCCATTTTTTACGTTTTCGTCCGCTTTTTTCGTTTTCGATAGCTTTTTTTATGTTTTTGTCTGTTTTTCTACGTTTTCATCCGATTTTTTATGTCTTCGTCCGTTTCTTTACGTTTTCGTAAGTTTTTTTACATTTTCATCCGATTGTTTATGTTTTCGTCCGTTTCTTTACGTTTTCGTCAGTTTTTTACGTTTTTGTCCTATTTTTTACGTTTTCGTTCATTTTTTACGTTTTAGTCCATTTTTTACGTTTTCGATAGATTCTTTACGTTTTAATCCGATTTTTTATATTTTCTTCCGTTTTTATATGTTTTCGTCAATTTTCTTACATTTTTGTCCGTTTTTTTTACTTTTTTGTTTGATTTTGGATGTTTCCATCTGTTTTTTATAACGTAAAAAGTCTGGCGAAAAAGTAAAAAATCTGACAAAAACGGATGAAAACGTAAAAAATCTGACGAAAACGTAAAAAATCGGACGAAAACTTAAAAAATCTGACAAAAACGTAAAAAAAACGGATGAAAACAAAAAATATCGGACGAAAACTTAAAAAACCTGACGAAAACGTAAAAACACGGACGAAAACGTAAAAAAACAGACGAAAACGTAAAAAAACGGACGAAAACGTAAAAAATCAGACGAAAACGTAAAGAAACGGACGAAAACGTAAAAAATCTGACGAAAACGTAAAAACAACAGACGAAAATGTTAAAAATCTGACAAAAACGTAAAAAAACGGACGAAAACTTAAAAAATCTGACGAAAACATAAAAAAAAACGAATGAAAACGAAAAATATCGGAGGAAAACGTAAAAACACGGACGAAAACGTAAAAAACAGACGAAAACGTAAAAAATCTGACGAAAACGTAAAAAAACGGACGAAAACGTAAAAAATCAGACGAAAACGTAAAGAATCAAACAAAAACGTAAAAATCTGACGAAAACGTAAAAAAACGGACGAAAACGTAAAAAATCTGATGAAAACGTAAAAAAAGAGACGAAAACGTAAAAAATCTGACGAAAACGTAAAAAAACGGACGAAGACGTAAAAAATGAACGAAAACGTAAAAAATCGGACGAAAACGTAAAAAATCTGACGAAAACGTAAGAAAATGGACGAAAACGTAAAAAATCAATCGAAAACGTAAAACAACTGACGAAAACGGATTTGGGTTATTTTAATGGAAAATAGGGGAAAACAAAAAAAAAGTGTTTTGTAGTTTTGTGTATTAAAGTTGGAAATAGGAATTTTGTGTTTTGTAGAGTATTTTATTACAAAACACTAACTTGAACGCGATCTCTGTTTTCCTTGTTTTTCACAAAACATTTTGTGGAAAACAAGGGTGTTTTCCCTCAACTAAACGCACCCTAAATGTTATCATGTTTTGCATTTATTCCTTATATGCATTTTACATGATTTGTATGTAATTGTGCACCAACACTTTGTCGTTTTGACACATAATGAATTAAGTATGCCAATCACGATAAACTTTTAGACGTCATATAGTGTTACACATTAATCTCTTTGACTATTGTTTTGATGCATGGCTAAGTACGCTTACATGCTAAACATGTACTCCTCTCCCCCCTTTAGGCGACTTTGGTGACTGGTGAGTGCTTATTCACTCACCCTTTTTTTGTCCAAATTTAGACTAAATAATCCAAAAACTAAACTAAATTGACAAAGAAAGTGTGTTTTTGTGATTGTGAATGTGCAGGTACGGATATTTTATAAAAGGACGAAAAATAACGAAAAACTGGCAAAAACGAGCACGAGAGTGGAATGAAGCCAAAAAGTCAATGCTGGTGATTCAAAAGTCAGTGACCGAACAAAAAAAAAACCCTAAAAACCCCTTCAGGTACGCGTTAACACTAGTTTGAATATGTTTGTGATGTTACATTATGATCAAACCACTTAAGAAATCATAGAAAACGTCAAAGAATATTTTAGTGTCAATACGTAAAAGTTAGCATAAACATTTTTATTTAGACACAAGTTTCCATTTGACGTAAATCATTTAAGGTAAAAATAACGGTACCATTAAACTTGATATATATGATCAAAGAAATATTTTTTTGTCATACATTTAACATTTTTACACATTACAATTAAATGTGTACAAAAAAATTTCACAAAAATAATTAGACAAATTATTTTTGTATATCTAAAAATGTTTTAGACAAACCTCAACCAAAAAACATCTTCACCACAAAAAGAAAAAAAAAAAAAAGTGGAGCGTCTGTTGGGAGGATACCATTCAATAGGGACAATAACATTAACTTTAACGATAACTCGATCCGTACTATTGAAACAAGCAGATTTCTGCTGCCTATAAATAGTGGCTCATTTGCATACTTTCAAGATTTGTACATAAATTTAAAGTAGACTTTCTGCTGTGTTTTAACACACTTTTCATTTTCGTAAAATCCCCCATAAACCTTTGATCATGATGTTTGTAACTCTAATTTGTTGCAAGCATACTTTAATGATCAATCCAAGCAAGTAGGGCTGTAAACGAACTGAACGTTCAGTGAACATTTCATGAACCGTTCGGTAAAAAGTTCGTTTATGTTTGTTCGTTTATTAAACGAACGAACGTGAACAGTATTTTACGTTCGTTTAGTTAAATGAACGAACATGAACAAAAGTCTCGTTCGTTCATTTATGTCCGTGAACGTCCGATTAAGCGTTCATTAAAGTTCGTTTATGTTTATTTATCTATTTATGTTCATATATCATATATTTTAATTTTATAATTTAAAAATTGGTTTGTTTAAACAAAGCAACTACTTATAAAACAATATATTGTGAAGAATTCAATAAAGTTTATGTTTGTTTGTCTATTTTCATTTATGTTCGATCGTTTATGCTCGTTTAGCGTTCGTTTAGTGTCTTAATGAACGGACATAAACGAACATGAACAATTCATTTTCTTAATAAACGAACATGAACAAGAAAATTCGTCCGTTTAAGCGTCCGTGTCCGTTTATTTGTTCGGTTAAAATTAAATGAACGAACATGAATAGGGCTCCGTTTATGTTCGTCCGGTTCGTTTACAGCCCTACAAGCAAGCTTAGAGATCTTGCTATCTACATACATATGAAAATCTACCACAACAAGATTAGTGCGCTTGTAATCTACCACATATAAAGCCCATCGCAAGTTCGCAACACAATGGTGGTACTGCATGTTTAGAACCACCCCCTTTCACGAATTTCAAACATGGCAAATAGGATAGTTGTACTTGAGAGCATGTAATTTTTTGAGCAGCCGTATATAGAACGTATATAGAACCGTCTTCATTATGCATGCTATCATAACACACAGAAACTTCATCATCATATCAACCATTTGGTAGAATTAAATTTCTTCTCTTAATTTATGTTTATGTATCAAGTGTAGGCGTGAGAAAATGTTATACATAGGGATTTTTATGCATGTGCATGTATTTGCCAAGAAAGAAACTTACGATCTTTTGATTAGCTAGTTCACGGAATTTGAGCTACTCAATCAATTATCATCAATTTTCTTAATACAACTTATTTTTAAATCCAAACGGCATATCTTAAGTTTTAAAAGAAAGGTTTTGCTAACATATACCCACTAAGCACATGTTAATGTGTTAATAAAATGAATGTTTTGATTCATTTATTTGTGAAAATTATGTTCTAAATTAGTAGTTTATTAGTTTATTTAATGTGTATTGAATGCATTTTTTTGATTAAATAAGAAAGTTTGTGTTTGTTCATTAAACACTAACTTGTGACTTGCGGACACTTGTTAATAGAACCCTTAATAGAAATAACGAGACTGCATTATCATGGTAATATAACTTGAGTCAATATATAAACTGCCCTTTAATTAATTTTCATGTAGTACTATATTTTATCTTGAGTGAATTTTCACACTATCTCCTTCTTTATATTCATAACTTTCTATATCTTTCTTCTAATCTCTGCCATGTATTGTTTCAAAATTATGCATTGTTTTAAAAATTTGTATTCATAATTTGTTCATACAATTCTAATAATAATATTAGCATTTAAACTTAAAAAAAGAAAAGAATAAAATTATGCAGGAATACCATGATGATTAGGTAGCTCAAAATGACTTTAAGATGGATGACAGACTCTGGTTTAAATTCAAAAAAAGAAGTTTTTCATTGTTGACAAACATGTGAAATAGTCTTGTTTATTTTTTGTGTACCTTTTATTATAGGGAAAATCACAAAAAATAAAATAAAATAAAATAATAAAATAATAAATAAATAAATATAATAATAATAATAATATTAAAATAAAAAATTTTAAAAAAACAAAAAATAAAATAAAATAATAATAATAATAATAAATTAAAAAATTAAAAAAAAATTAAAAATTAAAAATCCTATTTCAATACCCATAAAACTCGCAAACATGTGCGAGATTTCCAAAGGCTGTTCGAGATTTCAATGTTTCTTAGTGACAGTTTTGTTTGCAACACTTTATCGATGTTGCCTCATTTACAAAACCCTCTAATTCTAAAGTCAATTATCATACTATCTTATAACGCATTCAGTGGCGAAGCTAGAAAATTTTCAGTGGGGGGTCGAAATTTTTCGGGTAATACCGAAATTTTGGGGGGTCGAAACTGAATATACCGAAATTTTTCTACACGAAAACTATATACCCCCTACATCGCAAAAAAAAATTTCGGGGGGTCAGGCGCCCCTCCCCGCCCCTATGTAGCTGTGCTCCTGAACGCATTTAGGTCTTCTAAAAAAATAAATACTTAAAATTAAGCATTGCAAGTTCTTAAACTAAAAGTACAACTAATTAAAAAACAATTTTCTAACATTAAATACAATTACAAGTTATTAAGCTAAAAATACAACTAATTAAAACACATTTTTTAACACTAAATACAATCTTTAAATAGAAATACTTAAAATTCGGCATTACAAGTTTTTAAGCTAAAAGTACAACTAATTAAAATATATTTACTAACGTTAATAAACTAGTCAATAAATACTATTAATGCAGTTATTAAAACACCCCTTAAATAAGAAATACAAATTATCAAGCATATTGTACAACTAACTTAAACACAATTCTTACATTAAATGTCACTAATACAAATAATAAAGCACATTATACAAACTAGCAGGGTCATCGCGTGATGCAGCTACGGGCACCATGTAATTTATTTTTTTCGATTAACAATTTATTTTATTTGTACGTTTTTTGGTAATATCTTTACTGATTAGTTTTTTATGGCAAAAGTTTGATGAAATTTTACTTTGTTTGTATTATTTTATTTATTATTTATTTTATGTTTTTGTTTAGTAGTTTGCTTGGTTTGTAAAATATGTGAACATATTTTAGTTTATTATGTTCTTTTTGACAATAGTTTGACGGATATCAAAAATTTCGTTTAGCTCGTGTCCGTTAGGGCTTGAGCCCGTTTGACCTGTGCCCGTTCGGGCTCGAGCCCATTTGAACCATTGCCCGTTCGGGCTTAAAAATTTGTATAATATGCTTTATTATTTGTATTAGTGACATTTAATGCAGTAATTGTGTTTAAGTTGGTTGTACAATATGCTTGATAATTTGTATTTCTTATGTAAGGAATGTTTTAATAAGTGTATTAATTGTATTTATTGACTATTTAATTAATTGTATTTAATATACATAATGATCAATTTTAAGTCATTAATTTTCAATTTTAAGTCATTAATTTTAAATTTTAATGGCAAAAACAAAGTGGTGTGTACTTTAAGCTTCTAAACTTGTAAATGTCTAATTATATTTCATTTATGGTATTAATTGTCTAATTGTGTTTGAATCACTTGTACTTTCAGCTTCTAAACTTGTAAGGCTTAATTTTAAACATTCTAATTATAGTAGTCATTTATGCATTATAAGATAGTTAGATATTCAAGCCCGAATGAACAACGGGCCAAATGGGCTCGAGCCTGAATGGGCACGGACCAAACGGGCTCGATCCCGAACGAGCACGGGCTCGAGCCCGAAAAGTTTACAACTCTTAGCTATCACTTTTTCCTTTTGATGTCGTTAACATTTATTTTAAGGTACCCGCCGCTGTAACGCGCGGTTACCCTACTAGTCATATTTAAGATATTTTGTGTCCACATATTGCTTTCCTTCCAAACAATCACTAGATATTCACTATATTATACTCAGAGTGTGTTTGGTAGAAGGTTTTGGGGTGAAGAATAAGTAAGGTAATGAAAAAAGGTGTTTGGTTAACTATAATGCATTGATCCACTATTTAATAGTGAGTAATGGGTCATTCCCAAATAATTGGAGAGAATGGATTCCTTTCTCTTTCTATTTCTTTAGCATTATCATTGTTTTTCCCTTTCCTATTATCAGGTTTGAGCCAAACACACTCTCACTGTATCACAATAAGCAATTATTATATAAACATTCTATTCTTTTTACAAAGGGAATGCAAGGATGTTTTTGGTAAGTCGTCCTAAGATGTGATGCATGCATATGTGATAATGTAAATAAGTTTAAGGCCACTAAAGTAATTACGTAACTAATTACCTAGAGTTAGGCATTTAAACTAATTGCTTTGCTCGTAGATATAAGTTAGGCCACTAAAACGAATTATTTTGGTTTGAACTAATTATCTTAACACCTAACAATTGCTCGCAGTAATGATTAGCGACAAAATAGACAAACCACACTCTAAAATTTTAAACCGTGATGTGTATACATTATACAATGTGTGTCATAAAGATTAAAAATGAAAACTAACAAATAACTAAATCAACTCATTTATCCACCAAATTAGTCGTGAATCAAAAATTAAAACTCATTTTTGTTTAGACTTTAAACTAATTAACTAATACCTAATGTAATGATTAGTGACAAATTTTACAGTTTACTTTAACATTTTTAACCTTAGGGTGTATATTTTTTGGGTAAAAGGCCAAAAAGACTCGGTAAATATATTACTCCAAAAAATGTTTAAGTACAAAGGATATGGGAGAATCTCATATCTCAGCCCGTTACATAGGCGGAAAAGCTTACATAACAAGATACTTCATATTCTCTAAAAAAGAAAATAAACCACTACTTAAAAGATAACATTAGACTCCTATGAAAACAAAAGTACTTCCTACTAAGGCCTTTGAGCTTGATACCATACATATCATAAAAAGCATTCAAATTCCCTGAAAGATTATAGACCTGATCCGCATAGTCATCATAATCATTTTCACGATTATGACCACCACCAAATAGGTTCATCGACTCATCAAAAGTATTTACAACCTCCTCTTCATCACTGCCGGAATCAACAATCTCTCCCACCTTAGAGAATGAGTTAACCTCCTTACTAGAAGAAGTAGACGGAGAAAAAGAATAACTAGACTTACTAGCCGCGGCTTGCACTTCTCTTTCACAACACTCACAAGCGGTTCTTGTGATACATTACCAGTCTTTTGAGACCCATCCCATTAGCTCCTTTTTTATTACCCGGATAATCAACTTTTTAATAGGATGACCATCATCATCCAAAAGAGTAGCTTTCTCATCAATAAGTAGCTTTTTAAACTCCCCAATTTTCTCAACAATAAGAGTAGGACCAACTTCCTTAGCTTCCATTGTACTACCAGAATCCAACTCAGCCCCATCCTTAGCCATGGTAGCAGTAGGAATGCCACATTCATAAGTATCAATCATATTAAGGTCATCAAAAGGATTCGATGTAGCAATCTTCATCCCCTCGTACTAGCCACTTCAGTGGCCTTCTTCTTTGTAGCATTCACCTTCTTGAGCTCACGAGGAGGCGCTTTAGGTTGATAACGGAACTTATTACCTACAATTGTTTTAGTATATCCTCCTTTACCCGGTGCAATTTGGTTTCCACTCTTACCCTTTTGTTTATTATTGGCTGGTTGGAAACCATCACTATTCTTTTGCGTAGGTTGAACCGAAGGAGGAACAAATTTAGACAAGTATCCAAGGTATGACCCAAAAGTTTACACATGGCACACTGTGGCGGTTTCCACTCATATTCAACCCGAACATTTTTAATAGTAGAACCTTAGGGTGTATACAATGTGTGTATGCGTGTGTCAAATAAATTGAAATTCAAACAATATAACCAATAACCAAAACAACGCATTTATCCACCAAATACATGGTGGATCCGAAGTAAATTGATAGTTAAGCAATGGATGATTACAAAGGGAAGGCTACAATTGTTACTTTTTCTAAAGAGAAAAAATGCACATGAATATTTGATTCAATCAATTGGATGAAACTAAATAGCTATTGAGACTTATGCATTACAAGTGAAGTTGTGGTGGAGGTTTAAGGTACAGTTTCGTGCGTTGTTGTGTAGGGTTGTGAAGAGCATTCATGGTATTGATGGAGCATCGGGTAAGGGATGAGTATAGGACTATCGACCATATAGTGGGCGTGTTTGGGGTGATATCATGAGTGTGGGCGAGGAAACAGATCTCTTAGGTATGGGCTAGCTTTTCTTCTTCTTTTCGTCGTATAATCCGGGATGGAGTTGGTAATAAAGCTAGTAGTTTTATATACACTGTGAAATGTTACACTTACATGTAAATACACTTGAGTAATAAGTAATAACAGACGGATATACTCGAATAAAATGAAATGCAAATCGACATCCATATACATAGCTTTACAACATTAAACAAGGATTACATGCAATATATTTATATGATATGGTTATAAATCTTGCTCGCCCCAAGTGCCTCTTCCTTTGGCACATGACATTATGATCACCGCATCCAACACACAATAAAAAGTTGTCATCAATAAAATTTTATTAATATAAGGATAATATATCGGGTGGCCATTCAATTTTTAAGTTTCTCTCATGTAAGTTACTTATTTTTTAAAAGTAATCTATAGGCTAACAAATTACGTATTATGTTCATTTGCACCAATTCTAGTCAAATTTAATCCGGATAATTATCAAACGACAAAATGAACCCAACACTAACATATTAAACTAATACGAATGAAAAACCAGGAAATTTCAATTTTATCCTTATAAAGTACCTTTAATAATATAAATGCACACTTACATTAAAGGTATAATTAATATTTCATATCAAGCTTACATTCATATTGGTTGGATAAGTTATAGGTTGGTTTGTTATTTATATTTTATAATTTTCAGGCATAAATTTGGCCGGAATTGGTGTAAACGAAAACAAACATATAGTTGGGTGACTTATAAGTTCATTTCAATAAATGAGTGGCATATATGTTACGAGTTAAAAACTTGGGTGACCTTCATATACTTTATCCTTATTTATTATAATATATTTCTTTACAAAGTACTTGATATTTTGAAGTTAATATAGCACAATAAAAAATATAAAAAAAATGTACGGGATTTATTTTATTTAATATATATTTTTTTTGAGTGAGAACAATATATTAAAACCAAAAATAAAATGATTCAAACAAATGACATTCCTCTTCTCGATCGGCATTTCTCTTCTCTAAACAAGACGCATTTCTCTTCTCTAAACAAGACGATTAAGGAAAAGGAACCCTAACAAGAAAAGGAAAAACACAAACTACAAGCCAACCAACTAAACAGTAAGACTGGACTAACTTGCTAGCTTAAAGAGATAATAAACCGACCATTTTAATAACTTATGAGATTATTGATTTGATCTGATAAGATAGATTAATAAACTATGAGCTAACATTGATATGGTAATTCACTAAAAATGGGTTTATTATTAGCTTTCCAAAATATTTATAAGCACACAATTCTTTCATCAAATAACTGAATAAGCTAAACAAATTAAACATCCAATATTTAAATTAGACATACTTGCCGCAATCGGTTTTGGGGCTAAGATATGGAATGTTTACACGACATGTTACATCCATGCCAACGACCTGGCCAGCGGTGATATTGCGAAACTCAGCTTCATCATAAATACGCTCTAGGCAGGTACAAGTGTTGTTTATTTTTTGTATACCTTTTATTATAGGGAACACCACGAAAAAGAAAATCCCCTTTCACCAAGGTGATACCCATAAAACTCGCAAACATGTGCGAGATTTCCAAAGGTTGTTCAAGAATACATTGTTTCTTATTTTATAACTGATTTTTCTTTAAAGTTTTGAGATGTTTAGGTTGTTTTTGGTTTTTGGAGTGAAAAAATGATTTGAGTGGTGGACTTGAGTGGGTGTACAGGAAAAAAGATAGGAGGGAAAAGAGGTGGCCTTCTTAGCAACAATTTTAGTTACACTTAGTGACACTTTTGTTTGCAACACTTATATAAGTTGCATCATTTATAAAACTCTCTAATTCTAAAGTAAATTATCATATTTAAGATATTTTGTGTCCACATACAGTTTTCCTGCCAAACAATTATACTAGATATTATATAAAGATTAGGGAAAATATAATTGTAGCTAATTCCCTACAATATGTGCTACAAATTGTGGGTCCCTGACTTTTTTCTGTGAGTCCCTGATTCATTTTCTTATGTATTTTGATGGGCTATTGTAGCCAATTGGCCACAATAGTTATCCCCTAAAGATTATGTTCTTTTTACAAACGGAATGCAATAATGTTTTTGTTTAGTCGCCATGCATGCGTACGTGATAAAGTAAACAAGTTTAATTACCTATGAGTTAGGCATCGATCTAAACTAATTACCTACAAGTTAGGCCACTAAAAAGAATTATTTTAGTTTGAACTAAATACCTACAGTTGCTCGTAGTGATGATTAGCGACAAGTTAGACAAATCACATGATTTTTTTTGAACGGCATTGCATTAAACTAGCAAGAAGCTAGAGGAAACAAATTACAAGGATGAAGAAGACAAACCATTACAGGGGTCAATAAACCAATCTAACCAATTAAACGAAGCTTTCTTGTTCCTACTAGAAATCCATGTAAAGGATGAGAGCTTTATATCGTTGAATATGAGATCTTTGGAAGGCCGTTTTATAGAAAATGTCACCTTGTTTCTATAGCCCCATAAGTGCCATATAGCAGTATGAACCACCACATCAATATACTTCAATTGATTCGTAGCGATTGGGACCCGGTCCGCCAATGAAATCATGTCATCAACAGTGGTAATAGGTAGACCCGTGATCTTCCACCAAGAGAATATAGCTTTCCAAGTGTCGCTAGAAGCTTTGCAGTATATAAAGATGTGCTCTTCGGATTCTGTGTCACCATCGCAAACCGGACAATGAACTGTATCAAGATCGATACCCCGACAATCTAGGTTAAGCCTTGTAGGGATTCTTCTATGCCTAACACGCCAAGCTAAGATGTTTACCTTTGTGGGTAAAATCTTATTCCATCTCGTAGGTTGCAGGTTTGAAGAATATGAATTAAGGGTAATGAGCTTTTGCATACACTTTGTTGTGAACGATCTTGAATCCCCATATGTGAATTCCCAGATGTCTTCGTTGGCATTTAGGTGGAGATTCACTATCAGGTTAGTTAGAATCATGAGTTCCTCGCGTTCTGCTAATGTATAAGGCCTTCTTCTCTAGGCCCAGATAAACGATAACCCAACTGGATTGGGAAAGGAGTTGGGAGGATTAGTTTGGCCCATTCTTGTACATATTACAGGGGAGGAAGTCGCAGGACCAATGATAGAAACAAGGGGATGATGTGATGCAGCAATGTTTCTTTCATAAACCATACAATTCGGGTTTGATTTCAACCGAGGGAAAAAAGCATGTAAAGGCACCCCTCCTAGCCAATTATCATGCCAAAATCTAGTATTTTGACCATTGCCCACTTTTTTCTTGAAGATCATTGGAAGATCAATTCCAATGAGGTTCATGTCAGTTTTGAGCTTTATGATTCTTGACCAAGGACTTGATGATGCACTACTATTGGAGTTCTCTAGTAGACCTCCCGAGACCCCATGTATAGACTGAATTACTTTGCACCAAAGAGCATAATCTTCGGTACGAAATCTCCACCACCATTTGGCCAACAAAGAATGATTACTAGTTGAAAGTCTACTAATACCAATGCTACCTTTGTTACGAGGAGAAATAACTTTTTCCTAAGCAATCCAAGAAATTTTCTTTACATCCGAAAACCCATCCCAAAAGAACTTCCTACGGATGCTTTCAAGCTTGCTAATGACCTTTTTGGGGGCCTTAAAAATAGAGAAGTAGTAAACCCCTAGGCTACCAAGGATGGACCGGATGAGAGTGAGACGTCCACCAAAGGAAAGTATGTTTGCTTTCCACTTAGAGAGTCTTTTTTGAAACCGTTCAACAAGAGGTTTCCAATTCGAGCATCTTGACATTTTGGCACCAATCGGGAGCCCCAAGTAAGTACAAGGAAGATGAGAGGCAAGACACCCAATCGAAGAGGCAAATGAGTTAAGCTCCATATCTGAGACCCCAATTCCAAATAATCTGCTCTTATTGAAATTAACTTTAAGCCCGGATGCTAGATGGAAACAAGTAAGAATTCTAGACAAATTCTTTATGTTAGGAAGAGACCATTCCCCTAAGAAGAGAGCATCATCTGTGACAACTGGCAATTTAGGGAAACAATTTACAAAACCGCATTACTTTAAAATTAATGACTTTTAGAATATTGAAAAGTTTACTCGTAATGAGATTTGTAAACGTTGGAATGTGATTTTTTTTAACCGTACGTTATTTATGGAATTTGAATTTGAATTATTGTTTTGGTATGGAATATTCGTGGTGATTCATTTTGAGATATTTATTTGGCACTACATTGACTCCGGCACTAGGATAACCTAACAAAAAGTTTAATATTCTGAATGACTGATTCGGGTTGATATATTTTTGGAACGTATTATGGTATTTTAAATTTTTGGGTTTGTGTTTGGTTCGAGAGAGTCGGTTTATTTTAAATAAGTTTCGGGTTTGGTCCGCGTTATTTACATCGGGTTACCTCACCCACCTTTATAATAATAGTCTCATTATTATTATTATCATTTTAATAAAAATTCATTTTTTTTCCTTTGTGGGCTTGAGGGCCGGTTTTAACCCCCCACAACACAAACACAAACATAAACATACAAACAACCCAACACTCTCACCATTTCATCTCTCTCTCTAATATATCAACAACACCATCACCAAACCCTAGCCACCAAGGGGCTGCCGCCGCAAACACAGCTCCACCGCCGTTCCACCATCAACACCACCACCACCAATCAACTCCCTATCTCATTTCCTTCTCGATCTACTATCACACGCGCCTAAATACCCCCCAAATCACCACGTTAGATCACAAAAATCATCATTTTCTTATTGTTTTTGAGGTTTATCACGTTTTTGTCTTGGAAAATCGAAGGTGAGACGAGTTCTTACTCGTGTTTTTGGCGAAATCGTGACCTAGGGTCACGAAATTAAATCTTTCTTGTGGGTTTTGGTTATACACATGTAAATCAAGTGGGGTTTTAAAGGAAATATAAGGATTTGATGGTTTGGTATCTTTGGGTGTCGATTTGCTCACGTTTGGTGCTCGATCTTGATGTTGGGTCGCGTTTGGACATGGGTATGGCTCATTAGAGCTTAACCGAGACCCCATGGTCTCGGTGTGGTGCTATCTTTGGCTCGTTTGGGGTGCCTAATGTGACCCTTGGTCTGGTTATTTTGATTCTTGGCTAGATTGATACCGATTTGATGATTGTTGACGTTGTTTGTGTGTCGCGACCCAATGTGGTCTGTTTGGAAGCTTGGGTATGCTCGTATGAGCTTATGACAAGACCTAAGGTGGTCTTGGGTTCGAGTCTTTTGACTCGTGGTTATGGTCGAGACCCAAGTGGGACTTTTGGCTCAGGTTTGGCTTGGTAAACCAACCCGGGATTAGTTATATGTATGTTCTCTTGTTGTGATTCATGTTATTGTCTTTTTGGACCCATTGTGATACTTGGATTGCGGTCATATATTATTGTTGAATGTATGACTATTATTTTGGAGTTGTGTTGACGAAATGGTATTGGGGACCGATTGTGAGACGGTCAATTAGATGACGGAGATAGGTTAGTCGGGTGCCGTAGTCGGACCCTATTGTAGTAGCATGTGATTGGGATTGATTTGAACGGAGTTGGATTACTTATTTATGACTTGGTTATTTATTTCTTGGACTTGGACAATGAGCCGAGGGTGATGACTCGGACATGTGACCAACTCATATGACTCGATAAATATTATAATCAAACATTACTAATAAAACTCGTGATAATATTATTGGTAATATAATCGTTTATATAAGTATATATAGACGTGAAAAACGTATATATATATATATATATATATATATATATATATATATATATATATATATATATATATATATATATATATATATATATATATATATAGTTTTGCGTTCATGTGGTGTACAAACTTAAAATAGATAAAATATGTACACATATGGACCGTTGGATCAACATTGATAGATTAGATCAAAATAAATACTATTAATTATTAAGATTTTTAGTATAAGGGTATTATAGGAATTTTGTTTTTCCCACTATCTGATCTTTTTAATTGCAATCCATATCTTAAAACAACTATAACTATCCCTTCTAAGCATTCTTCAATACTCGACCCAAAATAAACGCCCCACAATCCCTTCAAATTAGTTTTCAGGAATCAGTTTAATTCACCACAGTAATTAGATATGGCAAGTAGAGAGATTCATACGTTACTTATGATCAATTTCAATATAACCAGTTTAATTCACCGCACGACATCTTCATCCCAAAACCATCATAATCGAATTTACCACTATGTCGAATTCGCCTGATAATGATTCCATGCTAGGTATTGTTTTCTAAATCGTTATTCTTTTTTGATAGATGAGATCAAGTTGTGTGCTTGTATAGTTTTTAATTCATTGACCATGTAACCATATGTAGAATGTAGTCTCTGCATTTGTGTTATTGTATTGTTTATCAATTCATTGACCATGTAATCTTTTATTTTTATGGTTAAGACAATGGAAGGTGAGTAGAGATCATTGATATAGTGTATGTAGATTTTAAATTATGTATGTTTTTGTGTTTTTGCATAGAGTAGGATTGAATAGTTTATATGTAGATTTAATATAGTAATGATTAGTTTTGATATTACTTGCTTTTAGATAATAGTGACTTGTGATTATCAATGGATGTTTAGTGGTAATTCAATGTATCGTGTATAGCATGGGCTGAAGCCCCAAAAAACAATTATAAGAGTGTGTTTGGTTAAGTTTCTGGCTGAAGCATGATAAACAGCCTATTTTAAACAAGTCCTACACAATTATACATCTACCTTGAATGGCACTACCAGGCAAACATTCATTACCAATCTATTCAACTGATGCATACGTTTTTTACCTCAAACATTCATTACACAATTACACATTCATTACACAACTGATGCATACGTTTTTTACCTCATAAACACCCTATTTTAAACAAGACATACCTAGTTTGTGAAAGAATACCGTAATTAAGAACAAGAAAACCGCTCTTTGATATCACGTCACCCTATCGTTGTCGCGTATTATACATTGGTATGCTTTCATTTGGTATGTCAACCGCTTCTTTCTTTTCAGATGCGACACTCATCTAATTAGAGTTGATCAGGAGGTATCTAATATAAAATGTGTTTTCTAGTTACTTAGCTAGAGGAATGAATCAACTTGAGACATGTATGTGTTAGCCGTTTTTTTATATAAAAAAAAGACATGCATATGTGTTACATATATGGTTTATGTCTTGATCATTTTGCGTAGAAAAATAATTGTTGTAAAATGGAAATTAGTATATATTATATATATTGGCATGTGATTGTCGGAGAGAGCTCATTCCAGGAAAGTATTATCTAAAAGCAAGTAATAATCATGGGCTGAAGCCCCAAAAACAATTATATGAGTGTGTTTGGTTAAGTTTCTGGCTGAAGCCCAAGGTATTTACACAAAAGCTGGTCTATATATCTGTTTTGAGATATTCATTCAGTCAATTGATTGAACATATACTAACTTCAATTTTGTTTTTTGCTTTGTTGAGTGTATTGCCTTCTGTAACTATTTATTGTTTCTGTAAAAAAAATAGGGGTTGTCAATAGGTTTTTTAAGAAGTAGGCATTGAAATAGAATCTATTAGTCATTCATTTAAGTGTTTGCATATTTTACGAGTGTCGATAGGATCCATAGTTATTTTCTTAAGGTGTAACAGTTGGATCAATTTATTTTATTGTTTTTTACTTGATTAATACATAATGTTTATTTGATAGCAGATGAGCCATCAACTCCAAGATCAACTGATAATGTGCAAGACGTTGTTGTTGACGCTGAAAGTGTTCCACAAGCTGGGAGTTACCAACCAACCCCGCCAGGTAGTAAGTTTTGGATTCCTGAAGCTAAGAAAAAACCGGTGGAGGGAACTGAGTTTGATACAATTGAACAAGCTTTTACGTTTTACAAAGAATATGCGAGGGAAGGTGGTTTCGAAGTTAGGAGGGGTGGGCAGTCTAACCGGAAAAAAAAAGAAAATCCTGATTTAAAATACTTTTGTTGTTCTAAAGAAGGTGTGAAACAACCAAAGAAAGATAAGTCAAAGACGGATACATCATCATCTGATATCGCAGAAGTAGTAAAGGTGATTAAAAGAAGGAAACGAGCCTCCCAACGTTGTGGATGCAAAGCTCTACTTCGTCTTAGGAAGACCCCTGAAAATAAGTATGTTGTGTACACGTTTTTTGAAAAACATAACCACAGTTTGGTTCATGAAAATGATTACAAGTATCTTCGGGCTGCGAGGAAACTTACTTTTTCTAAACAACAGTTGTTGCGCCAGCTTTCCGAAGCTAATATTGGTCCCACAAGAGCTTGGAAAGTAATGACACACATGTATGGCGGGTTTGAAAACATCGGGGCTACAGATGTTGAGTGCAGGAACTATAGGCGTGGTTTGGATAATTTCATTGGTAATCGGGATGCGCAGATGGTTGTCGAGAAGCTGTTGAGTAGACAAGAGTTTTCCACCAACTTTTCTGTTGAATACAAGCAAGACAAGAAGGATAAAACATTGGTAGGGTTGTTCTGGGCAGATTCACAAGCGAAGCTGAATTATGCTCGTTTTGGTGATGTCGTCTCGTTTGATGCAACGTTTAGGTCAAACAGGTAAACTTTTACATCTATACATACTATATATTCTTCAATTACAATTTATTTAATGTTTTCCTTTTTTGCTAAATGTTGGCTTTTTATTTATACTAGAAATGATAGTATAGGGCAATTTAGTATGCAAAGTGTGTTTCTGTTGTGTGTTTGTTGCATCTTATGTATTATATGTTTTCCAACTTGTGTTTTTCGTACATTAAATTATTGTTTGCTGCAACTAGTGTGTTTGAT
This sequence comes from Artemisia argyi, assembly GCA_030686995.1. Lineage (NCBI taxonomy): Eukaryota > Viridiplantae > Streptophyta > Magnoliopsida > Asterales > Asteraceae > Artemisia > Artemisia argyi. The sequence goes on from CM060682.1 coordinate 19,530,306, forward strand.
GCTTTGCATATTTGTGGTAACATCATTGAACTGATGTGCACAGCTAGCCATATTTTTTAACCCATGAAATTTTAATTATTATGGTATCTTTGGACTGCCCATGCACTTTTTAACATCCTGTGTAATGTATTGCATCAGTAATTGTGTATGCACAAGCCACTAAACAATAAAAAAGATTAAACAAAAAAACCATTAAGGACATATTGAACTTACTTAACTGTTACCCTTCTGTATCGGTTACCCTGCTGTACCTTGGTTTTGTTTGACTTTGGTTATTTCTTTTAGAATATGTTAGTGGTCATGAACGTGCGAATGATCAGGTCCAAAGGGGCATTGTATAGGCACTGTTCTTCATTCGATAGTGTATCGGTTACCCTCCTGCTTATTATATTTTTTTTGACATACGTACTTGCTTTTGCCGGCATATAGGTACAACATGCTTTTGGTTCCTTTTACAGGCATCGATAATCACAATCGATGAATTCTCTTTGGTGCTGCTTTACTAGCAAGTGAAGCAGCCAAGCGGTATACTTGGCTATTGAAAAGGTTTAAGAAAATATTTGGTAATGCGCCAAAGGTAGTCGTAACTGACCAAGACCCCACAATGAAGATTGCCATAGAAAAAATATTTCCTGATTCAAGGCATCGCTTATGCATGTGGCACACAATGCAAAAACTCAGTGGAAAGGTATTATTTTAGTCAATATATAAGTATAGATCAGTTCACTTATTTCCTGATGTTATTTCCTGATGAACATCATATTAATTATTTTTTTGGCAACTTGTTTTAGGTCGGCCCAGATTTATGTAGCAAAGACGATTTCAAGCAACGCTTATGTGATATTGTCTGGACTGACAAAATCGATCCTGGTGTGTTTAAGTCAGAATGGGAATCTATCATGAACGACTACAATTTGAATGAAAACAACTGTTGAATGATATGTTTGAAATGCGAACTAAATAGATCCCCGCATACTTCCGTCATGAACCCATGTCTGGCCTTATGCGCACCACATCTAGGTCCGAGAGTGAAAACCACTTTCTTGGTCAAATTACTAACCCGTACTTGAGTTTGATTGAATTCCTTAGCCATTATTATACTGCAATTGATTCACAAAGATACATATATGGCAAGAATATACATGATTCAAACTACAAGACTCCTGATTTAAAAACTCATTTGGTAATTGAAAGGGAAGCCGCTGATTTCTACACACACACAATTTTTTATGATGTTCAAGAAGAGATTTGGTCATCGTTGATGCATTGTTGTTCACTTAGCGTCCAAGAAACAGATTCTTATTCTACGTTTGTGATTCGGGACACAGACGCCGACTACAGAATCAAGGGTTCATGGGTGCAAGCTAAGTATGAGGTATCAATACACATCAAACACTATATATTGTCTACTTTACCAATTTTATCTTAACTGACTATTGATCTAATTGTGTACTTTTTCTTTTTAATCCTTTATCCAGGTTAAGTTCGTACGTGATCCATGCTCTACTCAGTGCACTTGTTTAAGGTACGAATGTTACAGTTTATTGTGTCGTCACATTTTTTACGTGCTCCGTATGTCCAGGGTGTTCCACTTCCCAAAACAATACATGCATAATAGATGGTCAAAGCATGCTATGATTCACACATCTGTTGATGCTAATAAAGCCTCTCCAAGCTCAACAAATTCAGATTGCGGACTAGATGCTACAGTAAGAGATATTTACAGCAATGTTGAAGAATCGCTACATCATTTGGTTGGTGACATTCAGAAGCTTCACATATATAGGGACGACCAAACAGAATTGATGAAAAAAGTAAAAATGGATGTTCCTAACCCTCCTAAGCTGAACACGAATGAAGCTTATGCAAGAACGCTTGGCGTAACTGAGCCTGCAGAGTTGACTATTTTTCCCCTACAGGTATTAATAATAAGGGTCATGTGATGCGCACAAGGCGCAAATCAAAGAGCGAAATTGCAATGGAACTAGGCGACAAGCCAATGCGAATGTGCAAAACTTGTGGCAAGTTGGCTAGGCATGATTCTAGGAATTGTCCCATGAAGAAGAAGGGCCTTCAAGACGAGGCCGAGGAGCAGTTCATGGATGATAGTGATTAGTTTCTCTATTCGTTGCTACATGTTTCCGACAGTTTGATTATTTAAAAACTTCTTGTTATGTTACACTTATCAATAAGTACTTTTCTAGTTTACCTTTCTATCGGTTGTTCGAAACTTACTTTGTTTAATAACAACTGATTATTATTCTGTCATAACAGTTGTTGGGCTGCAAAAGTTGTCGAGTGTCTGACAATATTACATGTATTAAGTGGTTTGTTTGATTGCTTAAAAAAATTGTTTGGTTGATACATGTGACTCTAGTTGTTTTTCCACATTATTAGCTGCTTTTATTCCTTTTCAATATAATGCGCAAATCCTTAATGATTTGCCACCTTATTAGCCATTACTCTTTTTATTTTTGTATCATTCCTTTTTTAAAATTTCGTTACTTATTAGAATCAAATCCCACTATAATGACTTATCGAGTTATACGGGGTTGTGGTCATTTAAGTCCAAGTGGACTTTGTTCTATTATGTGACTTTTGTGTTGTCACGGATATATGACGATTAATATATCCATTTTCTATAACTACGTAACTTATTTAATTGACGGGTTAAATAGGGTTTATTTAGCTATAGAAAATGAGTATATTATTGGGCATCATATCCTACGATGCCCATAGGTTATGGTACGTGTATTGGAATAACGAGTTACTAAATATCTCGTAGAATTGGCTAAATTGACGAATTTAGCAAATTGGACGATATATATAGGGAATTTATTTGACTACGATACTTACCATATAGTATTCTTTGTGCTATGTGATTTAGGTTGGGTATAATCTTAGAGTAATGTATTACGTAAATAAATATGGAGGATTACCAAATCGATGGATTTGATAAACTTCGATGATTTATTTAAATAATATATTGGACTAATATTAGACCTATAGATTGTTTATTATTCCTCATCGTTGTGACTTCTTGGTTTGAGTTGTGTCGACCCACCACCTGTATGGATACCAAACGTCAAACTCCAAATTATTATGAGGATAATTCAAGAAATGGATTTTTAGAAAGTAAAATGGATTACGTTCGGGATTAGGAATATTTGATTTTGAGGAAATGATTATGAACGCGTTTGATATTGTTAGGAAGTGCCGAGTCTATAGTTGCCGTTATTTGAGTTGCTTTACGTCTTTCATCTATCGATTTCTTTTGCGGATTGCTGGACTTGAGGTGAGTAATAGCCCCACTTTACTCTTGAACTTTGTTTTCAATACTTGGGGTGAGAAACGTGCAAATGTTTTATGTGGACTATTATCGCTTCGTTTATTTTTAAAACCTGCTATGCTTATAGAACTAGGTAGGATTTAGAGCGAGGCCTAGTCCCGAACTAGGTAAGCTATTGTTTGGTTGTTGAGCGAGGCCTAGTCCCGAACTAGGTAAGCTATTGTTTGGTTGTCGAGCGAGGCCTAGTCCTAAACTAGGTAAGCTATTGATCGGTTGTTGAGCGAGGCCTAGTCCCGAACTAGGTAAGCTATTGGATTGGTTATAGAGCAAGGCCTAGACATGATCTAGGTAAGCTATTGATTGGATTGATTTGAGCTATAGCGTGCACCTATCGGGTTGATTTGATTTGGTTAGTTCATTTTGGTTGGATGATTGAGGCCTAGTCTAGCTAGCAAGGGTTTTGCGTATATATCCACTTGATTTTGTTATGAATTGAAACCTATGATCTCACCAGCGAAAGCTGACTTTTAGCGCCTTTTCTCAGGTAATTAAGTGATGCCCTTGGATGCTTGGATTGGAGGCTTGGCTATGGAACCTGGTTATGGATCAATTTTCTAAAACTCTGATAAATAATTGTGGACCTATATTTATTTTCTTTAGGGCCTGACTTTGATTGAATTTGGGATAAAGGTAAACTTTAAAACCCCGCGTGGTTGTATTTTTCTCTTGTTTACTTTATCTCGTTCTTTTATGTCTTGTGTTGGATACCATGTTGATATAAATAATGTTTAAAAATGTTATTAATATCTCTCAATAAACTTATGTTTTGATAATCACAAAACTCAAATCAAATTAAGTCAAGATTAAGACATAAACAAGTATTTGGTAACAAATATTTACCTGTACATCTAATATCACTTAAGGTATGCATAAACTAGGCATCTTATGCATTACATGATCAAAGGAAACCTTGTCTTAAGACATAACTTTTTATAAAATGATATTAACATTTTATATATATTTGTAAATCATTTTTGGTATTGTCATTAAACTACCAAGATATGATTTCAAATTTCCAACAAAAAAGGGCAAATTTTATCCAGAAAAACTTTTCCAACGTTCAGGAGGGCGGCTCCCTTAATTTTACTAGGCGGCCCCCTTAATCATTAAGGGGACCGCCCCCTAATTAAGGGGACCGGCACGCTCCAGAACAGTGTTTTCTGGCCCTATAAATATTGGATCATTTCACATATTTTTCTCACCTTTTTGCACTATAAACTTTCTGATCCAACCTCCATTTCTAGATCTAAAATCATTTGATCGTATAATTCATAAGTCTTTATTTCCAAGTGATCCAAAGCTTCATCCACTCAAGTGCAAGAAGAAGAACACTCCTCTACATCCATCTAATTGTAGTAGTGTTGTGATTAGCTAGTTTCATATTGTAGTAGTGTTAGATATTTGTAAAAGTGTTGTGTGAATTTGTTGATTGTAGAAACTAGGTGTGTTGTAAAGTAGTTTAGTAGTTGTGACTTAGTTGTGCATAGAAGAAGGTGTGAAGTTGACAAGGTGTGAAGTCTTGAAGAAGGTGTGAAGAAGGTGTGAAGCCTTGAAGAAGTTGTGAGATTGGTTCTAGCTACGATTAGAACTCGACATTTTGCTTAGTGTCGTTAACTTGTGTAAGCCAAGGTGTGTAACATTTTGCTTAGTGTCGTTAACTCGTGTAAGCCAAGGTGTGTAAGGTTTCTCCACCATAAGGAGTTTGTTGACATAGTGAAGAAAACTCTCGAGTGTGGTACTTGGGGAGTGGAGTAGGGCAAAGAAGGTGTCCTTGTAGCCGAACCACTATAAATTCGCGTGTTGTGGTTTGATATTTCTAACTCTATCTTTTCTTCATTACATTTCAATACTTTCATTATTAGATTAGAATTGCTTATATTGGTTGTCACTTGAATTCACTTGAGATCGAATCGAAAGTTTTTAATAAGCTTCAAAATATTTTGGTAATAAATTTAAAAAGGATGTAAAACTATTCAACCCCCCTTCTAGTTTTCCACAATTGGTATCAGAGCCACGTCTAGCAAGATCTTTAAAATATATTGTATTTTAAAACTTATAACGATCTATGAAATCTGAAAAATATTTAGAAGGTCAATCTATGCAAAGACCACCACTATTTGAAAGTGATGGATTTTTATATTGGAAAAATCGATGCGAAACTTATGTGAAGTCAAAAGATCTAGATCTTTGGCATGTTATTACTAATGGTGATTTTTTACCTATTCAAAATAATCCCGAAACAAAGGCAGATGAAATCGTACCTTTTGAAAAACAAAATGATGATTTAAAAAGAAAACTTGCTAAAAATAATGAAGCAAAAATGGTTATTTATAATGCGCTACCACATAAGAGTACGAAATGATCTTTATGTGTGAAACCGCAAAAGAAATTTAGAACTCTTTACTAATAACTCACCAAGGTAATAGTCAAGTCAAAGATAATAAGATAGATCTACTTGTTCAACAATATGAGCAATTCACGATTCCGGAAGAGGAATCAATTGATAATGCTTTTACTAGATTTAACACTATCATCACAAGTTTAAAAGCACTTGATGAGAATTTTTCTAGTAAAAATTTTGTTAGGAAGTTTCTTAGGGCTCTTCATCCAAAATGGCGAGCTAAAGTGACGGCTATTGAAGAATCAAAGAATTTGTCAACATTGCAACTTGATGAATTAATTGGAAATCTAAAAGTTTACAAAGTTATCATTAAGAAGATAGCTCATCTTCCGAAATGGTCAAAGAAAAACGAGAGCAAAGCAAGTCAATCGCCTTGAAAGCTAGAAAGGAATCTAGTATCGAAGATAGCTCATCTTCCGAAAGTGATGACGAAGAATACGCCATGGCCGTAAGAGATTTCAAGAAATTCTTCAAAAGGCGAGGAAGATTCGTAAGACAACCGCATGATGAAAAGAAAACATTTCAAAAGAGTAAGGATGACAAGAACAACAAGATTGAAAGGAAATGTTTCAAGTGTGGTGATCCAAATCACCTCATTGGAAAATGTCCAATGATGACAAGAGATCAAAATCAAAGAGCTTTTGTTGGAGGCGCTTGGAGTGATAGTGATGAAGATGAGAAAGAAACGACAAAAGAAGAGAAGTGTCTTATGGCGAATACATCAAATGAGGTACGTTCCGAAACCGAATATTTTAGTGATAAACGCTTATCATTAGATGAAAAAGACTTAGATAATGAATATAATAGGCTATGCAAATTAGGACAACTAGTAATGGCCAAAAACAAATCACTAAAATACATAAACAATCAATTGGAAAATGAAGTACTAGAACTAAAAATTAAAATACATCAACTTGAAAAAGGTAAAGAAATTTTTGAAGAATGTAAATCATGTCAAGAGCTTAAAGGTGAAAACGAAATACTTAGGGAAGAAATTCGCAAACTTGATAAATTTGAAAATAGTAGTCACTCACTTAGTAAAATAATAAGTATTCAAAGAACATCCGGAGATAAAACCGGTTTAGGATTTAATTCAAATGAAGCTTCAACAAGTGAGATTAAAAATGTCAAATTCGAAAATGAACCTAATGAACAAAAACCTCTAAAATCTAATCATAAGTATATACTTATTAATGATAGAAAAATACCTCTTGCCAACAATGAAGAAGTAAAATCTTTTTATAAACCGTCTTTGAAAAACGAGGTAGGATCTTCTAAATCTAAGACAAGATCTAAAACACCACCACCTATAAAATCAAATAATCCTAATCCTAGGTCTAAAACACCTCAACCAAGAAGAAACCAAAATAGGCAAAACTATAATAACAATAGTAATCAAATGTGGAACTACCAACAAAGCTACAATCCTTGGGGTATACTACCACCTTTCATGCATCCTAGTCAAATGTTAAACATGTTTGGACAAAACAACTTTTGACCAAAGAGACAATGGGGATCGAATAGCTAGATGAACATTCCTTGAGGCAATCTTGAAGTTTCTCTTAACATAGACTTTTTCAAAGTCTCTATGTCATCTTGATGATTTTTTTGAAGACCACCGGGTACGCCATTCTTTCATAACTCATTGCCATGCTTAAGATAAATATGCTTTATTTGATTACGTTGTTTGCATAGATATAGCTTGCTATTTCCCTCTATTTGTTCGATCATATATATACTTATATATATATATATATATATATATATATATATATATATATATATATATATATATATATATATATATATACTCTTATACTTAGTATATTAAATATATATATATATATATATATATATACATACTTACTTGCACATAACCTAGATACGTCATTAGTTGACTTTCTAGAACTCCAGGAAATTGTTCATTATCGAACCCTTTCCTTCCCCCTCGCGTTATTCTATCAAGTCCTCTTTTAGAAGACTCATGATGATGAAGGGATATGAGTCAAGTGGACTTTTGTCATGCAAGAACGCCTTCGCACGTGAACACTATGGATGAAACAAACTCCTTTCGCCGACTATATTTTATCTCCGCTATTATCTTTCAAACCTCACCCATCAACCCATCCTTTACTCACATTTATACTTATATACATATATACACTTATTCACATATTCCCGAACACACCTCAAACCCCTCATCAACTTAACACTTTGATCATTTTATCCAAAATTGTCAAAGGTACATTTTAATTATCGAAACGGTAATTAAAAATTGTTATGTATTTTATCATCGTGCCAATAAACGTTTACGTAATTTTGATATATTATAAATCTAATTATATACGTATAAGTATATTTGTTCCAGAAACTAATTCCGCGAAAATTCAAAAATTTCGCGGCCCCCTTAAAGATTAAGGGGACCAGCTTGTTATCGAGGGCGGTCCCCTTAATGTTTAAGGGGACCGGCCATCTGACACTCCCAAATCCGTTTTCCACCTTATTTCCATTCCCAAACACTCCATTTGCTCATATATTTCTTCCCCACCACTGCTGAGTACGAACCAAAACACCCAAAACCATCAAAATCCTCCACCATATCACCAATCCGGGGTTGTTTCGCAAGGGGCAAACGCTAACCAAACATATAACAACATCTTTTGTAAGTTTTCCAACATGCATTTCATCACATTTCATTCAATTTGGTGTCTAATCAATAATTAGGCATTTTATTAAAATTTATTTTAATTCAAATTTTAGTGAAATAGAAGCTAGGAATTGAACTACCAAATGCTTCCCATAGGATTAGGATGATGTATTGCAACTCAAATTTAGTATAACATATCATTTTCTCAAAATCATTAGTCGCCCATAAACCCTTGTTGAATTTTATTTTTCAAAAGGCACATTGTTGATATAACTCTTAAAATCTATTTAAAACCAACTACATTACATTGTTTTAATGTTATAAACAATCAAAACATACTTTTCAATTCGTTATAAAATGGTTCATGAAGACAACATGGGCGTTTGGTTCATGAACAAACTATAACTATATGTGGTTATTTGAAACTTAAAACTAGCTCATAAAATTTGTTAATACTACTAGAATCAATAGATGTCATCAAGATATATAATCAATATATATATATATATATATATTGATGTTTTAGGATAATTTTATCTAGTTAAGGGAGCGTTTGGTTTATCTCGAAAAAGATATTTTTGAAAACTAAAATTCGCATTTTAATCTTTTAAACAAGCTTATGTTGTGTCAAACTCTTATGAAATGGAAGATATGTAATCTAATATATATCTAGCCTTACTTCGAAATGAATTATGATATCATACTCTTTGACGTCATATATTCTAAACGAGTTTAAAATCAAAAATACAAGGAACATTGTGAAACTACTTCATAGAATATTTTTTTTGTGTCGAAGTAGAATTTCGTTCCACAAATATTGCATATATATATATATATATATATATATATATATATATATATATATATATATATATATATATATATATATATACATATATATATATATATATATATATATATATATATATATATATATATATATATATATATATATATATGCATGATAGTTGTTTTTATAATTACTTTTATTTTTGTTGTTATATTGTTTAGGCGAAAATGCCTAAGACCACGGTTGGTGATGTCTCCAAAACCAAACAATACATTCCAAATGTCTCTTCTACTCCCGGCATGTCTCCTTCAGTTGCATGTTTCTATCGTCCTATTGAAAATAGAAACATTCGCGAAGGAAGAATTGTCGATCCATCGTTCTATGAATCTGATCAAACCAAACGAATGTTCTCCAATATTCGTTTTGAATGTCTTTTCCAAATCAACGAACCAATCATTCCTCGTTTTATCCTCAACTTCTATAGCCAAGTGACGGTGCAAACCGATCCCTATGGTCATCTCCTCATTTCCTTCATGATTCAAAATCAATTCATCACTCTTACTCTTGCTCAATTTGGACAAATTCTTAGGATCCCATACAACGGCCAAGCCGTTTTCTCAAATGAATGAGATCTTTCCTCTCTTGAAAGAAATCTTCCTCAGGATGGCCCCTACTATTCTGAGATTCCTAGTCCTGAAGACATTCGTCGAATGCTTGAACTAGAACGTCGTACGACTAGTCGAGTAATCAAGTCGAAGAATGTCGATATTCATGCAAATCAAATCCTCCTCAAAGAGCTAAGCCAAGATATGAAAAAGTAGGAAGAACTCATTCGCGAGAATGTGTTTGGTACTGGTGGTCACCGTGATCATGTCACGGCGAGCATTGCCCTCATGTTGTATTGTGTTGTTGCTGAAGAGCAATACAATTTGGCTTATCTTTTTATTCATCGAATCATGTCCGCCAAAAACACCCCAAATGCAAATCTTGCTTATGGTATGTTCCTCACACGACTTTATCGTTATGTGATGGAACATTACCCACATCTTCAAAGAGATTACTACGTTCATATCCTTCCTACTTTGAATCAACTTACTCGTGTTCGTACTCGTCGTTCTCGAAGTGACAAAGGAAAATCTCGTGTTCCTTTGTATTCTAGGCCTCGTGGTTCTACATCTCATCGTGAGGATGATGACGATGAGGAGGAAAACACCTCACGTGTTAGTACTCCATCCCCCACGACCTTTGTTGAAAATCTTTCCGATATTGACGATACCGAGTATCAAGTTCCTCTTCCTCATGAACGTACCGATGAGCTTCTCTTCACTCGTCAAACGTCCATCAACAACCGTCAACAACAAATACATGAAGAACTTCGAGGAGGATTCAAATCCGTTGGGAAGATGTTTAGGAAGATGCTTGGAAAGAAGAAGAAGTAGAAGATATTGACGTATTGCTACTTGTTATTATTTGTTTCTATTAGACATTTGTATGATTTGCTATTTGTCCGATTTATTCGGAAATACTTGTGTTATTTCTTGTTTATCTCTTGAATGATATTTAGACTCTAACTATTATCATGCTACTATCTTAATGTTATGCTATGCTTCTTTTCAATATGAATTATAATATGTTAATTTGCATGCAAAATTTGGTTATATATATATGTTTATATATCATAATTCCTAGAGTATATACTTCTAATAGAGCTTGCTGGAAAAACACACTTGACAAATCACCAAATTCTGCAAATTTTGGGTTTCTGGTCGTCTGGGAAAACACCAGATGGGCGGCCCCCTTAATTCCCTAGGCGGTCCCCTTAATCATTAAGGGGGCCGACCTACAATTAAGGGGACCGGCCATCTGGAACTGGGTTCACTGTTTTCTTTTGCATCTTGTGAACCCTTTCTCTAGTATCAGCTACCATTTCCCATTTTAACCCAATTGATTTTAGAATCTCATTCAACCATTTCAAATACATACCTAAAACAACCATTTCCATACTATAAATTCCCTCCATAATCACCATTCTTCATCTCATCATTCATCATCTAAATCATCATGACTCCACCAAGCACCTCACACTCCAAAGCCTCCAAGAAACAAAAGCTTATGGTCATCCCCCCAAAACAACTCTTCATTGACTTAACAAATGAAGACAACAAAACCCCATCACCTCCACCCAAATGGTCATCCCCAAGTGCACCCAATGCACCATCTAAAACACCTTCCAATCATGGAACTTCCTCATCCTCCATACCCTCAACCTCATCAATCAATGACTACATCAACTCACACTTGTCACTACAAGTATCATCACCACTTCCTACACAAGAACCTATCTCCACCCATCTTACCATTTCACTTTCACCAATAACACCTCTTGATACTCATCTTTCATCTCCACCAATTACACCACCATTCTTTGCCAATCCCGTGCCTTGGAGTCTACTTGAATCCCATGGGGATACTTGTCTCTGTTGCATCCACAACCGCACCGTCATCTTTGGCCTTAGAGATGAAATTCAATATATGTTTTCATATATTGAACATTTGCTTACCAACCCACCACCACCACCAACTCCACCATCCTCTCCAATCATTCCTCCACCACAATTCTCACCCACTCCTCCACCATCACCATCATGCTCTCCAAATTAAGCATTTGATATGCTTAATAAATAAAGCCTCTACCACCCTTTTGCTTGCAAGCTCTATGAAGAACATGTACTCTTTGCATGATGATGTATTTTCCTAGTTGTTTATTTGTGTACTAGCTTTTCTACTTGTAATCCTTATTGCTACTTGTATGTTGTGTCTTGACACAACCATTTCTTTTATATGAATGCTTTCTTTCAACCATGCTTATTTTTTTTCTTATCACCTAATATATGTTTGCATGAATATACTTGTGCTTCTAATATTTTTGTGTTGCAAAGCATTCCATAGCTCGTTCTCTTGGTGCCCCCAAACGAGGGGGAGTACACATCAAGGGGGAGATAACTTCCCGTCAAATTTTCAAGTTTGAAAATTGTCGGCATAACCTTTTTGATTCTAAAAAAAGGGGGAGAAGTAAATATAAACTCACTAAAATACTTGTTTAAAAACTAATTTTTGAGTTAATGAGTTTAAGTTTTGTAATCATCAAAAAGGGGGAGATTGTTGATATAAATAATGTTTAAAAATGTTATTAATATCTCTCAATAAACCTATGTTTTGATAATCACAAAACTCAAATCAAATTAAGTCAAGATTAAGACATAAACAAGTATTTGGTAACAAATATTTACCTCTACATCTAATATCACTTAAGGTATGCATAAACTAAGCATCTTATGCATTACATGATCAAAGGAAACCTTGTCTTAAGACATAACTTTTTATAAAATGATATTAACATTTTATATATATTTGTAAATCATTTTTGGTATTGTCATATTAAACTACAAAGATATGATTTCAAATTTCCAACAAAAAAGGGCAAATTTTATCCAGAAAAACTTTTCCAACGTTCAGGAGGGTGATGCGTGGGAATCGCAACAGGCTTTACCTCTCGAGGGATCTCGAGAAGCTTACAACCCCCACCAGGCAGTGTACCTGATAGTTGTAGTATAGTATAGTGACAAGTACCGGGGGATTGATCGTTCAGCTTAGGAATAGTGTCGCTATGAGTTCCCATGATTGTTCCGCACTAAGATCACGTAGCTTACCACCGGCCGATTGGTCAATGGCTCGCCTCGTGGAGATGTCGATATGGTCATAAAAGATTTGGACTTGGAGCCAAAGATCTATGCCATGATGAGGGACTTTTTGGAGTAAGTCCTTGAAACGAGTCCATGCTTCATAAAGAGATTCATTTTGACGTTGTTGGAACATCAAGATGTCATTCCTAAGCTTAGTAGTTCTCCCCGGTGGGAAAAAATGAGCAAGGAAATGAGTGGTGAGATCATCCCATGTGGTGATGTATCCCGCGGGTAAACGCTCAAGCCATTGACTAGCTTGATCCCGTAGAGAGAATTGGAATAGGCGTAAACGGGTAGTCTCTCTAGTTTCAACACCTAGGTCTATGGAATCTACGATTTTTAGAAAGTCCTTAAGATGTTGGTTTGGATCTTCGGAACGAAGTCCATGGAATGCACATCCGCTTTGCACCAACCGGATGGTGTCGGATAGCAAGGGGGTCACATTGGCTCCGGTGAGCTCAATGGTGTTTCGGTAGCCTTGATGGCTAGGTCGGGAATACTCTCCTAAGGTTCGGGGCCTAAGGGGTTCCAGTGGTGGGTTTTGTTGTGGTGGGATGACGGGTTCAAAGATGTTACCACCTTCCATGATGTCGGATGGTAAAGAGTTACGAACAAAGGCACGAAGAAATAAGATAGACTAAAGAAGACCTAAAAATAAAAATAAAATCTTGCTAGAAAGGAATCTAGCAAGTAGACCTAATAAAAAGAAATCCTAACCTAGACAATAACTATTCCCCAGGCTGCGGCGCCAAAAACTTGATGCGTGGGAATCGCAACAGGCATTACCTCTCGAGGGATCTCGAGAAGCTTACAACCCCCACCAGGCAGTGTACCTGATCGTTGTAGTATAGTATAGTGACAAGTACCGGGGGATTGATCGTTCAGCTTAGGAATAGTGTCGCTAGGATTAGAAAGCCTAATTACTAGTTCTAAAGGTGAGGGATGATTATTTTTTGTATTTTTATGTTTTTATGAAAGCAAGTAAAATCTCGGGTTTTGAAAGAGTGGGCGGAATTAGTTGCTATTCAACTAACCCAAAGCTAAGATGCAATCAAAATAAAATACTAAAAATGAAATTAAACTAATTTATACTAAGGTTGTGAGCAGTAATTGGAGAAAATGTGTTTACTTAGACTTCATTACTTCCTAGATATCTTTTACACGTTAATTACTTGTTGTAATTGCATGGATGACGGATCGTATTCCTTAATACCATTCATGGGGTGGCATACATAACTCCCCAATTCTATGAGCTCTTATCTCCTCCTACACCATGACCCAACACAACTATAGGGATTGTAAACAGTGGCTCATGCATTAAATACAACCAATAAAGACCTAGTACGCCTCGGTTCATGTTTCTTAAGACGTTCAAGCATGTTACCATTTGGAGATCTGCCAGTTTTCTTAAGCCTAACATATAAAATCATTCATCCAAGAACAAGAATAAACAAGTAATCAACACATAATCAATATCTAGGTTTCATTAGATCTAAGCAAACACAAAGGAGATCTAGCCTAGCATAATGGAATTAAGACAAGAACTAGATATAGACAACCAACACATAGACATATTGATTGAATTAGAAGAACACTTATCTCAATTACAATGCAAGGTATCAAGGGTTTGGAACCCTTGAAAAACCTGTAAAAGTTGCACCAAATTCGTCTTTAGGGTTTCTCCAAAACTTCTCTCTTTTAAAGTAAAAAACTAGAAAACTATATATAGGAAAATCGAGGTGACGGCGTCAAGAGCAAGGGTGTGACGCCGTCATCTCGCCGCCAAATACTTCCCCGGACGGCCTTGATCTACTTATGACGGCCTATGTGACGCCGTCATCAACCACGGTATTTAATTCTTGGGACTTTGACGCCGTCAGGATGACTTTTGACGCCGTCATCAACTACGGTATTTTATTATTGATGTTTGACGCCGTCAGGGTATAACTCTTGACGCCGTCACCTACTGTTTCCAGCATGAAAAATTGAGACTTTGCCGTTTTCTTCACTTTTATGCTCCAAAAACGTCCAAAATGGCTTCTTTTCCAGAATTCACTCTCCAAGCACCTAAAATTACAAAAGAAACGATTTAGGGCAATATTTGATCAAATAATGATTGGTGATAGTGGTACGTTTAAGTTCACGATAGTCGATACTTCATCGCATACTTCTCTCGTCCTTCTTCATAAACAAACAAGAGCATCTAAAGAGAATCACCAAGGTTAAAATCATATTCCATCAGTTCCTTCAATCTCTCAACTTCTATGGCACCATGGTTTCTTCACTGATATCAGTTCAATGTCCACTCTACTTCTTAAGCAGGAAGGAGTACCAAAAGGTTCATCAGAGAATACCGGAAAATCTTCGTATGACAAAATATTTCCCAATAGTAGAACTTTCCAAGGGTTGATGATAATGGTTTTCAGGACAACTTGGTAATCACATGTGTTTGGGGTAGGTGTTTCCATAGTGACAGAAATTTTTGCAGATGTAGAGAGTCATCATAATGAAATAGAGTGAAGCAGATTTTTAAGGTCACATTTCAGATATGGTAGTCTATGGTATCTTCACGAATAGCCATTTAGTCCAAAAGACCGTACAATCAGACATCTCAAAGTCAAAGGATTCATAGAGTGAATACAGTCGTCAAATCATACAGATAGTTCATATATCAGAGTCAAGTACATGGTTCAACAAAAATGTTGGAATGGATAAACGAACAGTTCAATGTGTGGAAATTTCGTTTAGCTTCTTAGCATAAGTAGCAGGTAGGATGTGTATCATTGGTAATACGAATATCGTATAATCGTCAATTGTGAGAGGTACAGAATCTCAGTTATCAGCATCATCATGCTTAGTTAACAAATCCATATAGAGATAGTATTTACATCATACCCTTCCAAAGGAAACGGTTGGCAGAACAAGGTTCATCATTCAAAGAGAGGAAACAAACTTCTCATATTCGTGGTTCATAATTACCAAAATTCTCATAGGAGTAGTAATGGATCATACAGAGTTAAGTAGTATCGGATGATACATTCATACCCAGCATAAGTAATGAATTTACAGAATGTGTCGAACACATTGTGGTTAAATGACCTACGATGTGGTCGAAAAGGTGTCAAACAGCTTATCAAACAAATCGGAGGCGGAGATCAAAATCTAAAGGTGGAACTTAAATGTGTAAGGTATCCAGGTAGCTTTCCGAGGTATTCCCAACTTACTTGGTTACTAAGCTTAAGTTGCAAAACTTCTAACTTCTGAAGCAAAGGTCCTTATAAGGCTTATCTAAGAGCAAAGGCACGATCAGAGTGATACGGAAGCAAATGATACTTACATAATGTCTTAGTCTACCCATTCCTCACTGGTAATAACTTAGGTTCCTATGGGGAATCCTAATGTAAAGTTTCAAAGGTTGTCTTATGAGCGCCTACAGTGGAAACTTAGGGGTCCAAACTTCACAGGTCAAGGGTAAATGTATTACGAATCGCAGCCTGTGCTCTGATACCATAATTGTAACACCCCAACCCGACAAGGGTAAAGATATCACAACAATGGTTTCACATCAGATCATAATAAAGCATACAATTACAGTAATACAAAAGTTTCAAATAAGATTTAGGATCTACCAGGTTATCAAGTCCAGATTTGCTATCAAGTCTTCTAATCCAAGGGTACACTCTTTCCATAACCCAGCTTCCTACTAAAACCTGCCGCAGGAAAAGGAAATGCGGCTGAGCTTAAAAAGCCCAGTGAACAGATACATATACAAAGCAACGATAATGAAACAGAACTGAAATATAGTGCATTGGAGAAATAGAATAAAGAATAGATAAAAGAGTAATAGAATAGAAAGAAGAAAGGATAGTCATCTACCACGAGCCCAAAACTCAAAGTCAATCTCAACATCATAATCTCAAAGTCATAATCACACAATCAGAGGGGATACCTCTCAGGCAACCAGATAATATGAGGGGTGTCCTCATGTATCATAAGGGTGGAGTAGCTAGCTCCCAGAAATTTGTGAAAGGCGTGTATTGCACACAGCACCAGTCACCTCAAAGTCAACTCAAAGTCATAGTTAAATCCACTAAACAGATCAGATCTAGGATTGCAATCCATACGCCCCTTACTCAAAGTCAATCTCAAAGTCATATACTCAAAGTCATAATGGCCATAATAGTAATCATAAAAGGGACGGCGTGAGAAATCACTCACCCACGCATGAGTCATGCCAGTGGTGCATCACAGACATGCCTATGGTACCTCCATAGGTAGAAGAAACATAAATGGCTCGGGTATCAAACTAAGAGTCAGGTCTCAAAGTCATACAAAAGGTCATATAGCAAAAAGTGCATCTCAAGGTCATATCTCAAAGTCATCTCAAAATCATAATATCAGAAGTCATATCAATGGTTCAAATATCCAAGGTTCATTCCCAAAGATTCATTTCAAAAGATTCATTATTAAGTTTCGTAAGTTCAAAATAAAATGTGAAAAAGTTAAGAGAAAAATAGATTTAAAACTTTAATAGTCATTTACCCATTTCATCTCAAAGATCTCCCTTTTTAAACATTCTTCATAAAAGCCAATTAATCCTTCATTTAAAATGGTTTCGTTTCAAAATCATAGAGTGTCATTTCAAAACAGTTTCCTTCCATAACATCAAGTTATATTTTCAAAATGTTTTCATATCAAATTATCATAACAGATGAACCAGAGATATCGGATATTCAAGGGTCAGAAATCATAGCAACGAAATCAGATCAGAAGCTAACAAATCAAAGTTTAACAGAAATCAGAGGAAGTTCACAACAGAAGGAAACATAGCAATGGCTTGGGGAATCTTAACTGAATCGTAGCTCAAAATCATAATAGGAATATAGGAGCCTTTACTGAAAAGGCAGAGTATCCGTACCTTATTACGAAAGCACAAATAGAAACAAGCACAGAATAAGGAATAGCTCAAGATCTTTTCTTCTTCACACCTAGAGGAGAAAGGGGAATCATAATTCATTCTTAGATTCATGTCTTTCCATTTTAAGTAACTTTCCATTTTAAGCAGGTTTCCATAAATAGTAAGTTTCCACTTTTAGAAAGTTTCCATATTTAGAAAGTTGAATCATTATTAATGGAAATAAAGTATCTTTTAACCTTTTTACTCATTTGGTCCTTAGGGTTTCATAACTTTGCATTTTATACCCTTTACTTTCCAAAATTACACTTTAAACCTTTTAGTATTCAAAGTTACACATTAAACCCTTAACTTATCCATTTTACATAATGAGCACTCATTTTAAGATGTTATACGAATGGATACTCAAACTTTTATAATTTACACTTTAAGTCCCTCAAGTTATAAAAGTTACATATTTAACCCTTTAATTTATAATTTCAACTTTTAGTTATTACTAATTACATATTATGCCATTAAATTATCAAAATGACACATAACTCCCTGAATATATTAATTTACTCAAAACAGCTCCAAGTTTCTGAAAATTACATGTTTAGTCCCTCTCTTTTAATTATTTTCAAAACAAACCCTAATTAGGTCTAAAATACATTTTAATCTATTTAAATGCAAAACTTACACTTAGCACCCTCATTATATATTTTATTCGAATATTATACAGCCCACAATAAGTTCTAAAAATAACCCTTGAGTTTTAAAAGTTACAAAACTCACCCAAAACTTTTAACCAAATCGTATAAACCAAAAACAAAGGAATTAGAAACCCTAATCCTTCAAATCAATTCTCAATCATCATCTCATCATTAATATCATTAATTAACACCATTTCCAGCCCTAAACCAAAACCCTAGATCCCACGATTTTATTTTCTTCTTTTTCTTTTATTATAGCCGATTATTTACATGGTTCCAAAATAATTGTTTTAGGCCTTAAAAATTCGAACCAACATTTTTCGCAGGTTATTATGATGGTATAGAGTCTAAATAAAATAGGTTTCAAGCCTCAAAAATTCGGATTCATTTATTTAGGTTTTGTATACGTTTTTAGGGTTTTATTTACGAATATGATATAGAGCATGCATGGATCGATTCAACCATTTTATTTGATGTTTATAGGATGTAAGGGACCTGAGAAAAATACCAAACCAAGGCTTGAACGTGTGGAGAGGGCTGTATGATTTGTTGTATACGCGTATGGACAAAAACGAACCCAAAATGCTCACGACTTCACCAACAATCTTCCAACCTTGTAACCATTTTTCGTGGGTTGTATATGATGTAAGAATCACCAGAAAAATAAGAAATAATTTTTGTGGTGGTCGAATGAATCAAAACGAATTTACCTTGTTTATAGGGCTCGACAAAAGGAAAATTGTGCCACGATCGAACCAAGCTTCAACAATTCAAAAGGGTATTTTTCTTGGCTTCTTAGGATGATGATAGATCACAGAAAATTGCTTAGGAGTGTTGTGAATGTCGAATGGAGGCCAAGGAATTCTTTGTGTGTTTATTGGAAATCGGCAAAATTAGGGTTTGGGAGAAAATGATATGGGTTGACTTTTAAATGATGAATGCCGATCCTAGGGGAGGGCTTGGGCCAGGAATTTCGTGATTTTAGCTTGGGTAATTATCTCTTAATAATTATCTTCTCAATTTACCATATATATATCATTTAAATCAAAATAAAACTAATTAAAATACATTTTTACCTTAATCGGCCATATAGGGGCATTTTGGTAATTTATCCACTTGTATAAATGTTAAATGTAATAGTTAAAATTATTTGGATACATAACTTGTGCATTGTTTGAAGTCTGGGATTTATTTGGAGACTTTATAAGCTTTTAATTAAATTTTAAATATGTAGGGGCATTTTAGTCATTTCACAAGCTTTCAGATTTTAGGTGTTACAACTTCTTCCCCTCTAAAAAGAAAAATTTCGTCCTCGAAATTTGAAATCGCAAAGTTAGACGAAGTCGTAGTAAACCGCAAAAGGTCATTACAAACATTCTCACGCTCGGGGAGGTTCTTCCAAAAGATATTCAGACCAACTGGTTTCTCATGACTCGTAATTATTGTCAAAACAGTTTCAGATTTCTCAGAAAGGCATATCATACTGAATTTGAATCAAAAGGATAATGTACCAAACATAACGGATGATAATCGGATTGTAACACCCCCAATTCATGGATGCAGCGGAATTCGAACTGGGTGTTACTTGACGGCACAATAGTCACAATAATAGAAAACGAACTCCAATTGAGTCGTTTTAAAAGATTTATCATTCAAATTATATAAATATCAGAGATTACAAAATGAGGTCCCAGATGGTTCCATGTTTACAATTTAAATGAGTCTTGAATGATAATAAAATTTATAGCCCTCTTGAGTATCCGTGCCCTTCCGTGCCATCCTTGATCGTCATGAACCTGAAATACATGCTTGAGAGGTCAACACAAAGGTTGAGTGGAATTCGTAGAGTTTAGTTAAATCGTTTGAACACAATAATCGTAGTGTGAGCTATAGACTCACACTCATAGTTAGAAAACAAAATCGTTATTTATTTCACTAAGCTCATGCAACCAAAACATTAACATCGAACCAACAAAATTGGCATTATAGAAGCCCTATCGAGGTACTTTTGCCATTATACCGCTAAATCTCAAATATAGTGCATTTGTGTGAACTCATCGTTGTTCAACACAAATGGGATCCGTCAATCCCAATAGATCTATTCACAATATTCGCGCTCACTAAAGGTAGTGACTAATGGTTCATGATATAGGGACTTCGAACATGGCAATCGTTACTTAGTGATAATAAAACATCGTCGTGAAGCATACATTAGAAAGCATCGTGTTCGAGTAGAAAAATAATAGCATGTATTCCCCCCATGGGTTTGTAAAGTAGTTAAACAGTAGAAAGTGGGGCTACGAACTCACCTTAAGTTATGTAGTGAGTAGTGAATGTGATGGTCGAATCGCGAAGGTTTCTACGAGCAACCTATAATAGAATGTTGCGACTTAGGATCGGAGTAGAGAATATGAAGTAGTGCCTATATATATATCTTGCATTAGTCCATGATGTGGTATGATGTATATTGTAAGTCTTTGAAAGAAAGATTCATGAAACATGTATGTTTTGGTATATCGTTCACTACCGTTCGGGCCGACATAATTCAGAAGTCATGTTAGTAAGCGTTCGAGGAGCCAGGACACTTTAACTCGTAAATCCACAACTCAACTCGACGGCTTACATGATGAACTCCTCACATGAGGCTCGCTACTATTGTAGTAGTTGATAAAGTACATAGATATAAGTTTTGATCCGAAAAAGTTACATGTCCGATATTTGTATAAACTTAGGAAAGTTTATAGTACATGAAGATTGTTATTAGGGGTAGTTTTATAAGTCTTGTGTGACCATTTGTCTTGGTAAAATCTCATGGTTTCCTTTTAGGTGAAGTAGATACAAATTGCTTGTTCATGTTATCGCCAATTTCATTGTTTCATGTTTACGCCTTTGTAAGTTGGCTTGGTCATTTCGCCATGGCCTAGCCATGACCTTTGGTCCTTGTTCCAAGGTCATGATACACAACCTTGGCTCTAGCCATGGTGGGGGTCTTGTTTATAGGTCATAATACCTTTTATTCCTTTGAAAGTATGACAATAACTTAGTGACTTAAAATATGTAAATAGCTGTTAAGAAAACTGAGAAATATCTCACTCAGAAGGCGTTTTCAAGGCTTGAGCGTCTTTGTTCCTGAATGAAAACGTGATTCCGGACAACTTTCGTGTTTTAACTTTTTCATGAATCGGACCAGAAAGGCCTCTTTTTGCGTGTTTTAGGTTCTGTCACAGAAACTTTTAGGCAGTTTTGCCGGAAATCTTTGGTAATTTCAAATCGCCATAACTTTTGACTCGTTTACTCTTTTTAGGTGGTTCAAGTTGCTATGGTTTTCTTGTTAAGTCCTCTACTGTAATATGTAATAATCCAATATAAAATTTTTACCATTTTGATCAGGTTATACCAAGATATTCACTAGTTTGTTTGTTTTAGTAACTTGTTTCAATAATTCATTACAACAACATCTTTTACTCATCATGATACATCATGGACATAATTACAACACATAATATAGCAAAGATAACATGTAAATGAGATGAACATGATAAATAAACAAGAAGCATGTTAGGTTTAGTCTTACAACTTTTGGCTTTCTAATTAAAGAAAGGAGTAACAAGTAAGGAAATGGACTTTGATAGACTAGCTTCAACCCTTTTCACTTCAAGCAACCTTTATACTCTTGGTATTCTTGAAAGATGGATGATAAAGGTTGAGGTGTATTGAGTAGATTTAAACTCAAGAGAAAACACCAAGTATGTTAGGGTTTGGAAGATTTTTGGTAACTTAAGATCAACTAGGGTTTCTATACTTGAACTTCACTTGAATCTTGCAAGAACTAGGAAGGAAATAAACTAAGGATGAAGTGTTGTGGAGTGTGTTGATGGCCGGCCAAGGAAGGGGAGGAAGGGGGGTATATATAGGTCCATGAGGAGGTTAGTTTCCTTAGGATATTTTGCCAAAAACTACACATGTAAACATCTTAAGTTACTTAGCACAAGATCAAGCCACCTCAAGGGTGACTCCCCCCCCTTTGGCAGTTCACCAAGGATAAGGGGTGAGTTGGCTTGGTCTTGATATTATCCTAAGATATTAGGTGCAATTTGACTCCGGGAAATGCCAATCGTAAATGATTAAGCCTCAAAACGTAAAACCGGGTGTCGTAAAATTATGAAACTTTAAAGTATTGTTAGACATGTCCATATGTCCCATAATAAAATATAAAATGAGTGGTAGGTTCCATTTGGGTGGTAAACCCTGCTAAAAACTGGAAACACGGGTCTAAAACGCGTAATACGTAAAATGTACGAATTTTGCGTAAAACTGAGAAAAGTAAAATGTTACTTTTATAATATGTTATAAATGATTTAAAATGACTTATAATGTCTAGACTGGGCTCAGTCTAGTGTCGGTTGGTGTTAAATGTCTTTTAGACATCAAACCGTAAGCCTAAAAATCACGAAATGACTTGTAACATCAAGTGATGATTTTTGGTCAATGGAGGAGGGAAAAATATGTTGACTTATTCTAATAATTTTGAAAACTCAAAATGTCTTAGAAACTCATTTCGTGGTCTAACGGTTAATCGCCCATTCGGTTAAGCGTGCTCATGTGAGAGTAGTACCGACATGGGTGACCTGCTGGGAAGTCTTTGGTCATGTTTTTCTCAGTCACGATTAATTCTCAAATAAATCATGAGTGTGTCAAACATTTTTCTGATGCGGGGTCACTTAACGCGGTCGAGTTTCGTTGTACGTAGAATTTCTGAATGACGTTTTACCCTAAAACGTGTAATTCCTTAATAACTTTCACGAAAATGATCTGACGAATGTCAAACATTTAATTTGCCATGGAAATGATTTATCACTCAAGAATATCAGATAAAAATCAACTTTCGGGAAAGTTTCGGGAAAAATGAATAGTAAAAGTGAATAGTGAAATTTTCCGGGAATGGTAATTAACCTGAAATTGCGAATTGTTACAGTCTCCACCCCTTACGGGGAACTTCGTCCCGAAGTTCTGTGTGCGTTATATGTTGGAGTGGTGTCGATAAAGATGTGTGGTTACTTATGAGGATTAGAGTGATGTAGTTTGATTTGTTGTTTCAGTGTGTGGCGTAGAATGAGTTTACTTATGAGAAGTTTGTTCCTAAGAAAACATACAGGTGACTGCTCCCAGCATAACATGATCCCTCCTGAATTAGACATAGGTGATCAGGCTATGTATAATTTAGGACCGATAATGTGATGTTCGGTTTAGTCACGTAGTATTCAATCTTGTAAGGCTGATGAGTTTGCTTGTGGTGTAACTAAGGATGATTTGAGCTTTAAAAGTGCATCAAGATCAGAAAGTGAGCTTGTGGAATTAAGGGTTGTGAAGATGATGATGGTGATAAGGTTAAGAAGGTTTGTGTTCTTCATTTTGGTATGTTGAGATTTAGTGGTTTGTGATGAAAGTTGGAAATGAAGGCATGATATTGATTTATAGGGTGGTATCAACGAAGTGATTTTTCTAGGACGGTGGTAGAATATCTTGGAGTAAAAATGATGTGAAACAATAAAGTGATAACAAATTAGCTTGAAGTAAAATTTGTTGAATGGTTTATAAGATAACTGAGTAAGTCACAAAGAATGGTAATAGTCTGCTAAACAATCAATTTGGTTTGGATATAGAAAGTACAATAGATGAGAATTATCACAAAGAGTCGTTTATTGAACATTAAGTATTCTTAAGTCATAAAAACTCCCATTACTAGGGATACACGTAGTACAACATAGTGCGTAAATAAACATGACTGCTAATTTCTAAACTTCATCGTTCTGCAGTGTTGTTGAGATTCTGATAAGCTCCTTCTCCTCTTATCATATATGCTCACCCTTGGTTGTCTTCAACTTGTTGACCTTGGTTTTGGGGACATTGGTTCTTGTAATGTCCACTTTCTCCACACCCGAAGCATATAACTATCGGTTGTGTGTTGCTACCGGTAGCTATATCCTTGACTCTACAATCTCTGGCAAGGTGTCCAGTGTTCTGACAGTTGCGACACTTAGCCGGGCAAGGACCTGAGTGGTGGAAGTTACACTTATTGCATAGTGGAGCATTCCCGGTATATCCTGAGCCTCTAGTTGGTGCAACCACATAAGCCTTTGCGGTCTCTTGTCTTTTGTTTTGCTGGTTGTTGTTTTGAGTTTGGTTGTTGTTGTTATTGTTGTTACTTCCATGGTTACCATCCCATGGTCGCTTGTTGTTGTTCCTATTGTTATTGTTGTTACTGTAGTTGGAGTTGTTGAGGTTATTGGTATTGTTGGTGTTGTTGGTGTTGTTGTTGGTTTGCTTTCGGGTTTCTGTCATTCGTACCACTTGGTCCATGAGGCTGCGGGACATCCGCATAGCTTCATCTAGT
Organism: Artemisia argyi; assembly: GCA_030686995.1. Taxonomy (NCBI): domain Eukaryota; kingdom Viridiplantae; phylum Streptophyta; class Magnoliopsida; order Asterales; family Asteraceae; genus Artemisia; species Artemisia argyi. The sequence continues at coordinate 19,555,237 of CM060682.1, forward strand.
TCCGTTGGATTTGCCGAAGTTACATGCCCTTGTATGCTGGATGGAAGTCCCCAGATATATCTTTCCAACAATTTTTCCTTTGTGGAAACCATTGTTGGACAAAGTATCCTTAATTCCTGAAATCGACGATTGTAGGTTATGATATCATTTCCCTTAACCGTATGATCCCAGAATTCAACCTCCAACTTCTGTATTTCACTGCGAGGACAGTATTCCTTGATCATCATTTGTTTCAAATTAGCCCAAGTAATTTTGTAGGCATTCTCAATGCCCATGGGTTGAGCAATTGAGTTCCACTAGGACAATGCCTCATTCAACAGAGTACTCGTGGCATACTGAACTTTATCGTCCTCGGTACATTTACTAACCAAGAACACCGACTCCGCCTTTTCGAACCAACGGGTCAAACCTACAACTCCTTCAGTACCTTTGAATTTGAGGGGTTCACATTTCAGGTAGGAAATGAACGAGCAACCCATTGGTACTGTAGTAACATTGGTCACAGGAGGGGTAGGTCCTCCAAGGTTAAGACTGGCAATTCTGGCAGCCTCTGCAGCTATCGCAGCTTCCACAGCAGTGGCGGCTTCGGCGGCTGCTGCAGCATCAGCAGCTGCTGCAGCATCAGCAGCACCAGTAGTTGTGTCGGCTTCGGCAGCTGCTGCAGCTACTGCAGCTACGGCTGCTCTTTCCGCGATAAGTGCTGCATTGACACTATCCTTTACCAGTTTGCGGATGGCGGCTTGCGTCATCGTTGGTGGTGTTTGTTTCTTTGGCGCCATAATTCTATTGTTCGAAAGATACATTGTAATTAGAGAGTTGTGAGATGAGCACAATTTTTGATAGGAAATGATAGAATAATTGTGTTGAAGATTTAAAGGCATAACACATGATAGTATAAAACAAGAGTTTTATTCGTACAACGTTGGTTGATTTACAAAATTGAAACTTATTACAAGCTTCTTCAAAATTTACTAACTGATACTTTCAGTTTAGTAGTACAAAAGTTAACTAGTATCATCATACTAGTCTATTGTGGATTTAGAAGGTCCGAGCAGCTCTGATTGATCGGCAATTTCTTGGTTTAGTGTGTCATAGAGGTACGAGTCGATGAAATTTGAGAAGCTGTAGTTTTCATGCTGACTTTCTTGTTCGATCGATGGTGGTCGAGGTACAATCCATAGTGAGTGATCCAATTCATCACATGTAGGGATATCAAAGGGCAGTGATAGTGGTGGTGGTAATGGTTCTAGTACATATTCGTATTCATTATCCTCTTCTTCGTCGATTGAATCTTCGAAAAGTTCTTCTTCGTCATCAGAAGCGAAGGCATTTACGAAGTCAAATCCGAACTCGGGTGAGGGTGGTAAGACTTGGAAGTTATTAGGTAGAGTGGGCACATAATCGGGAGAAGTGGGTATGCACATGATTTCTATAAGAAGAATTACAATGTTAATATAATTCTATCGTTTATGGGGAGTGCTCAAAATATGGCAAGCATATATATAGAAATATGCTAATATGTTTATGTAGCCTAACTTGCATAATAAGTCCATAATCGTCTGGAGGATGGAAGGCACGAAGAGCGGAAGGCTATAAAAATGGTTTTGCTTGTAATTGTAGTTATAGTTTAGGTCTCAATTAGACCCGTTTCTCTATAACCATGGCTCTGGTACCAATCTGTAACACCCCCAATTCATGGATGCAGCGGAATTCGAACTGGGTGTTACTTGACGGCACAATAGTCACAATAATAGAAAACGAACTCCAATTGAGTCGTTTTAAAAGATTTATCATTCAAATTATATAAATATCAGAGATTACAAAATGAGGTCCCAGATGGTTCCATGTTTACAATTTAAATGAGTCTTGAATGATAATAAAATTTATAGCCCTCTTGAGTATCCGTGCCCTTCCGTGCCATCCTTGATCGTCATGAACCTGAAATACATGCTTGAGAGGTCAACACAAAGGTTGAGTGGAATTCGTAGAGTTTAGTTAAATCGTTTGAACACAATAATCGTAGTGTGAGCTATAGACTCACACTCATAGTTAGAAAACAAAATCGTTATTTATTTCACTAAGCTCATGCAACCAAAACATTAACATCGAACCAACAAAATTGGCATTATAGAAGCCCTATCGAGGTACTTTTGCCATTATACCGCTAAATCTCAAATATAGTGCATTTGTGTGAACTCATCGTTGTTCAACACAAATGGGATCCGTCAATCCCAATAGATCTATTCACAATATTCGCGCTCACTAAAGGTAGTGACTAATGGTTCATGATATAGGGACTTCGAACATGGCAATCGTTACTTAGTGATAATAAAACATCGTTGTGAAGCATACATTAGAAAGCATCGTGTTCGAGTAGAAAAATAATAGCATGTATTCCCCCCATGGGTTTGTAAAGTAGTTAAACAGTAGAAAGTGGGGCTACGAACTCACCTTAAGTTATGTAGTGAGTAGTGAATGTGATGGTCGAATCGCGAAGGTTTCTATGAGCAACCTATAATAGAATGTTGCGACTTAGGATCGGAGTAGAGAATATGAAGTAGTGCCTATATATATATCTTGCATTAGTCCATGATGTGGTATGATGTATATTGTAAGTCTTTGAAAGAAAGATTCATGAAACATGTATGTTTTGGTATATCGTTCACTACCGTTCGGGCCGACATAATTCAGAAGTCATGTTAGTAAGCGTTCGAGGAGCCAGGACACTTTAACTCGTAAATCCACAACTCAACTCGACGGCTTACATGATGAACTCCTCACATGAGGCTCCCTACTATTGTAGTAGTTGATAAAGTACATAGATATAAGTTTTGATCCGAAAAAGTTACATGTCCGATATTTGTATAAACTTAGGAAAGTTTATAGTACATGAAGATTGTTATTAGGGGTAGTTTTATAAGTCTTGTGTGACCATTTGTCTTGGTAAAATCTCATGGTTTCCTTTTAGGTGAAGTAGATACAAATTGCTTGTTCATGTTATCGCCAATTTCATTGTTTCATGTTTACGCCTTTGTAAGTTGGCTTGGTCATTTCGCCATGGCCTAGCCATGACCATTGGTCCTTGTTCCAAGGTCATGATACACAACCTTGGCTCTAGCCATGGTGGGGGTCTTGTTTATAGGTCATAATACCTTTTATTCCTTTGAAAGTATGACAATAACTTAGTGACTTAAAATATGTAAATAGCTGTTAAGAAAACTGAGAAATATCTCACTCAGAAGGCGTTTTCAAGGCTTGAGCGTCTTTGTTCCTGAATGAAAACGTGATTCCGGACAACTTTCGTGTTTTAACTTTTTCATGAATCGGACCAGAAAGGCCTCTTTTTGCGTGTTTTAGGTTCTGTCACAGAAACTTTTAGGCAGTTTTGCCGGAAATCTTTGGTAATTTCAAATCGCCATAACTTTTGACTCGTTTACTCTTTTTAGGTGGTTCAAGTTGCTATGGTTTTCTTGTTAAGTCCTCTACTGTAATATGTAATAATCCAATATAAAATTTTTACCATTTTGATCAGGTTATACCAAGATATTCACTAGTTTGTTTGTTTTAGTAACTTGTTTCAATAATTCATTACAACAACATCTTTTACTCATCATGATACATCATGGACATAATTACAACACATAATATAGCAAAGATAACATGTAAATGAGATGAATATGATAAATAAACAAGAAGCATGTTAGGTTTAGTCTTACAACTTTTGGCTTTCTAATTAAAGAAAGGAGTAACAAGTAAGGAAATGGACTTTGATAGACTAGCTTCAACCCTTTTCACTTCAAGCAACCTTTCTACTCTTGGTATTCTTGAAAGATGGATGATAAAGGTTGAGGTGTATTGAGTAGATTTAAACTCAAGAGAAAACACCAAGTATGTTAGGGTTTGGAAGATTTTTGGTAACTTAAGATCAACTAGGGTTTCTATACTTGAACTTCACTTGAATCTTGCAAGAACTAGGAAGGAAATAAACTAAGGATGAAGTGTTGTGGAGTGTGTTGATGGCCGGCCAAGGAAGGGGAGGAAGGGGGGTATATATAGGTCCATGAGGAGGTTAGTTTCCTTAGGATATTTTGCCAAAAACTACACATGTAAACATCTTAAGTTACTTAGCACAAGATCAAGCCACCTCAAGGGTGACTCCCCCCCCCTTTGGCGGTTCACCAAGGATAAGGGGTGAGTTGGCTTGGTCTTGATATTATCCTAAGATATTAGGTGCAATTTGACTCCGGGAAATGCCAATCGTAAATGATTAAGCCTCAAAACGTAAAACCGGGTGTCGTAAAATCATGAAACTTTAAAGTATTGTTAGACATGTCCATATGTCCCATAATAAAATATAAAATGAGTGGTAGGTTCCATTTGGGTGGTAAACCCTGCTAAAAACTGGAAACACGGGTCTAAAACGCGTAATACGTAAAATGTACGAATTTTGCGTAAAACTGAGAAAAGTAAAATGTTACTTTTCTAATATGTTATAAATGATTTAAAATGACTTATAATGTCTAGACTGGGCTCAGTCTAGTGTCGGTTGGTGTTAAATGTCTTTTAGACATCAAACCGTAAGCCTAAAAATCACGAAATGACTTGTAACATCAAGTGATGATTTTTGGTCAATGGAGGAGGGAAAAATATGTTGACTTATTCTAATAATTTTGAAAACTCAAAATGTCTTAGAAACTCGTTTCGTGGTCTAACGGTTAATCGCCCATTCGGTTAAGCGTGTTCATGTGAGAGTAGTACCGACATGGGTGACCTGCTGGGAAGTCTTTGGTCATGTTTTTCTCAGTCACGATTAATTCTCAAATAAATCATGAGTGTGTCAAACATTTTTCTGATGCGGGGTCACTTAACGCGGTCGAGTTTCGTTGTACGTAGAATTTCTGAATGACGTTTTACCCTAAAACGTGTAATTCCTTAATAACTTTCACGAAAATGATCTGACGAATGTCAAACATTTAATTTGCCATGGAAATGATTTATCACTCAAGAATATCAGATAAAAATCAACTTTCGGGAAAGTTTCGGGAAAAATGAATAGTAAAAGTGAATAGTGAAATTTTCCGGGAATGGTAATTAACCTGAAATTGCGAATTGTTACACGGATTCTCCAGGAAGAGGTATAAAAATACATAGGCTTTTCATCGAATTGAATCGGTGAATCAGATGAGAATACATTGAATTGTAGTAGACATGAGGTGATATAAGGTTTAACTCTTCAGCTTCTCAGATAGTCTCGGCTTTTAGATGACCTTCCAAAGGTATACTCATAAACGAACAGATCTCGTTTCCTCAAAGTCCACAATCACATATTTTACTCATGGCAGATCATAATGAACAACTTCAAAGAATGCGAAACGTATACGGGCAGAAAGCATATGGTTAGATATCATTAACGACAGAAATTTCATAATGGAACCTAAGATTCTTATCAGAAGTTGCAAGATCAGCAAAACACGTGTCGAGAGTCCAAACGTATCGAATCGTATATCATGGTCAGCAGATCAAACGTATAGGTAGAATGAACCTAAAGTCTCACTATATCGCGGATAGTCGCCAACGGAAAGAAATCCAAGGTTTCTATAAGGCACTCCTCAAGATATCCTATGCCCACAACAAGTGCACTTTATATGACGTCAGTATTATCACGTTGATCAGGCGTCATAATACTAGCCTCACATAACATGCCCTCATGGTGGTCATCCTCTATCTCAAGTCGTGAGTCAAAACCACTTATCTTAATCCACCTAGTACTTCTACAGCCTCAAAGGTCACCAGAATCAAACAACATAACAAAGAAAACGAAATTATTCGAAGAGTAACAGAAATCCGGGAATGTCATTCAAAATTAAGGTACGTCATCAATAGCGTCAATCCTTTACAGCATCATCTCGTTTAAACACAATGTCCGCTTCAGAATCCGTCCACTCAAATACGAATTTCAAAATTTCCTACAAGTTGGGGTAGTCTGTTTACTCTTGTCCATCTTACCTCATGATTAAAATAATTTAAAACTCGAGTCGGGTTCCTCCGGTCTTCAGCAGCTCCTCTTGGTAGTGTGGCATCGTAGCGGCAGTCTCTGACGCGCTTACTGTGCATCCCTCCATCTGCAGGTCCGCTTCTGCTCTCAATTCATCTTAGTACAACTAAAATGAATAGAGAAACAAGACTGCGTGTCTTCGACAGGTCTTCTAGCATAGCTCCAGGTTTTAGGGTACATGATGTTGTTGTCTACTCCAGGTTGTGTGTTGAATGGTTCGTCTTCTTTGGTCTGGTTGTCTTGATGCCCAAACTGAAATCTTCACGTGTTGCGTGATGCATGATCGAGCACTATCCTAGTTCCTCACTTCTTCTTGTATGCTTCTTCCATGGTAATGCTTGTCGCAACCATCTTCTACGACTCTTCCACCAAGTTTCTAACTCCGATAATGATCTTCGATCTTGGTCCTTCTTGTGAAAGCTCTGTCTTTACATTATACAGGGTAGTGTTGTCTATTATGCTTTCTGAACGTCAATCAAATTTTTCTTCCAGAACAAAGGGTCGTCTCACCAATAATCTCTATATTCTTCTTTCGTTTTAGAACACAACACAATGTCGTACTCTGACAATTTGTCCAAAACACGCGAAAAACATGATTATTCTAGCCAACAACATTGGCATCATTCATACTCATAAATGTGATAACGAGTGCAAAGGCGGCTTCAGAAATCATCTCAGGGAATTTTCACATCGCCTTCTTTCTTCTTCAAGAACTGATATACTTTCCAAAGGTTACTCTCAGTTAGTTAACCCCCTTCTTAGAAGTTTTTGTGGTTGCTTCTTCAGTCCTTCAAATCTAAAATGATGCAATCAGACGCGGAGTTTCAAAGGAAGACCAAATTTATTTATTGATACGCGGAAACAGATAATGATTGGTGATAGTGGTACGTTTAAGTTCACGATAGTCGATACTTCATCGCATACTTCTCTCGTCCTTCTTCATAAACAAACAAGAGCATCTAAAGAGAATCAGCTACCATTTCCCATTTTAACCCAATTGATTTTAGAATCTCATTCAACCATTTCAAATACATACCTAAAACAACCATTTCCATACTATAAATTCCCTCCATAATCACCATTCTTCATCTCATCATTCATCATCTAAATCATCATGACTCCACCAAGCACATCACACTCCAAAGCCTCCAAGAAACAAAAGCTTATGGTCATCCCCCCAAAACAACTCTTCATTGACTTAACAAATGAAGACAACAAAACCCCATCACCTCCACCCAAATGGTCATCCCCAAGTGCACCCAATGCACCATCTAAAACACCTTCCAATCATGGAACTTCCTCATCCTCCATACCCTCAACCTCATCAATCAATGACTACATCAACTCACACTTGTCACCACAAGTATCATCACCACTTCCTACACAAGAACCTATCTCCACCCATCTTACCATTTCACTTTCACCAATAACACCTCTTGATACTCATCTTTCATCTCCACCAATTACACCACCATTCTTTGCCAATCCCGTGCCTTGGAGTCTACTTGAATCCCATGGGGATACTTGTCTCTGTTGCATCCACAACCGCACCGTCATCTTTGGCCTTAGAGATGAAATTCAATATATGTTTTCATATATTGAACATTTGCTTACCAACCCACCACCACCACCAACTCCACCATCCTCTCCAATCATTCCTCCACCACAATTCTCACCCACTCCTCCACCATCACCATCATGCTCTCCAAATTAAGCATTTGATATGCTTAATAAATAAAGCCTCTACCACCCTTTTGCTTGCAAGCTCTATGAAGACCATGTACTCTTTGCATGATGATGTATTTTCCTAGTTGTTTATTTGTGTACTAGCTTTTCTACTTGTAATCCTTATTGCTACTTGTATGTTGTGTCTTGACACAACCATTTCTTTTATATGAATGCTTTCTTTCAACCATGCTTATTTTTTTTCTTATCACCTAATATATGTTTGCATGAATATACTTGTGCTTCTAATATTTTTGTGTTGCAAAGCATTCCATAGCTCGTTCTCTTGGTGCCCCCAAACGAGGGGGAGTACACATCAAGGGGGAGATAACTTCCCGTCAAATTTTCAAGTTTGAAAATTGTCGGCATAACCTTTTTGATTCTAAAAAAAGGGGGAGAAGTAAATATAAACTCACTAAAATACTTGTTTAAAAACTAATTTTTGAGTTAATGAGTTTAAGTTTTGTAATCATCAAAAAGGGGGAGATTGTTGATATAAATAATGTTTAAAAATGTTATTAATATCTCTCAATAAACCTATGTTTTGATAATCACAAAACTCAAATCAAATTAAGTCAAGATTAAGACATAAACAAGTATTTGGTAACAAATATTTACCTCTACATCTAATATCACTTAAGGTATGCATAAACTAAGCATCTTATGCATTACATGATCAAAGGAAACCTTGTCTTAAGACATAACTTTTTATAAAATGATATTAACATTTTATATATATTTGTAAATCATTTTTGGTATTGTCATATTAAACTACAAAGATATGATTTCAAATTTCCAACAAAAAAGGGCAAATTTTATCCAGAAAAACTTTTCCAACGTTCAGGAGGGTGATGCGTGGGAATCGCAACAGGCTTTACCTCTCGAGGGATCTCGAGAAGCTTACAACCCCCACCAGGCAGTGTACCTGATAGTTGTAGTATAGTATAGTGACAAGTACCGGGGGATTGATCGTTCAGCTTAGGAATAGTGTCGCTATGAGTTCCCATGATTGTTCCGCACTAAGATCACGTAGCTTACCACCGGCCGATTGGTCAATGGCTCGCCTCGTGGAGATGTCGATATGGTCATAAAAGATTTGGACTTGGAGCCAAAGATCTATGCCATGATGAGGGACTTTTTGGAGTAAGTCCTTGAAACGAGTCCATGCTTCATAAAGAGATTCATTTTGACGTTGTTGGAACATCAAGATGTCATTCCTAAGCTTAGTAGTTCTCCCCGGTGGGAAAAATTGAGCAAGGAAATGAGTGGTGAGATCATCCCATGTGGTGATGTATCCCGCGGGTAAACGCTCAAGCCATTGACTAGCTTGATCCCGTAGAGAGAATTGGAATAGGCGTAAACGGGTAGTCTCTCTAGTTTCAACACCTAGGTCTATGAAATCTACGATTTTTAGAAAGTCCTTAAGATGTTGGTTTGGATCTTCGGAACGAAGTCCATGGAATGCACATCCGCTTTGCACCAACCGGATGGTGTCGGATAGCAAGGGGGTCACATTGGCTCCGGTGAGCTCAATGGTGTTTCGGTAGCCTTGATGGCTAGGTCGGGAATACTCTCCTAAGGTTCGGGGCCTAAGGGGTTCCAGTGGTGGGTTTTGTTGTGGTGGGATGACGGGTTCAAAGATGTTACCACCTTCCATGATGTCGGATGGTAAAGAGTTACGAACAAAGGCACGAAGAAATAAGATAGACTAAAGAAGACCTAAAAATAAAAATAAAATCTTGCTAGAAAGGAATCTAGCAAGTAGACCTAATAAAAAGAAATCCTAACCTAGACAATAACTATTCCCCAGGCTGCGGCGCCAAAAACTTGATGCGTGGGAATCGCAACAGGCATTACCTCTCGAGGGATCTCGAGAAGCTTACAACCCCCACCAGGCAGTGTACCTGATCGTTGTAGTATAGTATAGTGACAAGTACCGGGGGATTGATCGTTCAGCTTAGGAATAGTGTCGCTAGGATTAGAAAGCCTAATTACTAGTTCTAAAGGTGAGGGATGATTATTTTTTGTATTTTTATGTTTTTATGAAAGCAAGTAAAATCTCGGGTTTTGAAAGAGTGGGCGGAATTAGTTGCTATTCAACTAACCCAAAGCTAAGATGCAATCAAAATAAAATACTAAAAATGAAATTAAACTAATTTATACTAAGGTTGTGAGCAGTAATTGGAGAAAATGTGTTTACTTAGACTTCATTACTCCCTAGATATCTTTTACACGTTAATTACTTGTTGTAATTGCATGGATGACGGATCGTATTCCTTAATACCATTCATGGGGTGGCATACATAACTCCCCAATTCTATGAGCTCTTATCTCCTCCTACACCATGACCCAACACAACTATAGGGATTGTAAACAGTGGCTCATGCATTAAATACAACCAATAAAGACCTAGTACGCCTCGGTTCATGTTTCTTAAGACGTTCAAGCATGTTACCATTTGGAGATCTGCCAGTTTTCTTAAGCCTAACATATAAAATCATTCATCCAAGAACAAGAATAAACAAGTAATCAACACATAATCAATATCTAGGTTTCATTAGATCTAAGCAAACACAAAGGAGATCTAGCCTAGCATAATGGAATTAAGACAAGAACTAGATATAGACAACCAACACATAGACATATTGATTGAATTAGAAGAACACTTATCTCAATTACAATGCAAGGTATCAAGGGTTTGGAACCCTTGAAAAACCTGTAAAAGTTGCACCAAATTCGTCTTTAGGGTTTCTCCAAAACTTCTCTCTTTTAAAGTAAAAAACTAGAAAACTATATATAGGAAAATCGAGGTGACGGCGTCAAGAGCAAGGGTGTGACGCCGTCATCTCGCCGCCAAATACTTCCCCGGACGGCCTTGATCTACTTATGACGGCCTATGTGACGCCGTCATCAACCACGGTATTTAATTCTTGGGACTTTGACGCCGTCAGGATGACTTTTGACGCCGTCATCAACTACGGTATTTTATTATTGATGTTTGACGCCGTCAGGGTATAACTCTTGACGCCGTCACCTACTGTTTCCAGCATGAAAAATTGAGACTTTGCCGTTTTCTTCACTTTTATGCTCCAAAAACGTCCAAAATGGCTTCTTTTCCAGAATTCACTCTCCAAGCACCTAAAATTACAAAAGAAACGATTTAGGGCAATATTTGATCAAATAATGATTGGTGATAGTGGTACGTTTAAGTTCACGATAGTCGATACTTCATCGCATACTTCTCTCGTCCTTCTTCATAAACAAACAAGAGCATCTAAAGAGAATCACCAAGGTTAAAATCATATTCCATCAGTTCCTTCAATCTCTCAACTTCTATGGCACCATGGTTTCTTCACTGATATCAGTTCAATGTCCACTCTACTTCTTAAGCAGGAAGGAGTACCAAAAGGTTCATCAGAGAATACCAGAAAATCTTCGTATGACAAAATATTTCCCAATAGTAGAACTTTCCAAGGGTTGATGATAATGGTTTTCAGGACAACTTGGTAATCACATGTGTTTGGGGTAGGTGTTTCCATAGTGACAGAAATTTTTGCAGATGTAGAGAGTCATCATAATGAAATAGAGTGAAGCAGATTTTTAAGGTCACATTTCAGATATGGTAGTCTATGGTATCTTCACGAATAGCCATTTAGTCCAAAAGACCGTACAATCAGACATCTCAAAGTCAAAGGATTCATAGAGTGAATACAGTCGTCAAATCATACAGATAGTTCATATATCAGAGTCAAGTACATGGTTCAACAAAAATGTTGGAATGGATAAACGAACAGTTCAATGTGTGGAAATTTCGTTTAGCTTCTTAGCATAAGTAGCAGGTAGGATGTGTATCATTGGTAATACGAATATCGTATAATCGTCAATTGTGAGAGGTACAGAATCTCAGTTATCAGCATCATCATGCTTAGTTAACAAATCCATATAGAGATAGTATTTACATCATACCCTTCCAAAGGAAACGGTTGGCAGAACAAGGTTCATCATTCAAAGAGAGGAAACAAACTTCTCATATTCGTGGTTCATAATTACCAAAATTCTCATAGGAGTAGTAATGGATCATACAGAGTTAAGTAGTATCGGATGATACATTCATACCCATCATAAGTAATGAATTTACAGAATGTGTCGAACACATTGTGGTTAAATGACCTACGATGTGGTCGAAAAGGTGTCAAACAGCTTATCAAACAAATCGGAGGCGGAGATCAAAATCTAAAGGTGGAACTTAAATGTGTAAGGTATCCAGGTAGCTTTCCGAGGTATTCCCAACTTACTTGGTTACTAAGCTTAAGTTGCAAAACTTCTAACTTCTGAAGCAAAGGTCCTTATAAGGCTTATCTAAGAGCAAAGGCACGATCAGAGTGATACGGAAGCAAATGATACTTACATAATGTCTTAGTCTACCCATTCCTCACTGGTAATAACTTAGGTTCCTATGGGGAATCCTAATGTAAAGTTTCAAAGGTTGTCTTATGAGCGCCTACAGTGGAAACTTAGGGGTCCAAACTTCACAGGTCAAGGGTAAATGTATTACGAATCGCAGCCTGTGCTCTGATACCATAATTGTAACACCCCAACCCGACAAGGGTAAAGATATCACAACAATGGTTTCACATCAGATCATAATAAAGCATACAATTACAGTAATACAAAAGTTTCAAATAAGATTTAGGATCTACCAGGTTATCAAGTCCAGATTTGCTATCAAGTCTTCTAATCCAAGGGTACACTCTTTCCATAACCCAGCTTCCTACTAAAACCTGCCGCAGGAAAAGGAAATGCGGCTGAGCTTAAAAAGCCCAGTGAACAGATACATATACAAAGCAATGATAATGAAACAGAACTGAAATATAGTGCATTGGAGAAATAGAATAAAGAATAGATAAAAGAGTAATAGAATAGAAAGAAGAAAGGATAGTCATCTACCACGAGCCCAAAACTCAAAGTCAATCTCAACATCATAATCTCAAAGTCATAATCACACAATCAGAGGGGATACCTCTCAGGCAACCAGATAATATGAGGGGTGTCCTCATGTATCATAAGGGTGGAGTAGCTAGCTCCCAGAAATTTGTGAAAGGCGTGTATTGCACACAGCACCAGTCACCTCAAAGTCAACTCAAAGTCATAGTTAAATCCACTAAACAGATCAGATCTAGGATTGCAATCCATACGCCCCTTACTCAAAGTCAATCTCAAAGTCATATACTCAAAGTCATAATGGCCATAATAGTAATCATAAAAGGGACGGCGTGAGAAATCACTCACCCACGCATGAGTCATGCCAGTGGTGCATCACAGACATGCCTATGGTACCTCCATAGGTAGAAGAAACATAAATGGCTCGGGTATCAAACTAAGAGTCAGGTCTCAAAGTCATACAAAAGGTCATATAGCAAAAAGTGCATCTCAAGGTCATATCTCAAAGTCATCTCAAAATCATAATATCAGAAGTCATATCAATGGTTCAAATATCCAAGGTTCATTCCCAAAGATTCATTTCAAAAGATTCATTATTAAGTTTCGTAAGTTCAAAATAAAATGTGAAAAAGTTAAGAGAAAAATAGATTTAAAACTTTAATAGTCATTTACCCATTTCATCTCAAAGATCTCCCTTTTTAAACATTCTTCATAAAAGCCAATTAATCCTTCATTTAAAATGGTTTCGTTTCAAAATCATAGAGTGTCATTTCAAAACAGTTTCCTTCCATAACATCAAGTTATATTTTCAAAATGTTTTCATATCAAATTATCATAACAGATGAACCAGAGATATCGGATATTCAAGGGTCAGAAATCATAGCAACGAAATCAGATCAGAAGCTAACAAATCAAAGTTTAACAGAAATCAGAGGAAGTTCACAACAGAAGGAAACATAGCAATGGCTTGGGGAATCTTAACTGAATCGTAGCTCAAAATCATAATAGGAATATAGGAGCCTTTACTGAAAAGGCAGAGTATCCGTACCTTATTACGAAAGCACAAATAGAAACAAGCACAGAATAAGGAATAGCTCAAGATCTTTTCTTCTTCACACCTAGAGGAGAAAGGGGAATCATAATTCATTCTTAGATTCATGTCTTTCCATTTTAAGTAACTTTCCATTTTAAGCAGGTTTCCATAAATAGTAAGTTTCCACTTTTAGAAAGTTTCCATATTTAGAAAGTTGAATCATTATTAATGGAAATAAAGTATCTTTTAACCTTTTTACTCATTTGGTCCTTAGGGTTTCATAACTTTGCATTTTATACCCTTTACTTTCCAAAATTACACTTTAAACCTTTTAGTATTCAAAGTTACACATTAAACCCTTAACTTATCCATTTTACATAATGAGCACTCATTTTAAGATGTTATACGAATGGATACTCAAACTTTTATAATTTACACTTTAAGTCCCTCAAGTTATAAAAGTTACATATTTAACCCTTTAATTTATAATTTCAACTTTTAGTTATTACTAATTACATATTATGCCATTAAATTATCAAAATGACACATAACTCCCTGAATATATTAATTTACTCAAAACAGCTCCAAGTTTCTGAAAATTACATGTTTAGTCCCTCTCTTTTAATTATTTTCAAAACAAACCCTAATTAGGTCTAAAATACATTTTAATCTATTTAAATGCAAAACTTACACTTAGCACCCTCATTATATATTTTATTCGAATATTATACAGCCCACAATAAGTTCTAAAAATAACCCTTGAGTTTTAAAAGTTACAAAACTCACCCAAAACTTTTAACCAAATCGTATAAACCAAAAACAAAGGAATTAGAAACCCTAATCCTTCAAATCAATTCTCAATCACCATCTCATCATTAATATCATTAATTAACACCATTTCCAGCCCTAAACCAAAACCCTAGATCCCACGATTTTATTTTCTTCTTTTTCTTTTATTATAGCCGATTATTTACATGGTTCCAAAATAATTGTTTTAGGCCTTAAAAATTAGAACCAACATTTTTCCCAGGTTATTATGATGGTATAGAGTCTAAATAAAATAGGTTTCAAGCCTCAAAAATTCGGATTCATTTATTTAGGTTTTGTATACGTTTTTAGGGTTTTGTTTACGAATATGATATAGAGCATGCATGGATCGATTCAACCATTTTATTTGATGTTTATAGGATGTAAGGGACCTGAAAAAATACCAAACCAAGGCTTGAACGTGTGGAGAGGGCTGTATGATTTGTTGTATACGCGTATGGACAAAAACGAACCCAAAATGCTCACGACTTCACCAACGATCTTCCAACCTTGTAACCATTTTTCGTGGGTTGTATATGATGTAAGAATCACCAGAAAAATAAGAAATAATTTTTGTGGAGGTCGAATGAATCAAAACGAATTTACCTTGTTTATAGGGCTCGACAAAAGGAAAATTGTGCCACGATCGAACCAAGCTTCAACAATTCAAAAGGGTATTTTTCTTGGCTTCTTAGGATGATGATAGATCACAGAAAATTGCTTAGGAGTGTTGTGAATGTCGAATGGAGGCCAAGGAATTCTTTGTGTGTTTATTGGAAATCGGCAAAATTAGGGTTTGGGAGAAAATGATATGGGTTGACTTTTAAATGATGAATGCCGATCCTAGGGGAGGGCTTGGGCCAGGAATTTCGTGATTTTAGCTTGGGTAATTATCTCTTAATAATTATCTTCTCAGTTTACCATATATATATCATTTAAATCAAAATAAAACTAATTAAAATACATTTTTACCTTAATCGGCCATATAGGGGCATTTTAGTAATTTAGCCACTTGTATAAATGTTAAATGTAATAGTTAAAATTATTTGGATACATAACTTGTGCATTGTTTGAAGTCTGGGATTTATTTGGAGACTTTATAAGCTTTTAATTAAATTTTAAATATGTAGGGGCATTTTAGTCATTTCACAAGCTTTCAGATTTTAGGTGTTACAAATTGAGACTTTGCCGTTTTCTTCACTTTTATGCTCCAAAAACGTCCAAAATGGCTTCTTTTCCAGAATTCACTCTCCAAGAACCTAAAATTACAAAAGAAACGATTTAGGGCAATATTTGATCAAATAAAGTCGGATTCGGGCTTAAATGACCCCCTAAAAATGGATCATTTTTCGCCTCATCATATACCCTTACACTTGAGATTTGCTTGTCCTCAAGCAAATGCGCTTTTATTCTACTCAAAAGACAAGTTAGGGGTCATCTAACACTAATATAAAAGTAATTACAACAAATAATCGTTCCACTAAAGACCAATAGACAAGCACGGAGATCATACACAAGCACCTCACAAATAGTGTTTAGATACTCACATCTCTCGGGTGTAATAAAGTAATATAACATTATGGAAATGGAAGATATCTCTCACTACCTGTCATTGCAAAATAGATTACCATAGGCTTGGGAAAGGATCAAACCTCCACCACATGGCGTAAGCACCTAGGATAAACTATCAAAGAGGTCTTTTAAAGGGTTGTAACGTTAGATATAGGGATATGAATTACACGGTTTTGTTGGATAAAGGAAGTTTTACTGGTGGCGAGTTAACAATCTTGGTTAATTACATGTACAAGATGGCGTTGCTAAGCCAAGACTAGACTCGACTTAAGCTAATAAATGAGAAAATAACAAAAACGTAAAATAAACATAGAATGAAACGGGATGGTAGTCCGTATGTTTTTTTCTCTTTTTCTTTTTCTATTTTTTTTTTCTTTTTCTTGTTTTTTCTTTTTCTTGTTTTTTCGATTTTTTTTTTTTTTTTTTTTTTTTTTTTTTTTTTTTTTTTTTTTTTTTGCATACACTCTTACCCTACCATCCAAAATAATACATCATAGGGGATGAAAATTCCCTTACACTTGAATCTTTACATACTTTACAATTAACTAAACTAATGACTCGAATTAAGAAAATGAAAACACTTGAAGCACTTTTAAGATTAACGTACATATGGGGGTAATAATATTATGTTCTTCCCCATTACTCCATAAAATAAGTACTTACCCAATCGTCCCAATCGTCCCAAAACAATATGTACAAGGATATGACTCGACTTAGCAACCATGTAATCAATTAGAAAGTTAACTTATGGTTTAACAAATAACAATAATGCACTAAAAATGAGCGAATACACGGAAGGCTAAGGCGATTTGGGTGTACATTTAAGTGGGGTGTAACAAATTCTTCCTTTAAGTAAAATGCTTAAAGTTAGAAACGAAAAGATAGGCTCGGAGGGGTGTACTAGGGGTTTCGTGTACTAAAAATGAGTACAACGCTAAGGGTGTGGGAAAAATTAGTTGACTTAACTAGCCAAGTAATATGACTTAAATGGTCAAGTAATTGTAATACGGGTTTAACACAAGGGTGATCCTAATGCCTCTTATCATGTAGTAAATCCTACCACACGAATGTAGTCTCACTAGCGGTCTCGGGATGCATCACTAACGCAAGTTCTAGAATCTAAATGCTACCGGTACACTCATAAGCACTAATAGTAAATGCTTTTCCTATCAAATCTAAAGGCGAACCTCACATTTTTGGGTGGAAAATTTTTCTGAATATACGGTTATGTGCTAGTCATAAAATCTCCTATCCATGAGACGCTTGCTATGGCTAAAGTTTCACTCCTAAATGTTGTAAAAAATTTTAAATTTGGCGCTAAAATTGCACTAACAAGTATTTCTCGTAGTTTTATTACACATCTACTATCAAACAAAACAAACTCAAGCGAAAGTGCATATGTAAGGTATCATCTTTTTACCCTCCCCTTACACTTAAGATGAACATTGTCCCTAATGTTCAAGTAAAGAATGTAAAAGTGAAAAAGTAAAGATAATGAAATCAAATACTCCCCTGATTCGCTCGGTATGGATTATAGGTTGGCCAGGTTAAATCTTCTTCCAAGAAAACGAACAATCAAAGCTTCCCTTCCAGAATATAAATCATCTCCTTGTCAAACATAACCTGTAAATCCTGACAAAATAGACAAGACAACCTCGCGTAAAATCGGCGGCATCCTATATAAGTTACTAAATCCTAGAAAACAAAGTAAGATATAATGCTTGTGGAATGAAGTTTACAGATTTCCTGGAGATTATAAAACTTAATAATTCACAAAAACCATAAGACTCCGTTAGAAAAACAAAACCGGTAAAATTTCCAGATTTTTGACTCCTGACGCCGTCAAGAGTAAAATTCTGACGCGTCAGAATGGACCTGCAGAAATTCTTATGTTATGTTTCCGGAAAATTTCTGGAAAAACTTGGTCCTACTTCCTGGAAAATCCTGCAAAACTTCATTGTGACTCAATACAAGCATTTGACTCTAACAGATACGAATATACATGTTCATTTATTATTGTGGAGAATCATGATCGGTTTGTTTCTTAAAAAACATATTTGGGGTTTCCCCTTACACTTATCTTTTGCAAAAATACTTTTAGGTTGGAGTTAAGACTAGGCCAAACAACATAGTAAAGTATTTCCACATTTTAATTGAGAAACATGATCAACCAACAATAAAAATAAAACATGCATACGGAAGCAAATAACAATCAAACAAATAAAATCACACAAAACATGGGTTGCCTCCCAAGAAGCGCTTTTCTTTATTTACGAGTCTTGTAGCTAGACTCAAAGTCATGGGTTACTACGTGATTCGGGTGAGTTCCTCGTTAAGGACATCTTTGGGATCGAACTTAGGTTTCAACTTCCTATCGGTTTCCTTAGTATGGTATGACCTTTCAAACTTCTCTCCATCCGGATCATACAAGGTCATTCTAATATGCCATGACCCGTCACCTTCTTTAGGTGGCTTGTCCCACCTCCATTTACACTTATCCCCCTCTCTTTTCTATTTATTCCTTTCTATGTTAATGGGCATCACGCTTAATAACTCAATCATCTTCCTAAAGATTAAGGGGTCCTCAAAGGGATCTAGCTCTTCATCTCTAGCTATGAGTTGTTCTACCGAATGTGTCTTTTCAACAAAGTCTTTTTCTAGATAGAATGGGCATTGAGGTCCTATAAAGTTCCTTTCTATCCAAGGTCCATATCTAGATGGTCTCCTATTCATCTCTACCCAATGTGGTGTTGGTTCATCATCACAATCATAACTATGCTTCTTGACATCATACACCGACCAAGTATCGCCTTCTCCTACCGCTATCTTGGATTCCTTGCAATCTATCATGGCACTAGCGGTTGCTAAAAATCCTCTTCCTACCAATAATGGGCATGTAGTGTCACTAACCATGTCTAGGACGTGAAAATCCGCTAATATAGTTAACCTTCCTACGTGAACAACTACATCCTTAATCATTCCAACCGGGTGGGCAATACTCCCATCCGCTAGCCCTATCAATACCTCCGTTTCCTCTAACTTTCCTAGCTTAAGAGCGGTGAATAAGGATAAGGGAATCAAGTTGAGGCTTGACCCTAAATCGGCTAGTGTGTCGAAAGCTTCGGATCTTCCTATCTTACAAGGTAAAACAAATATACCCGGATCATCAAGCTTTTTAGGCAACTTGTTTTGAACGAAGGCGGTCCCATTTTTACCTAGCTTATACTTCTCATATTTTTCTAGGAGGGCACTATAGTAAGGAGCACGCGCTAAGACATCAATGACGGGGCGTTCAAGGTGAATTTCTTTGAATTCATCGTCAAGGTCTTGCGTAAGAGGTGTTTCAACTATACTTTTGACCGGCTCTATAGTTGGTGTTTTATTTGATTGGTCCTTTTGGGGAACTTGGTTTTGTTTGAAACACGTGCTCGTTGATTTAACCGAGTAGTATTGTGGACACGAAGTGGGTGACGAAACTGAAGATATGGCATTAACGTTTAGTTTCGGATTCTTGATTGTGTCGCTTGGGAGTGCTCCCATTTCTCGGTCATTGAGAACTTTCAACAATGTATCAATTCTAGTGGTCATCTCGCTTTGATTTTGTTTGAAATCGGCTTCAAACTTAGATATGCGAGCTTCTTGAGATGCCATGAACTTTGACATCAATCCTTCAAGATTGTTGGTACTACCATAGTTGTTAGAAGGATTGTTGTTGAAAGTACGGTTGGATGGTGGACCGTTTGGTTGGTAACGATTAGGTGGGTTGGATGAATTGGGTTGATTTTGTTTCCACCTAAGGTTTGGGTGATTTTTCCATGAGGGGTTGTATGAATCACCGTAAGTGTTTGGCTCGGGCTTGAAAGTGTACCACTTATCTCCCGCTTCGTCGGTACGCGTGGATGCGTAGTCCGCAAAAGCTGTTCCGGGGAGTTCCACACAATCACGAGTGTCATGGGGACCACTACATAATTCGCATGAAGAAGTGATTTTGTTCACTTGGCTTGAAGGCTTAGGAGCATCGTAGGATTTCATGAGAAACTTGACTTGGTCCTCAAGTTCCATGATCCTACGGTCGGGAGTGCTAGAATTGTTCGAAGGCAAAGATATTGCCTTGACCGTTTTGTTCAAGTCACGGGGATCATTCCAACTTTCGTTGTCATAGAGAGCAAGATCTTCTATGAGTTCCCATGATTGTTCCGCACTAAGATCACGTAGCTTACCACCGGCCGATTGGTCAATGGCTCGCCTCGTGGAGATGTCGATATGGTCATAAAAGATTTGGACTTGGAGCCAAAGATCTATGCCATGATGAGGGACTTTTTGGAGTAAGTCCTTGAAACGAGTCCATGCTTCATAAAGAGATTCATTTTGACGTTGTTGGAACATCAAGATGTCATTCCTAAGCTTAGTAGTTCTCCCCGGTGGGAAAAATTGAGCAAGGAAATGAGTGGTGAGATCATCCCATGTGGTGATGTATCCCGCGGGTAAACGCTCAAGCCATTGACTAGCTTGATCCCGTAGAGAGAATTGGAATAGGCGTAAACGGGTAGTCTCTCTAGTTTCAACACCTAGGTCTATGGAATCTACGATTTTTAGAAAGTCCTTAAGATGTTGGTTTGGATCTTCGGAACGAAGTCCATGGAATGCACATCCGCTTTGCACCAACCGGATGGTGTCGGATCGCAAGGGGGTCACATTGGCTCCGGTGAGCTCAATGGTGTTTCGGTAGCCTTGATGGCTAGGTCGGGAATACTCTCCTAAGGTTCGGGGCCTAAGGGGTTCCAGTGGTGGGTTTTGTTGTGGTGGGATGACGGGTTCAAAGATGTTACCACCTTCCATGATGTCGGATGGTAAAGAGTTACGAACAAAGGCACGAAGAAATAAGATAGACTAAAGAAGACCTAAAAATAAAAATAAAATCTTGCTAGAAAGGAATCTAGCAAGTAGACCTAATAAAAAGAAAACCTAACCTAGACAATAACTATTCCCCAGGCTGCGGCGCCAAAAACTTGATGCGTGGAAATCGCAACAGGCATTACCTCTCGAGGGATCTCGAGAAGCTTACAACCCCCACCAGGCAGTGTACCTGATCGTTGTAGTATAGTATAGTGACAAGTACCGGGGGATTGATCGTTCAGCTTAGGAATAGTGTCGCTAGGATTAGAAAGCCTAATTACTAGTTCTAAAGGTGAGGGATGATTATTTTTTGTATTTTTATATTTTTATGAAAGCAAGTAAAATCTCGGGTTTTGAAAGAGTGGGCGGAATTAGTTGCTATTCAACTAACCCAAAGCTAAGATGCAATCAAAATAAAATACTAAAAATGAAATTAAACTAATTTATACTAAGGTTGTGAGCAGTAATTGGAGAAAATGTGTTTACTTAGACTTCATTACTCCCTAGATATCTTTTACACGTTAATTACTTGTTGTAATTGCATGGATGACGGATCGTATTCCTTAATACCATTCATGGGGTGGCATACATAACTCCCCAATTCTATGAGCTCTTATCTCCTCCTACACCATGACCCAACACAACTATAGGGATTGTAAACAGTGGCTCATGCATTAAATACAACCAATAAAGACCTAGTACGCCTCGGTTCATGTTTCTTAAGACGTTCAAGCATGTTACCATTTGGAGATCTGCCAGTTTTCTTAAGCCTAACATATAAAATCATTCATCCAAGAACAAGAATAAACAAGTAATCAACACATAATCAATATCTAGGTTTCATTAGATCTAAGCAAACACAAAGGAGATCTAGCCTAGCATAATGGAATTAAGACAAGAACTAGATATAGACAACCAACACATAGACATATTGATTGAATTAGAAGAACACTTATCTCAATTACAATGCAAGGTATCAAGGGTTTGGAACCCTTGAAAAACCTGTAAAAGTTGCACCAAATTCGTCTTTAGGGTTTCTCCAAAACTTCTCTCTTTTAAAGTAAAAAACTAGAAAACTATATATAGGAAAATCGAGGTGACGGCGTCAAGAGCAAGGGTGTGACGCCGTCATCTCGCCGCCAAATACTTCCCCGGACGGCCTTGATCTACTTATGACGGCCTATGTGACGCCGTCATCAACCACGGTATTTAATTCTTGGGACTTTGACGCCGTCAGGATGACTTTTGACGCCGTCATCAACTACGGTATTTTATTATTGATGTTTGACGCCGTCAGGGTATAACTCTTGACGCCGTCACCTACTGTTTCCAGCATGAAAAATTGAGACTTTGCCGTTTTCTTCACTTTTATGCTCCAAAAACGTCCAAAATGGCTTCTTTTCCAGAATTCACTCTCCAAGCACCTAAAATTACAAAAGAAACGATTTAGGGCAATATTTGATCAAATAAAGTCGGATTCGGGCTTAAATGACCCCCTAAAAATGGATCATTTTTCGCCTCATCATATACCCTTACACTTGAGATTTGCTTGTCCTCAAGCAAATGCGCTTTTATTCTACTCAAAAGACAAGTTAGGGGTCATTTAACACTAATATAAAAGTAATTACAACAAATAATCGTTCCACTAAAGACCAATAGATAAGCACGGAGATCATACACAAGCACCTCACAAATAGTGTTTAGATACTCACATCTCTCGGGTGTAATAAAGTAATATAATATTATGGAAATGGAAGATATCTCTCACTACCTGTCATTGCAAAATAGATTACCATAGGCTTGGGAAAGGATCAAACCTCCACCACATGGCGTAAGCACCTAGGATAAACTATCAAAGAGGTCTTTTAAAGGGTTGTAACGTTAGATATAGGGATATGAATTACACGGTTTTGTTGGATAAAGGAAGTTTTACTGGTGGCGAGTTAACAATCTTGGTTAATTACATGTACAAGATGGCGTTGCTAAGCCAAGACTAGACTCGACTTAAGCTAATAAATGAGAAAATAACAAAAACGTAAAATAAACATAGAATGAAACGGGATGGTAGTCCGTATGTTTTTTTCTCTTTTTCTTTTTCTATTTTTTTTCTTTTTCTTGTTTTTTCTTTTTCTTGTTTTTTCGATTTTTTTTTTTTTTTTTTTTTTTTTTTTTTTTTTTTTTTTTTTTTTTGCATACACTCTTACCCTACCATCCAAAATAATACATCATAGGGGATGAAAATTCCCTTACACTTGAATCTTTACATACTTTACAATTAACTAAACTAATGACTCGAATTAAGAAAATCAAAACACTTGAAGCACTTTTAAGATTAACGTACATATGGGGGTAATAATATTATGTTCTTCCCCATTATTCCATAAAATAAGTACTTACCCATGAGTCCCAATCGTCCCAAAACAATATGTACAAGGATATGACTCGACTTAGCAACCATGTAATCAATTAGAAAGTTAACTTAGGGTTTAACAAATAACAATAATGCACTAAAAATGAGCGCATACACGGAAGGCTAAGGCGATTTGGGTGTACATTTAAGTGGGGTGTAACAAATTCTTCCTTTAAGTAAAATGCTTAAAGTTAGAAACGAAAAGATAGGCTCGGAGGGGTGTACTAGGGGTTTCGTGTACTAAAAATGAGTACAACGCTAAGGGTGTGGGAAAAATTAGTTGACTTAACTAGCCAAGTAATATGACTTAAATGGTCAAGTAATTGTAATACGGGTTTAACACAAGGGTGATCCTAATGCCTCTTATCATGTAGTAAATCGTACCACATGAATGTAGTCTCACTAGCGGTCTCGGGATGCATCACTAACGCAAGTTCTAGAATCTAAATGCTACCGGTACACTCATAAGCACTAATAGTAAATACTTTTCCTATCAAATCTAAAGGCGAACCTCACATTTTTGGGTGGAAAATTTTTCTGAATATACGGTTATGTGCTAGTCATAAAATCTCCTATCCATGAGACGCTTGCTATGGCTAAAGTTTCACTCCTAAATGTTGTAAAAAAATTTAAATTTAGCGCTAAAATTGCACTAACAAGTATTTCTCGTAGTTTTATTACACATCTACTATCAAACAAAACAAACTCAAGCGAAAGTGCATATGTAAGGTATCATCTTTTTACCCTCCCCTTACACTTAAGATGAACATTGTCCCTAATGTTCAAGTAAAGAATGTAGAAGTGAAAAAGTAAAGATAATGAAATCAAATACTCCCCTGATTCGCTCGGTATGGATTATAGGTTGGCCAGGTTAAATCTTCTTCCAAGAAAATGAACAATCAAAGCTTCCCTTCCAGAATATAAATCATCTCCTTGTCAAACATAACCTGTAAATCCTGACAAAATAGACAAGACAACCTCGCGTAAAATCGGTGGCATCCTATATAAGTTACTAAATCCTAGAAAACAAAGTAAGATATAATGCTTGTGGAATGAAGTTTGCAGATTTCCTGGAGATTATAAAACTTAAAATTCACAAAAACCATAAGACTCCGTTAGAAAAATAAAACCGGTAAAATTTCCAGATTTTTGACTCCTGACGCCGTCAAGAGTAAAATTCTGACGCCGTCAAAATGGACCTGCAGAAATTCTTATGTTAAGTTTTCGGAAAATTTCTGAAAAAACTTGGTCCTACTTCCTGGAAAATCCTGCAAAACTTCATTGTGACTCAATACAAGCATTTGACTCTAACAAATATGAATATACATGTTCATTTATTATTGTGGAGAATCATGATCGGTTTGTTTCTTAAAAAACATATTTGGGGTTTCCCCTTACACTTATCTTTTGCAAAAATACTTTTAGGTTGGAGTTAAGACTAGGCCAAACAACATAGTAAAGTATTTCCACATTTTAATTGAGAAGCATGATCAACCAACAATAAAAATAAAACATGCATACGGAAGCAAATAACAATCAAACAAATAAAATCACACAAAACATGGGTTGCCTCCCAAGAAGCGCTTTTCTTTATTTACGAGTCTTGTAGCTAGACTCAAAGTCATGGGTTACTACGTGATTCGGGTGAGTTCCTCGTTAAGGACATCTTTGGGATCGAACTTAGGTTTCAACTTCCTATCGGTTTCCTTAGTATGGTATGACCTTTCAAACTTCTCTCCATCCGGATCATACAAGGTCATTCTAATATGCCATGACCCGTCACCTTCTTTAGGTGGCTTGTCCCACCTCCATTTACACTTATCCCCCTCTCTTTTCCATTTATTCCTTTCTATGTTAATGGGCATCACGCTTAATAACTCAATCATCTTCCTAAAGATTAAGGGGTCCTCAAAGGGATCTAGCTCTTCATCTCTAGCTATGAGTTGTTCTACCGAATGTGTCTTTTCAACAAAGTCTTTTTCTAGATAGAATGGGCATTGAGGTCCTATAAAGTTCCTTTCTATCCAAGGTCCATATCTAGATGGTCTCCTATTCATCTCTACCCAATGTGGTGTTGGTTCATCATCACAATCATAACTATGCTTCTTGACATCATACACCGACCAAGTATCGCCTTCTCCTACCGCTATCTTGGATTCCTTGCAATCTATCATGGCACTAGCGGTTGCTAAAAATCCTCTTCCTACCAATAATGGGCATGTAGTGTCACTAACCATGTCTAGGACGTGAAAATCCGCTAATATAGTTAACCTTCCTACGTGAACAACTACATCCTTAATCATTCCAACCGGGTGGGCAATACTCCCATCCGCTAGCCCTATCAATACCTCCGTTTCCTCTAACTTTCCTAGCTTAAGAGCGGTGAATAAGGATAAGGGAATCAAGTTGAGGCTTGACCCTAAATCGGCTAGTGTGTCGAAAGCTTCGGATCTTCCTATCTTACAAGGCAAAACAAATATACCCGGATCATCAAGCTTTTTAGGCAACTTGTTTTGAACGAAGGCGGTCCCATTTTTACCTAGCTTATACTTCTCATATTTTTCTAGGAGGGCACTATAGTAAGGAGCACGCGCTAAGACATCAATGACGGGGCGTTCAAGGTGAAGTTCTTTGAATTCATCGTCAAGGTCTTGCGTAAGAGGTGTTTCAACTATACTTTTGACCGGCTCTATAGTTGGTGTTTTATTTGATTGGTCCTTTTGGGGAACTTGGTTTTGTTTGAAACACGTGCTCGTTGATTTAACCGAGTAGTATTGTGGACACGAAGTGGGTGACGAAACTGAAGATATGGCATTAACGTTTAGTTTCGGATTCTTGATTGTGTCGCTTGGGAGTGCTCCCATTTCTCGGTCATTGAGAACTTTCAACAATGTATCAATTCTAGTGGTCATCTCGCTTTGCTTTTGTTTGAAATCGGCTTCAAACTTAGATATGCGAGCTTCTTGAGATGCCATGAACTTTGACATGAATCCTTCAAGATTGTTGGTACTACCATAGTTGTTAAAAGGATTGTTGTTGAAAGTACGGTTGGATGGTGGACCGTTTGGTTGGTAACGATTAGGTGGGTTGGATGAATTGGGTTGATTTTGTTTCCACCTAAGGTTTGGGTGATTTTTCCATGAGGGGTTGTATGAATCACCGTAAGTGTTTGGCTCGGGCTTGAAAGTGTACCACTTATCTCCCGCTTCGTCGGTACGCGTGGATGCGTAGTCCGCAAAAGCTGTTCCGGGGAGTTCCACACAATCACGAGTGTCATGGGGACCACTACATAATTCGCATGAAGAAGTGATTTTGTTCACTTGGCTTGAAGGCTTAGGAGCATCGTAGGATTTCATGAGAAACTTGACTTGGTCCTCAAGTTCCATGATCCTACGGTCGGGAGTGCTAGAATTGTTCGAAGGCAAAGATATTGCCTTGACCGTTTTGTTCAAGTCACGGGGATCATTCCAACTTTCGTTGTCATAGAGAGCAAGATCTTCTATGAGTTCCCATGATTGTTCCGCACTAAGATCACGTAGCTTACCACCGGCCGATTGGTCAATGGCTCGCCTCGTGGAGATGTCGATATGGTCATAAAAGATTTGGACTTGGAGCCAAAGATCTATGCCATGATGAGGGACTTTTTGGAGTAAGTCCTTGAAACGAGTCCATGCTTCATAAAGAGATTCATTTTGACGTTGTTGGAACATTAAGATGTCATTCCTAAGCTTAGTAGTTCTCCCCGGTGGGAAAAATTGAGCAAGGAAATGAGTGGTGAGATTATCCCATGTGGTGATGTATCCCGCGGGTAAACGCTCAAGCCATTGACTAGCTTGATCCCGTAGAGAGAATTGGAATAGGCGTAAACGGGTAGTCTCTCTAGTTTCAACACCTAGGTCTATGGAATCTACGATTTTTAGAAAGTCCTTAAGATGTTGGTTTGGATCTTCGGAACGAAGTCCATGGAATGCACATCCGCTTTGCACCAACCGGATGGTGTCGGATCGCAAGGGGGTCACATTGGCTCCGGTGAGCTCAATGGTGTTTCGGTAGCCTTGATGGCTAGGTCGGGAATACTCTCCTAAGGTTCGGGGCCTAAGGGGTTCCAGTGGTGGGTTTTGTTGTGGTGGGATGACGGGTTCAAAGATGTTACCACCTTCCATGATGTCGGATGGTAAAGAGTTACGAACAAAGGCACGAAGAAATAAGATAGACTAAAGAAGACCTAAAAATAAAAATAAAATCTTGCTAGAAAGGAATCTAGCAAGTAGACCTAATAAAAAGAAAACCTAACCTAGACAATAACTATTCCCCAGGCTGCGGCGCCAAAAACTTGATGCGTGGAAATCGCAACAGGCATTACCTCTCGAGGGATCTCGAGAAGCTTACAACCCCCACCAGGCAGTGTACCTGATCGTTGTAGTATAGTATAGTGACAAGTACCGGGGGATTGATCGTTCAGCTTAGGAATAGTGTCGCTAGGATTAGAAAGCCTAATTACTAGTTCTAAAGGTGAGGGATGATTATTTTTTGTATTTTTATGTTTTTATGAAAGCAAGTAAAATCTCGGGTTTTGAAAGAGTGGGCGGAATTAGTTGCTATTCAACTAACCCAAAGCTAAGATGCAATCAAAATAAAATACTAAAAATGAAATTAAACTAATTTATACTAAGGTTGTGAGCAGTAATTGGAGAAAATGTGTTTACTTAGACTTCATTACTCCCTAGATATCTTTTACACGTTAATTACTTGTTGTAATTGCATGGATGACGGATCGTATTCCTTAATACCATTCATGGGGTGGCATACATAACTCCCCAATTCTATGAGCTCTTATCTCCTCCTACACCATGACCCAACACAACTATAGGGATTGTAAACAGTGGCTCATGCATTAAATACAACCAATAAAGACCTAGTACGCCTCGGTTCATGTTTCTTAAGACGTTCAAGCATGTTACCATTTGGAGATCTGCCAGTTTTCTTAAGCCTAACATATAAAATCATTCATCCAAGAACAAGAATAAACAAGTAATCAACACATAATCAATATCTAGGTTTCATTAGATCTAAGCAAACACAAAGGAGATCTAGCCTAGCATAATGGAATTAAGACAAGAACTAGATATAGACAACCAACACATAGACATATTGATTGAATTAGAAGAACACTTATCTCAATTACAATGCAAGGTATCAAGGGTTTGGAACCCTTGAAAAACCTGTAAAAGTTGCACCAAATTCGTCTTTAGGGTTTCTCCAAAACTTCTCTCTTTTAAAGTAAAAAACTAGAAAACTATATATAGGAAAATCGAGGTGACGGCGTCAAGAGCAAGGGTGTGACGCCGTCATCTCGCCGCCAAATACTTCCCCGGACGGCCTTGATCTACTTATGACGGCCTATGTGACGCCGTCATCAACCACGGTATTTAATTCTTGGGACTTTGACGCCGTCAGGATGACTTTTGACGCCGTCATCAACTACGGTATTTTATTATTGATGTTTGACGCCGTCAGGGTATAACTCTTGACGCCGTCACCTACTGTTTCCAGCATGAAAAATTGAGACTTTGCCGTTTTCTTCACTTTTATGCTCCAAAAACGTCCAAAATGGCTTCTTTTCCAGAATTCACTCTCCAAGTACCTAAAATCACAAAAGGAACGATTTAGGGCAATATTTGATCAAATAAAGTCGGATTCGGGCTTAAATGACCCCCTAAAAATGGATCATTTTTCGCCTCATCAGAGGGCGGCCCCCTTAATCATTAAGGGGACCGCCCCCTAATTAAGGGGACCGGCACGCTCCAGAACAGTGTTTTCTGGCCCTATAAATATTGGATCATTTCACATATTTTTCTCACCTTTTTGCACTATAAACTTTCTGATCCAACCTCCATTTCTAGATCTAAAATCTTTTGATCATATAATTCATAAGTCTTTGTTTCCAAGTGATCCAAAGCTTCATCCACTAAAGTTCAAGAAGAAGAACACTCCTCTACATCCATCTAATTGTAGTAGTGTTGTGATTAGCTAGATTCATATTGTAGTAGTGTTAGATATTTGTAAAAGTGTTGTGTGAATTTGTTGATTGTAGAAACTAGGTGTGTTGTAAAGTAGTCTAGTAGTTGTGACTTAGTTGTGCATAGAAGAAGGTGTGAAGTTGACAAGGTGTGAAGAAGGTGTGAAGTCTTGAAGAAGTTATGAAGGTGTGAAGCCTTGAAGAAGTTGTGAGATTGGTTCTAGCTACGATTAGAACTCGACATTTTGCTTAGTGTCGTTAACTCGTGTAAGCCAAGGTGTGTAAGGTTTCTCCACCATAAGGAGTTTGTTGACATAGTGAAGAAAAATCTCGAGTGTGGTACTTGGTGTAATACACCGTAAAATCCCAGGTCATTTATTAATGCTAATCATCGACACTATTCTATACTAAGCCATTTTTGCGGGCTAATTTAAAATTTCTACATGAAACACTGTTTGTTTGGACACCCGATTGTTATGTTCACTGTTTAATTGACACCCGATTGTTTTGAACACCGTTGGTTTAACACCCGAACATGTTTTGTCACCCAAATGTCACTTTTGGATATCACCCAAGGTTTAACACCCAAATGTCCACTTGCGACCCGACACTTGATTTTAACACCGGTATATTAATATTAATTATATATAATAAAGTATATATAATTAAGACAAATTATTGTTACTATATATATATGAGTATATATATTATAAATGACGACACCATTTATATGTTTATGGTTTTCACAAACCGACACCGACACCGAGATATATTTCACACATTTTACGAACACCGATACCCCGATATTTTTGAGCCGGATTTCACCCCAAGCCCACACGACACTACTTCTTTCTTTCTTTGGGCCGAATATTCTTACAAGCCCACAAGACTCCTTACTATTTTTTTTTGTTTTCTTCTTTTCGTTTGGGCCGAACAACTTCAAGCCCACATGGTTGCTATTTCTATTTCTTTGTTTCGTTTTCTTCTTGGTGCTACACGAAGCAAACACCCACTCCTTGTACATTCAAATTCTACTCATGCATGATGATTGGTTCCCTCAAACACGACACAACTTTAATACCATCTCCTTGTCCATGCAAACTCTCGACAACTAGCCACCACCAAAGCCGTCAAACCCACGGTCCAAAGCTTTATCCGCCAAGAGGATGGTTACCCAAAGGGTCGAATGTCCCATGTTCCCCAACACATAAACCACATGAGCCTAATCTCATTAGTTTAATACCCTACAAACCTAAACTATACATAAACTAATATTGTGATTATTATTAACCAAAGGGTAAAAAGTGTAAATTTGGTAAAGTAAAGGGTTAAATTATGACAAGGAATATTTATAACAAATTATTTCATATAATTTTTATAAATACATATATACATTCTTCTTTAACTCAAATATATATATATATATATATATATATATATATATATATATATATATATATATGTATGTATAACTCTATTAAAAATATTTAATCGTAAATATTTTTAATACAACATTATTTTCACAAATGAATAATATTTAATCAAACACCTGTTCGTAACAACGATACGAATAACTACGTGAATTATTCAGAATATATATATATATATATATATATATATATATATATATATATATATATATATATATATATATATATATATATATATATATATATATATATTTAAGACACCCGAAACGGATATCACCTTACACGAGACATATCACATGTCATTTACGACACGAATCTAAAACACCGATTACAATATATTTTTAGGTCGCAAGTCGGAGGAATTTCATTGCTAGTCATAGCAATACACCATCACTTTGAGCACCGTTGTGATTCACACGCACCTTTCAGGTGAGTTCATGGTCCCACATTTTTAATTGTTTTTAAACCCCGTGGGGAGATACATGCTATAAATCGAACACAAGTATTTTTCTGTATGCTGTTATCACCTGATATTGCCTAAGTTGACACCTGTGCTACAAGTCCCTCATATCACGAACCTTAATCACTTGCGAGTGAGTGCGAATATAGTTGATAGATCTATTGGATGGCAGCCCACCTCTGTCAAGGTGATCACTTGGAAGGAGGTGTGCTATATTCGAGGTATTATGGAAATTTGGCACATTTCCTGTCACCGAGGGCCCCTTGTCATTTACATCCGCTGTGGTGTAGATGATTGTTACTATCTTTATGGTATGTCAAATCAAAGTTAAGGCTTGCGTTTCGTGAGGCTTAGGAGCAATATTACACCCGACTTAGTCAAGACCTGTCTATCTTGGCTTGTTTATTTCAAATGCTTGACTTGTGTTCACACTATTACAATCTAAACTACTATGGATTCACTCAACCTTTGTGTTGACTTTTTAAGCATGTTTATCTCAGGAAATTAGCAAGCATGGCGGCACGGAGCTGGAAAAGGGCACAGGACCTCCCTTTTGACTTCAATAATTATATCATTCTTTACAAACTCATTACCTCTTTTGCGAAACAATTAACATTTTGGAAAAATGTTTGTAACTCTGAATATTTGAGTTTTCATGGAATGATATTGATAATCTTTTGAATTGTTTTCTATGAGTATGACTGTGTACTAAACTGTAATGACCCCGATTAGACTTCCGCTGCTTAATCAAATTTCGGGGTGTTACAGATTGGCATCATTGCCATGGTTATAGAGAACCAAATGATTTTTCAAAACATTGGACTATAACCTCACCGAATTTTAAACAAACTATTTATCACCGAAGTGCCCTCCGTGCCAGCGCTTGCCAACGTTATGTTTTAAGGTTTGATTTTAGCACCCATTGCATTTAGCTCACTATGACACTATGATCACTGTGCATGTAGCATTATGTAGACTAAATGACTTATATCACTGCTATTTTTGGGATATTACAGTACCATGTCGCCCCCGGTTATTATTTTGTCCGACAGTGACGACGTCGTACCAGCATCATCCACTCACCCTACTATTGACTTATCTGATTATGACACCCATGACACCCGAGACACCCATGATTCTGACCATGACACCCAACCTGTATCACCTGCTATACCATCTCCTGTTCCATCTGGAGACCCCTCTGCTGACACTGAGCCCTTTGAGGAGGGTGAGGTTGCTTCTACACCCATTGATTCCTTTGCTATTCAGCCTCTCTTTCGTCCTGTTTGTGGACCCATGACACAGGGACATCACCTTTATGACCAGTACCTGACATCTCAGTAGTTTCTTGCAGCTGATGATCGTCCTACACCACCTACTAGTCACCACACCGGTTCAGATGCTGATGACGAGTCTTCTGACTCCGATACTTCTGACACTGCTGCTTCTGTTCCACCATCATCCCCGCCTGCACCGATTCGTCGGCTCAAGTGAGTGAGGATTCTTGAGCCCTATGAGCCTGAGCCTTTCGGCGAGTTGTTTCGATATCATGAGGGAGACTATACCCGCAAATGCACGGCTCGGAAACGAGTCTGCTTTTTGCCTGCTTCTACTGTTACACCACCTGTATCTACACCTGTATCATCACCTATGTCAGTATTACCACCTGTTTCTATGCCAGATTTGACACATGTGGCATCACCAGCACCCCCACCATCACCTGTATCACCCCCACCTGAGCCACATCCTTACATGTTGCCTACTTACACCGCACCCCTACCTCTGAGGCTTTACCACCCATGCCACCACCTACAGTTTTCTACTCTCAGACTACCACTGTACCGATACCATCACCTGCTACATCACCTGTACCATCACCTGCTCCCACCGAGACACCCACCTCACCCGGTATTCATAGATTGGTTGATGCTCGTCGATGGTCGTTTTTGTTAGACTACATACGTAGATGGAGATTAGCTGAGGGATCGCCTAGGGATGCTGAGCTTGGAGATGGCTCTTCAGCGGTGTTACCGGTCACTGGAGAGCCGATACACCACACTATCCCTCTTTTGGCTGCTAGATTGATTAAACATGAGAGCCGTCTTGATGAGCTGTTGAGTGTTATTGAGGATATATCCTTGGAGAGGATAGAGTGTATGCAGGAGGAGGTCACGAACCTCGTGGTACATAGGACAGCCTTAGAGATGGTATTTGAGATGATGGGACAGAGATCGAGGAGGCACAGGCTACCATCACTGAGTTTGGTCATCGACTGGATGATCAGAGGCACGAGATTGATGATTTGAGAGCGATTGCAGCCATTACACAGGAGATGATGGAGCATCAGGCACAGGAGTTAGCTGCATCTAGTTCTACCATCCATGCACTTTCAGCTACTATTGAGGAGATTCAGGCCCGTGAGAGATCCAGGGATATGGAGATGTTGGGGATGATCCGGATTATCAGAGAGCTAGAGAGGAGATCAGGAGGTGCACCTGGACCTTCATAGATCTATGACATGTCATTACTTACAGAGACATCTTAACTTGCCGCCTGTGGCATTAATAATTGTTGTAACTTATTGTTTTGTAACAATGAATTCCAAAAATTATTAAAACTTTATGTTGGTTACGATTGTAACGTATTGATATTGATTTATGATGTTCTAGTTGTCTGATCTTTCCTTTTTATTATGCTCCCATATTGAGATTCATTATAATTTCCATGTGTGTTGTTACATGTCGTGATGTTTATTTATGAATGATATGGTTATGTTGATGTATGTATTTATGGTGTGCTTGTGATATGTACTATGTGATGATCTCGACTATTATGAGTTGGATACACTATTTCTCTTGTTATTGATGTTTGGGATTTGTACTTATGCACTTACGATTTTATAGAATTATGGCCCCAAGGAAAACCGCTACTGCTACCTCATCACCCGCTATGACCCAGGCCGCTATAAGAAAGTTGGTTGCCAACAGTGTTGCTGCAGCTTTAGAAGAGCAGGCTGCTGCAATGGCACGAACTAGTAGCAATAACCGAGCCACTGCTGAGAGCGAGTCTGCTGCGACTCGGAAGTGCACCTATAAGGACTTCATTGCTTGTAAACCATCTCACTTCAATGGAACAGAAGGAGTAACAGAGCTTGCTCGATGTTTGAGCGAACTGAGACTGTTTTTGTGAGGAGCGGTTGTGCCGCGGAAAACTGAGTCTCGTTTGCTACAGGAACACTGCTGGAAGACGCGTTGTCTTGGTGGAATGCAACTGCTCAGAAGATAGGTGTGGAGGAAGCCTATCAGATTACCTGGGATGATTTTAAGGAGAAGATGTTGAAGAAGTTCTGCCCTAGAGGTGAGATCAAGAAGTTAGAAGATGAGTTTCACAAGTTGGTTGTGAAAGGAAATGATCTCAGGGCTTATGATAGGAGATTTCAGGAGCTTGCCACACTTTGCCCTTCTAAGGTTCCCGATTTGGAAAAGTTGTTGGAAAGGTACATTAAAGGATTACCCAGGAGCATTGAGGGAAACGTCACCTCGTCTAGGCCTCAATCTTTGGAAGAAGCAATGTCCATTGCCCAAAGACTGCTAGACTGGGAGGTTAAGCGTAACTCTGCTCAGGGAAACAACGATCACAAAAGGAAGTTTGATGATCGAAGGACAAGCAACAACAACAACAACAATAACAACAACAACAATCACAACAACAACAACAGCAGCAACAACAACAACCGTAACTACCACCATGACAGGAACACCCACCACAACCAACAGAACCGACGACAGGAAGCTGTCAGAGCTTATGTCACTGCACCAGTTAAGGATGCTAGGTATGTTGGACCTCTTCCATTTTGCGACAAGTGTAAGATGCATCACAATGGACCCTGCTATGCTAAGTGCGGGAAGTGTTCAAAGGTTGGACATAAGACACAAGATTGCAAGGCGACAGGAGCCAACTTGTAACCCGTGGCTGTAGTATGCCATGCTTGTGGAGAGAAAGGACACTACAGGCGTCAGTGCCCTAACAAGGATAACAATGCACGTGGGAGAGCATACGTGCTGGGAGATGGAAATGTCCAACAGGATCCGAACGTAGTCACTGGTACGTTCTTTCTAAACAACCGCCTCGTTAAAGTTTTATTTGATTCCGGAGCCGATCAAAGTTTCGTATCTATTTCACTTGCACCCCTGCTTAATATTACACCCACCTAACTAGACACCACGTATGAGATTGAACTAGCCGATGGAAAGCTAGTGAGCACTAACACTATACTCCGAGGTTGCACCATACGACTACTAGACACCCCATTTGACATAGACCTTATGCCTATTAGACTTGGTAGTTTCGACGTCGTTATAGGAATGGATTGGTTATCCGAGAACCGCGCTAAGATCATTTGTGACGAAAAGGTCGTTCACATTCCACTAAACAACGAAACCCTGGTTGTTCGCGGAGAGCGAAGTAAAACACGTTTGAGCATCATTTCTTGCGTCAAGGTTGTGAAGTACATCGAACGAGGATGTCAAGTTTTCTTAGCTCAAGTCATCGAGAAGAAGTCGGAAGAGAAGCGAATCGAGGATGTGCCAGTAGTCAGGAACTTTCCAGAAGTTTTCCCTGAGGACTTACCTGGCCTTCCGCCGACTCGTCAAGTGGAATTTCAAATTGACTTGATGCCAGGAGCCGCACCCGTAGCACGAGCACCCTATAGGCTTGCACCGTCAGAAATGAAGGAGTTATCCGGACAATTAGAGGAATTGTCGGATAAAGGATTTATTCGCCCTAGTTCATCACCGTGGGGAGCCCCGGTGTTGTTTGTAAAGAAGAAGGATGGAACCTTCAGGATGTGTATCGATTATCGTGAGTTGAACAAACTGACGGTTAAGAATCGATATCCGTTGCCAAGGATTGACGATTTGTTTGATCAACTGCAAGGATCGAGTGTCTACTCAAAAATTGATTTGAGATCGGGTTATCACCAACTGAGAGTTAGGGAAGAAGACATCCCTAAGACAGCTTTCAGGACAAGATACGGTCACTACGAGTTCCAAGTAATGCCATTCGGTCTAACAAATGCACCCGCTGTATTTATGGACTTAATGAACCGAGTGTGCAAACCCTATTTGGATAAGTTTGTGATTGTATTCATTGATGATATCCTTATTTACTCACGTAGTAAGGAAGAGCACGCAGAACACTTGAAGGCTATACTAACACTGCTCAGAGAAGAGAAATTATACGCCAAATTTTCCAAGTGTGATTTTTGGATTGAGAAGGTACAATTTCTCGGGCATGTTATCGACAGTAAGGGTATTCATGTGGATCCCGCCAAGATCGAAGCTGTTAAAAATTGGGCGTCACCTACGAGTCCTACCGAGATACGCCAATTTTTAGGTCTTGCCGGATACTATCGGAGATTTATTGAAAGTTTCTCAAGGATTGCTAAACCTTTGACTGAGTTAACACAGAAGAAGAAGAAGTTTGAATGGGGAGATGAGCAAGAATCGGCATTTCAATTTTTGAAGCAGAAGCTTTGTGAAGCACCGATACTAGCACTACCCGAAGGAAGTGAGGACTTCGTGGTATATTGTGACGCATCGATCCAAGGTTTGGGTGCCGTATTAATGCAAAGACTTAAAGTAATCGCTTACGCTTCTAGACAACTTAAACCCCACGAGGAGAACTACACTACTCATGATCTAGAATTAGGAGCGGTGGTATTCGCTCTTAAGATCTGGAGACACTACCTATATGGAACCAAGTGTACGGTTTTCACCGATCACAAGAGTCTTCAACACATTTTGGATCAAAAGGAGTTGAACATGAGGCAACGTCGATGGCTAGAGTTTCTAAGTGACTATGATTGTGAGATTCGCTATCACCCGGGGAAGGCAAACGTTGTAGCAGATGCCTTGAGTCGAAAGGAACGACTTAGACCCCTCAGAGTTAGGTCATTGGGTATGACAATTAGATCACCACTTCCGTCTCAAATTCTTGAAGTTCAAGCTGAGGCCCTTAAGGAAGAGAATAGACCGCACGAGAAGATTTACGGTATGCCAGAAAGCACGAATGGATTTGTCAAGAAACCAGATGGAAGGCTGTGTTTCAAGGACAGAAGTTGGATTCCATTGTATGGAGGAATACGAGACCTCATCATGCACGAGTCTCATAAGTCTAAATATTCCATTCATCCTGGTTCAGACAAAATGTATCAAGATCTAAAGAAGTTGTATTGGTGGCCAAACATGAAAGCTGACATTGCAGAGTATATCGGTAAATGTTTGACCTACTCGAGAGTAAAGGCTGAACATCAAAAACCATCCGGTCTTTTGGTTCAACCCGAGTTACCAATGTGGAAATGGGAAAGGATTACAATGGACTTCATTACGAAATTACCCAAGACATCGAGTGGGTTGGATACAATTTGGGTTATTGTTGATCGTCTCACGAAGTCAGCACACTTCTTACCGATCAAAGAGACTGATGATATGGATGTTCTTGCACGTTTGTACCTTAAGGAGATAGTTTCCCGGCATGGAGTGCCGATTTCTATTATCTCCGACCGAGACAGCCGTTTCACGTCTAACTTTTGGCGATCTTTACAGAAAGCCTTGGGAACTAAGTTAGATATGAGTACAGCTTACCATCCACAGAATGATGGTCAAAGTGAAAGGACAATACAAACCCTAGAAGACATGCTTAGGGCATGTGTGATTGATTTTGGAAAAGGCTGGGATAAACACCTACCGTTAGCAGAGTTTTCATATAACAACAGTTATCACGCTAGCATTAAGGTTGCACCGTTTGAAGCACTTTATGGAAGAAAGTGTAGATCACCAGTTTGTTGGGCTGAGATTGGAGATGTACAACTCTCAGGTCCCGAGTTGATACTTAAAACCACTGAGAAAATAGTAAAGATTAGACAACGATTACAAGCCGCTAGGGATCGGCAAAAGAGCTATGCCGATGTGCGAAGGAAACCAATAGAGTTTCAAGTTGGAGACAAGGTCATGCTTAAGGTATCACCTTGGAAAGGAATGATTAGGTTTGGAAAACGTGGGAAGCTAAACCCAAGATACGTTGGACCCTTCGAAATCATTGAAAGGATCGGTCCCATGGCATACAAACTGGAATTACCTGAGGAACTCAGTAGAGTACACAACACCTTCCACATGTCAAATTTGAAAAAGTGTTTATCGGATGAAACACTTGTGATTCCACTGAAGGAGATCAGAATCGATGATAAGTTGAACTTTATTGAGGAACCCGTTGAGATTATGGATAGAGAGGTCAAACGACTTAAGCATAGTCGCATTCCCATTGTTAAGGTCAGATGGAACTCTAAGAGAGGACCTGAGTACACATGGGAGCGCGAGGATCAAATGCGTGCCAAATACCCACAACTGTTTGATGAGACAACCCCGAACACCGATTCAACTTTGGATTCCGGGACGAATCCAATCTAACGGGTGGGTACTGTAATACACCGTAAAATCCCAGGTCATTTATTAATGCTAATCATCGACACTATTCTATACTAAGCCATTTTTGCTGGCTAATTTAAAATTTCTACATGAAACACTGTTTGTTTGGACACCCGATTGTTATGTTCACTATTTAATTGACACCCGATTGTTTTGAACACCATTGGTTTAACACCCGAACATGTTTTGTCACCCAATATCACCCAAATGTCACTTTTGGATATCACCCAATGAGGTTAAACACCGGTAACTCCACTTGCGACCCGACACTTGATTTTAACACCGGTATATTAATATTAATTATATATAATAAAGTATATATAATTAAGACAAATTATTGTTACTATATATATATATATATGAGTATATATATTATAAATGACGACACCATTTATATGTTTATGGTTTTCATAAACCGACACCGACACCGAGATATATTTCACACATTTTACGAACACCGATACCCCGATATTTTTGGGCCGGATTTCACCCCAAGCCCACACGACACTACTTCTTTCTTTCTTTGGGCCGAACATTCTTACAAGCCCACAAGACTCCTTACTATTTTTTTTTTTTGTTTTCTTCTTTTCGTTTGGGCCGAACAACTTCAAGCCCACATGGTTGCTATTTCTATTTCTTTGTTTCGTTTTCTTCTTGGTGCTACACGAAGCAAACACCCACTCCTTGTACATTCAAATTCTACTCATGCATGATGATTGGTTCCCTCAAACACGACACAACTTTAATACCATCTCCTTGTCCATGCAAACTCTCGACAACTAGCCACCACCAAAGCCGTCAAACCCACGGTCCAAAGCTTTATCCGCCAAGAGGATGGTTACCCAAAGGGTCGAATGTCCCATGTTCCCCAACACATAAACCACATGAGCCTAATCTCATTAGTTTAATACCCTACAAACCTAAACTATACATAAACTAATCCAAGGTCAACCATCTTTTGCCTCCTCCTACCCCAACTCGATTTGACACAAGAACTATGACAAGGGACATGGTTGCTTACATTCGAATGGCAACAAGAAAACATGTCTCCCATGAGCCAACACTCGAACTACCCAAACCACATTATATAAACTACATTTAATGTGAAATCTCACACACTCAAAGTTCCACAAAATTTGCAAAACTCAAACATCCACCATTTCTTTCGGTTGCTTACTGTCGAGAAGGAGCAAGGAGGACACAAACAAGGGTAGGGTAAGAGAACAAGTTTGGTAACTTGGTTTTGGTACGAGATCACTCCACGAGGAGGGTAACACTTTGGTTGTTCTCGTTGCACATACACACGGCATCCTCACCACCACTTTGGTGTTGTAAGTTTATTATCTCATTTCTTTTCCTACCTTGATTCGAAGCATGCATATCACACACGACACTCACCACTAAACATTCTCTCTTATATGCATACATACGTCCATACACGTCTCGACACCCTTGAGGAAAGGGCTCGTTATTTGTTAAATACACGTGCGACTTCTATGTTTTATTCGACCCTCCCAATATTCGACTCAAACTTAACCAAGATCACCAAACATGCAAGGCTCATACGTTTTTAAACCACGAAAACTAGACCCAAACCATGTACTAGTCGAACAAATTTTTAAAAGCAAAGACACACCCATTTTGGGCCTTACCGGGCTAACGAGCCCAAGAACCTTGCACAATAAGTTTTTCGGTTTGAAAACTTGAAGAAAAGTCGAATGAATAAAACTTTAGAAAACCAAAATTTAACAAATCTGAGGTTATAAAAGTCCCCTTTTATTGTGTCAAAAGTTCGGTTTTCAAAAATTTCGACAAGGACTATTTTTGCAAAAAGTCCCACGTTAGGGACTAAATGAGACAAACATGAAAACTTTCGGACCATTTTGAAAACTGTCGATTTGAAGTAAATGAAGGGTATAAACCGTAATTTTCCAAAGTTAGGGGAACAAAATGTAAAAAGTACAAAAAGGACCATATTGTGATTATTATTAACCAAAGGGTAAAAAGTGTAAATTTGGTAAAGTAAAGGGTTAAATTATGACAAGGAATATTTATAACAAATTATTTCATATAATTTTTATAAATACATATATACATTCTTCTTTAACTCTATATATATATATATATATATATATATATATATATATATATATATATATATATATATATATATAAATATGTATAACTCTATTAAAAATATTTAATCGTAAATATTTTTAATACAACATTATTTTCACAAATGAATAATATTTAATCAAACACCTGTTCGTAACAACGATACGAATAACTACGTGAGTTATTCAGAATATATATATATATATATATATATATATATATATATATATATATATATATATATATATATATATATATATATATATATATATATATATATATATATATGACACCCGAAACGGATATCACCTTACACGAGACATATCACATGTCATTTACGACACGAATCTAAAACACCGATTACAATATATTTTTAGGTCGCAAGTCGGAGGAATTTCATTGCTAGTCATAGCAATACACCATCACTTTGAGCACCGTTGTGATTCACACGCACCTTTCAGGTGAGTTCATGGTCCCACATTTTTAATTGTTTTTAAACCCCGTGGGGAGATACATGCTATAAATCGAACACAAGTATTTTTCTGTATGCTGTTATCACCTGATATTGCCTAAGTTGACACCTGTGCTACAAGTCCCTCATATCACGAACCTTAATCACTTGCGAGTGAGCGCGAATATAGTTGATAGATCTATTGG
Organism: Artemisia argyi; assembly: GCA_030686995.1. NCBI lineage: Eukaryota > Viridiplantae > Streptophyta > Magnoliopsida > Asterales > Asteraceae > Artemisia > Artemisia argyi. Next base: position 19,596,841 of record CM060682.1, read on the forward strand.
ATGGCAGCCCACCTCTGTCAAGGTGATCACTTGGAAGGAGGTGTGCTATATTCGAGGTATTATGGAAATTTGGCACATTTCCTGTCACTGAGGGCCCCTTGTCATTTACATCCGCTGTGGTGTAGATGATTGTTATTATCTTTATGATATGTCAAATCAAAGTTAAGGCTTGCGTTTCGTGAGGCTTAGGAGCAATATTACACCCGACTTAGTCAAGACCTGTCTATCTTGGCTTGTTTATTTCAAATGCTTGACTTGTGTTCACACTATTACAATCTAAACTACTATGGATTCACTCAACCTTTGTGTTGACTTTTTAAGCATGTTTATCTCAGGAAATTAGCAAGCATGGCGGCACGGAGCTGGCAAAGGGCACAGGACCTCCCTTTTGAATTCAATAATTATATCATTCTTTACAAACTCATTACCTCTTTTGCGAAACAATTAACATTTTGGAAAAATGTTTGTAACTCTGAATATTTGAGTTTTCATGGAATGATATTGATAATCTTTTGAATTGTTTTCTATGAGTATGACTGTGTACTAAACTGTAATGACCCCGATTAGACTTCCGCTGCTTAATCAAATTTCGGGGTGTTACACTCGGGGAGTGGAGTAGGGCAAGGAAGGTGTCCTTGTAGCCGAACTACTATAAATTCGCGTGTTGTGGTTTGATCTTTCCAACTCTATCTTTTCTTCATTACATTTTAATACTTTCATTATTAGATTATAATTGCTTATATTGGTTATCACTTGAATTCACTTGAGATCGAATCGAAAGTTTTTAATAAGCTACAAAATATTTTGGTAATAAATTTAAAAAGGACGTAAAACTATTCAACCCCCTTCTAGTTTTCCACATACCAATCCCCGTAGCACCCCAAAAGATTGTTGAGTCTTCCGCTGTATCAAATTTTGGGGGTGTTACAGATTGGTATCAGAGCCAAGGTTATAGAGAACTAGGTAAATAGACGCCTAAACTATAACCGATTTTATAGAAAACGATCCTAAACCATTGCCCGCCAGCCCGCCAAGCCGAAGCATCATTGTCTATATAGAGGTATATTGAGATGATTATTAGATATGGGATTCTCTAGATGATTTGAGGATTTGAGATTTATTGATTAAGTGATATGATGGCGTTTTGAGGAATTATATGGCTTGATTGTTTTTATAAATGTTTTTAGTAATGCGGTATTTTAAATCTTCTTGAAATATATGAGTGGGATTATATGATGATTTTTGATACGGTATTTTGAGTTCCCAGTTTAGTTGTTTTGAAACACTTACACCTAACCTACGCTGTTGTCACAGACTATGGCCTCCCGTACGTTTGACGTTGTTGAGGATATTCTTACTGCACCTGTACGCCCAGCACAGATCACCATGGCTCCTGATGATCCTTACAGGATTGGCATGCATTCAGCTACTGTGTCGCCGACAATTTCTACTTCTGCACCGCCTGCTGCACCTACTACCCAGGGACCCTCATCTTCTCTAGGGCTCCCTGGTACTGCGAGACTGCTTACTCTTCATCAGGCTTTGGCTCGTGTGGCTCCACGTTTTGCCCACCGAGCTACGACACGTATGTCGGTACGCCCTACTTCACCACCTTTACACTTGGATGCTCACACTCTCCTGTCAGATGCACCACCTACATCATCGCGTCGTCGTCCTAGATCACCTACCCCATCTCCACATGGTTCACCTGTTAGGAGACGACAATTGATGGTGTACTCTTCCGATGAGGAGGAGGAGGAGTACGAAGGTGAGGATGAGGCTGATGACCTTCAGGAGGCTGAACAGGGTGATGATGACCCTGAGGAGGAGGATGACCCTCAGGAGGAGGATATGCCTGATGATGATGGTTTGTTAGTGCCGCCAGCTCAGGCTGAGGAGCCTGATTCACCTATACATCTGATGGAGCCTGTTTCACCTGATCATCCATTTTTGTTTGAGTTGCCACCTGGTAGTCCCGTTGAGTCGGATGCACCTTTTGAGGTTTCTACTGAGCATGCAGAGTTAGGTGAGACTGGTAGGATGTGGGCTCAGATTACTGCACAGGGCGAGAGGATCTCGCGGTTATCTAACCGACTTGAGATGATTGTTGAAGAGCTTATAGCTGAGCTGAGAGTTGATATGACTACTTTCGTGGGCAGGACGACAGCGATGAGGAGATGTTTGATGGAGATTCATGAGCATATTGAGAGCTTACAGCAAGGTTTTATCACAGCTCGCAAGGCCGATCGCAAGTTATGGCATCGAAACACTGAGCTAGAGAAGGAGGTGGCAGACCTCAAGAGAGATAGCGACACCCATAGTGTGGAGTTAGGATCATTGTGGAGAGAGCTAGATGGCTTGAGGCAGGAGTTGAGGAGCCTCCGCCAGCAGCGTGGCTAGATGGTTGGATTATGTTGTCTTGTTGCTTTCTACACCGAGGAGTGTTCGGTTAGAAAAGCTAGTTATCGTATTTTGATGTATTTTCCGTTGAGTATTCGTCTCGTTTGGAACGATTAGTATCTTTTGTGTTTTTCGGTAGTTGGAACGATGTTGGATCTCTATTGTATGGTTGATGGTTATTATTATATGGTATTATGTGGCTTTTGGATATTATGGAAATCGAGTCTCTATTCGCCTTATTGATGTCTTGTGGTGTATTGTTGATATTGTTTCCATGACTTGGCTTCGTTGACTTAATTCTTGTTGAGTATATGATAAGTTCTATCGGAGACTCATGAACCTTGTATGATGTTTCAGATCAATGGCCCCACGACGAAACCCTGTTAGAGCTACCAGAACTGGTCCTGCAGCGACTACCCCTGGTCGCCGTGGATGCCGTCCTACTTGAAATGTTGAAACCCCTACTCCTGATAACCTGGACGCTACTAATCACAACAACAGGAATCAAAATGTTGAGGTCCAGGGAGACAATGATCATGTTCCACCTAATGCACCTACTGTGGATCAAGCAATGATCAATCAACTTGTGGATCAACGAGTTGCTGAGGTACTAGCTGAGTCAAATCATTCCAACAATTCTGCTGGAACATTTCCACCTGTTCGTGCTAATGGATGTAACTACAAGGAGTTTCGAATTTGTGGATCCATTGAGTTTGGTGGGACTGAAGGAGTGGTCTACTTGGTCAGGTGGATAGAGAAGACTGAGTAAGTGTTTAATGTCAGCAACTGTGCAGAGAATGCGAAGGTAAAGTTTGCTTCTTTTACTTTCAAGGATGAAGCTTTAACTTGGTGGAACAATTACCGAAATTCGGTTGGGAGTGATGTGGCTTATGCTATGACTTGGGAGCAATTTAAGTCTTTGCTGATTCAGACTTACTGCCCAAGGAATGAGGTTAAGAAGCTGGAGATTGAGTTCTGGAATCACAAGGTGAAAGGTACCGATATGGCAACTTACAATCGCCGCTATTGAGAGTTAGCCTTGCTTTGCCCCGATATGGTTAGGACTGAGACTCAAAGGATTAAGCGGTATACCGATGGGTTGCCGGTAACTACAAGGAACGATGTGATTTCTGCTAAGCCTGCAAATATTCATGAGGCAATCATGATCGCTCAACAATTGATGGACTCTTTAATATTGGAGGAAACTGAGAAAGACAAGAATGGAAAGAGGAAGAGGGATAATCATTCTAAGGGTAATGATCATCGAAGCAAGCGACAAACAACTACTAGAGCTTATGCTATGGGAGATGGAGATAAGAAGAACTACAATGGAGATGCACCCAAGTGTAGCCGATGTTACAGGAATCATTCTGGACGATGTAATGTGGTGTGCAAGAATTGCTCTAAGATAGGACACATAGCTAAGAATTGTAGAGCTTGACCACTTGCTATGGTTCAAGCTACTCCTGAAACTATGAGTAAGGCAAATGTTACTTGTTATGGGTGTGGAAAGAAGGGACACTATAGGAATGAGTGTAGGGAATCGTGGAACCGAGGAAATCAAGGATCGGGTGGTAATGGGTACAATAATGGAAACCGTGGAGCTGGAGGAAACCGTGGACGACAAGACAATGGGGACCAACGTGTGGAAGCTGGAGCTGCTCAAGGGAGAGTGTATGCACTTGGGAACGAGAGAGGAGAAGATCCGAACGTTGTTACTGGTACGTTCTTTCTCAATAATCGTTATGCTTCCATACTATTTGATACTGGTGCCGATAAGAGTTTTGTGTCCACTACGTTTGCACCCTTACTAGAGAAACCCCCGATGGCCTTAGGAATTGGTTATGATGTAGAGTTAGCTAATGGGAACATAGAAAGGATTAGGACTATCATTCGCGGTTGCACGTTAAATTTTCTGAACCGTCCTTTCAACATAGATCTTCTACCCGTCACATTAGGAAGTTTTGATGTCATTATTGGTATGGATTGGTTGTCGAAGTATCGTGCTCATATACTTTGCGATGAGAAGATCGTGCGTGTGCCTTACGGAAGGGAGATTCTAAATATACCAGGAGATCGAAAGGAATTGAGAGGCCCATCTAGATTAGCGGTCATATCTTGCACTAAATTACCGAAGCTAATGGAAAAAGGATGTTGCCTCTTCTTAGCTCAAATCTATGAGAAAGGAAGGAAGGAGAAGAAGGAAAGATGCATTAGAGATGTGTCTATAGTTCGTGATTTCCGGATGTATTTCCCGATGATTTGCCAGGAATCCCGCCTACTAGACAAGTAGAGTTTCAGATTGAGTTGATACCTGGTGTTGCACCCGTGGCACGAGCGCCTTATCGACTTGCACCTACTGAACTAGAAGAGTTGTCGAAACAACTAGCGGAGTTAGCTGAAAAAGGATTTATAAGACCAAGTTCTTCGCCTTGGGGAGCCCCGGTCTTATTCGTGAAGAAGAAGGATGGATCGTTTCGTATGTGTATTGATTATCGAGAGTTGAACAAGTTAACGGTGAAGAATAGATACCCGTTACCAAGGATCGACGATTTGTTCGATCAGCTTCAAGGATCGAGTGTGTATTCAAAGATCGATCTGAGATCAGGATATCATCAACTTAGAGTTCGCGAGGAAGATATTCCGAAAATGGCTTTCAGAACCCGTTACGGGCATTATGAGTTCCAAGTGATGCCGTTTGGGTTGACTAATGCACTAGCAGTATTCATGGATCTCATGAATCGAGTGTGTAAGCCTTATTTAGATAAGTTTGTGATTGTGTTCATCGACGATATTCTAATCTACTCGAAAAGTGAAAAGGAGCATGAGGAGCATCTAAGGCTTATCTTAGAATTGCTTTGGAAAGAGAAGCTATATGCCAAGTTCTCTAAATGCGAATTTTGGATTCCGACGGTACAATTTTCGGGTCATGTGATTGATAGACAAGGAGTTCATGTAGATCCTGCTAAGATTGAAGCGATTAAAGATTGGGCTGCACCGACGACCCCAACAGAAGTTCGTCAATATTTGGGTTTAGCCGGTTATTACCGAAGATTCATTGAGGGATTTTCGAAGATAGCAAAACCGTTGACCAAATTGACTCAAAAGAGTGTTAAATACGAATGGGGAGATAAGGAAAAGGAAGCATTTCAATTACTTAAGGAGATGTTGTGTAGTGCTCCTATCTTAGCGTTACCTGAGGGTAATGAGGACTTTGTCGTCTATTGTGATGCTTCTGATAAAGGTTTGAGAGCTGTGTTAATGCAACGAGAGAAGGTAATAGCTTATGCTTCCCGACAGCTCAAGAAGCACGAGAAGAACTACACCACCCATGATTTGGAGTTAGGTGCTGTGGTTTTTGCCTTAAGGATATGGAGACATTACTTGTATGGAACCAAGTGTGTTGTGTTTACCGACCACAAAAGTCTACAACACATCTTGAACCAAAAAGAGCTCAACATGAGACAACGATGTTGGATTGAGTTGCTAAGCGATTATGATTGCGAAATCCGCTATCATCATGGTAAAGCAAACGTTGTTGCTGATGCTCTTAGTCGAAAGGAGAGGATACCACCGCTACGAGTTAGGTCATTAGGAATGACTATCGTTTCGCCGTTACCGTCTCAAATATTAGAAGCTCAAACGGAAGCGTTGAAAGCAGAAAATCAACCTGCTGAAAGCATATTTGGGATGGTAGAAAATGAGAAAGGATTTGTTAAGCGTTCTGATGGAGTATTGTGTTTTGGAGACCGAAGTTGGGTACCATTGTATGGAGGAATTCGAGAGTTGATTATGCACGAGTAGCATAAGTCAAGATACTCTATTCATCCTGGGTCTAACAAGATGTACCAGGATTTGAAGAAGTTAAATTGGTGACCAAATATGAAGGCAGATATAGCATTGTACGTTAGTAAGTGTTTGACTTGCTCTAATGTTAAAGCCGAACATCAAAGACCATCAGGATTATTGACGCAGCCAGAACTCCCGGTTTGGAAATGGGAGTGGATCACGATGGACTTTATTACCAAATTACTGAAGACGGCTAGCGGTTGTGACGCTATCTGGGTAATTGTGGATCGTTTGACTAAGTCTGCTCATTTCCTGGCAATTAGTGAAGATGACAGTGTAGACAAACTTGCGAGGTTGTATGTGAAGGAAATTGTTTCTCGTCATGGAGTTCCGATATCGATTATTTCTGATCGCGACAGCCGCTTCCCGCCAGCATTGTGGCGATCACTTCAAACCGCTTTGGGGACGAGACTTGATATGAGTACTGCATATCACCCCCAAACCGACGGTCAAAGTGAGAGAACTATTCAGACTTTGGAGGATATGCTTCGTGCATGCATAATAGACTTTGGTAAAGGCTGGGAGAAGTATCTACCCCTTGCGGAGTTTTCTTATAAGAATAGCTACCACACAAGTCTTAAAACTGCACCATTTGAAGCTTTATATGGCCGAAAATGTCGTTCGCCTATCGGTTGGGCTGAAGTTGGAGATAGCCAACTCACAGGCCCTGAGCTTATTTTGGAGACTACTGAAAAAGTGACTCAAATTCGTGATCGATTGCAAGCAGCTAGAGATAGACAGAAAAGTTACGCAGATCAGAGACGTAAACCCCTAGAGTTCCAGGTTATAGACAAAGTGATGCTGAAAGTCTCGCCTTGGAAAGGTGTGATACGTTTCGGGAAACGTGGGAAACTCAACCCTCGCTACATTGGACCATTTCTTATTTTGGAAAGAATTGGGCCCGTGGCTTATCGGTTGAAATTACCACAGGAACTGAGTAAAGTTCACGATGTATTTCATGTTAGTAACTTGAAGAAGTGTCTTTCGGATGAAACTCCGGTTATACCGATCAAGGATATTCGCGTGGATGAGAGTTTGAACTTTGTGGAAGAGCCGATTGAGATATTAGATAGGGATATTAAACGACTCAAGCGAAGTCGTATTCCATTCATCAAAGTTCGTTGGAATTCGCGGCATGGACCGGAATTCACGTGGGAACGTAAGGATGACTTTCGCAAGAGATATCCGAAGCTTTTTACTTCGTAGATGGTTTGTTCTGAGTGAAACCCGGGACGGGTTTCTCCTGAGGCTGGGAGAATGTGACAACTGGCAATTTAGGGAAACAATTTACAAACCCGCATTACTTTAAAATTAATGACTTTTAGAATATTGAAAAGTTTACTCGTAATGAGATTTGTAAACGTTGGAATGTGATTTTTTTTTAACTGTACGTTATTTATGGAATTTGAATTTGAATTATTGTTTTGGTATGGAATATTCGTGGTGATTCATTTTGAGATATTTATTTGGCACTACATTGAGTCCGGCACTAGGATAAACTAACGAAAAGTTTAATATTTTGAATGATTGATTCGGGTTGATATATTTTTGGAACGTATTATGGTATTTTAAATTTTTGGGTTTGAGTTTGGTTCGAGAGAGTCGGTTTATTTTAAATAAGTTTCGGGTTTGGTCCGCGTTATTTACATCGGGTTACCTCACCCACCTTTATAATAATAGTCTCATTATTATGATTATCATTTTAATAAAAATTCATTTTTTTCCTTTGTGGGCTTGAGGGCCGGTTTTAACCCCCCACAACACAAACACAAACATAAACATACAAACAACCCAACACTCTCACCATTTCATCTCTCTCTCTAATATACCAACAACACCATCACCAAACCCTAGCCACCAAGGGGCAGCCGCTGCCACCACAGCTCCACCGCCGCTCCCATCAACACCACCACCACCAATCAACTCCCTATCTTATTTCCTTCTCGATCTACTATCACACGCGCCTAAATACCCCCTAATTCACCACGTTAGATCACAAAAATCATCATTTTCTTCTTGTTTTTGAGGTTTATCACGTTTTTGTCTTGGAAAATCGAAGGTGAGACAAGTTCTTACTCGTGTTTTTGGTGAAATCGTGACCTAGGGTCACAAAATTAAATCTTTCTTGTGGGTTTTGGTTATACACATGTAAATCAAGTGGGTTTTTAAAGGAAATATAAGGATTTGATGGTTTGGTATCTTTGGGTGTCGATTTGCTCACGTTTGGTGCTCGATATTGATGTTGGGTCGCGTTTGGACATGGGTATGGCTCGTTAGAGCTTAACCAAGACCCCATGGTCTCGGTGTGGTGCTATCTTTGGCTTGTTTGGGGTGCCTAATGTGACCCTTGGTCCGATTGTTTTGATTCTTGGCTAGATTGATACCGATTTGATGATTGTTGATGTTGTTTGTGTTTCGCGACCCAATGTGGTCCGTTTGGCAGCTTGGGTATGCTCGAATGAGCTTATGACAAGACCTAAGGTGGTCTTGGGTTCGAGTCTTTTGACACGTGGTTATGGTCGAGACCCAAGTGGGACTTTTGGCTCGGGTTTGGGTTGGTAAACCAACCCGGGATTAGTTATATATATGTTCTCTTGTTGTGATTCATGTTATTGTCTTTTTGGACCCGTTGTGATACTTGGATTGCGGTCATATATTATTGTTGAATGTATGACTATTATTTTGGAGTTGTGTTGACGAAATGGTATTGGGGACCGATTGTGAGACGGTCAATTAGATGACGGAGATAGGTTAGTCGGGTGCCGTAGTCGGACCCTATTGTAGTAGCATGTGATTGGGATTGATTTGGACGGAGTTGGATTACTTATTTATGACTTGGTTATTTAATTCTTGGACTTGGACAATGAGCCGAGGGTGATGACTCGGACATGTGACCAACTCATATGACTCGATAAATATTATAATCAAACATTACTAATAAAACTCGTGATAATATTATTGGTAATCTAATCGTTTATATAAGTATATATAGACGTGAAAAACGTATATATATATATATATATATATATATATATATATATATATATATATATATATGCGTATATTAATAATAAAACGATCACGAGTAGACGTTATAATAATGTGACGATAATTATTGTACTATGTGAATAGTGTAATAAATGTCGAGAGTGTTATTATAAATAAATAACTATAAATGATGACGAAATCTAATACGTTGGATAGTTAATAAATAAAAACAGGTCTTTTAATAAATTAAGAAAACTTATCGAGTTATACGGGGTTGTGGTCACTTAAGTCCAAGTGGACTTTGTTCTATTATGTGACTTTTGTGTTGTCACGGATATATGACGATTAATATATCCATTTTCTATAACTACATAACTTATTTAATCGACGGGTTAAATAGGGTTTATTTAGCCATAGAAAATGAGTATATTAATGGGCATCGTATCCTCCGATGCCCACAGGTTATGGTACGTGTATTGGAATAACGAATTACTAAATATCTCGTAGAATTAGCTAAATTGACGAATTTAGCAAATTGGACGATATATATAGGGAATTTATTTGACTACGATACTTACCATATAGTATTCTTTGTGCTATGTGATTTAGGTTGGGTATAATCTTAGAGTAATGTATTACGTAAATAAATATGGAGGATTACCAAATCGACGGATTTGATAAACTTCGATGATTTATTTAAATAATATATTTGACTAATATTAGACCTATTGATTGTTTATTATTCCTTTTCGTTGTGACTTCTTGGTTTGAGTTGTGTCGACCCACCACCTGTATGGATACCAAATGTCAAACTCCAAATTATTATGAGGATAATTCGAGAAATGGATTTTTGGAAAGTAAAATGGATTACGTTCGGGATTGGGAATATTTGATTTTGAGGAAATGATTCTGAACGCGTTTGATATTGTTAGGAAGTGCCGAGTCTGTAGTTGCCGTTATTTGAGTTGCTTTACGTCTTTCATCTATCGATTTCTTTTGCGGATTGCTGGACTTGAGGTGAGTCATAGCCCCACTTTTACTCTTGAACTTTGTTTTCAATACTTGGGGTGAGAAACGTGCAAATGTTTTATGTGGACTATTATTGCTTCGTTTATTTTTAAAACTTGCTATGCTTATAGAACTAGGTAGAATTTAGAGCGAGGCCTAGTCCCGAACTAGGTAAGCTATTGTTTGATTGTTGAGCGAGGCCTAGTCCTGAACTAGGTAAGCTATTGTTTGGTTGTCGAGCGAGGCCTAGTCCCGAACTAGGTAAGCTATTGATTGGTTGTTGAGCGAGGCCTAGTCCCGAACTAGGTAAGCTATTGGATTGGTTATAGAGCGAGACCTAGACATGATCTAGGTAAGCTATTGATTGGATTGATTTGAGCTATAGCGTGCACCTATAGGGTTGATTTGATTTGGTTGGTTCATTTTGGTTGGATGATTGAGGCCTAGTCTAGCTAGCAAGGGTTTTGCGTATATGTCCACTTGATTTAGTTATGAATTTAAACCTATGATCTCACCAGCGAAAGCTGACTTTTAGCACGTTTTCTCAGGTAATTAAGTGATGCCCTTGGATGCTTGGATTGGAGGCTTGGCTATGGCACCTGGTTATGGATCAATTTTCTAAAACTCTGATAAATAATTGTGGACCTATATTTATTTTCTTTAGGGCCTGACTTTGATTGAATTTGGGATAAAGGTAAACTTTAAAACCCCGCGTGGTTGTATTTTTCTCTTGTTTACTTTATCTCGTTCTTTTATGTCTTGTGTTGGATACCAGTCCCCGTAGCACCCCGAAAGCTTGTTGAGTCTTCCGCTGTATCAAATTTTGGGGGTGTTACATCATCCGCAAATTGAATGTGTGAGACGTGAACTTTTTCCTTTCCCACTTTGAAGCCATAAAATATGTTACGGTTGGTTGCTTCTAAAATAGCAATATTTAGTGCTTCAACTGCTATAATAAACAAGAATGGAGAGAGGGGGTCACCTTGACGAAGCCCTCTTTCAAGTTTAAATTCCTTAGTTGGCGATCCATTGATGAGAACCAAAGCAAAAGATGAGTTTAGACAAGAGAGAATCCAATTCCTCCATTTAGAGCTTGTTGGGAATTCTGTGAAGTAAGAATTCTGGTGTTGTTTCTGCTGAAGGATACTGCTGAAGAGTTAGTTCCTGCTGAAGCAGTATATCTGCTGAAGACATAGTTCAACATTATTAGTTTCTTCGGATATAGTATTTCCGTATTTTATGTAATGTAGTTTGGATATGCATGAGTTTATTTAGGAAGTGATAATGCATATCTTTTAGAAGTTTTAGAATATACGTTTCTTGAGAAACGGTTTAGGGTTCCTTGTGTATAAAAGGAACACATGTTTATGTTTTGAAAAACTTTTAGAAAATACTCTTATTATAATTAAAAAGATCCATAGAGGATCAAGAGTTCTTAGTATCAAGCTTGTGTTTTGTTTCCGCTTTATAAATACAAGTTGCAGAGATTGTCTATTAGTGTGTTATTGATTACAGTGACATTACTAACGATTCTAGAGTGCTCAAGAAGATCTATCAAGGTCTTATAGTTCAACAAGTGGTATCAGAGCCTCGAGAGAGTCTCTGTCATACTAAGAAACACAAATCTTACACCCTAAAATCCAAACAAATCAACAAACATGCCTGGATCTGATGATGATGTTGATACAACTCAGAACATTAACACCACTTCTCTTCAATAACTCAACCTCTCCAACAGTAATGCTAAGTTTCCATACTTGAAGAATGCTGAAGAATATCATCTGTGGTCCATGAAGATGCAGAACTGGATCACAAACATTGATTGGAATTTGTGGGAGGTTGTCAAAAAGGGGAATAGTCTGAAGAAGCATGTTACAGATGCTGATGGAGTTGTTACTATTGTAGGTCCCAAAACTGCTGAAGAGATACTGGCTGTGCAGAGGGAGAGTAAAGTCAGAACAATTCTGCTCCAAGCTATTCCAGATGACCACATGGGTGACTTCCACTTTATGGAGGATGCCAAGGACATTTGGATGGCTATAAAAGCAAGATTTGATGGGAATGATGAATCAAGAAGGTTGCAGAAGTCTATGCTGAAGCAAAAGTTCCAAGAATTTCAGATATCTGAAGAAGAGGGAATTCATAAGGGTTATGACAGGTTTCATCGAATATTAAGTCAACTTAATCAGTTGAAGGCTAGACCCGATAATGAGGACTGTAATGCTAAATTTCTGAGATCTCTGCCAGCATCTTGGTTACAAGTTTGTATTGCTCTCAAGACCAAAGGTGGGTTGGACATGATGTCCTTTGATGACCTCTACAATAGGCTTAAATCCCTTGAGCCTGATGTTAGAAGTCCCATTCGTCTATCCACTCATTCTGCATTTGTTGGTGCCTCTACAAAACCTGTGCATCAAGCCTCAAGTTCATATTCATCAGGAGCATCTTCTCAAACTCATACTCAATCTGCTCCTAAACCAAAATCCAGTAGTGTGTTGGAGGATCTTATTCATTCATTTGTGGCTGAATATGAACATCAGCAGTTTCTTGCCTATGAGGATTTTGAACAGGTGGATCCATTGGAGATGGAGGAGATGCACTTGAAATGGGAGCTTGCAATGATCTTCATGAACATTAAGAGGTTTGAAGCCAAGTCTGGAAGGAAGTTTGGTTTTAATGGAAGAGAGGCAGCAAGGTTTGATAGAAGAAAGGTTAAATGCTACACTTGTGGTCAAGTGGGACATTTTTCAAGAGAATGCAAGGAGAGAAAGGCTGGAGATGAAGTTAGATATGGCTCTTATCCAGTGGAAGCAGGAAATACCAAGGATGCACCTTCAAAGGCTATGGTGACTCTGGATCACCAAATTGATTGGGCTGACCATGAACCTGCTGGAGAGGAAGCTTCTACTTCTTCACAAGTGAATCTGCTTGCATACTCACCTTCAGAAGACAAGAAGGAGCAAGTCTCCTTGATGGGAATCTCTCAGGTACACAACTGTGTGTTTGGATGTAGTGTAAGATACAATGAGCTTAAAAAGGAATTTGATGAGTTGAAACCAAAGTACAATGAGTGTTATATAGAGGTAGAGTCTTATAAATTGGCTTTAAAAACTCTAGAGAAACAAAAACTATGGTTTCAAAATAATCAAGTTAAATATGATGAAAAAAATAAGAGTTCTAGAGAGTGATTTAGAAATTGCTAAGATAGACTTAAAACGTACTGAAAAAGAGAAGTCTGATCTAGAAAAAGAAAAACAAGAATTACAAGTTAAGTTAGACAAAGAGATAGCTAGACGTAAACAATGGCAAATGTCAGGTGATAATCTAGCTTGTGAACTCTATGGAAGTCAGGCTGTGAACTCTAAAATTGGTTTAGGATTTCAAAAATATGTTGGTTTAGAAGCTAGGAATGACCTAGGTAAAACCACATCAGCAGAGTTAGCTAACTTTGTCAAAGAAGGTAACTTACATGCTGTCCCTGGACCTATAAGAGGGGAACATATGCCTATTGACCTATCCAAACCTAGTGACTTTGATGGATCACACCATCTCTATGGCAAAAAGTCAGCTGACTTGCCAGACCCTAGTGTTAAATCTACTGACTTTGTCTCTTGTTGTGACAGTGACAAGTCTTCTGATGAAGGGTCTACCTCATTTGCTAGCTGTGATTCAAGTGAGAAGTCTGACCTGCCCAAGACCAATCCCAAGATCATACCAAAGACATCACCCCAGTCTCCCCACAAGCCTTCTAGAGTTGCTGCTGATAAAAAGACAGTTTCTACTGAAGACTTGTTTTTAAATTCTTTGCACAATAATACTTTTGGTTATGTTAAAAACAATTCTGTTTATCATGGTGATTTGAATACTTTTTCATGTTATGGAACTTCTTTTGGTTTAAATAAATCTTCTAAAAAGAAGAAGTGTTTCGTGTGTGGAAGTAAATATCACTTGATTAAGGATTGTACATTTCATGAGCAAAGAATGGGTGAATGTGTTAGTCAAAGGAAACCTAGGCAAATGTGGAAGAATGTTAGTGAAATACCATCTTTTGTTCCACATCAGCAGAAACCCAATTCTACTGAATCACATTCTTCATGGAGAAGAACCAGTACTACACCATATGCTCGACCCACTAGTTCTTTCTTTTCTAATGGTTATTGGCCTAATTACTTTGACTCTGTGTATTATGGTGGTGGGTATGGGAATTCTGCTGTGAAGCCCTCAGCAGGTTGTTCTTGGACAAAGAAGGGACCCAATATGCAATACAGGCCCAAGAACAATGGTGGATCTAAAACATCTACATGGCTTGTTACTAATGATCCACAAGGCAGGCTCAAGTCAGCAATGACTTGAGTCTCCAATGTGTACTAATTTTGTATATTTTTGTTGTTATTGTAGGAACATCCTTTGAAAAGTACTGAAGTAGGTATTGTTGATAGTGGTTGTTCTAGAAGTATGTCAGGGAACAAGGACAAGATGCATGACTTTGTACCCATAGAAGGAGGAGGCATTGTAACTTTTGGTGGTGGAGATGGCAAAATTACAGGGAAAGGAACAATTAAGACACCCTTGTTAGACTTTGAAAATGTTTATTATGTGAAGGAACTGGAGCATTTCAATCTATTCTCAGTATCACAAATATGTGACACTAAGAATAAGGTTTTCTTCCCTGAAGATGAGTGTCTTGTACTTTCCAAGGACTTCAAACTTCCAGAAGACACAACTGTATTGCTGAGAGTTCCAAGAACCTTCAACTTGTACACTTTCAATTTGAATGATGTCAAACCAGAAGGTGATCTAACATGTTTGGTGGCCAAAGCTTCCCTGGGTGAATCTACCAAATGGCATAGGAGAATGGCTCATGTGAATTACAAGACTATCAACAAGTTGTCTAAACTGGGTCTTGTTCAGGGCCTTCCTTCTAAACTCTTCACCAATGAACACAACTGTATTGCTTACAATAAGGGAAAGCAACACAGAGCCTCTTACAAAGCAGTCAAAGCTGTTAGCACCATTTCAGAACCACTTCAGTTGCTGCACATGGATCTCTTTGGTCCAACTCCTATCAGAAGTATTGATTACAAGTACTTCTGCCTGGTTATCACAGATGATTATAGCTGGTTTTGCTGGGTATTCTTTCTAAAAACTAAAGATGAAACAACTCCTATTTTGAAAGAATTCATTATCTTAGTTGAAAACCAGCTAAATAAAAAGGTTAAAGGAATTAGGTGTGACAATGGGACAGAATTTAAGAATGTTGTATTCATAGAATTATGTAAGTCTAAGGGTATTAGAAGGGACTATAGTACTCCAAGGACCCCACAACAAAATGGGGTTGCTGAAAGGAAAAATAGGACCCTCATTGAGGTAGCAAGATCCATGCTTGCAGACTCTAAACTACCCATAATTTTTTGGACTGAAGCAGTAAGTACTGCTTGCTATGTCTTGAACAGGGTATCCATCACTAGACTTCATGTCAAGACACCTTATGAACTTCTCACTGGGAAAGTTCCAGACATACATTACTTTAAACCTTTTGGATGCAAAGTTACCATTTTGAACACTACTGATATACTGGATAAATTTGATGGGAAAGCTGATGAGGGATACATTGTAGGCTATTCAGCTCATAGCAAGGCCTATAGGGTTTATAATCTGAATGCCAAAAGGATAGAAGAGACCCTTAATCTAAGATTTCTTGAAGATCAGCCTAATATTCAGGGACAAGGCCATTCTTGGTATTTTGACCTAGATTATTTGACTGACTATTTGGGTTATTCTATACATGCTTCTAATCCTAATGCAGGTACCAAAGATCCAAACTCTAACCCTGCAGGTTCCATGGATGATGACTCAGACTATGAATCTGAGCCAGAAGAGAATACTTTTGTTGTACCATCTTTTCCACCTAACCATTTTGTAGGTAATCACTCTGCTGCTGAACAAGATGATGAGTCACATTATGCAGAGGATCTTGCAAGACTGCAGAAGCAAGAACATGCAGCTACTAAGGAAGCTCAGAAACTCCATGAAAAGGTTACACAAGAGACTGAAGCTATCCTACATCAATCAGCACAAGCAGTCAGTGGTAACAAGGATTCTGCTGATGATTCTACTAAAGGCACACCTATTCCCACTGATAAGGTCCCAGATGCTGATTCTACTGATGGCCACTCTCCCATCTCTACTGAAGTCTCTGCAGACTTTGATAAGCCCTTTACAAGATTTCCAAGTCCTTCTGATCTTGGGAATTATCAACCAAAGCCTGGCTTGTTTCACTCAGCTTCTTATGATACTGAGTTTGGACCTACAGTCAACAACCTTGATGCCACCATTGATGTTCCACCTATAGCTACAAAAAGGATTCATAATGCTCATCCCCTATCAAAGATTATTGGAGATCTTAAAGACCCTGTTAGAACAAGAAGCACAGTAAAGAATACAAAATATGGTGAAGTTGCTTTCATCTCTTATATCTACAATCAAAAGAGGAACAATCACACAGACTTCAAACATTGTCTGTTTGCTTGCTTTCTTTCTTAGATAGAACCAACTAGTGTTCCTCAAGCACTGGCTGATTCAAGTTGGCTGGAGGCAATGCAAGAAGAGATGCTGCAATTTAAGAATCAGCAGGTTTAGATTTTGGTTCCTCTTCCTGATGGTAAATATGCTATTGGGACAAAATGGATTCTGAAGAATAAAAGAGATGCCAGGGGTATTGTGGTGAAGAACAAAGCAAGACTAGTGGCTCAAGGATTTAGGCAAGAGGAAGGCATTGACTATGATGAGGTCTTTGCACCAGTGGCCAGAGTTGAAGCAATTCGGATATTTTTGGCCTATGCCTCTTATATGGGCTTTATGGTTTATCAGATGGATGTTAAAGGTGCTTTCTTATATGGTGAGATTGAAGAGGAGGTATATGTGACTCAACCCAAGGGATTTGAAGACCCTGATCATCCTGAGTATGTGTACAAAGTTGTCAAAGCTCTCTATGGACTTCATCAAGCTCCCAGAGCTTGGTATGCTAGACTCTCCACATTTCTGCTGAAGAATGGCTACAGGAGAGGTGCCATTGACAAGACTTTATTCCTCAAGAAAGATTCTAGGGATATTATTCTTGTGCAGGTGTATGTGGATGATATTATCTTTGGTTCAACCAAAGAAGCATGGTGTAGAGAATTTGAGGATTTGATGAAGGGAGAATTTCAAATGAGTGCCATGGGAGAACTCACTTTCTTTTTGGGTTTACAGGTTCAGCAGAAACCTGATGGTATTTTCATACATCAGGAGAAATATGTAAAAGATATGTTGTCCAAGTTTGCTATGGAGAATGTTAGGACTACCACTACTCCATATGAGGCTCCCAAACCAAAGAACAATCATGATCCTGATCTACCTGTGAATGTTCATTTATACAGGTCAATGATTGGTTCATTGATGTATTTGACTGCCTCAAGACCTGATATTACATTTGCTGTGAGTGCATGTTCAAGGCACCAAGTCACTCCACTTACATCTCATATGAATGCTGTTAAAAAGATTTTTAAGTACCTAAAAGGCCAACCCAAATTAGGTCTTTGGTATCCCAAAGAGTCTCCATTTCAGCTAGCAGCTTATAGTGATAGTGACTATGCTGGTGCAAATTTGGATAGAAGATCCACAACTGGAGGTTGCCAATTCCTTGGCAGAAGACTGATTTCTTGGCAATGCAAGAAACAGACCATTGTTGCTACCTCTACTACTGAAGCAGAGTATGTTGCTGCTGCAAATTGTTGTGGACAGGTTCTATGGATTCAGAATCAATTGCTGGATTATGGGTATAACTTTATGAATACTACCATTTTCATTGACAATCAAAGTACCATTTGTATTGTTAAAAATCCAGTTTTTCATAATAGAACCAAACATATTGAAATCAGGCACCACTTTATAAGGGATGCTTATGAAAAACATTTGGTTAAAGTGGTCAAAATTCACAAAGATGAAAATGTGGCAGATTTGTTAACTAAAGCATTTGATGGACCAAGGTTTCAATATTTGGTGGTCCATATTGGAATGCTTAACCCTTAACTGCAAAGTTTAAGGGGAGGCATAAGCCTCAGGGGAGGCATATGCCTCAGGGGAGGATGGTGAGTGTAAACTTTGTAGATTTGTATAAGTTGTATAATTTCTGAGTTTTAACACTAACCCATTAACAATTTTGCAAGTTGTGTGGTGTATTTGCTTGTTTTATGTATGTTTGGCAGATGGTCTGAGTATGTAAGTTTCATATTAACGTCACCAAGAGCAGAAGTCAAAGGAATATGGTCACAAATGCTAAAACATGGTTTCTACTGATAAGTCAATTATGCTGAAGGTCTTACAAAGTTGATAAATTAAGAAGATCTTTTCATTCATTCATAGAAACATGTTATAGCTTACATTCAAAGTTTTAACTGAATTACAATGATCATTCCTAAACATTTAGCTAATTAAGTACTACTAGCTTCTATCACTTATTACAAAATACTTGAGGCTATGACAAGTACAATAAAGAAGCTGAAGATGAAAATAGAAAAAGAAGAGAAGGAAGACTGTGAAGATGCTCATGAATCAAAGTCAATAAAATACTCAAGAACTTTGTTCCATGGCAACATTCCTCAATCATCTACTTCAGCTTCTCCTTTCCCTTACGTATGATCTCAGCCTTCTTGCTCTGTCCAATATGTTCTTGATATGGAAAACCAGGTCCTGGAGCAGGAAGATTCAACATCAAATTTTGTGATGTTGGGAGAGAAGGATCCCTATTACTTGATCTTGGTTGGGATCTCTCTGGTGTGGAAGGAGGAAGAAAGGTTGGGTTTTCATTTTCTTCCTCTGAGGAGTCTTCATCAGAGGTATAGATGAAGGGAGAGACAATATCTCTCTCAGCAGGAATGGGTACTTAACTTGGTTCACCTTTCCTATGAGCATTCCATTGTCTTTCTTGTGCATCCCATCGTTTCTACAGTGCTCTTTCAAAGTCAGAACCATCAAGCTCCCATGGATATGGTGGTAAATCTTTTTCTGCTGATGGAGAAGAGGAATTTGGATGTGAGATTTCTGGGTGTGATGACATGGTTTTGGTCAAGAATTGGGGTTAATTGGAAAATTAGGGTTTGTAAGATAATTTGGGGTAAATTGGTGACTGAGATGTGATTTGGGTGTGATTAAATAAGCCAAGTTTAGGAGTTACGATAATTAATGCGAGTTGGGTGGCACAGTAAAACCAAGATATTGACCGAAAATATTTTTACTTTTGGTTGATTCTGCTGATGTTGACCATGCTTCAGCATATTTGACTTTCATTTCTGCTGAAGGGTAAATTTTCAAATTGGAAGTTTTTAAACTATTTGTCAGACTTGGTCAATAAGTTGTTCCGATAATTTTGACCACGATTGGGGAACTTCCAAATTTAACTCACTTTGCATATCTCTTCCTAAACAAAATTATTCGCTTATCAATCCATTTAAACACATTATTCTCTGTGTAATTCATAACCGTCTGACGCACGATTACTCCAATGGCACAACTCGAATTGAAAGGCGACCATAACAAGTATGCTATTCTGAAAAAGGCAAAGGGACATGAAGAATTCGATCTAATGGTGGAGTTTCTACAAAGGTCGAAGAGTCATTATGCTCTGACTTGTAGTCCCAATTTGGTGTGTGAATCCTTGGTGAAGCAATTTTGGGCATCTGCTGCTAAGAGATCTGCTACAGAGATTGTAGCTGAAATAGATGGTGTAGAGTATGTGGTGACAGAAGGGTTGATTAGGACAAAGCTTCAGTTGGATGATGAAAATGGTGTGTATCATTCTAACACTGCAGAGATTCTTGCTGGGCTAAGGAAAGCTGGATATCAAAGTACTGATACATCCAAGTGGCAAAAGAATCAATTTTGTCCTAAGTGGAGGTATTTGGTGCATCTGCTGCTTCAATGTATCAGCAACAAGTGTGGTGGATGGAATCAGTTTTCTCTGCAATTGGGTTGTGGTATTGTTTGTCTTTCTGAGGGTCAAACTTATAACTTTTCTAAGTTTATTTTTGATAATATGCTAGAAAATATAGATAAGCAACAGCATAAGTTCTTAATGTACCCTAGATTCTTACAAATAATTTTAGACATAACCACTGAAGATAGAACCCATATACCTATTAAAAGTCTAGGTTCTAAGTTGTTTGCCTCAATGAAAACTAATTATACTCGGGAACATCATCCTATGTTGGAAGCTATGTTGCCACAAGGCAATGCCAATGTAGTTGAGGGTGATGATGCTGGTAATATGCCTATTCCTAATGCTGCTGATGATGGTAATCCATCATCTTCTGGTGTTGCTGCTGATGGTAATCCTTCAGTGGTAATGGAAGAAGTGCCAGCTACAACTGCTGAACCATTACCTGATTCTGCTGACTTACCACCACCTACCCCTGTACATATGTCACCTAGTCATACCATTTCACCAGCTTAGGATGCTCCAGATGAGCAAATTCATGAGTTTCAAGATAACTTTCAGACTCTTGAACCTGAGATTATTAGACTATCTTCACACAGTCCTTTGGGAGAGCAAATTAATGAAGGTTCTCCTAATATTGTACATGAGTCTGTTTCTCCTGCTGGGTTCAATGAAGCTCCATTTACCACTGAGCAATCTGCTGGTAGAGCAGAGGACCCTATTACTCTCACTTTTGTATATGATTCCCTTAGCAGGTACATGAAAATGACTGAAGATCTCCAGAAAGAGCTTGCTGAGACCAAGACTACTCTTGGTAATGAAATTAAAAGTTTGAAAAGCAAGGTTCAAGATTTGGAGGCACAACTAAGTCAGCAGAAGCAAAGTAAGGATGGATTGGATTCTGCTGAAGTTGCTAAGGAGGAAAATTTGGATTCACTTGAGATTCTAGCTGAAGTTGCTAGACAGTCTAATGTTGTTCCTCCTAAAGTTGCTGAAGTATCTCAATCTAAACCAAAGATACTAGTCCACAGAAGAAGAAGTACAAGACAGTATTTGGCAAGGCAAGCTGCTGAAACTTCAAAAGTGACTGGTGGTGATAATGATGTGCTGATGACTGAAGCTGTGGATATACTTCAGGAGAAACAATCAATAAGTGGGGTTGCTGCTGATCAATCTGCTGATAAAGGAAATACATCAGGAGAAGCATATTTTGTAGCAGGGAAAGCATATCTCAGTTCCCCTGTTCATCTTTCATTTGAGAATCCACAAGTTTCTCCTGATAAAGAGGTTCAAGAAATACATGATGAACCTATGGCAGATGTGAATGTTTCTCATGATGATATTGCTGCAGATAATGTCCCTCATGATGATTTGGATGAGCTTGTAACAGCTGAAGACAGAGCTGGACAAGAAATACAATTTCAAGAATGGGAAGATTATAAGAAGAGTGCTAATCTAGATGAGGAAGAACAAGCCAAGTTTGATGCAGAATTAGATACAGTCACTCAAAGATATGTTTCTACCTTACCCATTGAAAGACAAAGGGAATTGGATGCAGCTGTTCTAGAGTTTGATGAGTCAGATTGGCAGCAGATTGGACAACTAATGCTTAATAATCCTGATGTAGCTGCTGATATTATTGGAAAAAGGGTAGAGGAGAAAGACTATGATTATGAGATTGTGAAAGTGTTAAAGATGAGGAAGAAGGTAGCAGATGAGTTAAAAGCCAAAGCTAAAAGAGATAAACCTATGACTTAAGCACAGCAGAGAGATTATATGAGAACATATGTGAGAAGTCAAAGCAGCTCATTATTTAATTCTGCTTGGTCTAAAACAAAAGTGTGGGGACTTCCATATGAAAAACTGGTTGAGATTTATAACATGATCAAGACTAGAAATGAACAGGCTGGAATGGGTGCTTCCAAGAATATTCCTCTCCTCAATGCTGATGCTGTTTCATCTGTTAATGTTCCTATTGTTGCTGAAAAGGTATCTTTACCTGATCCCTTTGCTGATGTACCACATTCTGCTTGTGTGGATAAAGGTAAAGCAAAAGTGGTGACATCAGATCCTCTAACTAGAAAGAGAACTAGGAGACAATTGGAGCAGGAAAGATTGGGTGAAGAGACTGCTAGGAGGTTGACTGAGGAACAAGAAGCTGAACAAAAAGCTGAGCTTGCAAGATTTCATGAACTGAAGACAAGAGAAATTGAAATTCAAGCTGCTAGAAACAAACAAATAAGGAAGGCTATGGATGAACAATATGCCTCTGCTGCACTTGAATCTTCTCAAGATTCTACTGATGAACAATTGGATACTCCATCAGTGGAAACTGATGCTGCAAAAGGTGATTTTGCTGAAGCACCAGTTCATGATGCTCTTTATGTTCCTGGAAGAAGAGGCAAGAGAATGGCTAAAGTCAGATCTTCACATTCAAAACAAAGTCTAATCAATGTGAATGCTTCTGATGCTTCATTTATAAGGGAAGGATCCTCTGATGATTGACCTGAAGGAACTAGGGATGTTTTGGTTCATTGGGAGTTAAGTAAAGATGGTCAAGTGAATACCATTTACAGATTGAATAAAACTTCCATATCCTTTGCATTTCTTCAGCATATTCTTCATCTTGTGAATTATCAAGATTTAGTCACTCTATATGAGTTGGTTATTAAGTACTATGCAACTCATACTCCTGAAGGCTCTGGATTGTATTTGTTGGGTGATCTTCAAGTGTTGTTTGATTCTTCTACTCCCACTGGTGCAAGCTATGATATCTGGAAGAACAATCAGAAATGGAAAGTTCAGAGTTGGAAGTTCTATCCTATGCCTTATGTTCATGTGTTGGAAACTACCACTGGTCTGAGGATTATTATGGATCTTACCAACAGATATCCTCTGAAGGTATCTCTGATGGAGAAAATGTTACAACAGAAGTTGGAGATTCCTCCTGATCCAGCTGGAAATACAAGATTGTTTGCTGAATCTTTGGTGAAGGTTTTCAAACAAAGGATTAAGACTTCCAGAGCAGCATCTGATTAGGGATATCATATTGTATATTTGTTTTATTTTATTTAAAAAAAAAGAAAAAAAAAAAAAAAAAAAAAAAAAAAAAAAAAAAAAAAAAAAAACTAACATCTTGTTGTATGGTATTTGTATGCAGGTTTGGTTATCAACTTACCTGATGTTGACTATTCCATCATAAAGTTGGCTAGTCCAAAGGGTACAGCTTTGGTAAAGACACATCAAATCTGTTGATAGCTGTAATGGTTTGCTCAAAACTATAGGGTTTTTAACTCACCCATGCTTTATTGCTGAGTAGTTGAAATGGTTGTCAATTGACCATGGATTTTTCCTTTATGGATTCTGAATAATTGGCTAGCCCACATGTATATGGCTTGTGGTAAAGGCAGTGGAAAACCATATTTGGTAATCAGTTAACCAAGATGATTTTCATCATAATAATTGGCTAGTCCTGAGCAAACGACTACAGGTAAAGACATCTCAAATCCGTTTATAGCTGATGATTTGCTAAAAATCATGTGGTTATCAGTGTACCTTTGAACACTTGGCTACTCCAGTAGTGATGGCTATTGGTAAAGAGACATCAAATCCATTATTTTCAATGATTCACCTCTCTCAGGAGTTAACACACCTGGAAGTGATGAGAATAGTATGAAACTAATTTGTTTTGATGTACATTAAGTCATTTGTTGCTGCAAAGAATGGAGCTTTCAAGTACTTGCTGATCATAGAGATTCTGCTGAAGATGATTCTTTGCTGGTGCTATTACAATCCTTTTGGTATGTTATTTTGACGATCTATCAAGAATCTTGAACTTAACCAGGTCAAATTCAAGATTAGGGGAGGATTGTTGGGAATTCTGTGAAGTAAGAATTCTGCTGCTGTTTCTGCTGAAGGATACTGCTGAAGAGTTAGTTCCTGCTGAAGCAGTATATCTGCTGAAGACATAGTTCAGCATTATTAGTTTCTGCGGATATAGTATTTCCGTATTTTATGTAATGTAGTTTGGATATGCATGAGTTTATTTAGGAAGTGATAATGCATATCTTTTAGAAGTTTTAGAATATACGTTTCTTGAGAAATGGTTTAGGGTTCCTTGTGTATAAAAGGAACACATGTTTATGTTTTGAAAAACTTTTAGAAAATACTCTTATTATAATTAAAAAGATCCATAGAGGATCAAGAGTTCTTAGTATTAAGCTTGTGTTTTGTTTCCGCTTTATAAATACAAGTTGCAGAGATTGTCTATTAGTGTGTTATTGATTACAGTGACATTACTAACGATTCTAGAGTGCTCAAGAAGATCTATCAAGGTCTTATAGTTCAACAGAGCTAAACCCCATTTGTTCCATGATAGAAAGTAAGAATTTCCATGAAAAAGAGTCGAACGCTTTCTCAAAATCAACTTTGAAAAGCATGAGTTTTCTTTTGTGTTTCTTTGCCCATGAGATTATTTCATCGACCATGAGAGGCCCATCGATGATTTGACGCCCCTTAATAAATTCCATTTGGACTTCTCCAACCACCGAAGAAAGTACTTTGGAGAGGCGATTCGCAAGGACCTTAGCAATAATTTTGTATTGGCACCCGAGTAAACTAATAGGCCTAAAATCACCTATAGTTAAGGGGTCGTCCACCTTAGGGACAAGGGTGATGAAGGAGTTACATCCCCTTGGAATAAAGGAGGAAGCTTCAAACTCTTTTTCATGGGATTATTAGACAAACCACATGAATTAATTTTACAGTTTACAATGTGTGCATATATATCAAAAATTAAAACTAACCAATAGCTAAATCAACTTATTTATCCACCAAATTAGTCGTGAATCAAAAACTAAATACTCAGCTCCAAACACAACCAAAGATATAACAAGACGAGGGTGGCGTAAAAATCGAGTATTATTTAGTTCGACTGCTCATGGTGTATTACACAACAGTTACAAACCGTGTTAATGGAGATATGAAAATTAAAAAAACATCACTATTATATTGGTTCACTGGTTGTGTGCTTGATTGGATCTTTCATCATATATTGCGATAGAGTATTGATTGGGATGCCTAACTCGCATACCTAATAACATGCTTAAACATATGTGTCAACATTCTATTGGGGACAACAGGAGGACCCATTTCTTCATAAACCAATAATTTATTGCCACATCTATTAGGCACACAATTAGTTACATATTTTAGGGCTTCCAATCATTTTCCTATTGAGATAAACAAACTTTATACATGAATTTGATCATATATCAAGAAATTAAAATACCAGAATTTTTAATTCCCGGAAGTAAACTATCAATCTTTATGAATTAGCCTGTTTTTCACGTATGAATTCAAAATTTTCTTTACGTACATATAATTTATATTTAAAATTTATTATCATAGAAATAGCAACACATGTTCATTAATTAATACTGTAATTAAGTTCTTAGTATCTCTTTTATTGTAGTTGTTGCTAAAAGTAACATATGATGAATGTTCGGTATTTTTTGTTTGGATCCCGAAATAAGAAATTTGGTTTGTTGTTAAAAATGTTACTGTATTTCAACTGTGTTTCTTTTCGAACAGCTTATACATGAGATAATCGATCAAATTCGAACGTGCATGTTACCTATAGGCAATATCCTCTTTTAAAAGAGAGAATTGACATATTTTCTATTCATTCTTTTTAGAGTAAATTGCAAAGATCGTCCTTGTAGTTTGGCCAAATTGCAAGTTTTGTCCATAACCTTTCGAACGTGCATAAACCGTTTTTGACAATGGCGCTTCATTCATTTTTCTTTGGACAGGGACATAAACTACAACCTAAAGCTCTTCAAACGCTACCTTTACTTTCGAAATTTTAGGGACGGAACCTGCATTTTGGCCAAACCACAAGGATGATTTTTGCAATCTACTATTCTTTTTATGTAATACAATAAAATTTACAATTGTCAAATAGGTCAAAAATAAAAAATTAAATTGAAGCTAAATCGACACATTTATCCATCAAATCAGTCGTGAATTAGAAGTAAAGATCCTGAAACAAGTGATATCATGGCTATGGTTGAGTCTAGTGGTGGTTTTACCCCGATTCAACGACTGTCGTCTCAAACAATTTGAAAAAGACTCTCACAAACAATTTGATGATTTTGTAGTTTAACTGGTTTTGTATTAATTTTGCACAACTAAACACAATTTTAAATCAAGAGGCACAAAATTATTCAACCAACTCCCCACTTTATCATATATGATTTTTTCGGACATGAAAAAAACGTGAAAAAAACGGAAAAAAAAATTGTCGAAAATATATCAAATAGCCTATCTATAGAAAGATAATTAAATTCTCGTCGTAACGGTATATTTTTTTTCGCTTAACGATTAACGGTTTGAAAGATATTAATGTTTGAAAAAAAAGGATGAAAGTGAGTTTTTTAAATTGTTGGGATTAATCTCGTCTATTAGATCAAATAAAGATAGAGGAAAGATTGATGATGGAGATTAGTCCCTTGATATGTAAAAAAAATTTGGTCATCAAATGATCTTTTACCATTTTTTATTTGTTTATTTTTTTTTATGATAACCAATTGACTATCTTTTGGTAAAAATATTTAATACATTTTCTTTAGATTTGATTTTTATAGTTTTAAAAATTCTTTCAGAAATTATTTCTTTTATTAAAAAGCGATCCACTTTAAAATATTTTTTTCTCGCATGAAAAACATGGTTACCATATGTAACTCTTAACTCAGTAAGAAATTTTAAGATCCGGATTATCTTCCATGCCACACTAGACATGGCACTATACTTTGCTTCAGCTTAAGACTTAGCCAACACTTTTTTATTTTTATTTTTTTATTATTTTAACTTTTCCATGACACCACACAATTCCCAATATACACTGCATATCCAGTTCTTGATCTTTTTGGTTGCAGCATACTTGGCCCAGTCTGAGTCAACGGCATTTACTTGAAAATTTTTGCTTATAGAATACTGAATACCTTTTCTAGGTGATCTGTTAATATACCTTAAAACTTTAAATGATGTCATTATATGAAACTTTTTTTGGAGAATGCATGACCTAACTCAACTTATGTACAACATAAGAAATATGAGGTATGGCGATCGTCAAATATATCAGCTTACCTACCAGTTTTTGATAACTGGTAACATTCTCTAAAGGCTTATTATCAGCCTCTAAGATTTTAATAGGTTTTTTACTTTCTTTCAATAATTACAATCTATACTTTCTTTGGTAAAGACATATTCCTTGATCATTTTTAATGACTTCTATACCAAGAAAGTATTTAAGCCTACCTAAGTCTTTATATCATAAACTTTGTGTTTATTAACTACTTACATTTTTCAGTTTCAGATTCATCATTATTACTAGTTGTTAAAATATCATCATGTACAAGTAAAATCAGAAAAGTATCACCTTTAGACTTAGTATACCAAGAAACATCTTTCTTATTTTGTTCAAAACCATAATCACATTGCATATAAGTTAATTTTTCATTCCATTTCGTGGAGCTTGTTTAAGCTCATATAGATATTTTTGCAATTTACAAACCCTATATAATTAGGATAAAACTATCTAGACCTTTGGGTGAATTACTTCGCCAGTCCCTGTAAAGTAAGAAAGTATGCATACAGGTACTAATTTATGTAAAAGTAACACAATATTATCTCTAACTTTTACTTGTTACACTTTTTAGTCCCTGAACAAGGTTTAGTTTATAAATCATGTATATTCTATCTATCGTAATCTAGATGGTTGACTTTTGTATGATTTAAATGTGAATGTAATAGCAAGAGGCTACTAGCTTTACATCGTTATGAAATAATGCATACGTCAATAATTATGAAATTAAAAGTTAAATAAAGTATGTTTTCATTTCGCATACTTTACACAATTGATGCTAGGTATAATGTATGAAATGTCAAGAGCCGTGAAGGTCTACCAACTTGTCAAGCTGAATGGCAGGGAAAAGTTTCTAAACTCTACTTGTGCATTCACCTGCCAATTTGTTGTCTGCCAAAGTTTTTGCACTGCAACAATGAGTTACTTAAGACTATAACAACAATCCCAAGGCAACATCCTCTTGCAATTTTGGAGATGCCTAAACCATAAACTATTTCTTCATATTGATCGCTACTTGCTCTAAATCTCCTAATATTTGTTGTTAATAATCGGTCCTAATCTCTTCTTTAATCCATATACCACTATATCAATCATCCTTTTGCAGTTATAACCTTTTTTGGTTATAATTTGTTTAAATCGGTTTTTTACATTTGTTAGGGTTTATTTTCTTGACTGGTTAATTTCTGTTTGTTTCTAAAGGTTTTAGCTGTGCGTAATTAATCTGAATTGATATTTGACTGGTTTGGTTCTTTGTTAAGATGTTCTCTTGCTGGTTCTTGTGTACCTATCTATAAAAACTCTAATATTATTTGCCATCTTGGTTTTACTTTGGTATATTGGGTGCTGCTAAACTAGGTCTATTTGGTGTGTATGTAAGGTTGATGAAGAGGGGCTTTTTGAGTTCGGGAGGTAGGCATGTAAAGCAAAAAAAAGGGTTTGAATTTTGTTCTACGAGTAAGGGTAATGCTGGAGAGGGTATTGCAAATACCACGATTTTGAAACAAAATTGGGAGTCGACTACTGGTACAAAGGAAAATTTTACATAAGTTACGTCAACTACTATTAACAATGAGGGGAATGTTGCTACAAAGGATAATAAATCAAAGCTAATGTTGACTACTGATAACGATGGTGCTGGTTTGGGATTAAGTGCATCTGGACCGTTTCCAAGTTTGTCTGAAGCATATGGTAGCCAAATCCATCTTCTTTAGCTACAAAGTTTTAAGATATTTAAAGTCAATTGCTAGAAGGAATACTTGTGTTATTAGGTGATGATAGGTAAGGTAACCATTAAAAATTAAAAGACTAACGCAACTGGAACCATCACTTCATGAAGTAGATACGAGTTTACAACCTCGAAATGGTCACTATTTTGATATGCCTAGGATAACTGAAACAGATGTTGATCGTGTAACAGAACCTGTTGCAGAACAAGTGAATCTCGTGGACAAGGATAATACAGGGGCTGCTAATAAATCAGTACTGGTTGAGGTTGAACAGGTAGGAACTGGGTCACATAAACAATCTAAGCCTATATCATTTGAAAGCTTGGTTAGTCCTGATTGAAGCAAACGTGTGGCAAACTTTTGTACATTAGACACATGTACTAAAACTGATGATAGTGTTGAAGTTCTTATTCCTTTATCTTCGGTTTTAAAGGCTAATGCTAGGTATGAAAACTCGCTATAGGGTTATTTTCTTCGCAAAATAATTGAATTTCCTATTGTTGAACATTATGTGATGAATGTATGGAAGAAGTTTGGTATAGTCAATTAGGAATGATGAATTCGAAAGGTTTCTTCTTTTATAAATTTGCTTCGGCAGTAGGTAAGGATGGGGTACTGGAAAATGGACGATGGCTGATACGTAATGGCCCAAGTATACTTAAGAAGTAGTCTCCTAATGAGTGCTTATTAAAAGAAGAGCTGAAATTCGTCCTGGTTTGGGTAAATTGCTTGATGTTCCGGTTACGACGTTTACTAAGGATGGGTTGAGTCCCATTGTTACTAGATTGGGTACACCAATCATGTTTTATTCATATGCGAGCACTATGTGTATAGACTTTAGGGGTCAATTGGATTTTGTGCTTGCATTTATTGAGGTAAGGCTTGATCGTCCTCTCAAAGATATTATGATGATTGCTATTCTTTATGTGGAAGGTTCGGGTTCTTAGTTGCATACAATTAAGGTGAAATATGAGTGGAAACCGCCAAGATGTGGTAGTTGTTTGGTGTTTGGTCATGATGATAGTCAATGTCCTAAACGTGTGGTTTCTAAATTTGGTTCGAACTTAAGATCTGACTTGAGGAGTAAAAATGGTCCAAGTCATATGAAGAATGTTGCTGCGCCAAATGATGAGTTTCAAGTTGTACAAAACTGTAAACCTAAAGGTAAGCAACATGATAAGCCATGGGCTTTAAACCTAAAAGTACATTTGTGTATCATCCTCTATCTACTTCAAGTTGGACTGAGACGTCAAAGAAGTAAGGAAGTGATGGAAAGAATGGAGCCACAACTTCGAAAATTGATACCACTAATACGACCTTAAGCATTCGGATGATATAAATCTGGTTACCCTAAGGAATTCATTTGAAGTGTTAAAGGAAAATGACAAGATATTCGAGAATGTAGGACTTCAACTGCGGGAAATGGTGGTAATACCGTTAAGGATGCAGAAAATGTCGTGGAAGACAGTGATAGTGATGTTGCAGATTACAATGAGAATACTCAATTCATGTCCAGTGGAGGTGCAAATATTGCAAGTTTATTTGAGGACGAAGATTTTGACACTTATGACAGTTATAATGTTGAAGGTTTTAACAAAATGACATATGACATTTTGTGACGCGATAGATATTAATCCTCGTGGTCGATTTAGACGACAATTTATATTTAGTATCTTTATGAGTCTAATGTAATATAGTGTTTAGCGGTTTTCTTTTCCTTTGATAAGAGTAGTAATTTCTTGTTATTTATGCTTTACCGCCAATGTAACAGGCTGAGATGTGAGATTGACTCACACTATATGTACTTAAATATTTTTTAAAATAATATATTTGCCAGGTTTAAACCGTTTAATAAATAAATAAATAAAATCCAATGATACTGTGCCACCATAAAATAGCCTTTGTATGGGGCATGGGTGTTACCACCATGCAAGCCATTATAACACCGAAAATTCTTTGCCACAAAACTGGTGTTTTCTCTAGTGTAACTCGTTTTGGGGTAAGAATATGTTACGGAGGACTGGAGGAGTTAGAAGTTTTGCCTATATATTTGTTATTCGAAAACAAACAAGAAAGGCACACCTAATAAACGTTTCATTTTTGGACGGATAACTAATTAGGAACGTGTTAATAGATGGATGAAAATTAAAGATGTTCATTATTGGATACATACTTTGATTGGATCTTCTGTTAGCTTCTTTCTTTAACCTAACAAGTAAACGAAAACAAAGGTTATCATAAGAGAAAAAACCTAGTTTAAAGGGACATACGATATATGGTTTGTTTCGATCCCAAAAGAGGATATACCGTATACGTACATTAGATGAGGGTCAGATTCAAACGTGCATGTTACATTGTTACGTATTGGCAATATCATCCTTTAAAAGAAAGATTAGACATGTTCAACATGTAATAGTTTTTCTTCCTTCAAAAAGAGAGAGGGGGAAAATGTATCGTTATTCCATTGAACAATGGTGTATATGCATTCATATTTCAGTCTCCAAGTATATTTTCCTACTCACAAATTTAGGATAAGTATACAAAATTTTATAATATTTTAATTGCATCTAACATATGCGATTGATGTACGTTTATTCCTAGATATGGTTAGACAATGATTCTTTTTTGCAGTTTTATGCGATGCGGATATCAATCGCATCAAGAAAATGTAAATGTTTGCAAATCTCTAGCGTAAAGTGATGCACTGCATTTGCCAAATACTTGGCTTCACCAAATGTTGGGACGCCACATCAAAGGAATTTTGGGGCTACTGAGAGCCAAATGCGCCGCCCCTCCGAAAGATGGAGTGCCACATTAGGCCCGAACTGCATTTTAAAAATTTTCTGTATCTGTTAATTTAGGCACGTTTAGGTTATTTATTTATTTATTTTAATATTAATAAGGTTTTTTTATACAAAAAAACTTTCCCAAGGTTCATTGTGTTTTCATCTTGGATTATTAGTGAAAGCAAGTTTTGAAGAGTTTTATCTTTTGTTAAAGTTTTATTCTTTAATTTTTAGACACTCCTCGTTTATCAACTTTTGGTTTAGGTTATCCAATTCTCTTCGTCGTCAAGCTCTGGTTCATATTAGACGATTACGGCAGTTAACGATGGTAGTGCTTAACTCATTCTTAACTTTATAAGGATCGACATATAAGCATATATACATTGTGAAACAAGAATCCATACTGAGACCAAGAAGGGGTATACCAATCGTATCGATCATATTAACATCGGATACAATCAAATACAATGAAATGCAAATCGACATACATATAGATCGCTTGGTGTTATAAAACAAGGTTTCCAATTTATATATATCATATGGTTATAAATCTTGCACATCCTGAGTGTCGTTCCATTAGTATTTTACATTAATGTCAGTTCACCCTGCAAAAATCAACCATATAACATAATTTTAGTATTTCTTATGAAAACTACTTGAATGTTGAATAGAATTTGAAATAATATGTTTTAATTTGACATACATGGTGCAATCGGTCGTGGGGCTAGTGTAGGTAATGCTAAGACCACATTTTCCAGAAAGCCCAACGGCCTTGTCTTGGTTGATACCGGAGGAAGCTTTGTAAAAGTTTATTAGGCAATTACATGCTTGTTGCCGGTCAGCGGTTGTTGGTGCAGCGTTGCTCAATTTCTTAAGTCCGTCGCAACATGCTGGTGTAACTACACCATCTGTCGTGATGAGGTATTTTACGCATGGTGCGAAAAAGCTTGATACTGCAGGGCATGGAAGAGCAGCCTCCATATATGGCATCGACGCAACCATGCATGCTACTATAACACATAAAACCTTCATTAGTGTAGCTACCACCATTGTAGAACAATTTGTTTAGTTTTTGTATGTTTATGTGTATATCTGTTTTTGTGCAAGAAAATGCTAAGTAGCGCCATTTATTTATAGGGATGTTTATGCTTATGCATGTGCATGCATTTACCACGGAGAAAACTTATGATCAATTTCCTTTAATTTGGCTTCTTTTTTTTGCTGGGCACAATGGTTGGTCGATCATGTGCGTCGATGGGTTCGCTGTTGGTCACCACCACTGCAAGATGAGGGTCGTTGGCAGTGGCGGAGCCAGGAGCCAAGTTTAGGGGTAGCGAAATACGAAAATTTGTTTAGGGGTAGCGAAAATTTGTTTCAGGGGTAGCGAAATCGCCAAAAAATGGCCAAAAATCGCTAAAATTACACTACCGGGTAAAAGTTCAGGGGTAGCGACCGCTACCCCTGGCTTACACATGCCTCCGCCCCTGGTCGTTGGGGTCGGTCGACTCCAAAACTCACAAACCTTTCGTGGTCTCTACCGATTCTTGTGTTGTGATGTGTGTGTTTTATTAATTAAAATGTATTTTTGTAGGGTATGGTTTTTTGTTATTTTTTGTTTTTTGTTTTTTGTTATTTTTTTTTTTTTTGTTTTTTTTTGTTTTTTTGTTTTTTTTTTTTTTTTTTTGTTAACAGTAATTTAAAACGCCATGAATTAAAATAAAATAAGGAAAAGTAGGTAGCTAAAAATGACACAACATGGTAGGACATTTTGGTTTAGATTCTGAAAGATAAAGTATTGCCATTTTGATGAAAAGAATTATTGCATTAATAATCAAACAACAAACGTATATACTAAATGAGGAAAAAAAACATGTGAAATAATCTGGTTTATTCCGTATACGATTTAAGCTATGCTATAAAGTGAATGAACATGCTTTCTCTTTTCATTTTCTTTTTCCTTGAGTAATTTTGATTTTCAACTATTTAGCCAACTTATAATGCACGAGGTTTGACCACACTGTCACGCAATTCAAACTAAGAAAGTCTTTTTTTTACAAAGAGTTGGTGTGACTAATTCAGGGTTATTTTCTATCATCACTAATTCAAAGATGAACACTTAAAACTATATACAATGGTTTGTACTTTTGGTTAGGGTCTAAGAAATTTAGCTAGGTCTATTAATTGATTTATGTTAGGCATATAACGCTTAAATCGATTTTACCTATTGTTTAACATTTTATTTGTTTGAAAGAATTTTAAGAAATCAATTTCTTTTTCGCGAATTGATGATTCATAGTATAAAGTTATTATGAAGCAAATTACAGTTTTTACTTCAATGTTGAAACTTCACATTTAAATTATGTGAGTAGTTCATACTCAATATTAATATATTTTGGGAAATTTCTTGATGTGTGGAAAAAAGTGCTTTACGATCTCTCAACTCGTCTTGAAGATAGAAAGTGACTATTTATTGTCTTAAAAGCTTTGATACAGATTCTGGTTGGAGCCAAAATTGAGCAAAGGATATTTAAATAGATTCTACCTTATGTCCCTATTTCTGATAACGGGTAATCAAACGGATGAAGTTTTTTCTATTTAGAATTTCCAGAAGTGCGAGCCTTTTTAATGATTAAATGTACATAGCTTCACCGGGTAAATTCACAAGACCGTTTTTGACCCTTCCCTGCCCACCCATAAATGTACACATCTATCGACTTTTGAACTCTTGACCTTTCGTGAGAAAACTAAAAACCTTAACCCTATGCCATTTGATGGTAGTTTAGTGTAACATGGCTTCTAGTGTATAGAAGACATTACAACAAGTGATGTTCAATATCACTTATGTGTGTGGAGTTTTGAAAGGAACCTCTTGGAGAAGTTCCGGGCCTCGGCTTTTGGTTCATACTAAACCGTTTGCATAATCAAATCTTGTTCGACACGAACCTATATCAACAATACATCCTCCATGCATTTACGGATCTTGATGCATGTGTATAGATACAATTGTTTCTAAGTAGAAGAGCCGTTTCCAAGTAGTTACGTCTTAATGATTGCACAACTCTTCATATATAACAAACTATATGCTAAATTTTTAAGGTTACAACCTTAATTCAAGTGATTGTTATGAGTACATGTGATCATATTTGGAAATTTCGCATTGATCCTGTAATTCAATCAAATGTGGCTAGTGCTAATAAAGTACTTCAAGATGTTCTTCATGTATCATTATTGTTAATACAACGTTTGTCATGTAGATCTTGCTCCACTCTAGTCGTGACTCGTGAATCATAAGTACATTGATAATTTAAGCAGGCCACAAATACACTTAAATAATAATTAAGGATACACACAAATGCAATAACATGCAAATTGACATACACGTATATATTGCTTTTCAATATAAAAAAGGTTTTCAATTTATTTATATTACATATATAGTTATAAAATCTTGCTCCACTCCAAGTGCCTTATTCCATTCGCCTTCAACACAAATCTCACTTTATCCTGCAAAAGCAAACAATATATAAGAAACTCCAATCAATTAGGCGTTTTTTATATTATTTTTTCTAAAGTTTTGTTCATATATCTCAAAAAAGTTTTTGTATGAAATTTGTTTTTGTTGATTCAATATGCTTATTATTAGCTTACCGAAAATTTAAAAAGCCACTAAGCTCAGTTTTAATTACTAATGAGCTTATCAAGTTAAATAAATAATAAGCTTTAAGTTGGTAACCTAATAACCTGTTAAAAATGAGCTTACTAGGTTTTGTAAGTTTGTATAAGTTCCTAAGTTTAACATATATATAAACTAGGCTATCATGAAGCATGTTTTCTTGTATACATACTGCAAGCATTCGGTCTTGGGACTAAGGTAAGGAATGTTAACTCCACATTTTGTATTAACCGCCATTGCCTGTTCGTGGGTGATTGGTTTAGGGTTAACTTTATAAAACATTGCCATGCAATTACAAACTTTGAGTCGTTCTTGTTGAGTTTTTGCAGTGGATTCCAATCGCTTTAGCCCATCACAACAATCTTTTGGCGGCATACCCTCATCGCCTTTATTGGTCATGTATAGCAAGCATGAATAAAAGTACCCACTACATGTACCTACCCCGGGAGGAACCTCATTCGATGCCACCACCATCGATGCCATAATGCAAGCCACAACTATAACACGTAAAACCTTCATCATTGTAGCTACCATTGTTAAACAACTTGATTAATTGTTTTATGTTTAGGTATGGTTTTAGTTTTTGTGCAAGAAAATGTTAAGGAGGGTGATTTATTTATATGCATGCTTATGCCTAATTATGCATGTGTGCATTTGCCACCAAAATAACACATGATCAATCACATTAATTTGGCTTCCCTTTGTTTTAAAGTATTAGTAGTTGGCATAAAATCAAAAGAAGAAGATTGAATAATCTAACAAGGATAAGTTGGTAGCTAAAAATGACCCAAGTTTGGTAGGAAATTTTGGTTTATGGCCTAACATCTAAAGTGTTGCCAAGTTGATGAAAATAATTATTGTGATTTTATCACAACGAAGAAAGTATATACTGAACGAAGATTGAAAATGTGAAATAATCTTGTTAATGCTCCGTATACGATTTATTTTATGTTATATATAAAGCAAATAAACATGTTCTTTAGCTATCATCTTTTTCAAAAGAAGTAGAATAATATACACCAAATGTGTGATTTGTGTAAAGTAAATCATTTTTAAGGCATAAGATGGTTGGCAATTTTAATTTAGATTGATTCTAAAAGACAACGTATTACCTTAATTGTTATTGATTAAGCTAATAAAACATTTTTGTTCATCCAGAAATTCTTTTTCAAGTTCAGTTCCAAAGACGGGATAGATGTAATGCTTAAAAATGGTCTATGGTTAATTCATTATGTGTCAATAATCTTGAAATAGTGGTCTACGAATGCGAATTTATTAAAAGAGGACTTGTCTAACGTTCCCGATTTGGGTTAAATTTCATGAAGCTCCTCTTAATGCGTTTACAAAAGATGTGTTGAGTGTTATTGCAACTAACTAGATTACATTTGACTCACAATTCAATATTTTATCTAGCGTACAAATAGTACGTTGTAGTATAGGGTTCTAACAATTTATCACAACTAAATATTTCATTAATATTTTGTTTTCTTATTTCTCTACCTAAACAACCAATACATATAACAAATCTCATTTTTTTATTATCATTTATCAACAACCAAATCCAACATAACATATAATATTATTTCTGTTATATTTAATTTAATTTCTTTTAATTAATCCAACAAAACTTTAACAAAAATCCACACTATAATCTTTATAATTGTATACCTGCACATTATAATCCACAAATTTGGTATTAAAACTCTAGGCCCATTATTACAAGCTAACAAAAATCGGATGATACCCCATTAACAGCCTAACAACTCTTTAACCTAAGGATAAAAGTGCTCATTAACCTTAAATCTCATCCTATGAGACCCAACCACACACTTTTCCCAAACCTCCTTCCTCCCAAATCAAAAAACGCAGCACCATAATCCTTCTTCACCAATCAAGCGTGACATGTGGCATGGTTGGCTCAGAAATTTGGATGTCACACACTAACCGGATTGTGAATTTCTTTTTCTTTCTTTCACATTCTTTTTAATATAATATTGATTTTTTTGTCTTATACCAACCGATCGGTTGGATCTTTTCATCGATAAACAGTCTTAGGACACAAATGTCAAGGGTTCGATGGTTAGTTTTTGCAAAAGGGCAGGAGGTCCTCTGGAAACGGTCTCTCTATCTTCAGATAGAGTTAAGGTTGTCTACATCTAACCTCGTTTATAACCTCGTTGAAGTCGGGTAACGCTGATTTTTTTTATTTACATACAAAATTTCATCTATAAGATACAAAAAATAAAAAAAATACAAAAGGTCATTCATAAGATAGAACTATATTGATGGCGAAAATGTGATGCAGATCATCCCAGCTAGATGTAACCCCTTTTGACCAATATAATTCTGTTTCAAACATAACTCATTATTCTATAAGTTTATTATATGTTTCTTAGGTACTTTCAGCTTGTCTTTGATCTTATAACCTATTATTATGTATGTTGAAACTTTAAAATATGAATTACTAGTCAATGAAAAACTTTGATCAAGGGTGATGCATGAAAACTCAATAACACCTTCGCAACATACGGCGACACATGAAAACATTTGTACTAATCAAACTCGATAAACTCGTTTACAAATTCCAAATTTAGCATAATAACATACATTCAAATCAATTACAATAAATACTATGTACTGGGATATGCATAAGTATGTTCCTTTACAAGGGAAAGCAAGTTTTCTATATGATTAATACAACAATAAAATTATAAAAGCTTATATATACTATACTGTTTGTATGATCTCCCACCTGGCCACCTTCCTAGTGTATCTTTTCCAGTTTATGCAAACATAAATTTCATTGCAGCCTGTAAAACGCAACCATACGAAAATTACAATCAGTTATTACTAGCTAGTAATATTCAGTGAAGACCGTTTGCAGTAATATTAAGCTTCACAACTTGTTTTGACCGAGCGAATAATACTAGAGCAATGCTTAAAGATTTAAGAAAAAAATTGCCATAAAAGAATGCTCAAAGATAAACGGGCAAAATTTCCACATAGCCTATTGACGGTACAAAATTTTTGTGAAACGCAAATGAATAGTAGGAAACAAAGTTGATAGTGGTTGAGAAAATGGATACTTTTTGTCGTTATGGTAGCACGAAGAATACACGAAGTTATGTAGCTAGAAGTATATAAAGAAGGGTATCAATTAGCTCGACATACTTGTCGCAATCTGTGTTGGGGTCAACGTAAAGAACATCAACGCCACACTTGCCAGGAAGGGCTACAGCGTAGCCATGGTTAATACTTGGAACAGATGAATAATGATTATTGATGTAATCACATGCCCTCTTCCTTTCAACGCTTGTTATAGCAACGGATTTCAGTCCCTTAAGACTATCACAACATGATGTTGCCACAACGCCTCTCTTTAAGTATTTTGTACATGGCATCGATAGCTCACCACTTGACCACAATTACAAAAAGCCTCCGTATATGGCATCGTCACTACTCACTACCATGAAAGACACTATAACACATATAAACTTCATGTTTATCCCTTATGCTAGTTTTGTTACTATATTATATACTTGTGAATGCATGCGTATACGCCGGTGTTAATTGGTACGCTAAATAAATACATGGTTGGTACAAAATTCGGGTTAGATCTAAAAAGAGATAAATTTCCTTGCTATTGGATTTAAATGTAGCAAATTGTAATCGAAACAAAAAACTATTGAATGAAGAACAAGAATTTACAAATTAAGTTATCCCACGTAGTTAATGCTGTAGAAATCAAGGGAATACTGAAAACAATATTATTCAGATTCAACTAACCAATTGACATTACAAGACATTAAATAGAAAAGAAACGAACTTAACCCTAACTAGTAAACAAACCTAAACAAATGGGCCGGGCCTACAGGCCTTATTAGCTAACATGCAACACATGTATGATATCATTCAATTTGATTAACTACAGTTGAGTGATAGAATAAATTTCGTGACATATAGTTTAAAAGCTTCACACTGTAATTAGGATCGAGCAACCGGTTTGAACTCTCAAAAATCTGACAAACTGTGTAAGTTCTTGCATTATTAGATCGACAAAAGTTGCAAGAAGAAAGAAACTTTCGACACAGTCATGAAATTATAACTTTCAATGGTTTTTTGGCAAGTTTTGTTAAATGAATTTAACAATAGATTGGTAAATGTATCTACCTAGCTTTTGAACACTTCTTTGTGTAACTATTACTAAAATCGAGTAGATACATATTAAGCTGTGTCACTCCCACAATAAAAACAAATTTCAGGCCAATCTAGAATAAGTAGAGATATACAGAACTAGAAGATCACTCACAAACATATAAAGTAGTTCTCTTTTGTGATTATAAGTTTATAACATAATATAACAGGAACATTATATAGTAAACCATCAAGTACTATACAAAGCAGAGAGACATAAATGCTCATGTAAATATGCCTCAACATTGGAAAACAAAGTTTCCCTTTTTTATTACAGTAATAGTTTATAGTCTATTTCTTAATATTATATATATATTCACCAATACTCCAAATGTTTCTCTCCATTTCCAAGCATTCAACATGGTCATATAAGCATCACTTCACCCTAAAAAAACCAAGCATACAAAATAAAATAAATTGATAATACATGCATGCACTTATGATATCAAAATAAATCAAGAAAAACATTAATTTGAAACATACCTGTCACAATCAGTCTTAATATTCATGTAAGGTATATGAACACTGCACTTTCCGGGAATTGCTAATGCATTCCCACGATTGAGCCCAGGAAAAGATTTTAAAGCAGTAGTGACACAACCACACGCAATTTTGCGATCAGCGCTTGTTTTTGTGTCGGAGACAAGTCCCCTAACACCATTGCAACATGATGGTTGCATATTACCTACGCCTCTTGATGTCAGGTAGCTCATGCATGGAATGAAGCGTCCAAACACTTTATTACAGTTTATAGCGTTCGTGTAGGGTGCCGAAGCCACCATGAAAGCAATCATAACACATAATACGTTTATCGTCATCACCCTTTGTGCCATTTTTATTAAAGCAATTTGTGTTTTAGTTTTTTTCGTGTCTTGGTTTATAGGTGTAAGAGAATGCTATGTATGACAACATATATTTATAGGGACGTCTATGGATATGCATTTCCAACTATAGTATTGTTATGATGTTAAAGAAAATTTATGAAAAAAAACTTTGCCGACTTTGAGTATTTATCTAGCAAACAAATTCATGAAATTAGTATTCCCCTCAAATTCATAAATTCAGTTTCTAAAATCTGGAGATACATATATGTTTTTTTTAACCAGTATAGTGCAAAAGGACAAGTAAACTTGATAGATAATCAACCTCACCCCTAATTAATCTTCGGTTTCATAATTTTTCACATGATTTATAAATCCTTCGAGATGGTTTTTCTAAAAAGGTTTAAATGAACGGGAAGACCTTCCTCAAGGACTTAACCCTAGTTTAAATGGGGTGGGGGGTTGATTTGTTAGCGGATTTATATTATAAATTTTAAATTTGATGGATGAGCAAATAAATATTTTTCATTTACTTTACATTATCACTACAACAAACAGGAGGACGGGCGACGAGGTTTTCGGCGGCGACGCCCTTGTCCCCGCCGAAAGTCACTAAACGACAAAAATTGTGCTGAGCTGGCACAAATTCTCGCTGACCGCCGAAAGTATTTTTGCAGATCACAACTTTGACCAAAATATTCACAATTTCAACGCCACCTTTTAGCGGGGACTGTCCCCGCCGAAAGTATTTCATAATCTTTGACCAAAATAGTTGCGTTTTTTATTGTCCCGGGTATTATTCCCGCCATTACTTTTGGCGGGGAATTGCCTAACTTTTGGCGGGGACATGTCCCCGCTAAAAGTTTAGGCGCCAAATTTCCCTCCAAACTGCAACTTTCTTCCAAAAACTTTTTAATATATATTATAACAGACACCTAATACATATTAAATCATAAATTCGGCAAAAAAATACAAAACACACATAACAATGGATGGTTTAACGTCGGAACAGGAGTGGGCAAAGGCTTTATCACACGAGCTCTTGTATAATGAAATTATAAATCATTGGGGCGTTGAA
Organism: Artemisia argyi; assembly: GCA_030686995.1. Classification (NCBI taxonomy): domain Eukaryota; kingdom Viridiplantae; phylum Streptophyta; class Magnoliopsida; order Asterales; family Asteraceae; genus Artemisia; species Artemisia argyi. The sequence goes on from CM060682.1 coordinate 19,638,485, forward strand.
ATTTTTGATGTATATGGTTCGTACGCGAACTGTGCACCGTGGCAGAGAGACCGGATTCTAGTATGGTTGAGGAAAAAGTCATACTATAGAGAGTATTTGGAAGAGGTAGATACTGCTGAAGCTCAAGCTGCTGCTGTTGGAGGTGAGGATGAAGCTGAAAGCACGTTTGATGAAGCTGCTGCTGTTGATAATCTGGAAAATAGAATAACAAGTCTTGAAGCTACGTTTGCATATCTCAAGGAAATGAGAGCAAGGAAAGGAAGAAATGGTGCGAGTTCAAGCAAAGCGGGAGTTAGCCGCAAAAAAAAAGTAAATGGGTTGTTTCATTTGGTTGTCGTGTTGTTTAGTTTGAGTTGTTTTGTTTGGTTGTCGAGTTGTTTATTTTGAGTTGTTTCATTTGATCTGGTTCGTTTGCTTGTCGAGTTGTTTAGTTTGAGTCTGTATGAAAATGTATCTGGTTTACAACTCTTGTGTGGTTTGAATAAAATGTTTGCCTTCGTGTTTGAAGCTAAGCGTGTGGTGTTTCGGATTCCTTTATAAACTGCTTAGGTTCTTACCGTGGTTGTTTTTTTCTAGTGGTAAAGCAACATCAACAACAATAACACAACACAACAAACAACATTTTATTAAACAACAACAACAATAACACAACAAACAACAAACAACAACAATAACACAAGAAACAACAAACAACAAGAATAACACAAGAAACAACAAACAACAAGAATAACACAAGAAACAACAAACAACAACAACAACAACAACAGCAACATCAACAACAACAGCATTACATACGAAGATTTTTCATGTCACCTAACAGGTCACGGAGTATTGCATCCGATTGACATGCGTGGTCATTGTTGTCGAGATTCGTTGCCATTGCAAGTCTTGCCTCGAGCAACCTGACTTTTGTCTTTAACACCTGTTTTTGTGCCTCCAGCATATTTATCCTAAGATCTTTTTCATGACAGTTTGTGCACCCAGAACCGTGAGATGTTGAAACAGAATATATTACTTGTAATTGTTCATCAAATTCAGTCTTCCACATAAAATATCCACATCCATGACCTTTCTCTCTTAGCTTCGAAAGAGGACATGCATAATACTCCAATCCAAATATATCTTTTTGATGTGACGTTCTTTTTTTTATATTTCCTACTCCACAAGTACACATAAAAGGATTATATCGCTGCATTCTGGTTGACAGTGTGTGTTTGTAGTTGTGCGTGGTAGAATCATGATCGGGGTGGCCCGATCTACAAGTTGAGTTGATAAAAGGTGGTGGCCAGAAAAAGATTCCGGCGGCCGGAAACTGCTGGTGTCGCCGGAAAACGGAAACTGCTAGAGAGAGAGATATATAGTGAGATGAGTGTGTGTGTGAGATGATATGGGTTAGATGAGTGTGTGTAAGTTTATATTGTGAGTTGATAAAAGTTGTTAGGTGGGAAAATATCTCGTGTATAACCATAGCATCTCGACTCGTTCGTTTAACATCTCGTGTAATACCACATCATCTCGACTCGTTCGTTTAACATCTCGTGTAATACCACATCATCTCGACTCGTTCAGTTAACATCTCGTGTAATACCACATCATCTCGACTCGTTCGTCTAACATCTCGTGTAATACCACATCATCTCGACTCGTTCGTTTAACATCTCGTGTAATACCACATCATCTCGACTCGTTCATTTAACATCTCGTGTAATACCACATCATCCATCTCGACTCGTTCGTTTAACATCTCGTGTAATAACACATCATCTCGACTCGTTCTTTTAAAAATGAATTAAAAACAATTTTAAATGATTTAAATTAATTATAAATGATTTAACTTAATTAAAATGAATTAAAAATAATTTTAAATGATTTAAATATAATTATAAATAAATCATAAAAATAATTAATTATTAATGATTTAAATTAGTTATAAATAATTAAATTTAAATGGTTTAATTAATATTGATTTAAACAAATTAAAATGTGCACACTGTTGATATAAATAATTGACTGAAAACATTATTCATATCTTCCGATATCTCTATGTTTGATAATCACAAAACTTAAACTAATCAAACCAAAGATCATGACGTAAACATGTATTTAGTAATAAATAATCACTTTCACCAACAAATCACTTAAGGTATGAATAAACAAAGTGTTTAGTGCAATGTATGATCAAAGGGGTATTTAATTAACTAATACAAAGTTTATTTAATTATATAATCTTATTATATATTTTTGAAAAACACTTTTGGTAATAAGGAAAAATGTTTTAATCATACTAAATATATGATTTCAAATATTTAACCAAAATCAGTTAGTTTTTCACCAAATAAACTTTCCCCACTAAAAGACAACTTTTCTGGCCGTTACAGTTGGGCGGCCCCCTTAATTATAAGGGGCGGTCCCCTTAATTTTAAGGGGGCCGGCCATGCTTTAAGGGGACCGGCCACGCTCCTCTGTCAGAAACTTTTGCCTATAAATACCACCTTAAACCTGGATTTTTTCCCCACCTTTTTGCACAAAAACTTTCTGTTCTAGATCTCCATTTCAATTCTAAAAATCCTTTGATCATTTCATAAGCCTTTGTTTCCAAGTGATCCAAAGCCTCATTCTTTCAAGTGCAAAGAGAAGAATACTTCTATTAGAAGTATTACAACTTAGTATCATCTTGCTATCTAAGTTGTTTGTTTACATTTCCTTGTATATCTTTCATACTTTGGTGAATAAGGTGTATGTATTAGTAAACTAGATTTAGTTGAAGAATCTAGAATTGTTGTAAGTGTGAAGTGTGACTTGAAGTGAAGAAGAAGGGTTAGATAGTAGTGGTGATAGGAGATTGTAGCAATAGGAGCTTGTAGTGAAGAAATTAAGGATCTCTAGTGGAGAAGACTAGAAGACATTTGTAGATTGAAGTTGTGAAGACATTAGTGGCTTGAAGGTGTCAAGACATTAGTGCATTGAAGGTGTGAAGACATTAGTGGCTTGAAGGTGTCAAGACACTAGTGCATTGAAGTTGCAAAGATATTAGTGACTTGAAGGTGTCAAGACATTAGTACTTTGAAGGTGTGAAGAGAATAGAAGATTGGTGTATAGAAGATTGGTGTGTAGAAGATTGGTGTGAAGAAAATAGTAGATTGGTGTGAAGATTGGTGTGTAGATTGGTGTGTAGATTGGTGTGTAGATTGGTGTGAAGATTGGTGTGTAAATTGGTGTGTATATTGGTGTGTACGGTTTTCTCCGCCATAAAGGAGGTCTTTGATCTAGTGAAGAAAACTCTCGAGTAGGTGGCTCGGGGAGTGGAGTAGGGCAAGGAAGGTGTCCTTGTAGCCGAACCACTATAAATCCTTTGTGTCTCGGTTTGATCTTTCCATCTCTCACTCTTTGATTTATTACTTACTTGCATTTCACACATAGTCATAATTTATAGTATTGTGCATATGATTGATTTCACATAAAGATCAAACTAAAATCCATTCATAAAACTAATCTTACAAAAACCAACCTAGTACATATAATTATATCTATACACTACTATACATATATATGCTTACATAAAATATATGAAATTGTATATTCTTTCCAAACATTATACATAAGCACTGTATATATAAAACCTTTAATAAATCTTGTATTTATACTTTTGTAGTTAAGTGTTTTGAAATTGTACATTATACATAAGTAGTATTTATACAAAATCATAAATTAACTAGTTTATATATTTATGTATTAAAGTGATTCGAAAGTTTCATCTTAGAAACTATCTTTTACAAATAAGCAAAACGAAAAAGACGTAAAACTATTCAACCCCCCCCCCCCCTTCTAGTTTTCCACAATTGGTACCAGAGCCACGTCTAACAAGATTTTTAAAATATACTGTATTTTAAAACTTGTAACGATCTATGGAATTCGAAAAATATCTAGAAGGAGAATTTACGCAAAAACCACCATTATTTGAAAATGATCATTTTCTTGAATGGAAAAATAAATTTGAAAATTATGTGAAATCAATAGATCTTGATCTTTGGCATATTATTTCAATTGGTGATCTTAAACTAACTAAAATTGATTTTGAAAATCAATATAATAATCTTCAAATAAAAATTGATAAAAATACTAAAGCTAAATTACTTATTTTCAAAACTCTACCAAATGTTGAATATGAAAGATTATTTCCTTGTAAAACGGCAAATGATATTTGGAAATGCCTTTTAAAGTTTCACCAAGAGAAATGTAAAACCAAAGATGATAAACTTGATATTGCACATGAAATTGTTACTCTAGAAAATTTAATAGATAAATATTTAGTTGAAATAAACACATGTACTACTAGTTCAAATGTGATTATTGAAGGTACTAATAATGAAGAACACATGTGTCAAATCCGAAGAAAGCATGTTAATAAATCATGGTGCAACAAGGACGATAAAGACGATGTAAATACGGAATACGTGAACATCCTAACAAATGTTAATATAAATAGTGATGACAAGGATTACATGCTCCAAGATCCAAGCAATGCTACAAACAAAACATGGAGCGACATGAACAATGGAGTTGATCACCGTACAGCGAGTGAAGAGTGTACAAGTACAAATAAGGTACAATTCAAAACCAAACATTTTTGCTATGATCAATTTACATTAGAATTTTCAAAAATGAAAAATAGCTTCAAACACTTTTGCAACATTGACTCAAAAATTATTTTTAAAAATGAATCTTCAACATCCGCTGAAAATAACTTTGAAAAAGAAATAATTTTAGAAGACAAAATGTCTAGACTTGAAAGTAATATTGAAATTGATCTTGAATGTAAAAATTGTCAAGACTATAAACATGAAATTAAAATGGAAAAGGAAAAAGCTAAAATATTAGCAAAATTCGAAAATAGTTCTAAATCTTTAAAATATCTACTTAACATTCAAAAGTCATTTTATGATAAAACCGGATTAGGATATACGGCAGATGAGTATTTGACAAATACATCAAAACAAATAAAATTTGTTAAACCTAATGGAAAAATTTAGAACTATTATTATTTACATCCATTGATTATTTCTCTAGTCAAGAAAGTTATTGTTTGTTTGTTAAAACAAACAAATAATGAATTCTTGTACTTCTCGACGACATCCTCTTCATATGCATTTAAGTGCATTGGATGTTCGCTACTAATCAACTCGGACCCATGAGAATCTGGGTACCAAGCTCTCTGTCATGTGTAGGTAATTAACGATCAAAGGAACTACTACTTTTGGATCGCTCTATTCGCTTTCTTTCAATTGATGACCATTGACTTTATGGTGTGTTTGTTACTACCTCATGACGAAGGATTCTTGTTCTACCATTCTTAATCTGCACGACTTGTGATGATTGGTGCGACCGATAGTGTTTCTATGATCAAGTCTCCTTGATCCTTTTTGCATTGGGATATTACTTCGCTTCTTCAACTTGCTTTGGGGAAAACCTTCTTGACGTTTTATATTGCTCTCATGACCACTCTTAAAGAAGAGCTGGACCTGAGGTAAGTTTTCTTTTCAAAAACTTGCCTACATTACATTAAAATAGAGTATGCTTCAATTAGTATATTAATATGTTTTAATTTGCAAGTTGCTATGCTTTTAGATCATGAATACCAATATATGCATACATAACATTAGGATAATTAACCCTCTTATTGCTATGTCTATTATCATTTATTTTAGTTTTCATCTATATTGATAATCTTCTATGATCTAGAATAGAATACTTGCCATTTGTGCTATATGATCTTACTAGTTGCACAAATAGATGTGTTATAATTAAGACTTGCTAGTGACTCAATATTACAATGTGTCTTGTATACATGCATATATACATATGTCTATATTGCATTCATTGATGATTTTCTTTGACCTTTCCTATCTCATTGCATTTAGATGTTCAATGTCTACCATATCTCTTTCACATCTTTAGTTGCCATTAGAGATGATTACATGTGACAATGGGCTGAATCGATTCTCTTGAAGTATATCTTTCACCTGAAATTTCTTGATTATCAAAATCAATACATCATATTTAAAAACTTCTCTCTTTGAGTTAAAACCCTTCGAATATCTATTTTATGCTTTTTCGAACAACATGCTTAATCATAAGCTATCATAACATTATTTTGATCTTTATCAAGATAGAAACATTTTTCTTTTTGAAACAAAACAAAATTTGTTTCATTAGGATACAAACTTGAATGTATTTCAAAACATTAAGCCAAGTATTAGTGAATCAAGAAAACTTCATATTTGGTAATCTTTGATAGGTAAATTTAGGAACTCGATTTCTTCTAAAAGGAGAATGACTACTGGAGAATCTATTGACTACAAATTCAATTTAACCTAACGGTTGAATTGCTTCTATGTGAGAAGTTGGGTGTGTGTAACCCGTAAAAACGGTCGTGTTTAGCCTGAATTGAGCACCACTAGTAATAGTCTCATACTCATTCTCCAATTTGATTAAATTGCACTTCCTATATATACCTAACGCTAGTTTACTTTTATGAACCTTGCTTCTCATTAGATTCTTTCGTTCCCAGATTTATGGCATTAAGTGAAAACTTACTTTCAAACATTGTTGAATAAAACTAAAAACATTTTGTTTAAAACATTATTATTTTCTCACATATGTCATAAACTTATGTGAAAATGACATCCACAATCTAATCAAATTATTTCATGAGAATCATGGTTTGCCCATATGGATCTTGTTTGTAACAAGTCTTGAAGTTCATATAATCATATCTTCCCACTTGTTTATCATAAGCAATCTTAAATTTGTTTGCACTAATCCTACTTACCATTATCTTCATATAGTTGCATACTTAACTAGTTTGCTTTATTGCTTCCTTAGTTACCAAACTTAATTGAAATATTAGTAGATAACATGATTATTAGGAATTAATTGTTCACTCTAATCATTTCTATGATATTCTCTACATTCATGAATAGTATGCTCTATATAGCCTCAAGAGTTGAACTTACTTGAATCCAAATCCAAAAACACAACCTTTTTGAAAATTTTCTGCCAAAAACCCATTTCTGGCATTCTGGGAATCACCAGATGGGCGGCCCCCTTAAATTTAAGGGGACCGGCCTCCATTTAAGGGGACCGGCCATCTGATGGTCGGGGATACTGTTTTCTTTATCACTTTTTGACCCATTTCAACATATACTTCCCAAAATTCACAAACATATTTTGTCCCATACTATCCCTCAAATTTTCCTTCCTAAACCACATTTCTCATACACTATAAATACTCTCCTCCCACCATTAATGCCATCACACCCAAACATGTCATCTTCCAACAACCAAAAACCAAAGATTTCAAGAACCGCAAGGATCTCCGTCAAACCCGTTTGGAGGAGGAAACTTGATTCTTGTCATAACCCTTGTGATGTTGTTTCAAGTCAACCAACAACTCAACCTCAAACCCACTCAAATGAGTCATCCCACAACCTATCTTCCACTAATACCCTCATTAATGCTTCCACTTTTGATGAGCATGCTCAATCCCAAAACAACAATCCCAACATCTCAATCAACACTTCACATATTGCTCATTCAACAAAGACACCATCCACTCATGAAGAACATCTTCCACCCATATCATGTTTTCATGATTACCCAAGCTCAAACATGTCTCCACCACCTAGAGTACCACCACCACTTCCTACTACCTCACATGCCACTCCCATGTTGCATGTTCAAACTTTCGCCCAAGACAACTATCAAGCTCCACCACCATCACCCTCCTCCGAACACTTGAAGTTCGTTGAGGAGCTAAAAGAGGCACATGAGCTTAGTGCTCTTTTAGCATTACATCTTGCTCAACGCAATTTGGATCCACCACAATCAAGCTCACCATCATCACCTCATAACAAAAACCAACTTGAGAAGCATGTTAACAATTGCCCTTGTTGCATCTTCCTTCAACAACAAACCATTGCTTTGAATGAGCACTTCACTTGGATTGAGTATCTTCTTACTAGATCTCAACAAACCCCATCACTTGAACAACATCACAACCCTCAACCAACAAACCCACTTCAAATCCACCACCTCCAAGCTCTACAAACTCACCAACACCCATGGAACCAAGAGTTTACCTCCACTAAACCACCAAGCATTTGATATGCTTATGTTTTCTCATTTTCAAATAAAACTCCTCAACCATTTTGGGATTCAAGAAAGTTTGGTGACACTCCTTGTTGGCACTATAGGATGTTCTATGTTATTTAGAATTCTATTTGTATTGCCTTTGTAACAATGATTATGGGTTGACATAATCATTTCTCTATTATTGAATGGTTTAATATATGTTTCTTATTCCCTTGTGCCATGATTATTACTTGTTAATATTATGCTATATGTATTTGCTTGTGCCATGCTTGTGCTTCTAATATTTTTCTTGCAAGAATTACTTTCTCGAAACCTTGGTGCCCTCAAACGAGGGGGAGCATACATCAAGGGGGAGTTTTCTACCCGTTTAAACTTCTCTCACGAAGTTTATTCGGCCTAACCTTTTTGATTCTACAAAAAGGGGGAGAAGTGAATGTAAACTTACTAAATACTTGTCTAAATATTAATTTTTGGATTTAATAAGTTTAGGTTTTGTAATCATTAAAAAGGGGGAGATTGTTGATATAAATAATTGACTGAAAACATTATTCATATCTTCCGATATCTCTATGTTTTGATAATCACAAAACTTAAACTAATCAAACCAAAGATCATGACGTAAACATGTATTTAGTAATAAATAATCACTTTCACCAACAAATCACTTAAGGTATGAATAAACAAAGTGTTTAGTGCAATGTATGATCAAAGGGGTATTTAATTAACTAATACAAAGTTTATTTAATTATATAATCTTATTATATATTTTTGAAAAACACTTTTGGTAACAAGGAAAAATGTTTTAATCATACTAAATATATGATTTCAAATATTTAACCAAAATCAGTTAGTTTTTCACCAAATAAACTTTCCCCACTAAAAGACAACTTTTCTGGCCGTTACAGTTGGGCGGCCCCCTTAATTATAAGGGGCGGTCCCCTTAATTTTAAGGGGGCCGGCCATGCTTTAAGGGGACCGGCCACGCTCCTCTGTCAGAAACTTTTGCCTATAAATACCACCTTAAACCTGGATTTTTTCCCCACCTTTTTGCACAAAAACTTTCTGTTCTAGATCTCCATTTCAATTCTAAAAATCCTTTGATCATTTCATAAGCCTTTGTTTCCAAGTGATCCAAAGCCTCATTCTTTCAAGTGCAAAAAGAAGAATACTTCTATTAGAAGTATTACAACTTAGTATCATCTTGCTATCTAAGTTGTTTGTTTACATTTCCTTGTATATCTTTCATACTTTGGTGAATAAGGTGTATGTATTAGTAAACTAGATTTAGTTGAAGAATCTAGAATTGTTGTAAGTGTGAAGTGTGACTTGAAGTGAAGAAGAAGGGTTAGATAGTAGTGGTGATAGGAGATTGTAGCAATAGGAGCTTGTAGTGAAGAAATTAAGGATCTCTAGTGGAGAAGACTAGAAGACATTTGTAGATTGAAGTTGTGAAGACATTAGTGGCTTGAAGGTGTCAAGACATTAGTGCATTGAAGGTGTGAAGACATTAGTGGCTTGAAGGTGTCAAGACACTAGTGCATTGAAGTTGCAAAGATATTAGTGACTTGAAGGTGTCAAGACATTAGTACTTTGAAGGTGTGAAGAGAATAGAAGATTGGTGTATAGAAGATTGGTGTGTAGAAGATTGGTGTGAAGAAAATAGTAGATTGGTGTGAAGATTGATGTGTAGATTGGTGTGTAGATTGGTGTGTAGATTGGTGTGAAGATTGGTGTGTAAATTGGTGTGTATATTGGTGTGTACGGTTTTCTCCGCCATAAAGGAGGTCTTTGATCTAGTGAAGAAAACTCTCGAGTAGGTGACTCGGGGAGTGGAGTAGGGCAAGGAAGGTGTCCTTGTAGCCGAACCACTATAAATCCTTTGTGTCTCGGTTTGATCTTTCCGTCTCTCACTCTTTGATTTATTACTTACTTGCATTTCACACATAGTCATAATTTATAGTATTGTGCATATGATTGATTTCACATAAAGATCAAACTAAAATCCATTCATAAAACTAATCTTACAAAAACCAACCTAGTACATATAATTATATCTATACACTACTATACATATATATATGCTTACATAAAATATATGAAATTGTATATTCTTTCCAAACATTATACATAAGCACTGTATATATAAAACCTTTAATAAATCTTGTATTTATACTTTTGTAGTTAAGTGTTTTGAAATTGTACATTATACATAAGTAGTATTTATACAAAATCATAAATTACCTAGTTTATATATTTATGTATTAAAGTGATTTGAAAGTTTCATCTTAGAAACTATCTTTTACAAATAAGCAAAACGAAAAAGACGTAAAACTATTCAACCCCCCCTTCTAGTTTTCCACACACACTTACGGCGGGGACATGTCCCCGCTAAAAGGTTTCACCAATATTTTTGGTTTTCCCTCTAAGCATTTACTTTATCCCGCCAAATGTTTTGGCGAGTTGTGAAAACTTTTAGCGGGGACGTGTCCCCGCCAAAAGTGTGCACTAAAAGACAATTCCAACTTTTAGCGGGAACATATCCCCGCGGAAAGTATATCCCACTGTTACATCAATTATTAACAGATCTGGTAAACACTTGTAAAAAAAAAAAAAAAAAAAAAAAAAAAAAAAAAAAAAACCATCATCTTCGCCTCTCGTTTTGCAGCAACCACCAACACCATCTCCACCACCACCACAACTACTTCCCCACCACCACAACTTCACCACTACTTCACCACCACCACAACTTCACCGTATTGGGCTGCAAGTCCATTTTATTTACTAAACAATTGTCAACAAGCATACATTTGTTGATTTTTATTAATAATTTTGATTTTTTTTCATGTCTAGATCAGCCGAGAGCCAAGACTAGCCGAGAGCCGAGAGCCGAGTGCCGAGACCACCTAGCCAACTGCCAAGACCATAAAAGGTACGTTTGGTTTATGCTGTATCAGCAGGGGTGTTTGGTTTATGCTGCTAGGGTGTTTTGTTTAGGCTTATATCAGCAGGGGTGTTTTGTTTAGGCTTATATCAGCAGGGGTGTTTGGTTTATGCTGCTAGGGTGTTTGGTTTATGCTGTATCAGCAGGGGTGTTTGTTTCGGCTTATATCAGCAGGGGTGTTTGGTTAGGCTTATATCAGCAGGGGTGTTTGGTTTATGCTGCTAGGGATGTTTGGTTTATGTTGCTAGGGTGTTTGGTTTATATCAGCAGGGGTGTTAGGTTTATTCTTTAAATTTGTTAATTTTTTGTTAACTTTTGCAATGTGTTTTATGATTGTTATTTTGTTCTACAATTTGATAATTATGAGCTTATAAAAGCTTATACGTGGGCTTATGAGCTTATTTGATTTCGGCTTATATTTCATAAATCTTGTGATATATAAACCAAAAATCAAATAAGCTCATAAGCTACAAATAAGATTAAACAAATAAGTTCATATTATTGTATGGTATTTGATTGTGTTAGACTATTGTAAATGATTTTAGGGTTTAGGACTTTAGTGATTAATTTTGGAAAGTCCCCGTCCGACGTTAATCATCCCATAGAAAACCCGTCCGAAATTAATTTATTAGAAATTAATTTCGGAAAGTCCCCTATTTGGGACTGCTTTTTGAATATTTTGTCTCATTTAGGATATGAATGCGTATAATTGATTTACTATTTGTGAAAATTTCGACATTGTTTCCCCTTTACTCCTACGAATATGTCTTTAATGCACATATTTGGGGAGTTGAGGGGAAATGCTGCCGAAATTTTCTCAAATAGTAAATTCAGTTATACGCATTCATATATGAGACGAAACATTCAAAGAGTGGGTTAGGATTGCCTTCCATAGTTGGATTAGGTGAACAAAACGCACAACTCGTAATTGCATCATTAAAACGCACAACTTGTGAACATGTTTAATTCTATATAATTATTTGTTGCATCATTAAAACGCAGTTATGCCAATTGATAAGAGTTGGGTCTCATTACCTCGTACTAGCCTCGATTTTTTAAAAGGTCTTAAAGCTTTTTGCGCGTATGCCAAGGACTTTGTGAATATTGATAGGAATGTACGTTGTCCATGTGCTCGTTGTTATAACAATGGTTGGATAAAGTACGAAGACTTGTTTGATCACATACACTCAAATGGTTGGGACCAAAGTTATACGAAATGGTATAATCATGGTGAACCGGATACCCGAACATTGGTACCCAACACGAATCATCCCGGGACGAGTGACATGGCTGATTTCCTTCATGATATGTATCTGGATGAGCCAACTCAAGAAAATATTGGCGAGACAAGTAACGAGCCAACTTAAGCAACAACACTTCCTCCACGTAACGAGTTTAAAGCGTTACTTGCCACTGCTAACGACCCACTATACCCGGGCTGTACACGGATGTCTTCATTGGACTTTATGGCAAAGTTTACGAACATTAAGGTCAAAGGTAAAATGAGTGACACCACGTTTAATGAAACACTAAAATTTCTACGTGAATGCTTCCCGCCCTTTCTAGGATACAAAATCCCACCGTCATACTATGAAATAAAGAAAACATATAAAATGATCGGGTTAGGATACGAATCCATACATGCTTGTGTAAATGATTGTTTTTTATATCGTGGGTTGGGTAACGAAGATTTGCAGAATTGTCCCATCTACGATGCTAGTAGATGGAAAGACAAGAACACATTGGGGAAGAAAGTTCCTAACAAGGTGTTGCGTTACATTCATATCATTCCTAGACTACAACGTTTGTACAAGTCTAAACACACTGCAAAACATATGACTTGGCATGCTTCTGGGCAGTCTACGGAGAACGGTAAGATGCAACACCCGGTTGATGGTGAAGCATGAAAGAAATTTGATATCGAGTATAAGAAAGAATTTGCTTATGAAAAAAGAAACGTCTGATAAGGGTTGGCTGCTGATGGTTTCAATCCGTACGGCAACCTTAGTCAGTCTTACAGTATGTGGCCAGTAATATTAACAACATACAATATGCCTCCTTGGATATGTATGAGAGAGACTTCTCTTATGTTGACGTTGTTAATTTCGGGCCCTAAATCACCCGGGAAGGACATAGATATTTACTTGATGCCTTTGATTGAAGACCTTAAGACTTTATGGAAAGATGGGGTTATGACTACGGACGCTGTTACAGGCGAAGAATTCTGTATGAAAGCAGCGCTTTTATGGACTATTAATGACTTTCCCGCTCGAAGTAGTTTTGTCTGGATGGAGTGGGCAAGGTTACAAGGCATGTCCGACCTGTAATATAGAGACCCCATCTATGCGCGTGTTAAGCAAAACCGCTTATATTGGTCACAGAAGATTCTTAAAAGCCAACAACAGATGGCAGAAGAACAGAAAGGCATTCTATACTCAGCTCGATGATAGACCACCTCCTAAAAAATATACCAGTCATGACATCTTGACTTAACTTGGGAGATTGCCTATACGTATCCCGGGGAAACATCCAAGTTTTGGGGGTGCGAAGAAAAAACGTGATCCTGACCGCGAATTGAATTGGACCAAAGTATCTATTTTCTACGAGCTAAAGTATTGGTCTTTTCTTACACTAAAACACAATTTAGATGTCATGCATATCGAAAAAAATGTGTGTGAAAGTGTGTTGGGTACTTTGTTAATGAATGACAAATCAAAAGACACCAACAAGGCAAGACAAGACTTACAAAATTTGAATATTTGTAATGCTTTGTGGCTCGTCAACAAAGGCGGTGAGAAGTGCTCTCAGCCTCATCCCACGTACTCTTTCACAACTGAAGAAAGAAAACTTTTTTGTCAATTCATCAAAGGTACGCGTTTTATTTCAGAATTTATTTGTTCCAATTCAATTCGCGTATTCATTTCGACAACTTATTCTAATATCATGATTTTTTTCCCCAATTGATCAAAGGTGTTAAACTACCCGATGGGTTCGGATCTAACTTCAAGCATAAAGTGACAGACAGTGATAACAACATAACAGGCTTGAAGGCTCATGACTGCCATATAATGATGCAGCGGTTACTTCCTGCTGGACTTCAAAATTACTTGAAGGACCAAACCACCGCAACACCAATAATCGAGCTTTGTTCATTCTTCAAACAAATATGCGCTCGAACTTTGATGGTGGATGACATGTTGAAAGCTAAAGAACATCTTATCAATATTTTGTGCATTTTCGAGCAAATCTATCCTCCAGCTTTTTTTGACATTATGATTCACTTGATTATTCATCTACCCGAAGAGGCTATTCAAGGCGGGCCTGTTTACATAAGGTGGATGTATCCATTTGAAAGGTACATAAAAAAGCTCAAAAATTATGTCAGAAATAAAGCTAAGCCTGAAGGATCAATAGCGGAGGGTTATATTGCTGATGAAGCATTAACTTTCAGTTCGCATTATTTTCGGGGTGTTGAGACGAGATTTAATCGTCCTGACCGGAATGAGGACGGTCCAAGCCCAACAAGTCGATTTCAAGTGTTTCGATCAGCCTGTAAACTGAATGGTAAACAATCATTAATTCGGCTTGAACCGGACGCAATGCAGAATGTAGTATGGTATGTACTACACAACAGTCATGAAATCGACCTGTACATGAACGAGTACAAGAGGTACACGTTTTATTTCAAAATTTTGTTTTACGTAAGTTATTATTCGATGACTTATTCTAATATCATGAACATTTACAGGGAATTTCCTGGCAATGACATACAAGAAGGATTTCCTCGCTGGTTTGGGAACAAGGTAGACTTGTTGTATGTAAAACCCTGTAAAAATAATGACTATTACTCATCTATATCTATTCTTAACTTTTTTTTTCTTAGATTCGTGAATTGAAAGTAAAGGACGACCCAAGTTGCACTTCCGAGTTGTTCGCTTTGGCTTGTGGACCATCATGTGCTGCATTCTCAGCCGACTCTTGCACAGTGAACGGTGTGAAGTTTATCGTACACGACCGTGATTTACGTCGTTCAACCCAAAACAGCGGAATTTCAACTCCTAATCCTAGTGGAGGAATGTATTATGGCCAGCTTGAAGAAATTATCGAGCTTGAATATATTCCGTTCAAGGTTGTGTTGTTCAAAGTTAAATGGTTCGACACTAATAACAATGGTCGCATAAAACGTTGTACCTATAGAAACAACATTACACAAATTATGACAGATCGTGTATCGTTTGAAAGTGAACCATACATTCTTGCAACACAAGTCTTTTACCTTGATTTCCCGGGTAAACGTGGTAATGTCAAGGCCGTCCAAGATTCTTATCATCGAAAGATTTGGAACCCGGATATCATCGTGGTAGAAGACAATCAGGATGTTGTACATGACAACACATCATCACATGTCACACTCTTTGCTGAGTTGGATACGTTGAATTATGACACCATAAATAGAGATGTTGAGCCAGCGGAAGTTGAGGCACCACCACAACCAATTATCCCTTATGTCGACGACGACGAAGATAATATTGATTATGATGACCACGTTCCTCATGATTTAGCATCTGATGGTGAAGATTACGTCGATCGTGAAGATGAAGCTGACAGTAATAATGAGGGTTTTTATCTTAGTGATGAGGGAGATTGATCTCAAATTGTAATTTATTAAATGACACTTATTTGAATGAAATTGTTATCGAGTGGTTAAATGTGTTTATTTATTTAATTATTATTATTATTATTATTATTATTATTATTATTATTATTATTATTATTATTATTATTATTATTATTATTATTATTATTTGTATAAATTGTTATTTATTTCAATGTGTGTGTATATGCGTATATGTGTATATGTGATTCTTCACTAATTATATTTTCTTGTACTAGTACGTTTACAGATGGCAGATGTTGTTGCTAGGAGCCACGGTGGCGATGGAGGCAATGAGCCACCCCGTGGTCCGACGAGGATAGGCAGTGATTGTCAGAGTAAGAATTTCTAGATTATTTTAATTAAACTTGATTATTATTTGAAATTGATAACTTGTTATTTTATATCATCATCACTTGAATTTGGTTACTTGTAGGATCTAAATCCAGACCTCCCAAGCCCAATGCCAAAATTGGGAAAGGCGGGAAGTCGGTGCGTGGTCCCACAAAGAACACGCGGCTCCGCAATGAGAGGAAAGAGACTGGTCGTCCGGTATCGATCAGATTCCGGAAGAACGACAAAGGGATGTGGGAGCATGTGGGCGACCACGCGAAGTGGTTCTCCAACTTGGTCGGGGAATTGTT
Source organism: Artemisia argyi (assembly GCA_030686995.1). Lineage (NCBI taxonomy): Eukaryota > Viridiplantae > Streptophyta > Magnoliopsida > Asterales > Asteraceae > Artemisia > Artemisia argyi. The sequence goes on from CM060682.1 coordinate 19,654,875, forward strand.
ACGGCAATCAATTCCTATGCATTACAAATCCTGGTCAGCTGTTCCTGCTACCGCGAAGGCCCACATCGACGACCAGCTACACGTAAGGTTTTTTTTTTTTTTTTTTTTTTTTTTTTTTTTTTTTATCTTTTTTTTTTTTTTTAATTATTGTGTTTGTTTATTTTAACTTTGCTATTTATTTAAATTTGATTGTTTATTTAAATTTGAATATTTGTTTTAATTATATCTTATTGCAGCATTATTTTGATCTCGGCGAGCACCTTGCCAGTGCTGATGGAGAGGATATTGTCAAGAGTATCAAATATTATCTCCAAAAGCGATACAACGACAACAAGTGGCGGCACAAAAAGATAAATTTTACTGAGCAAGGTGGGATGGAAAAGCTGGAGGAGATCAAGGCAAAATGCCCGGAGAACATGTCGGAGTCGGATTGGGCAGAATATGTAAATTTCTGGATCCACACTTTATTATTATTATTGTTATTGTTATTGTTATTGTTATTGTTATTGTTATTGTTATTGTTATTGTTATTAATAATAATAATAATAATAATAATAATAATAATAATAATAATAATAATAATAATAATAATAATAATAATAATTCATTTATTTAACATTTTTTATTATTTATAATACTCAGGTTAAGCACTGGTCGAACCCGGATAATTTGAAGAGAGGGGAGACCAACAGGCAGAACCGGCTCGCCAATCTAACTGCCAGCCTTCATGGGTCGCATTCGTTAGCTGTTATACGCGATAACTTCGTAAGACGCTTTTTAATCATTTCATTTATATATATAGTGTTTGGTGAGTCGTTATTGAGTTTATTTATAAACAGCTGAGAGAACCCACCGACGCTGTGGATGGTAGAGACTTGATCGCGATGTACAGACACAACCATACGAGAGACGGCGTTTGGGAGTCTGCATTGTCCAAGACTAGATATGTAAGTATAATTTATTTCCATAAAACTCACCCACATTAATGCAAATATAATAAATCACGACTTATATATTACTTTGCTTATTTTTTTGTAAAACAGAACCAGATGATACAGATGCGGACGGAGAGCACCTCCGGGGGGACGACCATGTCTGACCTCGATATTATGCGCCACGTGATCGGTGGCAAGCAGCGAGGTCATATTCCTGGCATAGGTCCAGTCTTACCCGGCGGTGGTCGTCAGACGACCCTCAGCGCTGCACGAGCTCGTGATCAAGCCTCCGCGTCCTCCCTGCATGAAACAGTCCAGAAGCAAACCCGTGAGATGTCCCAGCAAAGGACACTGATTGATATGTTGGTGGGGTGGGCTAAGACACAGCCGGGTTTCCCCGCTGAGCTAGCGACTCAGGCGACGACATCGGGATCCTAGGAGGCTTCACCATCACCAGGTGAGTCTACAGGTACCCCGGAGGAGGGGAGTGGGGCTAGTGGGGCTAGTAGGGGGAGTGGGGGGACTCAGGAGTAGCGTATGGGTTGTTTGGGTTGATTTATATTTGGTTTGGGTTATGGACAAATGTTTAGATAGTTTCATGGATTATTATGTCTTTATGTAGTTTATGTGTTAGGATTCCCGCTACATTGTTCCCACGTATAGTTTTGTAGCGTATAGCGGATAGCTAGCTTATGTAGTGATCATGTGATAACGGTTTTTGAACCGTATTTTGCGAATTTGGATACAAACACATGATTATGTTAATTTTTAACATATTTGGATACGTATCATGTTATGTTTGGCGAATTTGTGTCTTGAGTGTCTTGTGGTGTTGTAATTAGATTATATACATGTTGTGGATTTGTAGTGATAATGTAGATTTTTTCCGAAAAAATTCCGGAAAAAATCTGGAAATTACCCATTTTGCAGCAATTTGCTGCAAAATGGGTCAGGCACTTTTAACGGAGACATGTCCCCGCCAAAAGTTTGCTGCATTATTAGTAAGCACCACTCTCAGCGGGGACATCTCCCAGCCAAAAGTGAGTACCATTTACGTGTAAAATACTTTCAGCGGGGGCACGTCCCCGCCAAAAGTGTTGCCACGCTGGCAAGTTTGACCTGATCAAAATTATCCACGCTGGCATTGTGGGTCCCACTTGTCATCGCCAAAAGAGAGATGCATCGCCGCCGAAAGTTTAGAGCGCAGGGCTTTAGCCGAGGCACTTTCGGCGGGGACATGTCCCCGCCGAAAGTGTTGGGCGGGGAGAAGTCCCCGCTGAAAGCGAGGAAATGTCCCCGCTAAAAGCAGCCAATGTTGTAGTGTATACAAGTTACATTTTTTAAAATGTGACAAAACATTTTCACAAAAATAATTAGGCAAATTATTTTTGATTATTTAGAAAAAGTTTTAACAGGAAAATTATTTTTGATTATTTAGAAAAAGTTTTAATAGGAAAATTATTCAAAAATCTTGGCCCCTCACCCCCCCCCCCCCCCCCCCCCCTCACCAAAAAAAAAAAAAAAAAAGGAAAAAAACTGATATACCTCCACCATATAAACAAGCTACCACAAAAAGACAAAAAAAGGTCTAACATGTCATACAATTTCCTTAAACAGGGGACGGTTCCTAGATCTGAGAACCGTAGAACGCTCCTCCTTAACGCTCAGATTCTCCTTGCCTATAAATAGTGGCTCATTTCTCACATTATTTTCCATATTTTCCACGCAGTTTTCTCCGGTTACTTTCTGTCTTATAAACCCTCATTTCTTTGATCATTAAATTCGTTTAAGTTTTTTTAAATTGATCCAAACATTCATCCATACAAGTGCAAAAGAAGAACACTCGTTATCCTCAAGATAAAAAGTGTTGTAGTGTAGTTAGTGCATTCGTAACGTTTGTCACATTCTTGTTGCACATCAAGTTCATAACCTCCAATCTTGTTTAGTTGATAGACCGGGTTAGTATTTTAGTCCTTAAAATTTGTGAGTGACTGGGTTAGAATTTTAGTCCTGAAAATATGTGTGTGTGTGAGTGTGTGTGTGTTAGTTTTACATATAAAAATTAATGTAGTATGTCCGGATTCGAACACGAGACTTCGAGATTGCATACATTACGTATGATTTTCAATTTATTAATAATTATTATATTTAGTTATGAATAATTATTATTTTCACAAATAAACACTTAACGGTACCTAACGGTCGTTAGACGAAAGGAGAAGGGCTCGAATGCAAATAGTGGACAAGAAGGATCCGGATGGACCCTCCTTGGGCTATGCTCGGCCGAAACCCAACCCACAAGGGGTTAGGGTTGTTGACTTGTACTCCAAGTTATGATCAGTATAAATACATGACCCCTTGTGTTCATTATATTCATTCCTTGATTTACGTGCAATCACATTCTTCTTCTTCTTTTCTCATGAGCCTAGAAATCGAACTACACCCTTCTAGGGTTCCTACGCGATCTTCTAAACATTGTGTTTGGATCGTTTGTGATCAAGAACCTAGCTTTTCTAATTGAAACGCTACTAATACGTGTGTACAAGAGCGAAGATCCAACATACTTTTGTTAGCTTATTTTCCCTATTCGACTTGCCATAAAGTCGATTACCATAAACCCTTGTTAGGGTTTTACTTGTTCTTGTTATTTGATTTCTTGTTTGGCTAGAAATCACCAAGGTACGCATATCATTTAAATTCGGTTAATTAATACAAGTATTATGATCCTTACTTCCGTTGCATGCTTTGATGTTTACTTGTTTAATTTTATAATTGTTATGATTACTAAACTCCAACAGTGTGTTTTTGTGTGTGTGTGTGTGTGTGTGTGTGTGTGTGTGTGTGTGTGTGTGTGATTGCTTCTAGCTTGATTAGAGCTCGACATTTAGCTTTGTGCCAGAAATTCATGTAAACAACGTTGTATGGTTTTCTCCACCTGAAGTGAGCTTGTTGACATAGTGAAGTGAACTCTTGAGTTGGGTACTCAAGTTGTGAAGTAGGGCGAAGAAGAGCTTCGTTACAGAACCAATATAAATCTTCGTGTTGTGGTATGATCTTTTTAACTCTCTGTTATTGTATTGCACTTTATCTTTCCTAACTATTATTGTTTATTGTCTTGCATTTATTTATAAGTGTTCATATTGTGATTGATCGATCTTACATAAACTCGGATTTAAAGGTTTTGAAAGTATAATTTTAAAATGCTAAAAACAGTAAAACTATTTAAACCCTTGCTAGTTTTTCACACTATTACATAAACAATCTATGAATGTCTCGAGATCACACATTACATAAACTAGTAGTTTTGCTAGATGCATGATTGAAGTGAAGTCAGATGAGGTGCTTTGGGATAGCCTCACTGTTGAGATACCATTACTTGATGGTTCGGGTTTGACTATTGAGAAGATACGGGTTGAATACGAATGGAAACCATCTCGGTGTGATAACTGTAAGATCTTTGGTCATTCTCTGGTTGATTGTCTTAAAGTTGCTGCACCTCCAGTTCAGCCTACTAAGCCGGTTAATGATGGTTTCACGACTGTCAATAATGAAAAGAAGGGTAAGCAAGGTGGTTCTATGACGCAAGTTAAATGAGGGTTTACTAAACCTGTTGTGGGTAAGCAGTTTCAGTATCAACCCAAAAAGAATCCTCTAGAACCTAAGAAGGTGGATGGCACTAAGAAGAAGGCTTCTGATTTGCCTAGAACGAGTGAAACAAAGATTTCTACATCTAATCAGTTTGCTGCTCTTAATATGGATGACACAGATGCCTTTGGTATTCCGTCTAATGACAACAACAAGGATGTGGATGCTGGTCGTACAATGGAAGTTACTGCGGATGAGTCTACTAAGACAGGTAATACAATGGAAGTTAATGAGGAAGAATCTATTAAAATTGGTAGTGTTTCACAAGATCCTCTTGTGAGTGATTTAAAAGAGAAGGAGTCGGTTGTGGCTCCTAAAACTGGTGTTTCTTCTTCTCCTCCCACCTCTTCTACTAAGAGGGTTAACCCTTTTTCTAAGGTGGGAGAGATCGTGGTTTCAGATTATGATGATGAGGTGTTTGTTAATCCATTTGATGAGTCTGCTAATTTGTTTGGTGGTGGCCAAGAGTTTGAAGATGCTGATGATGACTATGACTACGATGACTATGCGAACCAGGTTTATGATCTTCCGGGGAATTTGAATGCCTTTAATGCCATTTATGGCACTAGGCTTCAAGGTCGTAGGAAGTAATTTATTCGTTATGTCTTATGTTGTCATGTGAGTAATGGTGTGTGTTTCTTGTTTAGAAAATAGAAAGTATCTTGTTATGTAAGTTTGCCTATGTAACGGACTGAGATATGGGATTCACCCATATCCATTGTACTTAAAAGTTTTGGTTTATATCATACGAGATCATGCATGCATGCTTTTGTGGAAAATGTGATGGAACCGAGGTGGCCGGGTTCTTGCGGATTGGTGATCTCTTTTTTTGGGTAAAAAGGAGTAATCCTGCACTCTGGTAAATATATAATTGCTTCCTCAATTCTTTTAAAAACTTTGCAAAACTGGCAAGGACTTACCTAGTTGCAGCAAGCATATATAAACTTTTAAGTTTTTTTCTTGCAAAAATGATATAAGATGGTTGGCACGTTTCCATTAGATTCCGAAAGAAAAAATATGTATTGCCTTGCTAATGAATAATATTATTGGAAAACAATAATGCAACTAAGAAAGTATGTATTGTATGAATATCAGATTAGAATGTGTTTCAGGTTAATGAAGCGTGTCAATCATCTTGTTCATATTTCGTACAAGATGTGTCATCTGTTTAAATAACTTTTTTTTTTTTATAAATATTATTATTATTATTATTATTATTATTATTATTATTATTATAGTTGAACGAATTTTCATTAATTGAATAGAGTGTGTCATCCAGACCTAAATAAATTCTACATGTATATCAATATTTATGTAGAATATTAAATCGGATATAGATCGGGTGAATATAGATCGGGTGAAGCCGTATGCCTGTGTTCACGTTCATATCTATTTTGTTTCTCTGTAATCCATGCCCATTTAGATTTAAATTATCCAGCCATATCCATATTCAATGGATGAAATGGGTAAATAAATATCGACGATTATCAAAAGAAAACTTACTCGTAAAAAAGGCACCAGCTTCTAATCCATGCCTTTTTTTTTTTTTTTTTTTTTTTTTTTTAACGACATTTTTTTTACATCCTATACCACATATCTCACAATATATCTAACAAACGTCTCTAGCGAGGCTTGAACCCGCAACCTCTATGTTGGTGGGCAAGTCAACCAAAGCCCTTAGGTAAAAGATGAAATTATTAGCTTATCCGATTTTAATAAGCTCGTAACGTCATCAAATACAACATATGGATTATGGCCCTTAGTCAATCAAATTTGGTTGGTTTCCTATAAATTTTGGGTCTAACCGGATGTGCGCAGTAAGCACCAAACACACATTATAAAAATTGTGGATATGGCAGATGTATTGGGCCTGTTTTATATAAATGACCCAACATAAACCACACAAATTTATCTAGATCAAAATTTCGTCCTACTTCATGTCTTGGTTAAAAAAAAAAAAAAAAAAAAAAAAAAAAAAAAAAAAAAAAAAAAAAGCAGTACATATTTATATATATTAAGTACTGTATAAGGGTATAGCTTGGTTTAAGTTTTGTCAATAACCGTAACTGAACTGAATACTTTAGTCAATCAAAAAGCAAAAACTCAAGCATTGGTTTTCAAATGGTTTAGTTATTTCAGGCATGGTTCGATTGATTGATTTTGTTGCTCATTCATATTCGAACTTTGTAATGAAACCATAGCAGTTTATTTTTAGCGATAGTCAAGGTATCGGGTCCATTCAAAACGGCTGACCCAACCATCATTCAATTAGGGTCAATCGACATTTTGGTTCAGCTGGAACTCGGTAGCACATGTAGCGATAATGGAGAGAAATGTCGGTTTTTTTTATAACAATGCAAAGCATACATTGTACTTATAGTCCAATACAATACAAAACAAATAAACGGACATGCTTACAGTACATAAGCATGTCCCTCTAAACAGAAAACATGTAGCCCGACATTATTTTGTTTAAACGTAATAGTTTTATTCTATGATCATCAAACGTTCTTCCGATTTCAAGCATTCCACCATATGCTCACTTCACCCTGCATACCAACCATATAAAAAAATTACCATCAGTAATTTTTGAAGTACAAATCATCTCATATATATTTACATAACTTGATTGAGGGGTATAGTATATATTTAGCTTACTTGTTGCAGTCGGTACTAAGGCTGATCTTGTAGGGAATATCCACACCACACTTGCGAGGAAGGCCAGCAGCATTATCTGCATTGATGCCATTGTATGATTTATAAGCACTCTTCATGCAAGTGCATGCAGTCTTTTTATCAGGGGTTGTTTTAGCAGCGGAGTTTAGTCCCTTAACTCCGTCGCAACATGCTGTTGGCACCTTACCACCAGACTTTAGGTAGTTTAAGCATGGCGCCAACTTGCTCGCTACATCACTGCATGAGAGAGCCTCTGCATATGGTGCTACCACCACCATGCAAGCCACAATAACACATAAAACCCTCGTTGTCATACTTGCCATTGATTAAACTTGTTTTTTCTTTTTTTCTTTTTCTATTGTATCTTGTTTTGATTTATGAAAATGTTAAGATGTGTATCATCTTATATAGTGCTATCAATGTCTATGGGCATTAAGTTTTAACAACTATGGAATGAGATAATTGAATAATAAGTCAAATTGTGCGCTTCACTTTATTACATTTGCAAATATGCATTTCGTTTTATTGATTTATTATGCACCATAATATATAAATCTAGAATTATTGCAGCAACTTTTTAAAACCATTTATGCGCACACCCTAACTTAGACGTGTAGGTCTGCCAATTTTTTTTTTGGTTGATCGAAATATTATCTTTTGCTCTCTTGCTTCTAAATTAGGCGTCAATCATTATATATTTGTGACCTCAAAATAAATTTTCGTTTTTAAAATTCTTATAAAAAACTTCAATTTACTATAATTACTTAAGTTCTTATAGACTGTAAACTCTAATTATTATTTTTACTTTCACAAGCACATTTAGACCAAAGGAGCGGATGGAATAGGTCGATGAAAATTCGTGGCATCATTTATTATAAACGTTAATACTAACTTTTCCGAATAGAGATGCAGCTATAGGGTTCATAATTAGAAAGCAGCTTCTAGAAATTACTTTTTAAAAAAATAAAATATATGACTATGTATATACATTTGTTTTAGTAGTGATTTGAAGAGTTGTTTAAATGGGAGGTAAAATTAAAATGTAAAAAGTAAGAAGAAACTACAATTATATATTTTAGATTACATATTTTAGATGTATTTAAAAAAATAGATGGCTTTTTTCTTAAACTTTTTCCTTTTAATAAAATGTGTGACTAGAAAATTTTCTCACCCATCTCAGTTTTTTTACCAGATCCTTTCTGTGTGATTTGAAGCTATAATCACATTGTTTGGAATTGAGGCTCATTTTTTAATAACTAACTCGTTTTTACTCATTTCTTATGCTCACTTTTTTTCAAATTGTACTCGTTGCTCTATAGTATTTTTCGTGCATTAGAATTAAACAATTTCATATCAAGATTGATTTTTAGCTCATGTATTATTCAGATCATATGCAAATCCTTGATTTACATCGTGTTACATGAAAACTTTAATGCAATGTGGTTATTAATAACTCTAGATTCTTCGATATATAGCAGATCATGTCTTGTGAGATCGGTACTTGCTTTAAATTGCCAAGACATTTAGAAGCTTGGATTTGTTAATGGTAATAAAAAAAGCTAGAAAAATAGTACTGGTAGTAAACGAGAAAACAAACGTCCATAGACAAACGAGGAAAACATCAAATTTATAAGCAATATAAAAACGTTAGAGTAATACCGAATACAATGAGATACAATACGAACTACAAAGCAAAGAAATGAGACATACATGCGCATAGATATGTCCCTTTAACGAGAACATACAGTTTTTATTCTATGTTTCATTATGATCATTTTATTCTATGATTTATAATGTTCCTGAACCCAATTGTCACAATGGGTTTCCATGTATTCCAGCATAAAATCACTTCACCCTGCAAAAACAAAGTGACAAGAAATTTCTTATATTCGAGATAATTGTGCACACATATACACAGTTTAAGAAAAATGCAATTGTTTCAGTTTGAATATGATGACAAGATGACAATACTTTTTCCCACAAGAAAGTGCTAACGAACTATAGGAAAATAATGAAAGAAGGATATAATTATAACATACTTGTTGCAATCAGTTTCCAAGCTGAGCTTGTATGGTAAATTTAGACCACACTTGCTAGGAAGAGGGACGGCAAAGTCGGATTTGAGATCCTTGTTAGATTTAAAGGAGGCCTTCAGACAATTACAAGCAGTCTGGCGGTCAGGGGTCGTTTTGGCAGCATCGTTCAGTCCTTTAACACCAGTGCAACAATCTGCTGGCACTTCACCACCTTGCTTCAAGTAGCTTAGGCATGGCGATATCTTAGTCGACACATCACTACATGTAAGAGCAGCTTCTGCATATGAGGATGATACTACCATGCAAACTACCATAACACAAAAAACCTTCATCATTTTTATTGCCATTGTGAAACAACTTGTGTGTGTTCTTATGTATCTTGTTATCGTGTGGAAAAATGTTATCGAGTGTCGTATGTATTTATAGGATGTTAAGGCATGTTCATGTCAATTTCTATATGGTTTTAACGATTACATGTGCAAGATTTGTTTTCTAGGACAAGATAATACTGATTTAGATGGTTACTGTATCATATGGCATCAGGTAACATGGATATGACCTTAATCTAGCTAGTACACTATATGAATATAGTCCGGAAAAAATTGTTAAATTCCACAAGCATTGATTGATCAAAGTTATCTAGTTTATAAGAAACAGATATACATGTGTTATGTTCATGAATCAAAGCAGCAATAAATTAAAATTTTAAACTAACATGCATAACTTGAAATATTTGTGTATAAATATATTAGCGCTAGGTGAGAGAGACTTAAGTGTTACTAGAGTTTTGTTTTACGTCACGAATATGAACTTTAATCCTTGGATGCCTAACTTCTAATTATATCTAGACAAACATATAGTAAGGCCAACACATCAAAACCTAAACTATGGGAAGCCTAATCCCGTTTTCGGACAACTATGCTTTTCCTTCTTTGAAGGCAACCGCTTGTTCGCTTCGACACTGGAACACACAAAAGATAGTTTTAAATGCTGACATACAATTTTTACCTGACACTTGGATTTGTTATAGAGTAAAAAACGTGTTTCGTGTTCATGGAGCGTTTGAATATAGTATTCGAGTTCGACTAAGTTTTATGTCACATATATCTCAAAAAACTCAATTCCTTCACATTTGTTTACTCAATTTTTTTTACCTATTTATTTTATTAATATGGAAACTAAAAACTAATTTATGTAGCAAAGAAAATCAAAATAAGATAATTGTGGCCACTAAAATTTTAGTGGGTGATGATTGAAACAACTAAAACCTTGTAAATTAACGCTTTCTAGTTCTTCTAATGTGGCTTCTAAAAAGGTAGATGATCCGGTTAATGAGGATAGTGATGATGAAATGTTAGAGGTTTATGACGATACTGCACTTTTAATGCTTCCACTAGCTCGAATGTTAACGAAGCCTCTAAAAGTGGCACTGGAAGAGGACATAATATGAACAATGGAAGGAAGATCATTTTGAAGATTCATACGATAATGATGATTTTGATGATCCTGGTTTGACTCCTGCATTTGTTTGCTAATGCTTTTGATATTATTATTCGTGATCAACTTAGATAGCATATGTATTAGGGTCTCATAAGTATGGCATGTCATTTTTATAATATGTTAGGTTTGAAGCACTCTTGGTAATTTTTTGTTTTCGCCTAGTTTTGAGCTAAGATGTGAGATTTACCCACATTCATTGTATTTAATTGTTTTTTGAAGTAATAAATTTTCCAAGAATAATCCCTTTACCTAAAGAGAATAAGACAATTGTTCGAGAAAAAAAGGATCAATAAGTAGCAGCAAATATTAAAAGAGATATTAGGCGATGCTCTTTTAGATCCTAAAATAAGAAACATTGCTTTGTTAGGGAAAAATTAAAATGTGAAAGTACTACATCAAAGAAAAGCATATATGAAATGAAGATCAAATTAGAATACTTTGAAAGCTTTCGAAACACGTAAATATATTGTTTTCTTACGTATAAGCTTGTATCATGCTAACATGTTCTTTAAATGATAAACATAAAGAAGGCGGTGTAAAGATAATTATAACCAATAAAAATATATTTTAACTAGGTGTATTATAAGTTAATATATATTTTTCACAATGCACTTTGTGGTTTTTTTATTTGTGTATATTAAGAATTAAACATTGAATGTTTCTAAAATATGTTCATATAAGTACTATATTGTCTTTATAGCTTATATTGATGCTAAAATTAAAGTAATGAGTAGCTTTAATTGTTTGTAGAACATAACTAGTGATTAATACATTTATTTGAACGATTATACAAACTTGAGAACAACAACACTTTTCATGAAATAAAGCTTTTGCTAAACCTTATGCCTTTAGTGTTTTGCTTCAACTTATAATTAATAAAAGGCTCAATTTGTTTGAACTCACCAATGTGGTCTAGTGTTTAAACATGCTTATGATCTCGTAATAGATGTCAAGCTAAAACCTCATTAAGTACACAACTTGGGAGGTCAGCGGTGAAAGGGTCGGCAATAGTTATGAAGACACCCTAGTTAAATCGCATGCATCTCACTTAAAGACGCTCCCTGCATAAGTAACATGAACAAGAATAATCTCATTCATTTAATTGTTTACATTACAACGGTATTAGCTCATAACTTAATAAACTACTCCTTCCGTTTAAATATATTTGTTTATTTTAATTTTATGTTGTCTCAAATTGTTTGTTCTTTATAAAATTTTGTAGTTGGAATTGTCTAAGTTTACATATCACCTCTAGTCAAAATCAATATTTAAAACATCTTGTTAACATTTAAATATAGTCTGGCGTTAAAAAACCCTAAAATTACTTCTCTCTGGCGATCAAAAAACCCACCCTTCCTAATCGATCTTCCTTTAACTTTGGCCCAATTCTTTGTGTTCTGCTCAATGATCTGTATGAGTGATTGATTAACTTCGTGTTTCTCCTTTACTTGTTCTGATTTTTTGTCCATATCACATGGTTTTTGGGTTTTGATTATAATTGATTGTTAGGGTTCGATTCTACTATTTTCTTTACAATCCGACTTGAGGTTTCTTAATCGATTCTGCTTTTAATCGGTAAAGGTTTTTTTTGATCTATATTATATAAGTCGATTTATCATTATTGCTTTATCCATCTATCGACTATTATGGTTGGGGGTTAGTCTGTTTATTGCGTTTGTTGTAAACCCTAACTGTTCCGGTTAGGGTTTTTTCTTGGCTGTTTTTTTTGGGTTATTGTACGTGGGTTAGTGAGAAGATGAACAAGGGGTTTCTTAGCATAACAAGTAAGTCGAATACTTCTAAGTCTGCTGGTACTATGCATGGTGATATTGGTAAGGAGGGTAGTATGAATGTTAATGTACCTAGTTTGGATGCTACTGCTCCTAGAGTTGATATGGATGAGTTGGCTACTCGTAAGAAAAGGTTGAAGAAAGATGAGGCGGGGAACACCGATGTTTCTCAGCCTACGCAAGCTATGAGGGCCGTTAATCCTCAAAGTTCCCCTCACCAAGATGCACCTCAACAAGTGAAGCCGGTTTCACTTGATGATAATGTTAATGATTCGAATGGGAATATTGGGGATAAGGGTGATACTTTGGTTGGTAATGTGTCACACGGGGCTAGTGTTTATGGGAATACTGGCAATGATAAGGTTGATTTGGGACAGCCTAGTGTTACACTTGAATCGAATTTGGTTTGTGATGCTTCTACACAGCGTAATGTGGAACAATTGATTACTAATGCGCATAAGAATTTTGATGAAGCCATGAACAAAATTGCTACTGATATGGCTTCCTCATCTGATGCTAATTATGTACCTACTGTACCTAAGGTTGATTCGTCTAGTGGTAATGGAGTGAAGTCGGTTTCTTATGCGGGTGTTGCTTCTAACGATTCTCAGAAACACGTGTCTAATTTTCGGAGATTAGAAAGCAGCAATAAGAAGGATAATGTTGACCTTTCAGTCCCAATGAAGGTAGTGGAAGAGGTGAACATGCGGTTTGAGAATACTCTTTATGGATATTTCCTTGGTCAGCGTCTTGCTTTTCCTGTCGTGGATTATTATGTTCGCAATGCGTGGGCTAAGTATGGGTTACAAAAGGTAATGATGAACGCTAAGGGGTTCTTCTTCTTCAAGTTTACTTCGAAGAAAGGTGTTGATGATGTGCTTGATAATGGTCCATGGTTGATCCGCAATGTTCCTATTATTCTTAAACCTTGGACTTTGAATACCAATTTGTTGAAAGAGGATTTAACTCACATTCCGGTGTGGGTTAAATTTCATGATGTTCCTTTAGCGATGTTTTCTGATGATGGGCTTAGTTTGCTTGCTACTTTGATTGGGACTCCCAAGAGATTGGATGTCTTTACTAGTCAGATGTGCAAAGAATCTTGGGGTAGGAGTAGTTTTGCTAGATGTATGATTGAAGTGAAGTCGGATGAGGTACTTAGGGAAAGCCTTACTGTTGAGATTCCTTTACTTGACGGTTCGGGTTCGACTATTGAGAAGATCCGTGTGGAATATGAGTGGAAACCGCCTCGTTATGATAAATGCAAGGTGTTTGGACATGTTTTGGTGGATTGTCCTAAGGGTGTGACACCGACTGCTCAACCTTCTAAGAATGTTAATGATGGTTTTCAGACTGTTAACAATAAGAAGAAGGGTAAGCAAGCTGCCTCAAATACGGGTCGCGGAGGTTTTACTAAACCTGTTGTGGGTAAGCATTTTGAATATCAGCCAAAGAAGACTCCTACTGTACCCAAGAAAGTTAATGATGGTAAGAAGAAGACTTCTGATGTGGCTAGTACGAGTGGAACAACGATCTCTACATCTAACCAATTTGATGCGCTTAATCTGGATGATACGGATACGTTTGGTATTCCTACTTATGACACCAGCATGGATGTGGATACTGGCAGTACAATGGACGTTAATGTGGATGAGTCGGTTAAGACTGGTGCTACATCACAAGAACCACTTGTGAGTGATTCAATGAGAACTAAGGAAGTTGGTTCTACTCCTTTAGTTGATAAAATTAGTAAGTTTGAAAAGCTTCTTATTGATGAGAAAGGTACTCTTGTGGATGATGATGGTCATCCTGTTCCGTCTGCCTCTGTCACTAAGAGGGCTAACCCATTTTCCAAGGTGGGTGAGGTTGTGGTTTCTGATAGTGAGGAGGAGGAGGTTCTTAACACGTTCGACGAATCTGCTAATCTTTTTGGTAGAGGTCAAGAGCGTGAAGATGAGTTTGATGACTATGATGATTACTCGAAGCAAATTCATGATCTTCCAGGGGAATTGGATGCTCTTAATGCCATTTATGGCTTTAATCTCCAAGGTCGTAGGAAGTAGTATTTTTGTCCGAGTTTTTTCAATATGATGTGGTAGTGGTTTTGTTTTCTTATCTAGAAAATAGGAAGTATCTTGTTATGTAAGCTTTTCGCTTATGTAACGGGCTGAGATATGGGATTCACTCATATCCGTTGTTCTTAAATGTTTTTTGGAGTAATATATTTACCGGGTCGTTTGACCTTTTACCCAAAAAAAAATCAATATTTAAAAAACCAAAATAAAATATTAAATAATTTTCAAACGAGAAAACTGGTTTTTTTTAAACATTTTGTAAAAGTTTAAAGGAGTAATAAATGAATTTTTCTTAATTGTATGTTATTGTCTAGCAGACAATAGTTTTGGAGTTGAAGAAGTAAAAAAATGATTTGTATGCGTAATTAGTAAGCCTACTAATATGCCTAATGATTTAATTGATAATTTGAAAAAATGATTGATGAAATTTTTTAAAGAAATTGTGTAATACATGTGTCTGGATTAGGTATGTAACTAGACTTGCATTTTTGGCCTCAATAACACTACTTGAAGAAGTAAAGTGGCCTTTAACAAGCATCCGACCACTCCCCAAAGCCCAAACAGTTAACCCAATCGATAGCCTATATTATAGCTAGTTATACTAATTTAACAATTACTTTTAGAAAAGATATATTCAAGTGAATATATAGTAGATTAAGATTGTGGTCATTTCTTTTAACTTACTTAGGCATCTTCTTTTGGCAGACCTTACTCAGTAACAGATACATTGATCTGCATCATAGTTGTTAAGATCTCGATCCTGATATTAGGATCTTACGATTTTACAATTCTAAAAAGAAAAAACGATCCGGATCCTACGTAGGATCTTAACAAGCTTAAGATTTTATAGGATCCCGATCTTGACAATAGGATCTTAAGATCTACTCAAATCCGATCCTACTTTTCTCGAACTGCAAATTAAAAAACTACAGATTTATAGTTTATGTTTTTATATAATTTAAA
The DNA here is from genome assembly GCA_030686995.1 of Artemisia argyi. Taxonomy (NCBI): domain Eukaryota; kingdom Viridiplantae; phylum Streptophyta; class Magnoliopsida; order Asterales; family Asteraceae; genus Artemisia; species Artemisia argyi. The sequence goes on from CM060682.1 coordinate 19,670,495, forward strand.
AAATAGCATATGATTCTTCTTAAACATTCCATATTCATAATTTAAAATAACATTTTCATGAAATATTCATATAATTTCATGTTTAACTAATATATAATAATTTGTAGATTTGAATAATATTACAAAGATCATTAAAAAATAGCATTATAGTAGGATCTTAAGATCCCGATCCGATCTTACGATCACGATCTTGCAAAAGCGAAAACGATCTTAGGTATGCTCTCTCCAAAAACGGCGGTGATGGTGTGATCTATTACTAATTTCTATAGCAATTCTTTGATCGATTTACTTGTTTCTGTTTTAGTTACAAGTACTTTATCATTGGTTGGTGTCTCCCTATTTGATCAAATCTCTTTATCTATTGGTCCATCTTTTTTAGTGGGTATGTGGTTTTTTGTTTGATTGTAGGGTATATTACACATTATCATCTTTTATTTTGCTAACTGATCGTGGGTCGGTGTTGATTTTATAATCATAGTCTGCACTAATATCTTCATTTATTGCTGTGATTTCATCATTATGGTTGGGGGGTTAAGACCTGTTCTGTACGCGTATTAAAAAGGGCAAATAATAAAAAAAGGTAATATACTTGCCAAGTAGTGAATTATTTTTTTTATTTTGAGGGTAATTTTCTTTCAAAATCATCATCTTTAGGGTATTTTGTAAAAAATTTGGACAATTTTGCCCCTCATAGCTAATACAAAATTTTTTTTCCCGAAGGGCAAAATTGTCCAAAAAATTTGCAAAATACCTAAAGATGATGAATTTGAAAGAAAATTACCCTCAAAATGAAAAAAAATAGTTCACTACCCATTCGATGGATTTGTGGCAAGTATATTACCTTTTAATATCATTTGCCCAATTAAAAACCCTAACTTGTGTTAGGGTTTTATCCTTCGTATCCTGTTTGCTGCTTCATGCTGGTATCGTGTGGGTTTATATACGACTGGTTTTGGATTGTGTACATGGGTTAGAGAGAGATGGACAGAGGTTTTTTGAATAAGGGTGCTAATGTGAAGAAGGGTAACGAGGGTAATGATACGAATTCGGGTTCGCTGTTACAAGATTTGGCAAAGAAAGGTAGGAGTAAATTAGCAGGTACATCAGACGAAGGGGCTGGTCCCACGAATGAGTCATAGGTTGCAGGTTCGGAGGGGCTTGATGGTGTGAATTCGGCTGATGGTGTGAATTCGGTTCCTAATGGTAATATTCCAACTCCAGTTTCTATTGCTTGTACTCCCTTGAACGAACAAGTGGTTACTAATTTAAATCAGGGTCTTATCATTACCGATTGGACCTCTGATGATGGTGATGTTAACTTGACTACACGTGTGGATAATGCAACCTCTAAAACACATAGTGCTAATACTACTAATGGAGATGGTAGTGTTAAATCTAATGAGCATGTGGGTTTGGGATCGGTTCCAAAGGTAGATTCTACTACTTCTTTTACTAATGTCGTTAATGCTACTCGTATGGTTCCGAAAGTGAATTTTAGAGCATTGGTAAATCAGGATTGTGTGGAAAATCATGACACAATGTTGCCTATGGCTGCTATGAAGAAGGTTTTAAGTCGGTATGATAACACACTTGTTGGTTACTTTCTTGGTAAAACCATTGCTTTCCTTTAGTTCAGAATTATGCTACTAATACATGGGGAAAATTTGGCTTGCAAAATCTAATGAAGAATGGTGATGGTGTGTTTCTTTTTAAGTTTGCTAACAAGGAGGGTGTGGATCGTGTTCTAGAACGAGGTCCTTGGATTATACGTAACTCGCCCATTATTCTAAACAAATGGACTCCCACTTTATCCCTTAATAGGAGCGAGGTAAACAAGGTACCGGTTTGGATCAAAATGCATAAGGTTCCTTTGGTTGCTTATTCTGAGGATGGTTTGAGCTTGATTGCTACGCAAGTAGGGAAACCTGTTATGTTAGATGCGTTTACAGGCTCTATGTGTGTTGAGTCTTGGGGCCGTATTAGTTTTGCTCGTGCTCTAGTTGAATTAAACGCGGTTTCAGAACTGAAAAGTCAGGTTACAATGGCAATTCCAAATGAAGAAGGTAATGGTTTTACAACTGCAATTATTAATGTTGAATATGAATGGAAACCTCCTCATTGTGGTAAATGTAAAACTTTTGGACATGCTTTGATTGAATGCCCAAATCGTGTTAAGGAGATTGTTCGTAGTGATACTAATGTGCCAGTAAAGGCTTCTGAAGCTTCTACTACGTTAGAAAAGACGGACGATGGTTTCATTGAGGTAACGAATCGTAAGAGTAAGGGGAAGAATGTGGCTGCTCATTCTCGGCCTATTGGGGGTATTCAGCCTAATAAGTCTAAATCAAAATTTTGGAGACCTGTCTCAAAGAAGCCGGCTGCAACTAAGGAGAAAATCTCTAATGAGGCAAGTACGAGTGGGATGGTTATTGCTACATTGAACCCATTTGATGCTCTTGATGTGGCCGATGCTGATGATAATGGTATTCCTTGTGCAACAAGTGTTCCACCTAAGGATGGGGCTAATTTGGAGGTTCTTGATTGCCAAAACGATATGGCTAGTTTTCTAGCATCTGGTATACCTGTTGTTACTAGTTCTTCTAAGGGTGGAAATGGAAGTACAACTCCTATTGTTGAGAAAATTAGGAAGATTGAAAAGCTAATTATTGAAGGAAAAGTTACTCTTGTGGATGATGATGGTAAACCTCTTAAAAAGATTGATTTTTCAACTAAGGTGGGTAACCCATTTTCTAAGGTGGGTAATGTTGTAGTTTCTGACAGCAATGATGATGAAGTTTTTGATGATCACAGTGGGACGTTGTATTCTGGAAGTGGAGGTAAGGAGCAGAGTCTTTATGAGCAATGGAAAGCGGATACGGGTGACACCAACAATTATAATGATGATGATTTTGGCCTCTCCTCTGCACAATTAAAGTCTGCTGGAATTCAAGATTTTTGTCTTAACTAGGTTGTTTTATATTTTTTGCATAAAATTTCTGATGTATCTTATTTTATGATGGTTTTGGTTTGGTAGTCTTGTTGGTTGTAGCTAGTTGTCATTTATGGCCTGTCATAAATGATTTAGTGGTTGTGTCAAGCGATTGCTTGCGGTTAATGTGGCATTTTAGTCACATTCCATTGTTCTTAAACGTTTCTTTGGAGTAATATATTTTACTGGGTGGAATACCCTTTAATCAAAAAAAAAAAAAAAAAAAAAAAAAAAAAAAAAAAAAAAAAAAAAATCTTAGGTAGGATTCCGATCTTAAAAACCTTGATGTACATATATTGTTTATTCAGTAATTAACATGCCATCAAAGCAAAACTTAGGTTAAGGTTTCTTTTTCTTGACCGCAACTAAAGCCAAACTCGTCAATGTCATGTCAATATGCAAGTCGATCCCGTTTACATATTGTGAAATAGACCACTAACAGTTATGATGTAGATTTACGAACTGGACAACCTTGTATTTATTTACATCCCATCCTGTATATGCATACCCAACCTCGTTCCCATCTAGACCTCTACTAATACTTCATCTCGCACTTAAATCAGAAATCATTGTAGGGTTTTGGCTCTCGAATGATCTTGAGAGGACCAAATGGGTTTAATAAAAGTTCACATCAATTATGCTTATCATTGTAACCAACTAAAATATTTAATGTATTTCAAGTTTGATTTTTGTAAACTTAAGCTGGATATTGATACATACGACTCTAATATTCACTTTTAGATCGATCATCTACAATTATTTCATATCCTATTTCGTATTACACAAGATCTATTTTTTTTTTACAAACTATTTTTTTTTTTTTTTTTTTTTTTTGAACAAATTTTTTACAAACTATTTCGACATGGCCCATATAGAACTATGACATAACTCAGGAAAGTCCTTATCAGGTCACCTAAATTTTATAAAATCAAACTTAGTAATCAAATATGAGAAATGCTCGAGTCACACAATTTTTACAAAAAAAATCTCATATGCACATGTGACAAATGATGTGCACTGGGCTGAAAAAAAACCCCTCCCCCTCTCTGGCGATATTGGCGACATCAACCAAACCCTAAATCGATCTTCATTCTTCTGATCGATCTTGATTCTTTCCTATACAATCCTGGCTTCGGCTTAGTTTGTAACTGGTAAGGATTTAATCGATCCTGTTTTTTTTAGGGTTTCATCAAGATCGCATAGTTGGGTTTTCTATCAGTCGATCCTTAAGACCCATATATTACTATCATACTGTTCGACTCTATTATGATGGGAGGTTAGTTTATTGATTCGTATTGCTATAAACCCTAATCGCTAAGATTAGGGTTTTCTTTTCTTGTTTGGTTACGCTAGATGCTGGTTTGTTGGTTCTTTTTTTGTGTGCTTTGGTGACGTGGTGGTGAGATGGAAAGGGGTTTTTTGAGTCCTAAAACTGGTAATGATGGTATTGAAGATGGTAACGCCGGTGTTACTATTACTTCTCTATCATCTAGGTCTAATGAGGTTAATTTGAATGCTAATTTGGATGCTGGTCAGTACGTGAGTCCTGTTGATCATCTAGAGAGTGCTGGGGCTGATAATGGGAACAAGGTTAATGATAAGGTTGTGTCTGATTCGGCCTCTAATGGATCAAAACAGCCAAATGTGGAGCAATTGATTGCTAATGCACATATGAAGTTTGATAAAGCCATGAATAAAATTATAAGTGATATTGATTCGCCTCCTTCGAATGCTACTGCTATTCCTATTGCAACTAAGGTTGATTCTACTAGTGGTAATGGAGTGAAGTCGGTTTCTTATGCGGGTGTTGCTTCTAACGAATCTCATCAGCACGTATCTAATTTTCGGAGATTAGAATGCAGCAAAAAGAAGGAAAATGTTGACCTTTCAGTCCCAATGAAAGTGGTGGAAGAGGTGAACATGAGGTTTGAGCATACACTCTATGGATATTTTCTTGGTCAGCGTCTTGCTTTTCCTGTCGTGGATTATTATGTTCGTAATGCGTGGGCTAAGTATGGGTTACAAAAGGTAATGATGAACGCTAAGGGGTTCTTCTTCTTCAAGTTTACTTCGAAGAAAGGTGTTGATGATGTGCTTGATAATGGTCCATGGTTGATCCGTAATGTTCCTATTATTCTTAAACCTTGGACTTTGAATACCAATTTGTTGAAAGAGGATTTAACTCACATTCCGGTGTGGGTTAAATTTCATGATGTTCCTTTAGCGATGTTTTCTGATGACGGGCTTAGTTTGCTTGCTACTTTGATTGGGACTCCCAAGCGATTGGATGCCTTTACTAGTCAGATGTGCAGAGAATCTTGGGGTAGGAGTAGTTTTGCTAGATGTATGATTGAAGTGAAGTCGGATGAGGTACTTAGAGACAGCCTTACTGTTGAGATTCCTTTACTTGACGGTTCGGGTTCGACTATTGAGAAGATCCGTGTGGAATATGAGTGGAAACCGCCTCGCTGTGATAAATGCAAGGTGTTTGGACATGTTTTGGTGGATTGTCCTAAGGGTGTGATACCGACTGCTCAACCTTCTAAGAATGTAAACGATGGTTTTCAGACTTTTAACAATAAGAAGAAGGGTAAGCAAGCTGCCTCGAATACGGGTCGAGGAGGTTTTACTAAACCGGTTGTGGGTAAGCATTTTGAATATCAGCCAAAGAAGGCTTCTACTGTACCCAAGAAAGTTAATGTTAGTAAGAAGAAGACTTCTGATGTGGCTAGTACGAGTGGAACAACGATCTCTACATCTAACCAATTTGATGCGCTTATTGTGGATGATACGGATACGGTTGGTATTCCTACTTATGACACTAGTATGGATGTGGATGCTGGCAGTACAATGGAAGTTAATGTGGATGAGTCGGTTAAGACTGGTGCTACATCACAAGAACCGCTTGTGAGTGATTCAATGAGAACTAAGGAAGTTGGTGCTACTCCTTTAGTTGACAAAATTAGTAAGTTTGAAAAGCTTCTTATTGATGGGAAAGGTACTCTTGTGGATGATGATGGTCATCCTGTTCCGTCTGCCTCTGTCACCAAGAGGGCTAACCCATTTTCCAAGGTGGGTGAGGTTGTGGTCTCTGAGAGTGAAGATGAGGTTGACGAACCGGTTAATTTTTTTGGGGGTGGTAATGAGCTTGAAGGTGAATATGATGACTATGATGACTATGATGATTACTCAAGACAAATTTATGATCTTCCAGGTGAAATGAATGCTCTTAAGTCGTTTTATGGCTTGAAGCTCCAAGGTCGTAGGAAGTAGTTTTCATTTTTGCCATAGTCTCATTTTGTTTAGTGTTTTTGGTTGTTTTCTAGTTAGTACTTTTTGGTACGTGTTTGCCTATATAATGGGCTGAGATGAGGGGTGTACGCCCTCATCCTTTGCACTTCAACGTTTTTTGGCGTAATATATTTTACCAGGGTGTGTTATCCCTTTTACCCAAATGATGTGCACCAATCAAATTATATTGTATTTTTTTTTTCTTACTTTCACTTTCAATATTTGAACGACACGGTCACGTATGGGAATTAATTTGTAAATTTTCAGCGAGACAAGCATTCCTCATCAACTATTGCCTACGTCTGTCATGTTAAAAAAGGTGTTCAAAAATTCATTTTTTTAACCGTGTAGGTGAACAAAATTTTGTTGTCATACGTTATTCTAGTAATAAAATATTTACTACGTCTGAAAACTGAATAAAACCATATGGTGAGGATGGTGACCACAAGAAGGGTTGAGCGAAAGTACATTTTTTGTCTCAACATTTGAGATTCCGTAAGTAACTAAGTGCCTTTCTAAGAAAGAAAGGCTTGAAAGAAGAAAATGAAATACAAACAACTGTATGCGAGTGTGTCCTATGTTTGTACTTTTAGAGAGCACACTCAATAGCATTATTGGATCTATTCTTATAGGCGCAAGTCGATCTAATAACATATCACCAAAAATTTAACACCCACTCAAAAAATAAATAAACATATAATGAGACGTGAATTGGCTAGCGAAGGACGAATAACATGATAGGGGCAGCGCAACTTGGCGTGCCATTGGGGGAAAAAATTTCCTATAACACACCATTCTCACCTTGCATTGTGCTCTCTAAGACTAAGTGCATATAATGGATAATCTTCCCAAATCGTTTATGTTACCTTTTGAATAAAGTTATTCAACCTTTTAATGTCCGTGTCCTTGTTGGGAAAATTCCCGAAAAAAAAAAAAAAAAAAAAAAAAAAAAAAAAAAAAAAACTTCTTTTCTAGGAACAATAAAACTAAACAAAACAAAGAGATTATGTTTCATATGATCAAACGAGACAATTAATTTGACAGGGCGAAAGCGGGTAAGAAACGAATTCTATATGTGACAGTTTACTAACTGTCATTACTGTTATCCAACAATCACATCGGTTGGAAAAATGTGAGGAAATAGGTAAGTAACTTAAAACACCAACAACGGGCGTTGCCCGTTTTCATTAAGATCTGATGATAACCTTTGTAGGCGTCCAAAAAGTATTTGTATTTGAATTTTGAAAGTGAGCCAACTTTTTGGTGTATCAGGGGTAGTGGATAATTTTCTTTTGGACATGTCTTGTTCAAGTTAGTAAAATCAAAGCACATAAGCCAAGTGTCGTGGCCCTTTTTTTCCCATGACCGGGTTTGATACCTATGTTTGAAATTTGATAGGGCGAAGTATTCACGCCTGGACTAGATCTCGGACCTGAGTTATCATTGATTCCGATCTTTCCTTGGAGGAGGTTCTTCTTTTTTCTACTACGGGTGGTGCGTATTGATTAAGACCTAGGCTATGTTCAACAAATTCTCGAGGAATAATAATCATGTCAGATTGTGTCCAGGCGAAAACATCTAGATTGTTGGCTAATAACTGGACCAATTGATTTTTAACCTGATGTGGGAGGTGTTTCCCTATGGTGATTGGCGTATAAGTGTGCTTTTCGTTTATAACCACCTTTTCTTCACCTTCGTTGTCTCCTGGGATGGCTTCCCACTATATCTCTTGTTGTTATATTCTCAACAGCCGTTGCCAGCTCTACATATATATCTGCCTGGGTACTCGCTTTTGATTGTAGATATCCCTGACTTAGTTGGGAATTGTATTCATGACATGATTGTCAACACTTCTGTGCATAATTGTTGTATTGTTGTCATTCCAAACAGGATATTTTACCTGAAATTTGATTTAACGACGTGTAATTTCATAATAACAGTTCGTGAAAGAGGATCTGACCCTACTGTGGTTTCCAGCTCAATTATTCCCTCAGGTATGGACCTGCCAGACGAGAATCCGATTAGCGAGACTATGGTTGGATGAATTTGTTTTCTAAGTTTGTCAGGTAATTGTTTGAAGAAGTGTTCACACATAATGTTAACGGAACTGCCTCCGTCTATGTACATTTTGCTAATCTTATGTGAAGCGATTATTGCTGTTATAACCACTAGATCTTTAGAAGGAACAAAGTTTGTCCAGGGGACCTCATTATTTTTCCTGGGATCCACTCTCCTAGGACTTCGTTATTTTATTTTATTTTTGCCAGGGATCCACGTTTGGATCATGTTTACGTGTAGTGTTTGTGACGTATGTTTGTTGTTAGGTTGTTTTTGTTGGTTTAACATGGTTGTGAGGTGAGGTTTTGTTAAGGTGAATTGATGTGTTTTTTTGTGGTGAAAATGTGTATTTTCGTGTTTTTTTGAAGTGGACGTGTGTTTTTGATCTAGTATTTTTCGGAGACGGAGTGTAAGTTTAGTGTTGGAGAGGTTTTTGTGAGTTATTGTTCAAAAACTATATGAGTGAAATAAGGTTTTTATGGCGGTCAAAATTTTCTAGTTAATCGAAAAAGTTTTTCGATGAATCGGAGGGGTGGTTTTGTGGCTATATTGTTACATATAGCACAGATGGCTCCATGTTTACGTAAGGTACATATTAAAGGGTTGGGCTGGCTATCCAATTTGATTTCCCTCGTTCGGTAAGAACCCCAAGGTGTGACCGGAGCCACGAGCTGGGGTAACACTTATCGGAGTAGCCGAAGTGAATTGTGAGAACTCACTCAGTGTGTGTGTGGTGAAGCTAAGTTAGTTCATTCGTGAGAATAATCTTTCTAATTATAGGGATGGCCCTAGGGTTTCGTACCCTGCCTAGGAGTCCATCTAAGTTTCCAGGATGGTTCACTTTGTGGACATCCAACAGGGGAGATATGGGATGACATGTGGCATGCCTCTTTTGGTCTCTTTAGATGCGTGGAATGATCTATGCACGATTGTAGCACAACCTCATAGTGAATGAAGTAGTTGCACGTGTCTAATGATTGCAACAATCCTAAGAAAAGTTACCAGGACTGTCGTTGCCTGGAAAAGTTTGGCAGGCGTATGAGCCTAGCTTGGGAGTTCACTTCCCAGGCTTAACATGATGAGTTGTAGCCATTGTTGGGTTTAGTTCGAGTGTATGGACCTTAGTCAAATGAGCTGAAGGTCCTATACGCTACCGGAATTCATTTTTACTCAACTGTTATGCTCACTTTTGTTAGATTGTTCTCGTTGCTCTATAGTATTTTCCGTGTATTATAATTAAACGATTTCATGTCAAGATTGATATTTAGCTCATGTATTATTCAGATCATAAGCAAATCCTTGATTTACATCGTGTTACATGAAAACTTTGATGCTACATGGTTCTCAATAACTTGCTTTAATTTGTTGAAACCTTTTAGAAGCTTGGCTTATAACAATTTGGTGCTGATCGACAACGAAAAATGGTAATCAAAAGATATAGATCAATATGTTGTATTGCAAGTAATGACAGTAAACGGGAAAACAAAAGTCCATAGACAAACACGGAAAATATCGAATTTATAAGCAATATAACAACGTTAGAACAATACCGAATACAATGAGATACAATATGAACTAGAAAGCAAAGAAATGAGACATACATGTGCATAGATATGTCCCTTTAAATAGAACATACGGTTTTTATTCTATGTTTCTTCATTTTTATTCTATGATTTATAATGTTCCAGAACCCAATTGTCACAATGGGTTTCCATGTATTCCAGCCTAAAGTCACTTCACCCTGCAAAAACAAAGTGACAAGAAATTTCTTATATTCGATATAATTGTGCACACATATACACAGTTTAAGAAAAATGCAATTGTTATGGTTTCAATATGATGACAAGATGACAATACTTTTTCCCATAAGAAAGTGCTAAAGAACAATATGAAAATGATGAAAGAAGGGTATAATTATAACATACTTGTTGCAATCAGTTTCCAAACTGATCTTGTATGGTATATTTACACCACACTTGCTAGGAAGACTAGCGGCAAAGTCGGATTGAGATCCTTGTTAGATTTAAAGGAGGTCTTCAGACAATTACAAGCTGTCTGGCGGTCAGGGGTCGTTTTGGCAGCATCGTTCAGTCCTTTAACACCAGTGCAACAACCTGCTGGCACTTCACCACCTTGCTTCAAGTAGTTTAGGCATGGCGTTATCTTATTTGACACATCACTACACGTAAGAGCTTCTGCATATGAGGATGATAGCACCATGCAAACTACCATAGCACAAAAAAACTTCATCATTTTCATTGCCATTGTGAAACAACTTGTGTGTGTTCTTATGTATCTTGTTATCGTGTGGAAAAATGTTATCGAGTGTCGTATGTATTTATAGGATGTTAAGGCATGTTCATGTCAATTTCTATATGGTTTTAACGATTACATGTGCTTATCAACTATCATGTGCAAGATTTGTTTTCTAGAACAAGATAATACTGATTTAGATGGTTATTGTATCATATGGCATCAGGTAACATGGATATGTACATATACGACTCTATTGAAGACCTTAATCTTTAGTCTTTGAAAGATAAATAATCTAGTACAGTATACGAATCCAGTCACGAAAAAATTGTTAAATTCTAGAAGCTTTGGATGATCAAAGTTATGTAGTTTACAAGAAACAAATATACATATATGATATGTTAAAGATCAGGGGCGGAGCCAGAAAATAATAGCCGAGAGGGCAAAACCTTGATAATTTTTAGAAACTATATTAATAAATTTAGACTACAATTCTCTTCACTAGAAGCGTACGCCTCCCTCCCGTCTCTGCCTCTGTTCATGATTCAAAGCTGAAATAATAAATTAAAATTTTAAACTAACATACATAACTTGAAAATTTTAAACAAAAGGTGAGAGAGACTTGTTCGTAGAAATTTGTTACACATCATGAATATAAACTTTAAAGCTTGGATGCCTAACTTGTAATTATATACTGAGATGTAGGATAGATAAAAATCGAATTACAAGAAACATATAGGCAGCCCAACACATCAAAACCTAAACTAACAACATCCCTTTTCCTATACAACTACGTTTTCCCTTCTTTGATTAAGCATTGTTCTGACGTGGTTATTTAAACCACTCTTTCGGTCATTTGTGTAACAATTCGCATTTTCAGGTTAATTACTTTTCCCAGCAGGTCACCCAAGCCAGTACTACTCTCGCATGAGCACGCTTAACCGTATGGACGATTAACCGTTAGACCACAAAACGCGTTTCTAAAACGATTTGAGTTTTCAACTTTTTAGAAAAAGTCAACATATTTTTCCCTCCTCCATTGACCAAAAATCATTCCTTGATTTTATAAGTCATTCCTTGATTTTTAGGCTTACGGTTTGATGTTTAAAAGACATTTAATACCAACCGACACTAGACTGAGCCCAGTCTAGACATTATAAGTCTTTTTAAATCAATATTATCCTATTAGAAAAGTAACATTTTACTTTTCTCAATTTTACGCAATATTCGTACATTTTACGTATTACGCGTTTTAGACCCGTGTTTCCAGTTTTTAGCAGGGTTTTACCACCCAGTGGAACCTATCACTCATTTTATATTTTATTATGGAGTATTTCGACATGTTTAAACCATTCTTCCAAGTTTCGTATTTTTACGATACCCGGTTTTACGTTTTGAGGCTTAATCATTTACGATTGGCATTTCCCGGAGTCAAAACTAACCAAGTATCTTGGATAATATCCTCAAAAGTCCACCCTTGCTCCCCAAGTATATGAACCGACCTAGGAGGGGGGGAGTCATCCCATAGGTGGCTTCATCTCATGAAATTACCCTTAGATCATTAGTTAATTACAACTTGGTCACCAAGTTGAAACACTTTCCTAGTAAGCTTCCTAACCTCCTCAACTCACTATAAATAGCCCCTCCTTCCCTTCCTTTGTACGCCACCATCACAACACACCAACACCATCTCCTTTGCTTGATCTTCTTCCAATTCTATGCAAGAATCAAGTGCAACATCAACCTTGAAACTATAGTTTGGTTTTGATTCATCAAACACTTCCAGACTACATAAACTTTGGTGATTTCTCTTGAGTTTAAATCTACTCAAGTCACCTCAACCTTCATCATCCATCTTTCAAGATTTCAAGAGTAGAAAGATTGCATGAAGTGAAGTGGGTTGAAGCAAGTCTATCAAAGTCCTATCCTTACATGTTAACTTCCTTTCATCTTTGAAAGCCAAAAGTTGTAAGCCAAACCCTAACATGCTTCTTGTTGAATAATCATGTTCATGTTATTTACATATTATTCATGCTATATTATGTCTTGTATTCATGTCCATGATGTATAAAAATGGGTAAAACAAGTATTGATACATATATGTAACTTATGTTATTCAAACAAGTAAACTAGTGACTTTCTTGGAGAACCACGACCAAAATGGTAAAATTATGATATTGGATCATTACATATTACAGTAGAGGACTTAACAAGGAAACCGTAGCAACTTGAACCACCTAAAACGAGTATACGAGTCAAAAGTTATGGCGATTTGAAGTTACCAAAGATTTCCGGCAAAACTGCCAAATACCATTCTGATCAAATTTGGGTTTTGAAAGTCCCACTTATGGTCCGATTCATCAAAAAGTTAAAACACGAAAGTTGTCCGGAACGACGTTTTCGTTCAGGAACAAAGAAGCTCGAGCCCTGAAAACGCTTTCCGAGTGATAATTTTCTTCAAAATCTTAACAGCCCATTTTAGACCAAAGTCACTATATTATGGTTATACTTTAAAAGGAACAAGAGGTCTTATGACCTATAACCAAGACCACCACTATGGCTAGAGCCAAGGTTGTGTCTCATGACCTTGGAACAAGGACCAAAGGTCATGGCTAGGCCATGACGAAATGACCATACCAACTTACATAGGCGTAAACATGAAACAATGAATTAGCCGATAACTTGAACAAGCAATTTGGATCTACTTCACTTAAAAGGAAACCATGAGATTTTACCAAGAGAAAATGGTCATTCAAGACTTATGAAGCTACCCCTAATAACAATCTTCATGTACAAATAAACTTTCCTAAGTTTATACAAATATCGGACATGTAACTTTTCGGACCAAAACCTATATCTATATATTTTATCAACTACTACAATAGTAGGGAGCCTCATGTGAGGAGTTCATTATGTAAGCCGTCGAGATGAGTTGTGGATTTACGAGTTAAAGTGTCCTGGCTCCTCGAACGCTTACTAACATGACTTCTGAAATATGTCAGCCCGAACGGTAGTAAACGATATACAAAACATACAATCTTTTCTTTCAAAGACTTACAAATATACATCATACCACATCATGGACTAAATGCAAGATATTTATATGGGCACTTATTCATATTCTTCACTCCGATCCTAAGTCGCAACATTCTATTATAGGTTGCTCGTAGAAACCTTCGCGATTCGACCATCACATTTACTACTCACTACATAACTTAAGGTGAGTTCGTAGCCCCACTTTCTATTGCTTAACTATTTTACAAACCCATGGGGGGAATACATGCTATTATTTTTCTACTCGAACACAATGCTTTCTAATGTATGCTTTACGACGATGTTTTATTATCACTAAGTAACGATTGCCAAGTTCGAAGTCCCTATATCATGAACCATTAGTCACTACCTTTAGTGAGCGCGAATATTGTGAATAGATCTATTGGGATTGACGGATCCCATTTGTGTTGAACAACGATGAGTTCACACAAATGCACTATATTTGAGATTTAGCGGTATAATGGCAAAAGTACCTTGGTAGGGCTTCTATAATGCCAATTTTGTTGGTTCGATGTTAATGCTTTGGTTGCATGAGCTTAGTGAAATAAATAACGATTTTGTTTTCTAACTATGAGTGTGAGTCTATAGCTCACACTATGATTATTGTGTTCAAACGATTTAACTAAACTCTACGAATTCCACTCAACCTTTGTGTTGACCTCTCAAGCATGTATTTCAGGTTCATGACGATCAAGGATGACACGGAAGGGCACGGATACTCATGAGGGCTATAAATTTTATTATCATTCAAAAACTCATTTAATGTAAATTGTAAACATGGAACCATCTGGGACCTCATTTTGTAATCTCTGATATTTATACAATTTGAATGATAAATCTTTTAAAACGACTCAATTGGAGTTCGTTTTCTATTATTGTGACTATTGTGCCGTTAAGTAACACCCAGTTCGAATTCCGCTGCAACCATGAATTGGGGGTGTTACAGATTGGTATCAGAGCCATGGTTATAGAGAAACGGGTCTAATTGAGACCTAAACTATAACTACACTACAAGCAAAAACATTTTATAGCCTTCCGATCTTCGTGTCTTCCATCCTCCAGACGATTATGGACTTATTAAGCATTTTATGCTACATGAACATATATGTATATTCATATATACACACTAGGCATTTTACACTACACGAACAAATACTAGTATATTTATATATACATTCGAGTTATTTTCAATCATTTTATCTAAACATATCTACACATGCCTATTCTATGGCATTTCGACACAACCACATTCTCCCAACCATGTTCCTACTCCAACATTTTATATCCAAGACATTGTAACTAATTACAATGGTCTTTTCTATTTCCCGGACATTGTATGACACAATGGTCTTAATCATTTCTCAAATGTTTTGAGTCACACAATGGTCTAACCTACTTCCCAGACATTGTGAATTGCACAATGGTCTAATCTACTTCCAAGACATTGTGATTTGTGCAATGGTCTCTGGAATTATTCCACCACCTCATCAACATCATTTCATATGATATCAAAAACCCATCACAATCTATCGATTTCCAAACAAGAAATATGAGATTTCTAAAGGACAAACTAATCCATCATCGACAAGAGCTGAACTTTCTCTACATTCATCAAAGTTTTCTTCTGAAACCTTCATTATTAAAAGTTCGTGATCCTGGCCAAGTATGTTCTATTTTAGAACTACTTAAAACTTCCTTTCCACACGTATCTACCCGTACTATCTTCTATGCAATGGAATGTGAAAAATAGGTTACAAGTCTTGTATGGGCGGGACTTGTAACTGAATGGTTTGACATCGCCTTTGTTTAGTGGACAGTTTCCCGAAAGCAACGGACATATCACAAGTATACCTAATTTAGGTATTTGAAAATTTTATCGAACCTTGGCTAAATATAGACTAGTCACCTATATTTAACCTAGGGACAGTGGAATATAGTCTGACTAACTATATTCGACTTAAAATTTTCAAATACTGAGAGTAGTTGTACTAGGGTTATGTTTAGGTTGATTTCCTACTTGAACACGATAAACCACCAGAATACATTAAAACAATCTAGAGACACGATAGTGCCTTACCACTCAGCGAAATCTTAACACTTTATTTGTACTACCTAACTTCATTCTTGAAAGTTTTCATTTATGAGATAATCCGAACTACTATCTGGGATAGTTATCAATTATTCTCTTCATCCTGTAGAAGTACTATCCTGTTTAGGTCCTAAGGATACCATTCCATCATAAACCTTTAAAATCTCTTAAGATTTTTAAAGCAAACTCAACATCTATACCTAAGAGTATTAATGTTAAGCATACACTACACACTTTTGTTCATCAACATATCACAACATTACCTTCACAATCGTTGAAATCACAAGCTCATTAACAGATCTTGATGCACTTTTAAAGCTCAAATCATCCATAGCTACACCACAAGCACGCTCATCAGCTTTACAAGATTGAATATTTATCTTGTACTTTTGGAACACCAGTATCATCTAGTAATACTCTACCTTGTAACTCATCGACTAAGTATGAATGTTGTGTAGGATGATTTGTAATTATTTGAATGGATTGGGATGCCTTTTCATTTAAATAAAGACATTGTAAATCACTAAACCATAAGTTTATATTTCCTTATCTACATTGTTTGGGATGCCTCTCTATGTAAATAAAGAATTATAAACAAGTGGGCTTATTTGTATCCGAAATAACATAAGTATGAAGTCAATAAACACTAGGTACAACAACCGATTACCTACTAGGCTATGATTGCAACTACTATCTCAATTCCTATTAATATTCGACTGCTATATCAATTTCCTTTGATATTCGACTATTACCATACATTTCCTACATAAAAGTAAGCCTCATCCTACGCCATACACTAAAATGACAAATCAAATTACATCACCGGTAATCCCAGACTTTAGTCCTCATAAGTAACCACGCCTTTTCATCAACACCACTCCAACATATGACATACATAGAACTTTGGGACGAAGTTCCCCGTAAGGGGTAGAGACTGTAACAATTCGCATTTTCAGGTTAATTACTTTTCCCAGCAGGTCACCCAAGCCAGTACTACTCTCGCATGAGCACGCTTAACCGTATGGACGATTAACCGTTAGACCACAAAACGCGTTTCTAAGACGATTTGAGTTTTCAACTTTTTAGAAAAAGTCAACATATTTTTCCCTCCTCCATTGACCAAAAATCATTCCTTGATTTTATAAGTCATTCCTTGATTTTTAGGCTTACGGTTTGATGTTTAAAAGACATTTAATACCAACCGACACTAGACTGAGCCCAGTCTAGACATTATAAGTCTTTTTAAATCAATATTATCCTATTAGAAAAGTAACATTTTACTTTTCTCAATTTTACGCAATATTCGTACATTTTACGTATTACGCGTTTTAGACTCGTGTTTCCAGTTTTTAGCAGGGTTTTACCACCCAGTGGAACCTATCACTCATTTTATATTTTATTATGGAGTATTTTGACATGTTTAAACCATTCTTCCAAGTTTCGTATTTTTACGATACCCGATTTTACGTTTTGAGGCTTAATCATTTACGATTGGCATTTCCCGGAGTCAAAACTAACCAAGTATCTTGGATAATATCCTCAAAAGTCCACCCTTGCTCCCCAAGTATATGAACCGACCTAGGAGGGGGGGAGTCATCCCATAGGTGGCTTCATCTCATGAAATTACCCTTAGATCATTAGTTAATTACAACTTGGTCACCAAGTTGAAACACTTTCCTAGTAAGCTTCCTAACCTCCTCAACTCACTATAAATAGCCCCTCCTTCCCTTCCTTTGTACGCCACCATCACAACACACCAACACCATCTCCTTTGCTTGATCTTCTTCCAATTCTATGCAAGAATCAAGTGCAACATCAACCTTGAAACTATAGTTTGGTTTTGATTCATCAAACACTTCCAAACTACATAAACTTTGGTGATTTCTCTTGAGTTTAAATCTACTCAAGTCACCTCAACCTTCATCATCCATCTTTCAAGATTTCAAGAGTAGAAAGATTGCATGAAGTGAAGTGGGTTGAAGCAAGTCTATCAAAGTCCTATCCTTACATGTTAACTTCCTTTCATCTTTGAAAGCCAAAAGTTGTAAGCCAAACCCTAACATGCTTCTTGTTGAATAATCATGTTCATGTTATTTACATATTATTCATGCTATATTATGTCTTGTATTCATGTCCATGATGTATAAAAATGGGTAAAACAAGTATTGATACATATATGTAACTTATGTTATTCAAACAAGTAAACTAGTGACTTTCTTGGAGAACCACGACCAAAATGGTAAAATTATGATATTGGATCATTACATATTACAGTAGAGGACTTAACAAGGAAACCGTAGCAACTTGAACCACCTAAAACGAGTATACGAGTCAAAAGTTATGGCGATTTGAAGTTACCAAAGATTTCCGGCAAAACTGCCAAATACCATTCTGATCAAATTTGGGTTTTGAAAGTCCCACTTATGGTCCGATTCATCAAAAAGTTAAAACACGAAAGTTGTCCGGAACGACGTTTTCGTTCAGGAACAAAGAAGCTCGAGCCCTGAAAACGCTTTCCGAGTGATAATTTTCTTCAAAATCTTAACAGCCCATTTTAGACCAAAGTCACTATATTATGGTTATACTTTAAAAGGAACAAGAGGTATTATGACCTATAACCAAGACCACCACTATGGCTAGAGCCAAGGTTGTGTCTCATGACCTTGGAACAAGGACCAAAGGTCATGGCTAGGCCATGACGAAATGACCATACCAACTTACATAGGCGTAAACATGAAACAATGAATTAGCCGATAACTTGAACAAGCAATTTGGATCTACTTCACTTAAAAGGAAACCATGAGATTTTACCAAGAGAAAATGGTCATTCAAGACTTATGAAGCTACCCCTAATAACAATCTTCATGTACAAATAAACTTTCCTAAGTTTATACAAATATCGGACATGTAACTTTTCAGACCAAAACCTATATCTATATATTTTATCAACTACTACAATAGTAGAGAGCCTCATGTGAGGAGTTCATTATGTAAGCCGTCGAGATGAGTTGTGGATTTACGAGTTAAAGTGTCCTGGCTCCTCGAACGCTTACTAACATGACTTCTGAAATATGTCAGCCCGAACGGTAGTAAACGATATACAAAACATACAATCTTTTCTTTCAAAGACTTACAAATATACATCATACCACATCATGGACTAAATGCAAGATATTTATATGGGCACTTATTCATATTCTTCACTCCGATCCTAAGTCGCAACATTCTATTATAGGTTGCTCGTAGAAACCTTCGCGATTCGACCATCACATTTACTACTCACTACATAACTTAAGGTGAGTTCGTAGCCCCACTTTCTATTGCTTAACTATTTTACAAACCCATGGGGGGAATACATGCTATTATTTTTCTACTCGAACACAATGCTTTCTAATGTATGCTTTACGACGATGTTTTATTATCACTAAGTAACGATTGCCAAGTTCGAAGTCCCTATATCATGAACCATTAGTCACTACCTTTAGTGAGCGCGAATATTGTGAATAGATCTATTGGGATTGACGGATCCCATTTGTGTTGAACAACGATGAGTTCACACAAATGCACTATATTTGAGATTTAGCGGTATAATGGCAAAAGTACCTTGGTAGGGCTTCTATAATGCCAATTTTGTTGGTTCGATGTTAATGCTTTGGTTGCATGAGCTTAGTGAAATAAATAACGATTTTGTTTTCTAACTATGAGTGTGAGTCTATAGCTCACACTACGATTATTGTGTTCAAACGATTTGACTAAACTCTACGAATTCCACTCAACCTTTGTGTTGACCTCTCAAGCATGTATTTCAGGTTCATGACGATCAAGGATAGCACGGAAGGGCACGGATACTCATGAGGGCTATAAATTTTATTATCATTCAAAAACTCATTTAATGTAAATTGTAAACATGGAACCATCTGGGACCTCATTTTGTAATCTCTGATATTTATACAATTTGAATGATAAATCTTTTAAAACGACTCAATTGGAGTTCGTTTTCTATTATTGTGACTATTGTGCCGTTAAGTAACACCCAGTTCGAATTCCGCTGCAACCATGAATTGGGGGTGTTACAATTTGAAGCTGTCGCAACCGCTTGTTTGCTTCGACACTGGAACACAAAATATATAGTTTAGATGCTGACATACAATTTTACCACCCACTTGAATTTGTTATAGAGTAAGAAACGTGTTTCGTGTTCATGGAGCGTTTGGAAATTAAAAACTAAGTTATTTAACAAAGAAAGTCAAAATAAGACAATTGTTCGAGAAAAAAGGATCAATAAGTTGCAGCAAATATTAAATGAGATAGTTGGTGATGCTCTTTTAGATCCTAAAACAAGAAACTTTGCTTTGTTAGGGAAAAATTAAAGGGATAAAAATAGCCTAGTTGCCCTGAGTCTAGGCATATTTAGCCATTTTTTGAAAAAATTCTCGTTTTAGCCCGGGTTGCCCTAGGCAACTTTCGTATAGCCAACTACAGAGTGTCACGTCGGGGCAACTTTTTTGTATTTTGAGCAACTTGAGGACACTTGTCATCTTTCGATTGGCTATACAAAAGTTGCCCCAGAGCAACCTGAGCAAAAACGAGAATTTTTCAAAAACGGGCTAAATATATGCCTATACCGCAGGGCAACGGGCCATTTTAGCAATTTTTCCAAAATTAAAATGTGAAAGTAATATAACAAAGAAAAGCATATATGAAATGAAGACCAAATTAGAATACTTTGAAAGCTTTCGAAAGACGTATAAGATAATTATAAAGAAG
Source organism: Artemisia argyi (assembly GCA_030686995.1). Lineage (NCBI taxonomy): Eukaryota > Viridiplantae > Streptophyta > Magnoliopsida > Asterales > Asteraceae > Artemisia > Artemisia argyi. The sequence goes on from CM060682.1 coordinate 19,690,996, forward strand.
ACAGTGTTAAAGATAATTATAACCAATAAAAATATATTTTAACCAGGTGTATTATAGTTAATGTATTTTTGACAACGCTTTTTGTAGTTTTTTATTTATGTATATTAAGAATTAGAGCAAAGATCATTTGAAGACTAAACATTATTTACATACCAAGGGATCAATCCCCACCTTTCATTCGTTTTGATCTAGTGGTTGAGATTTGATTTTACATTTACACTACAAGGGTATTTTTGTACTCTATAAATTATATTTTTTACTCCCATGTCAATTAATGCGTCACTTTTTCACACACACAAAGTGTGTGATTCTCTCTTCTCTCTCATCTAACCGATTTCTTTAACCAACCACCTCCTTCATCTCGTTCTTCAACAAACCCTAATTTTTGCTTCTCAATTCATTAATTTAGCTCATTCTTCATCCCGTACATCAGCTTACCCTAATTTTTTATCGTTTATTTTTATTTAATCTTATTTCCAAGCTTAATTATAGCTCTCTGTTTCTATAAGCTTAATTATAAGCTAACTTATTCATTTTTTTCATCTTATATGCAGGTTTTATGGATTCTTCTACTACTTCTGAAGAGATTGCTGTAAATGATTCTTCTATTGCTTTTGAAGAGATTGTTGTTAGTGAAGATGTTTCAGCTAAGTATGCTGAGGAGATTGTTGCTTATGAACACGGTGATTTATCTGAATCAATTAAGAGTAAGCTATGTTACTAAGCTGTTATAAGCTCTGAATATGCCATTTATTTATGTTTTGATTGAGTTAGTCAGTTTTTAAGCTGTTATTAAGTAGATTTAAGCTCTGAATAAGGCATTTTGGATATTATATCATATATGATATATCATATGATATATCATATATGACAGATCATATATGATATATCATATATGATATAATTAGAACATGTGTCTGTGATTTCATTTTTAGTAAATCACTGTTTTGATTTTTTGTTTAATTGTTTTTTTTTTTTTTTCAGAATTGAATCCTTTGAAAACTCCTGAATCGTTTCCTACTCACTCTAATTTTGATACTCCTGGTGGAACTGTTTATTATATTCCTAAAGTTCCTGTGGACGTTTTATTGGTTAAGGGCAAAGTTTATAAGTCTATTGATGAGTGCATTGCTGCGTACATGAAATATGCTGCTAAAGCAGGGTTTGTGGTTAGGAAGTCATGTCAAAAAAGGTTGAGGAATGGTACTGTGAAACAAAAGTATTTAGTGTGTAATAGGGAAGGTTGTCCCAAGAGAATTCATGTTGACACGTTAGACTTAGAGAATAGTGACAAGCAGGTTAGAAGTTCGAACCTACATATCACAGGCTGCAAAGCACGTGTTATTTTTGATTTGATTCCTGGTACTTCTAAGTACAGGTTGAATGTGTTTGATATTATTCATAATCACGAGCTTGAACGTGAAGAGTATAAGCATTTGTCAAAGACTGAGAGGCAGTTAACCTATTCTGAGCAATTGTTCATTGTTAAAGCTGCTAGCGTAAATATAGGCGCAACGAAAGCTCATTACATCTTAACTGGTTTGAAGGGTTCTTATTTGCTTGTTCATGGAACGACTGTTGATTTTAAGAACTTTTTTAGGGGTGTGAACTGCTATATAGGTGATAGTGATGCGCAGATGCTTATATCTAAGATGGAGAATAGGAAGAAGCATGTGCCCGATTTTTCGTTTGATTATTTGGTTGATAATGCTGAGCTTGCGGCTATTTTTTGGGCTGATGAAGTTTCTAAGTTCAACTATAGAGAGTTTTGTGATGTTGTTTCGTTTGATGCTACTTACAGAACAAACAAGTAAGTATTTGTATGTTTATTATGATATTTTGATTATATGATTTTCTATTTAATCTGTTATTTTAAGTATTTTTGTTTTTTGTTTTTCAGGTACAAAATGGTGTTTGTTCCCTTTACAGCCATAGATAATTATCGGAGGTGTGTAACAGTCGCAGCAGGCTTGTTGAAGAACGAAACTACAGCTTCGTATATTTGGTTGCTCAAAGCGTTCATAAAGGCGTTTGGTAGGGCTCCAAATATTGTTGTTAATGATCAGGATGAGGCTATGAGAAATGCCATTGAAGCTGAGTTTGCGGGTTCTAAACACAGACTTTGCATGTGGCATATTACTCAAAAGCTCCCTGGAAAGGTATTTTTCTGCCTTTTTGTTTATTATATGTGATACTTTATTCTATGTGTATTTTTTTTATTGATTTATCATATATGATAATTTGAACTTTTATTCAAATAATATGTTAAATCATATGTGATACTTTATTCTATGTGTGTTTTTTATTGATTTATCATATATGATAATTTGAACTTTTTTTCAAATAATATGTTAAATCATATGTGATACTTGATTTTATTTGTATTTATTATTGGTTTATCACATATGATAACACATATCTATTTTCAAATCATTTGTTAAATCAGATGTTATTTGTTTTGTTTACAGATATGTTCTAAAATCTATGATGATACCGACTTTAAAAAGAAGTTTAATCAAATTGTATGTAATATGTATATTGGTCCGGAGGAGTTTGAGGATAGATGGTCAAAGTTACTGGAGGAGTTTAGTTTGCAGAATCATAAGTGGTTAACAAAGATGTTTAATATACGTTCGTGTTGGATTCCTGCTTATCTTATTGATTCCCCCTTGTGTGGTTTGATGAGGACGACGTCTAGATCTGAGAGTGAGAACTCCTTTTTCTCTCATTTTACGAATCAAGGTTCCACTCTTATGAATTTTATGAATTGTTTTGAGACGGCAATGGAAAAGCAGAGGCATATACAAGAGAGGCTTGATCATAAGACTATTGATTCTGTTCCGAAGTTTAGAACCTATCTTAAGATTGAACGTCATGCTTCGAAGGTTTTTACTCGTCCTCTGTTCGAGCTTGTTCAAGCAGAGATTTTTGCAGGCACATGGTATTGTCAAATAGAAACCAAAACCTTGGTTGAAGGATCTGAGGTCTCTGTTATTAGAGAAACAAAATTTGTTGATGCACTAATGGAGAAGAAAAAAGCTAAGTTGAGAGAGAAAGCTAGGAAGAGAGTTAAGGATAAAGGTAAGGATAACGATAAAGCTGAAGAAGAAGAGCCAGTAAACTTGTTTTATAGAGTTGATGGATTATATAAGGTATGTTAGCCACTTAAAAAAATATTGTTTATTTTTTTTTTATCATATATGATTTTTTACTACCTTATTTCTTTTGTTTTATCATATATGATTTTTTACTATCTTCTTTCTTTTTTGCCCATTAAGGTGTTGCGTAACCAAGAGGATGGATCAGTTGTATGTTCCTGTCAGCTTTTTCTTCGAGTTGGAATATTATGCAGGCATGTTTTTTGTGTGTTTAAGAACGCCAATATTGAAGTGATTCCAAGTCAATACATACTGAGGCGTTGGACAAAGAACCTTATACCTGTTGCTTTGAGGAACAAATGGAACAGATATGGTGAGAAGAATGAGATTGTTGAGAATTATGCAAATGAGGCAAGTTCCATTGTTGATCACTGTATCCATATGTTGAGTAAAGATGAGGCGAGGTTGTCTTCTTTTGTTGAAAAGTTGAGGTTGCTAAAGATTGATGTCGAGGCTGATTGCCCAAATCCTCCTTCTAAGAACAAGGCTGACAATTTGGAGGAACTTGTTGGAGTCCCGAAGCCGGCTGAAAAAACCATTAACAATCCAGCTCTTGGTAATCCTAAAGGCCGTAAAAAGATGTGCATAAAAGGAGGTAAAGAGCAAGCTCTTGAAAAGAATTCGAAGAACAGGTATGCATGTTCGTTATGTGGAGAGACAGATGGTCACAACAGGAGGACGTGCCCAAAAAAGTTTGCAGAAGAGGCCGAGTTGGATGAAGTTGTAGTTACAAGGGAAGGGGATTTGGATCAATCAGAAGTTACAAGAGGAGAGGTCTTGGATCAACCATGAATTTCAACATAAATCGTCCTCATATATTTTTTTTTAATTTCTTTGATTATTATTTGTTTTGTCTAATTGTGTTGAAGAAATTTGAGTAACAGACCTAGACATGATTGTTTGATTATTACTGAGTTTTTATATTAAACTGATTGTTGCTGATTATTTTCAAGAGTTTTGGTTACTTTTATTTCAGTTATCATATATGATAATTCAGAAGCAGTTTTTTTAGGTTTATTATCATATATGATAATTCTCCAAAATCATATATGATTTTACACTTGGTTTTTTCCTTTTTGATTTATCATATATGATAAGTTATAAACAAGAGTATTATGTTTGTGTTCAAGTGTTTTTGTTACTTTCATTATAGTTATCACATATGATAATTCTGAAGCAAATTTTTTAAATGTATTATCATATATGATAATTCTCCAAAATCATATATGATTTTATACTTGTTTTATTAATTTTTGATTTATCATATATGATACGTTATGAACAAGAGTATATCATATGTTATATTTATCTGAAATCACATATGATTTTACTCTAGGCTTATTACTATTTTAACTTTATCATATATGATAATGTATTACTTTCATGCCTTTTACCTTTTTTTTTGTTATGCAATGCGGCATAAATCGCAGAGGCAATTATCCAATATCAATAGCTATAACAAGTGATTATTAATTGGTCTAATGAAATTTAAACAAGACTTATTATCCAAAATAACATCCAGAGATGTTTCGCCATTCAATTAATAAAACATTGCATCATAGTACTTGCAATGTTAAACCATCATCCTACTTAGAAATTCAAAGTGATATTGTAGCATACGAATTTAGACATTTCATAAGAGATTAAACAGAAATTAGTTTTTTAATTTGCATCAGTTGCCACAAAAAGTTGTTTTACGCCCTCCTATCCTTCGTTAGTCCTACTTCTGAATCTTCTATTCCTTTTCCATCATATTGCACTTGCAACATGTTCTTCAGCCTGTTCTTTCTTCTTCTTCTCTATCTCTGCCTTTATCATTTCCTCCTTCATTTTCTTGTCAGTGTATTTTCCTGCAAACTCAAATGTTTCCTCGCTCATTTTTTGTCGGTGGATGTTGAGTTCATGCATGAGCATCTTGGTTGCATATTTCATTCTCAGCTTTATTATTTGTATTTCCTGATCTCTTCCTTCTTTCGGAAAATCCAAATTCCAGTTCTTCTGACTTTCTCCACCATAATGCTCCATATGCATCATCACAAAAATTCCACAGTCAATGACATTCTCTTTTGTTGCCCACTTCATTTTCATCACCGTTGTCTTTTTTGATTCTATATCAGCTGCCTTTTCATGGTTGTGGGATGCCAGATATCTTGACAACAATTTTTTCTACACAAAATAGAAATTTTATTTTATTAAAGACAATTATTTATCTCATATGCAAAGCTGAAGGGCTTAGTCGCATCCTATGCCTACGTCCAAGCCGATGGCGTCTTCTGCGGCTTAGCCGCAGAAGACGCCTTCGGCTTCAGGTAAGCCGAACCTGTATAAGAGTCTAAAATATAACTTTTTAATATTTAGTTACTTTCTAGAACATCACATTATTTTATCATATGTGAAAGCTTATTGTGTTTAATTTTTTTTTTTATCATATATGATAATGTGCATGAGTGTCTAATTACTTACCAGAACATCGCATTCCTTGCTGTATTTTGCTTCATATGTCTTTGGTGAGTTGTCTATGATGACAGATGTGCCTTTCGTTATGTTGAAGACAACCAGGTAAAAGTGTTCATGTGCGATTATTGGGAAGAATGCCTATATAAATATTAAGAAAAAAAATTAGAATCGTTGTTATACAACAAAATATAAATTTTGTTTTTTCATAATAGTTGAAAGAAGTTACCAATTCCACATGATGCATTGACTTGTCATCTGTATTTTTTTTAACACGATTGTCAAGTTTGCAACAAAATCATTGTACTGTTTCTCTTCTTCTTTTTTCTTTGCTTCCACTATTTGTTTCGTCTGTTTGCATAATTCAAACATATCTTTAAGAACAAATTAATATTTTAGTAATTAAGTTTTAATTTAGTTGGTACTTACGAGTATTCCTGTGTGAAAATACTGATTGATCTTTGGTGCAGCAGGTTTGTTGATTGTTTCTTCATAGTTCAAGATGCATGCAAAGCTGTCGATGATACTAACATCCACTTTCAATTGTGGTGCTAGTGTTTGCATGTTGTCTCTGATTGTTGCAGCTCCCCATGCCCATTCAGTTTCAAAAACAAATTCGCTACACAAAAATATATATTGTTAGCACAATTTCACATTTTTTATTTTTATGTGTTTTTTAATAAGATAAACCAGACTTACTATGGATCTCCTTGCATTGAGAATAAAGCTTCGGATACCATAAATTCATCTGGTGTTTGCGCTGCTTTTAAGGCAGTTTTCCGGTTGTTGTATGGTGAAACCAGATATCTTGATGGCTTTTTTATTCTCTTTGCAGGTGGTTCTTGTTCTTTTGTTTCTTCTTCATCAACCAGCCTTTTTGCCCTTCTTTCCATCTTTTTTGGTTCAGTTGTTGTTTCTGTTTCATCAGCAGCCCTTTTTTCAACCTGTGGTGTTTTTTCTTCTGTCGTGTCAATTTGAGCTGCAGGTTTGCTGGAAACTGGGCTTATTCCAAGATCGAAGCTTGGTGGTGAAATCGATTTGATTTTGCTTCTTGTCGTCATCATTTTTTCTGGTGGTGTTACCGATTTTCTTGCTGTGCTTTTTGTTTTTTTCAATTTTGATTGACTAGCCTTTTCTGCATGTTCATAAATCTGATCTAGAATCTGTTCATCAAGTGGCTCAAAAGAAAGAATTGGAGACCCTAACTTCTCTGCTGATCCTTCAATTTTCTTTTCCTTCTCGACCGTAGTTTCTTTTTCCTTCTCCAATTCTTTCTCCTTTTCCTTCTCAACTTCAATTTCTTTTTCTTTTTCCTTCTCAACTGGATTTTCTTTTTCTTTCTCCGATTCGTTTTCCGACTCATCTTCAGTTTCACTCTCATCTTCTTCCTTTTTTTCTTCATTTTGCTGGATATTTTTTTCCATTTGTTCTTGTTTTTTGCTCTCACTCTCACTTCCTTCTTCTATATGTTTTAGCTTTTCAACTGGACCTTCACTTTCTTCAGTTTTACTCTCACTTTCACTGCCACTTTCTGTTTCCTCTTTACCATCTTTATCTTCCTTTCCATCGTTATCTTTCTCATCATCGCTTCCATTATCACCTCCTTTATTATCATTGTTTCCATCATCGCTTCCATCCTCGCTTCCATCATCACTGTTGTCATCATCAGTTTGTCCATCATCACTAGTGTCTCCATCATCACTGTCATTTAAACCAAAGTCCAAAACATTGAACATTTTCTTGTACTTCTTGCATAAATTGAACAATGTTTTGTCTCCTTTAAACTTCTGCATTCCCTCTTTCAACGTCTCACCCAACTCCTTTTTCTTGTTTGAAATGATTTCAAACATCTCTTCTATTTTATCAACAAACTCCTGTAAAATAAGCAAGTTGGATTTTTTTTTTTTTTAATCTATATTCAAAATCATATGTGATTTTTTATATTTAAAAGAAACATTTGAATTATCATATATGATTTTTAATAATCATATATGATATATGAATTATCATATATGATATATGAATTATCATATATGATATATGAATTATCATATATGATATATGAATTATCATATATGATTTTCTAACTTATTATATGTGATATATTAATTATCATATATGATTTTCTAAATCATATATGATTTTTTAGCTTGCTAAAGGCTTAGCAGCAGGCATTGCCTTTGGCTAAAGCCAAAGGCAATGCCTGCGGCTAAGCCGCAGCATAGCCTGCTGTTAAAGCCGAAGGCTTAGCCGTAGGCATAGTCTTCGGCTTTAGCCGAAGTCTATGCTGCAGTTTATCTGACAATCAGCTTATATAAGTAATTAAACTAAGGTAAAAGTTACCTGTTTGGTTTCTGGTCTCTTTGGAGGCAATGGTTCATTGTAGACATCCATTCCCTTGTAAAAATTCAAACCTGTCTGCTCTTCCTCCAGATCAAACTCTTCGTGATGTTCAAGTTTTCCCAAGCAATTGTCTATCATTTCCATCCCAATCCTCTTCCTCATTGCTTGCGTGTTCCAACTTCTCATTGCTGGGCGATGACGCATTACTTGAAATTTGGGGAAGTCAGTTAAGTCTAAGTATAGCAGCTTTTTCATACAAAATATAAATTTGTGTTAGATTATAATAAGTGTATGTTATTGAATCACATTTGATAAATTTATAGAAACATTTAAAATAACTTACACATAAGAATGTTGCTGGCCCGTAATAGTAGTCGCCTTTAGTTACCTTATCCCAATTTTGCTTACTTGCTCGTAAGCATTCCAATATGTAACCGCACCAGTCAATTTCTGAAATGACATCATTTTCTTTTACATGCATCAACACACTTGGAAACACCTTTGCACCATTATCAACTATTCCCATCGTGCTAGCAAACAGGGTCAGAAAGTTTATTGTAAAGATGAAATCAGCATCGAATGAGCTTGTTATCTCAATTGATATTACAGCTGGTGTGATTTTCTTTACATGAGTAAACTGGCCCTCCCATTCTGCTATGAAAGGATCATCCTTCTCTCTTGGTTCTAGATCTTCCAATTTTGTTTTTCCCATAGGCACGCCTAGCATATCATGTATTTTTTGCCTTGTTACCTTTATGGATCCTTTTTCCAATCTTAATTCCATGCTTGGTGGATGGAATTTCTCAGCAACATGGTATAACAATGCTCCAGGGAGTTCGGTTATTGGGAAGTTGATGAATCTTTCAAAATCGATATCTTTCAAAACTTTCTTTCTCATCTCTGTTAATCCAACCATTGCATCAGACATGGCTTTTGGTGATGACCTAGTTAAGCAGCTTGGGTATGTCACCTTTTTCGTTGGTTTTTTTCCCTTTTCCTTTTTGATTATTTCTTTTTTGACATTGACAATCTCCCGTTCCTTCTCATCTTTCTCCTCATCTGTTTCTTCAACCTTTTCCAATTTTCTTTTTCTTGTTTTTCTTTTTTGTTCCTCTTCATTTTCATTTTTATAAAGTATCACCTCATCTTCCTCGTTCTCTTCTTCACTTTCCTGATTTACTTCTTCTTCCATCGTTTTCTTAGCATCTCCTCTTGTGTATCTCTTAGAAGTTGTGGCAGGTTTGGTAGCTTCTTTTGTTGTTTTCTTTCCACCCCCTCTTGTAGTGCACTTTGTTTTTTTATATCTTCCCTTTACTTTTGGGGGTATGACTGCTGGTTCTTCCTTGATTTTATATCTCTTTTTTTTCTTGTTATCATCCGTTTCTTGATCTATTTCCATCTGTTCGACATCTATTACATTTGTTGCAAAAAAAATTTAAAATGTTATCATATATGATTTAATTCATTATGTATTCATTAAACAATAGTTTCATATACATTATATTACTTCTGATATATAAAAGCAAAAATATGTACCTTTGGCAGATTTTTTTCCTGTAGTTGATGTCTTTAAGAATGGCAATGAATTTATAACGTTATCCACATATCCGAAGGCTATTGCTGCAGTAAAGACAAGTGTTTAATTTATTTATCATATATGATATAGAATATAGTCAATATTAACTTAACATATCTATAACTCAATATTTTTCTATATCATATATGATACTGATTTCAATGCAAACAAAACTACAAATCCTGTTTCTAACTTTTATCATATATGATACCTTATAAACAAGAGTATATCATTATTGTTTTCAATATTTTTTGTTACTTTCATTTCAGTTATCACATATGATAATTCTAAAGCAATTTTTTTAAGTGTATCATATATGATAATTTTTATATCATGATTGCCGTATGTAAGCGAAACACATCTTTTGTGGCTAAGCCGCATCAGATGCCTTCAGCGAAGCCGAAGGCATCTTCTGCGTCTTGGCCACAACCAATGCCTTTGGCCAAACCTCATCAAACGCCTTAGGCGAAGGCGAATGCATCTTCTGTGTCTAAGCCGCATGAGACGCCTTCGGCTTCGCCGAAGGCGTCTGATGCGGCTTAGCCGCAACCGATGCTTTTCGTCAAGCCGAAGCCGAATGCCTTCGCCGAAGCCGAAGTCATCTTCTGCTGCTTAGCCGCAGCCGACGCCTTCGGCTAAGCCGAAGGCGTCTTCTGCGGCTAAGCCAAACGCATAAGTCGCCTTCAATAAATTCTTCTATTGTGTCTTTTTTATTTCATTTTCTACTGAATCTAATTATTAACTTTGAAAACCTAATTTCTATTTCACTATTTCTCCACAAAATCACAATAACTTGCATAAACATTCAATAATCAGTGTAAATTCATAATATCTTCAATAAAATCTCTATACACAGCATGCATGTATATTTCAATCATATATGATAGTAAGAGATAGTAAAATAGTTGTTTAAATCGTATGAGTATACCTGAAATCGGTTTTTTAGCAGATTTTGTTTCTTTCTGTTTAGCCGGAGATAGGTAGGGTTTCAGAACGTTATTATCATCGTCACTTTCCGTCATTTTCCGGTTAAATCGTCAGTTTCCGGTGGGTAGTTAGGGCTTGGATATTGAACGGTTTTGTGTGTGTGTTGTGTGTGTGTTTTTAGTGTGTGTTAGGTGGTTGCGTTAATGAAATGAATTTAGACGGGATGGTTGTGTTATTTTGGTGATGGGATTTTACGAAAGTACCCCTCCGTGTTTTTTTTTTTAAGTTTCAAATTTTTTGATCTCAGCCATTGATCAAAGTTTAATCAAGGGTCCATATTTGTCCCTTGGTATGTGAGAGATGTATGGTTTTTAAAATAACTCAACTCTAAGAATTAAACATTGAATGTTTCTAAAATATGTTCATCTAAGTACTATACTGTCTTTATAATTTATATTGATGCTAAAGTGAATGTAACGAATAGCTTTTATTGTTTGTAGAACATAACTAGTGATTCATACATTAATCAAACCTTATGCCTTTAGTGTTTTGCTTCAACTTATAATTAATAAAAGGCTCGATTTTTTAAAACTCACCAATGTGGTCTAGTGTTTAAACATGTTGATGTTCTCGTAAGAGATGTCCAGCTAAAACCTTATTAAGTATACAGCTTGGGAGGTCAGCGGTGAAAGGGTCGACAATAGTTATGGAGACACCCTAGTTAAATCGCATGCATTTCATTGAAAGACGCTCCATGCATAATTAACCTGAACAAGAAAAATCTCATTCATTTACGTGTTTATATTACAAAGGTATTAGCTCATAATTTAATAAAATACTCCCTCTGTTTTAAATATATTTGTTTATTTCAATTTTTGTTTGTCTTTAATTATTTGTCCTTTACTAAAATTGTAGTTGGAATTATCTAAGTTTTGGTATCACCTATAGTCAAAATCAATATCTAAAAAACAAAATAAAATATTAAATAATTGTCAAACGAAAAAAAAAATAAACATTTTGTAAAGTTTAATGTAGTAATAAATGGATTTTTCTTAATTGTATGTTATAGTCTAGCACACAAAAGTTTTGGAGTTGAAGAAGTAGAGCGGCCTTTAACAAGCATCCGAGTACTCCCCAAAGCCCAAACAGTTAACCCAATTACTTTTAGAAAAAACGAGCGTGGAAGCCCGCGCGTTGCCGCGGGGTAGTTTGTATGCACGTTTTATGTTTGCGTTGGTTCAAAATGTATTTGATAAAGGGTCCATTTGTTTGTATTTGTTTTCATTTATTTTATATGAAAGGTTGTTAACAAAAAGTTGTTTTTGTTTGTTAATAGTTGTAAGAATTTTGTTTACTTTTTTGTGTGTTTTTTTTTTCTTCTTATTTTTTTAGGGCATAAAGGTGGGTAATTTTATAAAAATTTGTGTAAAAAAAGATTTTATGGGTGTTATTGTGGGCTGTATTTAAGAAAAACAGTTGTGTTTGTGGGCTGTATTTGTTATAAGGTTTGGTGGGCTTAAATTTGTTTTTACTGTTGGCCCAAAAAAAAAAGATAAGAAGATAGCAATTGGGGAAAACGGGGCACAAAAATTAGGGCAAAAGAAATTGGGGAAAACGGGGGAGAAAATTAGGGCAAAATGAAATTGGGAAAAAGGGATAGCAAAAGGTAATTTTGATTCCGAAGATATGCCGCGTAGGTTTACAAATTGTCTTAAGATTGCTAATCAAATTGGGGATCGTCGGGTTGACAAAGTTCTGTGTGTTATTTTTGAGAGAGAGCAGAAAGCGTATGCAGATGCTGAGAAATTTTACAATGAAATGCTTGAAGAGGTGGAAGCTAGGAGGGAGTACAGGCATGGGTTAATTGCGGAGTTGATGAAGCTTGAGAGTGACTTTGTTCTGGATGAGTGTTTGGTTGTTCTGAGGGCTGCGGAGCAAGAGGATTTCGCGGAGATAAGTAGGTTGATTCAGATGAGGCATGCTGCTGCTCTACGGGCTGGTGAGAAAGGCCGGATGGTGAAGAAGCTTGGGAAGCTTGGTTAAGGTTGTTTGTTTCTTTATGTTTAGTGTGGTTATGTTTTAAGGTTTTTTAAATTAGGTATCGTTTTGTGTGTGTCTGTTGTTCTAAAAAAATCTACGTTTTTATGGTCTCTGTCTTTTAGGATTTATGTTTGAATGTTCTTTAGGTTTCCTATCGTTTTGTATGAGTTTGTTGTTTTTAGAAGTCCAGGTTTGTATGCTAGGTGTGTTTAGGAAGTCCACGGAATGTAGTGAGAGTCTATGAAATCTCTGTGGTAGCTGGGAAACTGAGAGCGTGTATATCTATATATAGGTGAGATACACCTGTAAGAAAAAAAATCACGGAAATGTTAGTCATGTTCGTTATCCATGGTGAATTTTAAGATAATATAAAACAAAGGAATTTGCTTATTTACTTCATTAGTCTATAAATTCACTTAAATATTTGAGATTCCTTACCTTGGTTACATGATGTGGTTGAATTAGCACGTGTGTGGTTAGCGTCTGAACCCCTGTGTGATTGTTGGCGGAGTCGATTCCTACATCTATTCTGACGACTGGTTGTCTGGTTCGTATATGGAAGCGTAGAATCCATTGGAATTGGATTATTTTGTCGTATGGTTCTGTCATGTATAGGCGGAGTTTGAACTTCATGATTTGTGTTCGTAGGTATAGTTGTAGACAAAGGGTTGTTCATAAAATGTGCGCCACATGGTTCGAATAGTACACCCTTGCCTTTGCTAGTAGACAAACCTGTAACAACATTAAGGTGTTATATGACCGTTGATTGCATAATAATTGGGTAGCTGATGCATACTTTGAATCTGTAATAAGTAGGGTGTATTTAGTGATACATTATATTTTTTTAGGTTAGTCTGTGGCAAGTAACATGTATTTACTGTTATGTTACTTTTTTTTCCTTTAATTCAGATGTTATATGAAAAGTACAAATGTCATTGCATTTAATGATAGTGAACATTGTATGTGCATCAATAATCGTAAAAAAAAGTAAGTGTACCTTCGTTTGGTTGGGTGGGCATTGGGAGAGAAGAAGTTGTGAACTGCTGATGTAACTCTGAAGAGGTGTTACAGGTTTCAATGCTATATGTTGGTGTAACTCCAGAGCTTTCATTAATGTAAATACCTGTAAAATAGAATAAATGTAGTCAAAATAATGTGTACTTAAGTGTGAATAGTTAAAAACTGTTAAGAAGCATTCATTAAGTGTGCAAATGTAGCACCTTTGAATATGTTGTGAATGTCATGTCTATTTTGGTAAATCGGTGCAGCTGCGCGCTTCTGCCAACCATAGTTAAAGTTGTCTGTGTGTTCAGCAGAATTGGAAATCAAATGTGATTGTGTATCTTTATTAGCTGATGCGGTTGTTATCTGAGCAGGAGAGGCCATATAAGGCATATTTGGTGCACCTGCATTAGTTATTAGAAGATTTAGCAACAATGTAGGTTAAGTACATACTTTTAAACCGAGAAGATAATGTGATGAGGCGAAAAATGATCCGTTTTTAGGGGGTCATTTAAGTCCGAATCCGAATTTATTTGATCAAATATTGCCCTAAATCGTTCCTTTTGTGATTTTAGGTACTTTGGAAGTGAAATCTGGAAAAGGAAGCGATTCGGACGTTTTTGGAGCATAAAAGTGAAGAAAACGCCAAAGTCTTAATTTTCCATGCTGGGGACAGTAGGTGACGGCGTCAAGAGCAAATCCTTGACGGCGTCAAGTGCAAATTTCATGAATTTCCATGACGACCCAGTAGAGTTTTGACGGCGTCACGTGAGAAGGGCGTCAAGAGTAAAAGAGTCATGACGGCCTGGAAGTGTCTAACTCTTGACGGCGTCAGAAGTAGATCTAGGCAGTCCGAGGAGAGTTTTGGCGGCGAGGTGACGGCGTCACAAGATTACTCTTGACGCCGTCAGACCTGTTTTTCTATATATAGTTTTCTAATTTTTCACATTAAGGAAGAGAAGTTTTGGAGAAACCCTAAGTACGATTTTGGTGCAACTTTTACAGGTTTTTCAAGGGTTCCAAACCCTTGATACCTTGCATTGTAATTGAGATAAGTGTTCTTCTAATTCAATCAATATGTCTATGTGTTGGTTGTCTATATCTTGTTCTTGTCTCAATTCCATTATGCTAGGCTAGATCTCTTTTGTGTTTGCTTAGATCTAATGAAACCTAGATATTGATTATGTGTTGATTACTTGTTTATTCTTGTCTTGGATGAATGATATTTATGTTAGGCTTAAGAAAACTGGCAGATCTCCAAATGGTAACATGCTTGAACGTCTTAAGAAACATGAACCGAGGCGTACTAGGTCTTTATTGGTTGTATTTAATGCATGAGCCACTGTTTACAATCCCTATAGTTGTGCTGGGCATGGTGTAGGAGGAGATAAGAGCTCATAGAATTGGGGAGTTATGTATGCCACCCCATGAATGGTATTAAGGAATACGATCCGTCATCCATGCAATTATAACAAGTAATTAACGTGTAAAAGATATCTAGGGAGTAATGAAATCTAAGTAAACACATTTTCTCCAATTACTGCTCACAACCTTAGTATAATTAGTTTAATTTCATTTTTTGTATTTTATTTTGATTGCATTTTAGTATTGGGTTAGTTGAATAGCAACTAATTCCGCCCACTCTTCCAAAAACCGAGATTTTAACTTGCTTTCCATAAAATATAAAAACACAAAAATAATCATCCCTGACATTTAGAACTAGTATTTAGGCTTTCTAATCCTAGCGACACTATTCCTAAGCTGAACGATCAATCCCCCGGTACTTGTCACTATACTATACTACAACGATCAGGTACACTGCCTGGTGGGGGTTGTAAGCTTCTCGAGATCCCTCGAGAGGTAAAACCTGTTGCGATTCCCACGCATCATAATGATGAAAGTACCTTTAAGTTTCTTCTCAATATGGTTTATGTTTCCAGACGCTGAAATAACGTGAGGTTTTTTTTTGTCATTTTTCAGGTTGAAAGCGTTGTCGTTAACTGTTGATGGAGAATCTGACGGGTGGTTTTGGTCCAGGCATATTTCGGATGACCATGGTTTTTTCCGTTGCGGTTGTAAAAAAGTGGAGCTGTTATATGAAGAAGTTGCATGGAGTGGACGTTTTCCACAGCAGGTATGGTTTTGACTAATGTTTGGCAAACCATCGTAAGGCGTTCCAGTTATATTAATACCTAAGTCCTTTTCATTACCAATTAATGTTTGGTTTCCTAATCCGTTTTCGTCAGCAAGGTTGGACATGTAACCACCAAAAAGGTATGGTGAATCTGTTCTTAACAACCTTCAAGGCATAGTTACACTTAGGTATATGAAGTTGCAAGAAATGTAGCATAAATAGGAAGTACGCAATCTATACGGCGGCAAATGTAAAAGATATATATGTATATAATGCATGTTAAGATTTTTTTTGTATATCAGCAGAATCATAACAATTAGCAAATACAGTTGAATGTAAAGAAGAATGAACAAACAAATTTTATATTAGATTTTTGGGTTTTCACCTGTGATAAGTTGACTGAAGACAACAAATGAAGCTATGACCTGGTCCCTGCATTGAATAATTTATCAGGTTAGATAATATGAAAGGAGGCAAAAAGTACAATGAATTTGCATGTATACAGTAGAAAAAAACCAAATTGTAACAACATATAGACACCTGAAGGCAAGATTCCCTTTTTGTTGTAACAATTAGTAAATACAGTTGAATGATAAAAGAGGCGGAACAAATAAGAAAATGTAAAGAAGAATGAACAAACAAATTTTATATTAGATTTTTGGGTTTTCACCTGTGATAAGTTGACTGAAGACAACAAATGAAGCTATGACCTGGTCCCTGCATTGAATAATTTATCAGGTTAGATAATATGAAAGGAGGCAAAAAGTACAATGAATTTGCATGTATACAATTAGGGCTGAGCATCGGGCGAAAACCGGACCGGACCGACCAAGACCGGACCGGACCGAGGACCGAGAACCGGAAAAACCATAGACCGAGACCGGACCGAATATGGTCGGTCCGGTCTCGGTCCGGTCGGGTCCGGTCGGTCCGGTCCAATTAGGCAAGTTTTTTCGGGTTTTTGGTCGGTCCGGACCGGACCGGACCGGACCGACCGGACCGAGGACCGAATTTGGCAAAAAGCTTAGACCGAGGACCGGACCGAATGTGGTCGGTCCGGTCCGGTCGGTCTCGGTCCGGTCGGTTTTGTCGGTCGGCCCGGTCCGTTTGCTCAGCCCTATATACAATAGAAAAAAAAAACAAATTGTAACAACATATAGACACCTGAAGGCAAGATTCCCTTTTTGTTGTATGCTTTCTTCCTGAATGTTTCTGGTGAGATTCCTTTTTTTTTGTTCTCTTCTTACTAAATGGTCTTCTTTTGAATGCAGATCTGGGAAAAGTTTGGTGGAAGATTCTACTACTTGTTAGCTAATTGCATTTGTGGGCATGTGTAAAATGTATAAGGAAAGAGTACAAAGTTGGTTTTGGTAAGAGCAATGCATTTGTATCCATGTATTATACATAAAAAATGTGAGCAGAAAGTTGGCATACAGGCCTTGGCAGTCAATTACAGGAAGGAAACGGGTAGCTGCAGGTGGTATAACGGGAAGAATTCTAATGAACAGTGCTTGGAACAGTTGTCTTACGGAACGGAACTACAGTATTCCGTTATATCTCGGCCAATAGAATTTCGAAACGTGTGTAACTTGGCTGGAAGTGGACAGTACACTCACCTAGTTATTGTTAAACTTTTCTACTATTTCTTTGTGAGCCACATGTTGGGCCTTAATATTTCTGTAATAACAGCTGTAATACCCGTACTTTTACCGGTTCAAAAAATGGGGTTTAGTATATATTATAACATATTGAAGTGAATATATAGTAGATTAAGGTTGTGGTCCTTTCTTTTAACTTAGCCATCTTCTTTTGGCAGACCTTACTCACAGATACATTGATCTATATATGGTTTACACAGTAATTAACATGCCATCAAAGCAAAAGTTAGGTTAAGGTTTCTTTTTCTTTACCGCAACTAAAGCGAAACTCGTCAATGTCATGTCAATATGCAAGTCGATCCCGTTTACACATTGTGAAATAGACCACTAACAGTGATGATGTAGATTTATGAATTGGACAACCTTGTATTTATTAATATCCCATCCTGTATATGCATACTCAACCTCGTTCACATCTCGAGCCTCTACTAATGTTTCATCTTGCACTTAAATCAGAAATCTTTGTAGGGTTTTGGCTCTCGAATAATCTTGAGTGAAGCAAATGGGTTTAATAAAACTTCAGATCTATTAACCAACTAAAATATTTAATGTATTTCAAGTTTGATTTTTGTAAACTTTAGCTGGATACCGATACATACGAGTCTAATATTTACTTTTAGATCGATCATTTACAATTATTTCGTAGCCTATTTCGTATTACACAAGATCTATTTTTCAAACAAACTATTGAATCCAAACTATTTCGACATGGCCTATATAGAACTATGACATAACTCAGGTAAGTCCGTATCAGATCACCTAAATTTTAGAAAATCAAATTAGTAATCAAATATCGCGTACGTCCGCATGTTAAAAAAGGTGCGCAATGAATAAATTTTAACCGTGTAGGTGAACTAAATTTTATAGTCATACGGTAATCTAGTAATAAAATATGTACTCCGTCTGAAAACCGAATCGAACCAATGGTGAAGATGGCGATCGCAAGAAGGGTTGAGTGAAAGTACATTTTTTGTCTCAAGATTTGAGATTCCATAAGTAACTTAGTGAGTGTCTTTCTAACAAAGATGAGCTTGGAAGAAGAAAATGAAATACGAACTGTATGCGAGTGTGTCCTATGTTTGTGCTTTTAAAGAGCACGCTCAATAACATTATTAGAAACGTGAATAATGTCAAATTAATGAAACGTGAATTAGCTGTCGAAGGACGAATAACATGATAGGGGCAGTGTAGTTTGGCATGCCATTGGGTAAAAAAAATGCCTATAACCCGCCTGGTGCGTATTTTCATCATGCTTTAAATTTATAAACTAGGATATACAAGGATTAACACATACTAACGGGCAGAGAACCCGATCACATGTAGTAAAGCCTAGGTAAATCCGAGTGTCATCCCTAAGAGCTGTTGTGAAAGAAATCAAAGTAAGTTATACTATAACGATTGATAAAAGGTAATGGAGTTGAATAGAAAATGCTGGTTTGTAGTTATTTATCTCACAGATTTGGACAAGAGATAGAAAGTGGAAAGATAAAGTCTTAACCAAGTCTATCAAGTCAATGTTCAGGTTTTTCAAACTACATATAGTGGCATAAATATCACTAAGAATCGTAGGGTAAAGTCATCTTAGCCTATCTTCCCAAATATCGCCTCCGGAACCAAAGGCACTACCCCTTGCTAGTAAGCGGAGATTGGATACTCAGTTGAGTCGTTAAGTACCAAATCTAATAGATCACATTTGTTAGAGATCCGGCCTCTCGGATCTTAGATCTCTCCAACTTCTTAAGTACCTCCACTTGCTAGATGATCCTATGGTCAATTCCTACACAAAGACAAGTTGTACTATGGGCAATTCCTTCCTATCTTTGCAATCTAGCTTACCAGGTTCCTATGGTTAATTTCCTGGTTCACTAAATACTAACAAGCTTATAATACTACCAAAACTAGTGTAAATGAATGGACAAAGAAGATATCTATATAAAGTAATAAAAGAGAACAAATAACTTAATAAAACTTGAATTAACAAAATGAATTCATCAAATGGTTACTAGAAAAGCATGAGAGAATCCAAACTCGAATACAAATGATTGTAATGAACAAGAACTTCCATCTTCGAACTTCTAAAACTACCTTCTTCTTTTGTGGTTGCTCTCCCCAAACCCTAGAAAGGTTTGGGAAAGGGGAGATGATCATTAAAGTGAAAATTTGTCTTGTAGTTATAGGCAGGAAATAGATATGGCGTAACATTATAAGTAGTTACACCGTAGCTAGTTTTATCTTCAAATGATCTTATCCGAAGTGCTAGTTACGGCGTAGTTGAGTTGTGTAGTTACGCCGTAACCACTGCTACGTCGTAGTTGACTTGTAGTGCTACGCCGTAGTCTTCATAAATTGTATTGAGTTGCCACGATGTCCTTGTTACGCCGTAACCCTATATTATGGTTACGACGTAATCTTCATTTTGCAAGAATTTCCACGTCATAAATTAGCTACGACGTTACTTCCTCACTTAGTTACGTGATAAGGCGAAAATTGTACCGCTTTTAGGGGGTCATTTAAGCCCGAATTCGAGATTATTTGATCAATTATTGCCCTAAATCGTTCCTTTTGTCATTTTAGGTACTTTTGAGAAGAAATCTGGAAAATGAAGCATTTTGGACGTTTATGGAGCGATTCAGTGAAGAAAACGACAAAGTCTCAAAATTCGTGCTGGGAATAGTACCTGACGGCGTCAAGACTATACAAGCGACGGCGTCAAGTTTGGCAAAAGAGGTGGATATGGAAAATACACATGACAGCCCAGAACAATTTCAAGGCAATTTGGCCTGACGGCGTCACCAAGGCCGTCAGGGTCAGAATACATGTGACGGCCCAGAGTAATATTACACATGACGGCGTCACAAGTGGATCTAGGCAATACGAATTTTATCTTGGCGGCGAATTGACGGCGTCACAAGCTATAACGTGACCCCGTCAAGGTGTAAAATCTATATATAGTTTTCTAATTTTCATTCATAGAAGGTGAAACATTTGGAGAGCTTCTTTGTTTAAACCCTAGACGAATTTTCTATAAAAACAAGGGTTTCAACCCTTGTTCCATCCATGTTCAATTGAAGATAAGTTTTCCAATAATCATTCAATATGTCTATGTGTTGTTTGATTCTATCTTATGCTTGTCTTCTTTTTAACACGCTAGGCTAGGTTTTTCTTGTATTTGCTTAGATGTAATGAAACCTAGATGTTGATTATTGGTTGATGGTTTGTTTATAATTGTTGGATTATTCTATTCGATGCTAGGCTTAAGAAAACTGGCAGACTTCCATTTGGTAACTTGCTTGAATGTCTTAAGAAACATGATCGGAGGTGTACTACGATTTATTGGTTGTATTTAATGCGTAGGCAACTGCTAGTGATACTACGTTAGGATCTAGTAGTCGGCTCGACCTAGAATGAAGTAGAAGCCTATAGAGTTAGGGAATATCGTACACGGCCCTACGACTAGTATTAAGGAATATAACCCGTCATCCATGCAATTGTAACAAGCTAATCAACCGGTAAAAGATATCTAGGGAGTAGTGAAATCTAAGTAAACACATTTTCTCTTAGTTTAAGTTTATTTTATTTTATTTTGATTGCATCTTTAGTTAATTGGGTTGGTTGGCTAGCAACTAATTCCGCCCACTCCTTCAAAACCGAGATTTTTACTTGCTTTCTATAAAATATAAAAATACAAAAAGAATCATCCCTCACCTTTAGACCTAGTTTAGTAGACTTTTTAATCCTAGCGAACACTATTCCTGAGTTGAACGATCAATCCCTCGGTACTTGTCACTATACTATACTACAACGATCAGGTACACTGCCTAGCAGGGATTGCAAGCTTCTCAAGATCCCTTGAGAGGTAAAACCTTTTGTGAGGGCGCAATCCCGCACATCAAGTTTTTGGCGCCGTTGCCGGGGAATAGTTATTGTCTAGGTTAAAAAATTTTTTTATTAGGTCTACTTGCTAGATTCCTTTCTAGTAAGATTTTTATTTTTATTTTTATAGGTTTCTTTAGTCTATCTTTTCTTTGTGTGTTTGTTCGTATAATTCTCATTAATTATTCTGTTGGCCACTACGAAAAACGCGAATCCACCTCTTTATCCTAGTGAAGTTGCTTTGTTGCGTGAACAGATTGAGAGTGAGATTAGGGAACTTAGGGAACTTAATAGGTTGATTAATGTTGAACTCGATCATGCATTTAGTGACCTAGCAACCGCCTTGTATTCGAATGAGGACCTAGGACCTAATGATTTTGAGGTTGTTTTTTAGGATGTGGAGGAACTTAAGGATAGGGAGATAGATCCAAAACAGGATGATTATTTCAATCTATATCCCTCTAAAGAGGAAACCGCTTATTATATTAATCTTGTTGATAATCCTCGGCCTCCTTTTGTTAAAATTGACCCTAAGATTAAGAAAGGTGACCCTAAGAATGTTAAGATACCATGCATGATTGGGTATAAGTACGTTGATAATGCCTACATTGATTTCGAATCTCCAATCAACATCATGTCTTCAAATGTTTATAATGATATAGTAAAAACAAGACTTGAACCTCGGAGGGACCTCATATACCCCGGCGGAGTTTGTAATTTTGTTGGGAGAATTAAAGGTTTACATGTCTTTGTTGGGGACTTTACTTATATCAGTGATTTTATGGTTGTTGAGGACTTGGATAGTGTTATAGATTGTCGCTTATCCATGTTGTATTTGGTAAGCCATTTGTTGAAGAGTCCAAGTTAAAATACGATCAGATTGAGGGAACGGTCCAATTTTCTAGTAGAATTGATAGGATTACATATAGGATGCCTAATAGAATGAAGGAATTTCGTTATGTGCCTCGACTTGATATAGATAACATCGGTGCTTTTGAGGACATTAATGAAGAGGATAGGAAAAAGGGCATGGATTATGTGTGGGAAAAGAGGAGCCTTTACTATAAGAATTGCTTAACCTTAGGGCCAAAATATAAAATTGATAGAGAGATGGCCAAAAGGATTATAGGAGCAATTGAGAAAAAGGTGGTCGATCTTTATAAAGGATATTTACAATCGAAGCCGGAATACAAAACTAAGATTGAGGATGACCTAGAGACCGTGACCAACGACGAGGTCACGTGATAGCCCATGATCTTGAGTCTTGCAACAAGACTCGTAAATAAAGAAAAGCGCTTCTTGGGAGGCAACCTAAGTTTTATTTGTTTTGTTTGTTTGATTTTATTTGTTTCCATATGCATGTTTTATTTTTATTGTTTGTGGATCATGGTTCAAAATAAATTGTGAAAATATTTTATTTTGTTTTTAACTTCGTCTTAATTACATATAAAGGTATTTTGCAAAAGCTAAGTGTAAGGGAGACCCAAATTTGTTTATAAGAACGAAATTGAGCATGAACCACAACAATATTAAATGAACATGTGTATTAGTAATTGTTTGAGTCAAATGCTTGTATCGAGTCATAATGATGTTTTGCAGGATTCTCCAGGAAGTAAGGCATAAGTTTTTCTAGAAATTTTTCAGAAACTTAACATGAGATTTTTGCAGGAAAATTCTGACGGCGTCAGGTACAAAAATTCTGAAAAATTTTGCGAGTTTTGTTTATACCAGAGTCTTAAAGTTTGTGTTAATTATTTAGTTTTATAAACTCCAGAAAATCTGCAAACATTGATTCCAAAAGCATTATATCTTGATTTACTTTCTAGGATTTTAGTATATATAGATTGTTGCCGATTTTATGCGAGGTTTGCCTTGATTGTTTTCTCAGGTTTAATAGGTTACATTGGACAAGAGGATGATTTATATTTCTGGAGGGAAGCTTTCAAAGTTCATTTTCTTGGAAGAAGATCTAACCTTGTTGATACACTATCCACACAGAAAGAATCAGGGGACTATTTGTTTTCATTCTTTTACCTTCATTTCTTTTACATCATTTTTATTGAATATTGGGGACAATGTTCAGCATAAGTGTAAGGGAAGGGTAAATGATGATACCTTAGAAAATGCTGTTGATATAAATAATGTTTGTGAATGTTATTAATATTTCTCAATAAACCTATGTTTTGATAATCACAAAACTTAAATCAAATCAAGTCAAAAATAAGACATAAACAAGTATTTGGTGACAAATATTTACTTCTATATCTTATATCACTTAAGGTATGCATAAACTTAGTAACTTATGCATTACATGATCAAAGGAAATTTTATATTAATACATAACATTATATAAAATGATTTTAACATTTTATATATATTTGTAAATCATTTTTGGTAAAGCTTTATTAAACCACAAAAATATGATTTCAAATTTCCAACCAAAAAGGGCAAATTTTATCCAGAAAATCTTTTCAAACGTTCAGGAGGGCGGCCCCCTTAACTTTACTAGGCGGCCCCCTTAATCATTAAGGGGACCGGCCTATAATTAAGGGGACCGGCACGCTCCCGAACAGTAAAATCTGGCCCTTTAAATACTGGATCATTTTGCACATTTTCCTCACCTTTTTGCACTATAAACTTTCTGATCCAATCTTCTTCTCTAGATCTAAAATCCTTTGATCATATATTTCATAAGTCTTTGTTTCCAAGTGATCCAAAGCTTCATTCATTCAAGTGCAAGAAGAAGAACACTTCTCTACATCCATCTTATTGTAGTGGTGTTGTGTATTGCTAGTTTCATATAGTACTAGTGATAGTTATTTGTAAAGGTGTTGTGCATATTTGTTGATTGTAGAATCTTGGTGTGTTGTAAACTAGTTTAGTAGTTGTGACTTAGTTGTGCATAGAAGAAGGTGTGAAGATTGACTAGGTGTGAAGACGGTGTGAAGTCTTGAAGAAGGTGTGAAGGTGTGATTAAGGTGTGAAGATCACGTGGTGTGATATTTGGTGTGAGATTGGTTCTAGCTACGATTAGAACTGGACATTTAGCTTAGTGTCGTTAACTTGTGTAAGCCAAGGTGTGTAAGGTTTCTCCACCATAAGGAGTTTGTTGACATAGTGAAGAAAACTCTCGAGTGTGGTACTCGGGGAGTGGAGTAGGGCAAGGAAGGTGTCCTTGTAGCCGAACCACTATAAATTCACGTGTTGTGGTTTGATCTTTCTAACTCTATCTTTTCTTCATTATATTTCAATACTTTCAATATTAGTTTAGACTTGCTCATATTGGTTGTTGCTTGAATTCATTTAAGATCGAATCGAAAGTTTTTATAACCAACAAAATATTTTTAGAAATAAATTTTAAAAGGACATAAAACTATTAACCCCCCCCCCCCTTCTAGTTTTCCACAAATGCAATTGCGCTTGAGTTTGTTTGTTTGATAGTAGGTGTGTAATAAAACTGAGAAAAATACTTGTTAGGGCAATTTTAGCGCCAAATTTAATTTTTTTTACAATATTTAAGAGTGAAGCTTTAGCCTTAATGAGCATCTCATGGATAGGAGTTGTATGACTAGCACAAAAACCATACCACTCAGAAAAATTTTCCACCCAAATATGTGAGGTTCGCCTTTAGATTTGTTAGGAAAAGCATTCATTATTAGTGCTTATGAGTGTACCGGTAGTACTTAGATTCCAGAACTTGCGTTAGTGATGCATCCCGAGACCGCTAGTGAGACTACATTCGTGTAGTAGGATTTACACATGATAAGAGGCATTAGGATCACCCTTGTGTTAAACCCGTATCATAATTACTTGACCATTTAAGTCAATGAAATTGACTAGTAAAGTCAATTAATTTTCCACACACCTTTGCGTTGTACTCATTTTTAGTACACGATACCCCTAGTACACCCCTCCGAGCCTATCTTTTCGTTTCTAACTTTAAGCATTTTACATAAAGGAAGAATTTGTTACAATCCACCCCAAATGTGCAACCAAATCGCCTTAGCCTTCCTTGTATGCACTCAGCTTTAGTGCATTATTGTTTTAAACCCTTAGTTAATTGTCTAATTGATTACATAGTTGCTAAGTCGAGTCACATCTTGTACATATTGTTTTGGGACGATTGGGACTCATGGGTAAAGTACTTGTGTTAAGAAGTAATGGGGAAGAACATCATATATTACCCCCATATGTGCGTTAATTTTAAAAGTACTCCAAGTGTTTTGATTATCTTGATTCGAGTCATTAGAATAGTTAATTGTAAAGTATGTAAAAGTTCAAGTGTAAGGGGGACGTAAATCCCCTATGATGTATTATTTTAGGTGGTATGGCAAGAGTGTATGAAAAGAAAAAAGAAAAAATATATATAAAAAAAAGGAAAAAAACATACGGACTACCATCCCGTTTTCTTTTATGTTTGTTTCATAGTTTGTAGTTTTGATTTGCTTAAGTCGAGTCGAGTCTTGGCTTAGCAATGCCACATTTTACATGTAATTAACCAAGATGATTAACTCGTCACCAGTAAATATTGCCTTTATCCAACAAAACCGTGTTTATCATATCCCTACACCTCACATTATAACCCTTTAAAAGACCTCTTTGATAGTTTATCCTAGGTGCTTACGCCAAGTGGTGGAGGTTTGATCCTGTCCCAAGCCTATGGTAATCTATTTGGTATGGCAGGTAGTGAGAGATGTTTTCCATTTCCTTATTGTGATATATACTTTATTGCACCCGAGAGATGTGAGTATCTAAACACTATTTGTAAGGTGCTAGTGTATAACCTCTGTGCCTGTTTTTGGTTTTAAGTGGAACGATTATTTCTTGTAATTACTTTTATATTAGTCTTAAATGACCCCTAGCTTGTATTTTGATTAGAATAAAAGCGCATTTGCTTGAGGACAAGCAAATCTCAAGTGTAAGGGTATTTGATAAGGCGAAAAGTGTACCACTTTTAAGGGATCATTTAAGCCCGAATTCGAGATTATTTGATCAATTATTGCCCTAAATCGTTCCTTTTGTCATTTTAGGTACTTTTGAGAAGAAATCTTGAAAAGGAAGCATTTTGGACATTTTTGGGAACAGTACCTGACGGCGTCAAGACTATACAAGTGACGGCGTCAAGTTTGGTAAAAGAGGTGGATATGGAAAATACACATAACGGCCCAGAACAATTTCAAAACAATTTGGCCTGACGGCGTCACCAAGGCCGTCAGGGTCAGAATACATGTGACGGCCCAGAGTAATATTACACATGACGGCGTCAGAAGTGGATCTAGGAAATACGGATTTTATCTTGGCGGCGAGTTGACGGCGTCACAAGCTAAAATGTGACGCCGTCAAGGTGTAAAATCTATATATAGTTTTCTAATTTTCATTCATAGAAGGTGGAACGTTTGGAGAGCTTCTTTGTGTAAACCCTAGACGAATTTTCTGTAAAAACAAGGGTTTCAACCCTTGTTCCATCCATGTTCAATTGAAGATAATTTTTCCAATAATCATTTAATACGTCTATGTGTTCTTTGATTATATCTTATGCTTGTCTTCTTTTTAACACGCTAGGCTAGGTTTTTCTTGTGTTTGCTTAGATGTAATGAAACCTAGATGTTGATTATTGGTTGATGGTTTATTTATAATTCTTGTGGATGATTGTATGTTAGGCTTAAGAAAACTGGCAGACTTCCATTTGGTAACTTGCTTTAACGTTTTAAGAAACATGATCGGAGGTGTACTACGATTTATTGGTTGTATTTAATGCGTAGGCAACTGCTAGTGATACTACGTTAGGAGCTAGTAGTCGGCTCGACATAGAATGAAGTAGAAGCCTATAGAGTTAGGGAATATCGTACATAACCCTACGACTAGTATTAAGGAATATAACCTGTCATCCATGCAATTGTAACAAGCTAATCAACCGGTAAAAGATATTTAGGGAGTAGTGAAATCTAAGTAAACATATTTTCTGTTATTACTGTTTCCACCACACAAATTAGTTTAAGTTTATTTTATTTTATTTTGATTGCATCTTTAGTTAGTTGGCTAGCAACTAATTCCGCCCACTCCTTCAAAACCAAGATTTTTACTTGCTTTCTATAAAATATAAAAATACAAAAAGAATCATCCCTCACCTTTATACCTAGTTTAGTAGACTTTTTAATCCTAGCGAACACCATTCCTGAGTTGAACGATCAATCCCCCGGTACTTGTCACTATACTATACTACAACGATTAGGTACACTGCCTGGCGGGGATTGCAAGCTTCTCAAGATCCCTTGGGAGGTAAAACCTTTTGTGAGGGCGCAATCCCGCACATCATTACGCTGTAGTCTTCTTGTCATTGATAGACATTTGTGGTTTTGTCCGTACTAAATCCAACTTCGTCCATTTGATGCTTCATACCCTATTAACAGTCCTGAAACGAAATATGAAGAAATAAGACAATACTAATGACAATGTTAAGCTAAAAAGGTCAATGAAGAGGGGAAATTGATACTTAGAAAATCAAATTATTTGACGTCATCAAATATCCCCACACTTGAACTCTACTTGCCCTCAAGTAGACTTTATTAGAATCATTTCAAAAGAGATATCTCCCAAATAACTTAGGAAATACGAATTTGAAAATCTCCTATACCAGAACATCTTGCAACCGAACACCGCACGAAAAGGGAACAAACACTCATACTCTCCTTATTCTAAGTGTCAATTTTGGGTGATCACTCTAAGCACAGTCGTAGCACGTATTCTATCATAGGCTTGGCAATTACACAAATCTCGACACTATAGCTAAGGTCAAAATAATTCTTGAAGGCAATATTGGTTGAACAAATTATACGGCTTGGTTGTAGTTTCGTTAATAACATACTACGGTGAAGGCAATAAAAAACATTGATACATGATCGGAATGCCGGGCTAGACACCAATGCCTGTTCAATACCCTCACCTAAGCATGATTCACGACAAAGGGGTAGGATAAGACATGGGATGCATGTAATAGATGTAAGACAAAAAGAAACAAATAGTCTAAGAATAAGATCAAGTTGTCACCGTTCACCGTTCACCCAAAGCTCAAGCTTCAAAACTCCAAAAACCGGATCCTATCATGGTAACTTGGTGTGTCGCAAGAGGATAATGTGATGGATACACTACTTGGTTTTGAAATCCTCTCAAATCTTCAATTGTGATCGAGATGGCATCCTCGATACTAAATCTTTGATGAGCTCATAATGCCGGTGCTATACAAGGGTGCACCATTATTAAAACTATTTACATACAGAAATTCATACATTTTTTTTTATATACTTATCACATAACTTTCCTCCCCCCACTTGAAATGAATAATATGTGAGAATATTGTGGGGGGGGGGGGGGGGGGGTCTTCAATGATCTTTAAAAGATATATCTTCGATGTAAGCATAATTTATGAACTTTTTCACTTGACCACTTGAAGTTTAGCAAATGGTGACTTATCAATCATAAACTAAGACTACACGGTAGGCTAAAGCGAAATAGGTGTAACAAAACATATTGATAAGGGTAAGAAATGAAAGGAAAGGCTCAAAAGGGTGTATCTAAGGGTATCTTGCACTAAAGGTGAGTGCAACAAAAGGGTTTGACACGGGGGTCGAGAAGTCGAGGTGACTACTCGATAAATGCACACAAATGGTCTATATGGGTGATAATCCTAAAATATTACCTTCTAGAATTGTTTCTTCCAAGTGTATCAAGTTAACTCGACACACTACTCGTCTATAGTCTCGAAAGGATGTAAAAGCCAAGTTCTAAAGTCTACAAACTACCGGCACACTCAAAATTTGGTGGATTTGGGGTAAATAAATGGAAACGGATAGGTTGAATCTCACCAAGGAAGTTAAAGGTTAATTGTGCTCGGCTAAAGTTTATTTTAGTTAGGTTCAAAAAAAATGTCAAAAATTTTAAAGATGGCATGATTTTCAAAATAACCGCTAGGTAAAAATGAGAGGGCAAAATAAGTTCAAGTAATGTAATTAGTCATTTCTATTCCCGTGCCCCCACTTAAATTGTACAAAGTCCCATTTGTACAAAATATAAAGAAAGAAAAATAGGAATGAAAAATAGAATAGAAAGAAAAATTACTCCCCTCTCATTTTCTCTCTTACAATGCGGTCCGGCCAATTGTCATCAAGGGTTGTTACGGCATAGCTTGGAATGTGGTGCTATGCCGTAATGTTGGTCACAAGCTCCCTCCTCTCTCGGTCTGAGAGTTACATCGTAACTCAAATGGAGTGCTACGCCGTAACTCAACTAATCTCTCCAGCTTAACTCTCGGTGTGGGAGTTATGGCATAGCTCAAGTTTCTAGCTACGCCGTAGTTAATGCCAAGGTTGTAACACCCTAGGCAAATCCCACATCGGCTGTGGCCTGGAGAGATGCTGGGTTCATAAGATAACATTCACCTTACAAAGACACAACGCGTTTTGTGGTCTACTACGAGTGGGGTTCTTAGGAACTGGCAGTTAAGCGTGCTCATGTGAGAGTAGTACTGGCTTGGGTGACCTGCCGGGAAGTCTTCAAATGAGGCCACAAAAACAAAGTCGTGAGCCTGCGGGCAAAAGCGGACAATATTGTGGTCTGCGTAAGGCGGGGTGTTACAAAGGTAGTCTCAAATCCTCTTGGTAACTCAGCTATGGCGTAATACAGTTAAGTAGTTACGTCGTAGTTAGCCTTAACAGCAAAAAACACTACACTGAACATTTGGAAAATTTGTACATAGCGGTACATCGATAAGCATAGTAATAATAGTCCTAATTATTCAACTATTACAGACATAATAAGTGTAAATTTTTCAAATGAGAGCCATAGAAATAGTTTAATTGTAACCGATGAGATTGTTCAACAAGAACTGGGGATTTTACCCCTGAAAATGATCATGGTCCATGGAGTGGTAGTCGGTGGCATGGAACGGGGTGCTGGAGGTGCTGGCAGGGTGCTGTTGAGGATCCACATACACCAATCCTCCCTTAACTCCAACGTTCGGGACATCGGGGACGTAGACATACCTAGAACCGTTCCACATTTCATGATCAAGATTCATGCTAGCCATCATCTCACTTGTGTAGTCCACATTCCATTTGTTGTACCGCATGTGTTCGGCCTGCATCTTCTTGTAATCACCATAAAAGCTCTCAAACTGGTCACTCATACCGAAAATTCCCGATTCGATCTCATCCATATCACTCCTAATCTGCGTCATTCTGGTCTTAATATGTCCCATTCGGCCCTCAATCACCCTAAACCTGTCTAATGTAGTCATCATCGGACGAACTCTCACAGCCTACTCTTCCTGAGCCTGGCTACTACTGGCACCTGCACTAACACCAATCTCCCCAACGGGCATCAAATCCGCACCACCCAAACCATTCGGCCTACAGATGTTATACTCAACAAGCTTGCCCACACCGATCATAGTGGTACTCATGGAAATGGTTACCCATGCCAATTTATCCGGAGTTATCAATCCTAGATTCCTAGCCAACCTTCTAATAAAATGAGCACCTTAGATTTTTCTTTTTGCTTGAGCTCCTTTAGCTCTATCAGACAAGAACTTAGCCAAGTACCATGGAACATCAATGAAATTCCCTCCATCCATACTCTCCAACAAAAACAAGTCATCCAATGTGACTTTCTCCCGAGCCGAGTGTCTTGCCTTGATCGACAATGCAATGAGCCTGTGAACCAACCTTCGGATAGGGCTTATGATCGAGTTGTAGGAAGGTGATCTCCTTGATTTATACTCAGTCGCAACGGATATCCTTGCAATATGGGGGCTGGGTTGTAGTTATCAGGTCTTTGTCTCCAACATTTTTCATAAAACTTGTTGAACTCCCTCGAGTTCACTTCCTTCTCAGTATACAACCCCATAGTCAAAATAAACTGCCTCATAGTCATTTGCTGCTTCACTCCTCCCAACTGAAACCAAAGGAATTTTTGGTTTAGAGTGGTAGCACTTTCATCTAAGTAAACACCTGCATTTTTGGTTTAGAGTGGTAACACTTTCATCCAAGTAAACACTTGCCAAGAACTCCCTAACATATTCTGGTATCACCGGTTCAGCAATAGCAAACATCTTCAACTAGGCATTAGAGACGAAACTCCCTCTGGTGTTGGAGTATTTGACTCTGCAAAACTTTTTCAACTCCTTCGTTGCCTTGCGATTACTAACAACCCCAAAGGTTTCAAAGTCAAGTGCTTCAGGTGTATCAATTTCCTTCTTAATAAGTAACGCATAATCTTTCAAGCACTCATGCTTGTTCACCATAATCATTGAACTGAACCCAAACAGCGAGGTTATTAGCGTTGTTTCCTGAAAATAAAATAAATATGTGAGTGGACTGTTGAAAAGCTACGGCGTAGCTTCATCACAAATTACATCGTAATTACGAGGGCTACGCCTTAGTTCAATTACTAGCTACGCCGTAACCCAAGTTTTCCCAGTTTGCCCAAACACCAGCTACGGCATAGCTCTATATCCTAGCTACGCTGTAGTTATCTAACTATAGAAATTTAAATCACAATGGTTACGACCGGCGATTTATTAACTACGTCGTAATCATAAAAATTTACCCAAATCCAATATAGTGACTCATTCATTTACTATCTTAATGCCTATGTTCAAATCTAGATCATTTTTATATCAAACGACTACGATATCCCCAAATAATCAATAATCATTAATAATCAACGCGAAATCTTAATTAAGTAAATAGGAACATGATTAAATCATGCTAGGACCCAATCAACGTGGTCAATAACAAAGGGCATAACATAAAAATAAAGATCCCCAATTTTTCAACTCAACATAAACCCTAATTGAAAAATTAAAAATATGAGAATCAAGAATCAATACCTGCCATTGATGCCATAGAAGTAGTTATAATAAAACAAGAAAAAAATTTCAAATAATTTTTTACTGTGGATGTGGTTGTTATTTTTAGTGGCAAAAATCTAGTATGAAAAAGATAGGTGTGTATTTATACAGGGTTAGAGTTACGACGTAGTTGGGTTTTAGAGTTACGCCGTAACTTATATTCAAGATCTGAATAATGGGAATGTTGGTAAGAAGCTACGCCATAGTTGAATTTCTAGCAACACCGTAATTAATTCTTTCAATTTAAAAATTTTATAAATGATTAAACTAAATTTTAAAATTGCAATACGAGAGAACGAATTACGTACCTGAGTTGTAAGGCATATCCGTCTCATACAGTAGGTCAAATAAACATACCTTAAATCCTTTCAACTAAACTGCTACCTGGCAGCGGCGCTAAAAACCTGATGCGTATTTTCATCCTTCTTTTAATTTATAAACTAAGATATACAAGGATTAACTATTAATTAGGATTTAGAAAATCCATAAGGAAGAGTCGGTCACCCCGAGTATAGTCTAGCATAAGTTAGCTCGTAGACTTAGCTATTATTATTTGTAGTAGATTAATTTAAGTAACACCATGGAGGGCGGACGGGTCTTCACTCGCTGTACACCGAATCCACAGCCCGCAGGAGGGCGTTTATTTGTAACAATTTAAGCCCTCTCCCACCAAGGGAGAGGGTTGGAGCTTCTAATCATACAACTAGTTTCTCTCTCACTTTCTCTCTCTAGAACTCCCACTTCTTCTCTCTATCTCTCTTTAAATTTGAATCTATCACAAGAACCATGTATGTTGATGTTATTGAGTAGCCTACAATTGGTATCAAGTGCCTTGGTTACATTCTTGGGATTGTTTGTGCTTTAGATTGGTTCTTAGTGTAGTTTAGGGTTTGAATTGGTTTTTCTTGAATTTCACTAGTTTAGGCTTGAATCGTTATCATATGTGTTTTATGTTTGTACTTTCATGTGTAGGATTGTCATATGAGCTTAGTTATGTGCTTGGTTGGTTAGTTTCTTAAGCTTATTGGTGAATTTGAGTCAATTCGTGTGTGATTTAGCTTAGTTTCCTAGCGGCGAGTTGATCCTCATAAGTAATTCTTGGCTGCGAGTTGTCAGTTGCGATTTGGCTGTTTTCTCAAAATAGTAAAAAGGACTAATCACATAGATAGCGATGGTTTAGTCCCGATCTGTTGCGAATTGAGGTTAACTGCGAATTGATAGTGACGGTTCTGTCTTATTGTGGCTGCGAGTTGATTTTTCTTGCGAGTTGATTTATTTATGTGAGTTGACATATTTTTGCGAGTTGATAATCTGTTGCGAGTTGGTCTTTACGCGATTTGACAGTCTGTTGTAAAATCTAGTGAATGTTCACATCATGTCAAATACTTCGGATTCAGTCATAGTTGAGGTACTCAAATTGTATGACATGATCGATGAACGTAAGATTCCCAACAAAGTACAACTGACAAACGTTTTTGAACAGACAAACGTTTTTGAACAGACAAACATTTTTTAGTCAGATATTGCTAATATGGAATCTTTGTGCTCGAATTCACAAGAGAGAGAGTTTCATCAGCCACTAAAATTTCTCGATAGGACAAAGGAAAGTTGCATAGAATGTTTTCAACTACTTCATTCACATCTCAAGGTTCTCTTTGACCAACCTGGATACATGGGCGGATACACATGTGCATTTGCAACACTCTTTGGTAAAGATATTGAGACCTTCACAGTCAAAATGATTTTGTACTTAGATCAACTTCAACAACAACTTGACAAAGAAGAATTCTTTGAAGGTAGATCCATGGCTGCTTTCTATGTGATCAACAACCAACTCCAAGTGTTCATCGATTCGAAATTCACTATGGATTATGACTACGATAGTTAGATGAAGAAAAAGTGTTTTGCTGATCACACGGGTATCGAGGTTGACATGTTCAGAGATACACTCCTCCAACTCATGGATATTGTGGAGAGGTTCATTCATGAAAGAGCACAACATCAACAATGTAGTGACACTAAGTCTGCTAAGCATGACACAAACGACAGCTCTGGGACTTATACTACTCAGGGCATTACTCACAGATCAGAACATGATCATGTATCATATGCTGAGGTACATGTCACTGATCAACATATTGTGCTTCTTAGTGAACGACCGCATACTGATCAAATTAAACCCACTTATGACATATGTCAGTTGGAAAAGACTGATAGCAATACCATCTCTAATTTAACAAATATGAGTCATAAAGGGGGAGAAAGTGATCAAGATGTTGAACGTAACGATGTTTCAAGTTCTTTGTTTACAGCTGAGTCTTTTAAATCAAACAATATGGTTGAAAAAGAAGTTTTTAATGACCTTTCAAATATATTTTTACAACTTGAAAAATATTGTATTTCTCTTGAAATCGCAATGCAACTAAAGGAAGAAAGTTCTCAAACTAACCAACCATGCAAAAATCCAGAACTTCCTAAATTCCGTGAATACTTTATGCTAAATGATTTGAAAGATCAGCTAGAAGCCAAAAACTTAACGATCTACAACTTGAAAAATCAAATTACTAAGATGCATGAGATGTGTAATAGTGTGAAGGATAAACTTGACTGTGAAGCAACTGAAATTAGAAACATTCAATTGGAACGTAAAGTAGTTGAATTACTTTTGGATAATGAGACTTTGAAAAAGCATTGTAAAAATCTGAATGAGTCAATCAAAGAAACGAGAACTAAGACGATAGAACAAACAACCTCTTTGATTGCCAAAAATGATCAATTCAAAGCTCAACTTTAGGAAAAGGGTTTTACAATTGCAGCATTAGAAAACGAGTTAAGAAAATTAACAGAAAAGTGCAGAATTACAAACAACCTCTTTGATTGTCAAAATGATCAATTCAAAGCTCAACTTTAGGAAAAGGGTTTTACAATTGCAACATTAGAAAACGAGTTAAGAAAATTAACAGGAAATAGTGTAAACACTAAGTTTGTGATGCGTTTCAAAAGCTTTAAATATATAATAACTAATTTTACTGATTCTCTTAGTTCAAAACACACGGGTAAAAGTATAACCCCTATTTATAGTAAAGAGTTTTGGTAAGACCATGTCGTTCCACATGGACTGAAATTGCTCTTATATATCAATTAACTAATCAACATGAATTTAGAAAGCTTATACAAATGTTTGATGTGAAATTCAAGTATGAGACAAATATGATTACTTTGAGAGTTTTTATAATAACATAGCGATGGTTTATGATGATGATCTCAGTGATCGAGTAAGTTCAACAAATGAGTAGCTGTTTTCGTCAAAATAACGTTTCATCAGTTAATAGTGATGATTCTAGACTTATGTCTACTAATCTTTAAGCAAGTGGTTAACAAGTGTAAGAACTACTTGCGATGTTCAAAACTTTATTGTTTATATCTTAACAAAAGCGATTTCTCCTTCAATTGATCAACATATATAGACATATATTGAAAATCATAGAATACTAATTGAATCTTTCGACCCTTTCCAATTAGCAAATATAATCAAAAGAGATAAACAATGGTGATAAGTTTAGAATACAACAAGATCTTAACATAAACATGATGAGACGAAAAATGATCCGTTTTTAGGGGGTCATTTAAGCCCGAATTCAACTTTATTTGATCAAATATTGCCCTAAATCGTTCCTTTTGTGATTTTAGGTACTTTGGGAGTGAAATCTGGAAAAGGAAGCAATTCAGACGTTTTTGGAGCATAAAAGTGAAGAAAACGCCAAAGTCTTAATTTTCCATGCTGGGAACAGTAGGTGACGGCGTCAAGAGTAATTTCCTGACGACGTCAAGAGCAAAAGTCCATGACGACCCAGAACAGATTTGACGGCGTCACGAGGGTAGGGCGTCAAGAGTAAAAGTCATGACGGCCTGGAAATGAGTTTGTCTTGACGGCGTCAAATGTAGATCAAGGCAGTCCGAGAAGAGTTTTGGCGGCGAGGTGACGACGTCACAAGCTTTGTCTTGACGCCGTCAGACCCCTTTTCTTATATATAGTTTTCTAATTTTTCACATAAAGGAGAGAAGTTTTGGGAGAAACCCTAAGTACGATTTTGGTGTAACTTTACAGGTTTTTCAAGGGTTCCAAACACTTGATACCTTGCATGTTTAATCAAGATAAGTGTTCCTTTAATTCAATCAATATGTCTATGTGTTGGTTGTCTATATCTTGTTCTTGTCTTAATTCCATCATGCTAGGCTAGATCTATCTTGTGTTTGCTTAGATCTAATGAAACCTAGATGTTGATTATGTGTTGATTACTTGTTTATACTTGTTTTGGATGAATGATTTATATGTTAGGCTTAAGAAAACTGGCAGATCTCCAATTGGTAACATGCTTGAACGTCTTAAGAAACATGAACCAACGCGCACTAGGTCTTTATTGGTTGTATTTAATGCATGAGCCACTGTTTACAATCCCTATAGTTGTGCTGGGCATGGTGTAGGAGGAGATAAGAGCTCATAGAATTGGGGAGCTATGTGTGCCACCTCATGAATGGTATTAAGGAATACGATCCGTCATCCATGCAATTATAACAAGTAATTAACGTGTAAAAGATGTCTAGGGAGTAGTGAAATCTAAGTAAACACATTTTCTCCAATTACTGCTCACAACTTTAGTATAATTTAGTTTATTTTCATTTCTAGTATTTTATTTTGATTGCATCTTAGTATTGGGTTAGTTGAATAGCAACTAATTCCGCCCAAATCCTTCAAACCCGAAATTTTTAATTGCTTTCCATAAAATATAAAAATATAAAAATAATCATCCCTCACCTTTAGAACTAGTATTTAGGCTTTCTAATCCTAGCGACACTATTCCTAAGCTGAACGATCAATCCCCCGGTACTTGTCACTATACTATACTACAACGATCAGGTACACTGCCTGGTGGGGGTTGTAAGCTTCTCGAGAGGTAAAGCCTGTTGCGATTCCCACGCATCAAGTTTTTGGCGCCGCAGCCCGGGGAATAGTTATTGTCTAGGTTAGAATTTCTTTTTATTAGGTCTACTTGCTAGATTCCTTTCTAGTAAGATTTTATTTTTATTTTTAGTTTTCTTTAGTCTATCTTTTTCTTTGTGCCTTTGTTAGTAAATTAAAATTCATTGACTATTCCGTTAACCAATATGGAAAACGCGAATCCACCCCTTTCCCCTAGAGAAGTGGCTTTGTTACGTGAACAAATTGAGAGTGAGATTAGGGAACTTAGGGAGCTTAATAGGTTGATTAAGGTTGAGCTCGAACATGCATTTAGTGACCTAGCGGCCGCCTTGTATTCGAATGAGGACCTAGGGCCTAATGACTTTGTGAATGTTATTGAGGGACTTGAAGAGGGGGAAATAGATCTGAAGCTTAATGACTATTTTAATCTATACCCCACTAAGGAGGAGATTGCATATTATAATAATCTTATTGATAACCCGCGATCTCCTTTCACCATAATTGAACCTAAGATCAAGAAAGGCGATCCTAAGAATGCTAAGATACCATGTATGATTGGGTATAGGCACATTAGCAATGCTTACATTGACTTTAAATCTCCAATCAACATTATGTCCTCAACTGTTTATAATGATATAGTGAAAACAAGACTTGAACCTAGAAGAGATCCCAAATACCCCGGTGGAGTTTGTAACTTTGTCGGGAGAGTTGAAGGTTTACATGTCTTTGTTGGTAATTTCACTTTTGTCACCGACTTTATGATTGTGGAGGATCTTGCTAATGTTATTGATTGTCGATTATCAAATGTTGTGTTTGGCAAACCATTTGTTGAGGAGTCTAAGTTGGAATATAATGAGATAGAAGGAACGATCCGATTTGCAAGTAACACCGATAGTATCACTTATAGGATGCCTAATAGGATGAAAGAATTTCGCTTTATATCCCGTTTTGATAAGGACAACGTTGGTGCTTTTGAGGATACTAATGAGGATGATAAGAAAAAAGGCATGGATTATGTATGGGAAAAAAGGAGTCTTTATTACAAAGATTGCTTGGCCCTTGGACCTAGGTATAAAGTCGATAAAGAATTTGCCCAAATGATTATGGGGGCGGTTGAGAAAAAAGTGATTGGTTTCTACAAGGAATATCTACAATCAGAGTGTGGAACCAATGATGAGATCACGTAATAACCCATGACCTTGAGTCTAGCTACAAGACTCGTAAATAAAGAAAAGCGCTTCTTGGGAGGCAACCCATGTTTTGTGTGATTTTATTTGTTTGTTTGTTATTTGCTTCCGTATGCATGCTTAGTTTTTATTGTTGGTAGATCATTTTTCTAAACTAAATAGTGGAAATACTTTACTTTGTTGTTTTGGCCTAGTCTTAACTCCACCTAAAAGTATTTTTGCAAAAGATAAGTGTAAGGGGAAACCCCAAATATGTTTTTAAGAAACAAACCGATCATGATTCTCCACAATAATAAATGAACATGTATATTCGTATTTGTTAGAGTCAAATGCTTGTATTGAGTCATAATGAAGTTTTGCAGGATTTTCCAGGAAGTAGGACCAAGTTTTTCCAGAAATTTTTCGGAAACTTAACAAAAGAATTTCTGCAGGTTAATTCTGACGGCGTCAGGAGTTTACTCTTGACGGCGTCAGGTGTAAAAATCTGGAAATTTTACCGGTTTTGTTTTTCTAACGGAGTCTTATGGTTTTTGTGAATTATTAAGTTTTATAATCTCCAGGAGATCTGCAAACTTCATTCCACAAGCATTATATCTTATCTTGTTTTCTAGGATTTAGTAACTTATATAGGATGCCGCCGATTTTACGCGAGGTTGTCTTGTCTATTTTGTCAGGTTTTACAGGTTATGTATGACGAGAAGATGATTTATATTCTGAAAGGGAAGCTTTGATTGTTCGTTTTCTTGGAGGAAGATCTAACCTGGCCACCTTATTATCCATACCGAGCGAATCAGGGGAGTATTTGATTTCATTCTCTTTACTTTTTCACTTTTACATTCTTTACTTGAACATTGGGGACAATGTTCATCTTAAGTGTAAGGGGAGGGTAAAAATATGATACCTTACATATGCACTTTCGCTTGAGTTTGTTTTGTTTGATGGTAGATGTGTAATAAAACTATGAGAAATACTTGTTAGTGCAATTTTAGCGCCAAATTTAAAATTTTTACAACATTTAGGAGTGAAACTTTAGCCATAGCAAGCGTCTCATGGATAGGAGATTGTATGACTAGCACATAACCGTATATTCAGAAAAATTTCCACCCAAAAATGTGAGGTTCGCCTTTAGATTTGATAGGAAAATCATTCATTATTAGTGCTTATGAGTGTACCGGTAGCATTTAGATTCTAGAACTTGCGTTAGTGATGCATCCCGAGACCGCTAATGAGACTACATTCGTGTGGTAGGATTTACTACATGATAAGAGGCATTAGGATTACCCTTGTGTTAAACCCGTATTATAATTACTTGACCGTTTAAGTCATATTACTTGGCTAGTTAAGTCAACTAATTTTTCCCACACCCTTAGCGTTGTACTCATTTTTAGTACACGATACCCCTAGTACACCCCTCCGAGCCTATATTTTCGTTTCTAACTTTAAGCATTTTACTTAAAGGAAGAATTTGTTACACCCCACTTAAATGTACAACCAAATCGCCTTATCCTTCCGTGTATGCGCTCATTTTTAGTGCATTATTGTTATTTGTTAAACCCTAAGTTAACTTTCTAATTGATTACATGGTTGCTAAGTCGAGTCATATCCTTGTACATATTATTTTGGGATGATTGGGACTCATGGGTAAGTACTTATTTTATGGAGTAATGGGGAAGAACATCGCTTATTACCCCCATATGTACGTTAATCTTAAAAGTGCTCCAAGTGTTTTAATTTTCTTAATTCGAGTCATTAGATTAGTTTAATTGTAAAGTATGTAAAGATTCAAGTGTAAGGGAAATGTTCATTCCCTATGATGTATTATTTTAGATGGTAGGGTAAGAGTGTATGCAAAAAAAAAAAAAAAAAAAAAAAAAAAAAAAAAAAATCGAAAAATCAAGAAAAAGAAAAAAAAATAGAAAAAGAAAAAAAGAGAAAAAACATATGGACTACCATCCCTTTTTATTCTATGTTCATTTTATGTTTTTGTTATTTTTCATTTATTAGCTTAAGTCGAGTCTAGTCTTGGCTTAGCAACGCCATATTGTACATGTAATTGACCAAGATTGTTAACTCGCCACCAGTAAAACTTCCTTTATCCAACAAAACCGTGTATTTCATATCCATACACCTAACGTTACAACCCTTTAAAAAGACCTCTTTGATAGTTTATCCTAGGTGCTTACGCCATGTGGTGGAGGTTTGATCATTTCCCAAGCCTATGGTAATCTATTTTGCTATGACAGGTAGTGAGAGATATCTTCCGTTTCCATATTGTAATTTACACTTTATTACACCCGAGAGATGTGAGTATCTAAACACTATTTGTGAGGTGCTTGTGTATAACCTCCGTGCTTGTCTATTGGTCTTTAGTGGAACGATTATTTGTTGTAATTACTTTTATGTTAGTGTTAAATGACCCCTAACTTGTTTTTTAGTAGAATATAAGCGCATTTGCTTGAGGACAAGCAAATCTCAAGTGTAAGGGTATATGATGAGACGAAAAATGATCCGTTTTTAGGGGGTCATTTAAGCCCGAATTCAACTTTATTTGATCAAATATTGCCCTAAATCGTTCCTTTTGTGATTTTAGGTACTTTGGGAGTGAAATCTGGAAAAGGAAGCAATTCGAACGTTTTTGGAGCATAAAAGTGAAGAAAACGCCAAAGTCTTAATTTTTCATGCTGGGAACAGTAGGTGACGGCGTCAAGAGTAATTTCCTGACGGCGTCAAGAGCAAAAGTCCATGACGACCCAGAACAGATTTGACGGCGTCACGAGGGTAGGGCGTTAAGAGTAAAAGTCATGACGGCCTGGAAATGAGTTTGTCTTGACGGCGTCAAATGTAGATCAAGGCAGTCCGAGAAGAGTTTTGGCGGCGAGGTGACGGCGTCACAAGTTTTGTCTTGACGCCGTCAGACCCCTTTTCCTATATATAGTTTTCTAATTTTTCACATAAAGGAGAGAAGTTTTGGGAGAAACCCTAAGTACGATTTTGGTGTAACTTTACAGGTTTTTCAAGGGTTCCAAACCCTTGATACCTTGCATGTTTAATCAAGATAAGTGTTCCTTTAATTCAATCAATATGTCTATGTGTTGGTTGTCTATATCTTGTTCTTGTCTTAATTCCATCATGCTAGGCTAGATCTATCTTGTGTTTGCTTAGATCTAATGAAAC
Organism: Artemisia argyi; assembly: GCA_030686995.1. Classification (NCBI taxonomy): domain Eukaryota; kingdom Viridiplantae; phylum Streptophyta; class Magnoliopsida; order Asterales; family Asteraceae; genus Artemisia; species Artemisia argyi. Next base: position 19,732,409 of record CM060682.1, read on the forward strand.
CTAGATGTTGATTATGTGTTGATTACTAGTTTATACTTGTTTTGGATGAATGATTTATATGTTAGGCTTAAGAAAACTGGCAGATCTCCAATTGGTAACATGCTTGAACGTCTTAAGAAACATGAACCAACGCGCACTAGGTCTTTATTGGTTGTTGTTGAGTGCTTATTCACACATCATTTTTAGGCTTTAAAACAGACCAAATACACCAAATACTAACCAAATATGCCAAGAGAATGTATGTTTTTGTATTTGTGTATGTGTAGGTACGGATATGTGAAAAATGAACAAAAACAAGCCAAAAACCGATAAAAACGAGCACGAGATTGGAAAAAGGTAAAAAGCCAAAGCCGAGGAAGAAATTTATCCAAGAAAAGCCCAAAATGACAAAAGTAATCCTTAGAGATTCAGAGAATAACAAAATACTCTTAGTTGAAATATGAAGACCTTTACAATAATGGCCCTCCAAGTTTCAGCAAGTGGTCAACTTTGGTCCTTTGAAGAACTTTGGAAGAAAAGGCAACTCAACTCCTCCAAGTTACAAGATCGTTACGTGTAGTATTTAGTTGCATTTGTAGCGTTTTAATATATTTTAAGTAGTTTTCTCATGTTTTGTAAAAGTCTAGGGGCTAATTATGCAACAAAATAAAAAATTAGAGAAGTCCTAGCCCCTAGCCTATAAATAGATCTCATAAGCCTCATTTGAGAGGTTGGTTAGTTTTAGGGTTAGTCTGAGGGTTGTTGAGGGTTGGTCCTCATAGTAGTAGGAGTAGTGTAGTTTTATTTTTATGAAGTATGTGTTTTACTTTCTCTTTCTAAAAAGCTTTATCTTTCTAAAAATCTTTAATTTTTAGTTGTTTAATTCGTGTTTTTATTGGTGGGATTTAAAGTTTATGGTTAAACTAGTTAGTCTAGTGTTAAATTTAGTGAAAAACATTAGTTTTAGGTTTTATTTTGGATCAAAATGATGTTTTGTTATGTTTTTATCGAGTTAGATCTAATTTTTATCGAGTTTGATTTATATTTTTTTATCTTTTGTCGAGATACAAAAAAATAAAAAAAAAAAGTTTCGAGTTACAAAAAATAGAAAAAATTTATCGAGTTACAAAAATAAATAGCTTCGAGTTAGGATTTTCATTTCAAGGACCAATTTGCAAATTTTTTTTATCAGAGTTATGTTTCTTAAAAAAATATTATCGAGTTTGAATAATAATAAAAATAGTTATCGAGTTTCAGTTTTTGAGCTAAGGACCTAATTGCAATTTTTCGAATTTCGTTTTCGAGATTAGGGACCTAAATGCAAAAAAAATAAAAATAAAAACTTTCGAGTTTGAACTTTTTTTACTTTTCGAGTTTGAGATTTTATAAAATTAGCGAGTTACATTTTTTGAACTTTCGAGTTTGGTTTATTTTTACCGAGTTTGAGATTTTTTGTAAGTTACCGAGTTTGAAAATATTTTTTATTCTTTTTTATTTATATATTCTTTTTTATCAAGTATTGTTTTTACCAAGTTTCATTTCTTTTGGCGAGTTAGCCAAGATTATCGAGTTAGATAATCATTACCTCATCGTTTATCGAGTGAGGTTTTCTCTTATGCTTTATGCTAAGGCGAAACTCTGCCGAATTTTATTTTGGCTTATCTAGTTTGTTTCTTTTAACGAGTCTTTTTCTTTTATCAAGTAACTTTATCTTATTCATATGAGTCTCGAGTAGTTTTTTTTTTAGTGTTTGCTTAGTGGCACGAGTTTGTGAGTTAAGTGTGGATTACTTAAAAGGGGTCGTGATTAATAATCGTTATGATTAATTAGATTTGTAGTTTTATTATTTGAAGGGCAAAAGCCGGAGAATAATCAAATTACACATCTAGTAATTATTTTCTTTTTAAAGGATTATTTTCAAAATAAACCAACGTTGTGAGAAAATAGTTTTGTTTAAGGAAAATAATTCGTCGTCAATTCTTGACCCACACTTGATGAACTTATTCACGTCGCTTTGCAAACATATTGTTTTTAAATTCATTTCCGGTCTTAATTTCTTTTCGCGTTTTAAATCTCGTTTTTCTTTAGTTATTTTATCCAATGCTTGTTTTATTTGTTTGTTTTCTTTGCGTCGTTTTATTGTTTCTTTTTACTTTAACTGCGTTTTAAATCCTTTTAGTAGTGTAATCAAAAACCAACCATAATATCTCTTTTAAAACCCCATTCACTTCACAATCACGCGACTCAAGCCGACTCAATCGCCGTCTTACCTTCGTTGGGACATAACGACCCGGGGAATTACTTTCACGAGTATTTCTTCGGTTAAAATCTAATATACTAAAAACGAGATAAAATCAAAATGGCGCCGCTGCTGGGGAAGGTTTGAAACGAGAGCGTCGTACTTGTATCGTTTGTTGGTGATTTGAAGATCCTTCTCCCGAGAAGTTATCGTTTTTTATAAATATTTAAAAAAAAATTAAAAAAAAGAAAAAAAAAATTTATACAAAAAGATTTTCTTTTTCTATTTTAATTTTCTTTTTCGATAATTAAAAACCAAAAATAATCTTCTTCTCCTATTATCATTTGATTCTTCTTCTTTAATCCTCTAAACCGATAATTCTTATGGATCCAACTTGTTTTAATTGTGGAAATCCCTCCGAAGAAGGAGTACTTTGTGAACGGTGTTTTTGCAAAGAATGTGGATTTACTCGTGGACTTTGTATGTGTTATGCTTCGAGAACTGAACCCACATTCACCTCCGATTATGATCCGAACTCTTTCGATTATCCTCAAAACAATTTCAATTACCCTCCTCAAAACTCTTATGAGCAGGAACCTTATTTCAATGATAATTCATCAAATTTTGAAAATTGTGAGGGATCGTTTGAAAATTATTATGAGCCGAATTCATGTTACGATTCTCATGGTTTTAACCAACCCCCACAAACTCCCGATAAGTTTCAAGTTCCGGATGAATTTATTGATGAAATGAAATCCGTTATCGAAACGGTACGAGAGTGGGTGGCTAATCGTATTACATATACTCCTGATCCTCATGAGAAGTCAATGGAAGAATTACTTGCCAAAGAAAGAAATGCTAAATTACAAAAGGCTTTTATTTACGATGATGAGGATTCCATCCAAATTGGGGGTATTTACACTTCATCTGCTGAAACCACACCCGTCGAAGAAGAAAAGAGTATTGCAGAATTATTAGCAGAAGAGCAGATGAAGAATATCCGAGCTTTATATGCTAATAAAAAGGTCGACGTAGACGTTCTTGAAATTTCAGATTCATCTCCGAGTGGCAATCCCACTCCATCCTCTGATCCTCTCATTTCCGACTCTTTCCATCCTTCTCTAGAACCAGTTGAGAGGAGCGATGTCTTTTTAGATGAGATCGAGGCTTGTCTTGCTAATAATCATTCTGATTCCGACGATGATTGTACTTCTTTATCTTGTAGAGATATCGATTACATTGAGGAGTTACCTTCTGAGCTCGTCAGCTTAGAAGAAGAGAATGATGAAGAAGTTGACACTGAAATTCAAGATGAAGCTCTTCGTGAGAAATTATCCAAAGTTTATCTTCTTATTTCTAAGATCGAGGCGTTGAATGATCCTCCGATTTTTTCTCCTATCCCCAATATGGATAGTGATTTCTTACCCGAGCTTGAAATTTTTCGATTTGAAGAGACGAGTAGTGGCAATCCCACTATTCATGCTGATATCTCTCTTCCGGATTATGAGCGTTTTATCTTTGAGATCGACTCTATATCTATTTTCGATAATCCGTTACGTAACCCTCTTTTAGAGGATGTCGATCTATTTCTTGCTGCGGATGACTCGATACCACCGGGTATTGAGAATGACGAGAATGATATTCTTTTCAATTCACTTTCTTCTCGTCCACCGGCGAAACCACCCGATGAAGATTTTGAATCATATACGAATGACGTTATTTTTGGAGTGGTGGACGAGACTTATGATGATCCTGTGATTGATATTTTGCCCACCCAACCCACCCGTGATTCAGAAATCGACTTTGTTTTAATTATCTGGGTGTTTTATCCGTTCTTTACTTATCCCCTCATTTCTCTCTTTTCCACTCCACCGGGAGTGAGGATACCGTCTTTGACCCCGACATCTCCGTTTATCATGCCGGTTGTCCGTTCTATCTGCTCTCCCCAAGGACGAATTAATTCGGGGATCGAGTCAAGCTCATGTGACTCGGTGAACAAAAACAAGCGCTTCGTGGGAGGCACTCCATGCTTATCCATTTTCATTTTCTTTATTATATATTTTCTAAATAACTAACGTGAAGAGGGGGTACCTCTTCCATTCTCGTGTTTTCGTGGTTGTTTATGAATGTTCAGGAATTTCCCCGAAGTTTGAGGACTCTCGTGCTCGTGGTTTGTCGTTCTCTCCACTCGAGTCTCATCCTTCGCTGCTCTTTCGGAAATTCACCATATCCAAAATCTTATCGACTAACGTTTATCTCTTGGCATACTTAATAAATGGCCTTAGATTTTACGTAGGATTTGCTTTACCCTTAAAACATTGAGGACAATGTTTCACTTTAGTCTGGGGGGTGAATCTTCGATTCGATTTGACCTGTACCATCGTCTGAGCTATTTAACTTACGCAACTCCGTTTTCCACCAAAAATTTAAATTTTTGTCACCGCTTTATAAAAAAAAACAAAAAAATGAAAATATATGATATGAATAATAAGTTTTGACACCTTGTTTTGACTTTCCTACCGGCGAGAGTAGAAATAAATGTTTCGACTTGACCGGGCGTGTTGAGCCCTAGCTCGTCTCCCTTAACCAATATAATCAAAAGATTATGGCTAAGCATCCGCGGATCTCATTACTTGGGATTTTAAATTTGCGGAGATCGAGGAATGATAGAGTTTATTTAGAAGTTTCGTGCTATACACGGATCGCATTACTGGGATTTAAAAAACCCACGAGAGGTACTTGTGGCCTCCTTGTTCCCACAAGCTTGCACACCAATATATAATAGATGTCTAGGATTAATTAAGGGTATACGGTTTGGGCAATACTTAGTTTTTTCTCGTTCCCAACAAAATCTCTGCATATGGGGGTTTGGTACACATAGGGGTACTGCCAGTGTTACGGTAAAATAGACTATTGCATCTTGCCGGTTCGCAGCCGATGTTGTGATCTTAGTAAAAACCGTAGGACTCGGGGTTTGGCATATGATTATGAATATCAATAATAATAGTCCAAAACCAAATAAAAAGGCAGAGGAATCCAAAGCTATAAAAAAGCAACGGATAGAAATCCAAGGTCATAATAAAGCTCTTACATCTTGGCGGCTCATAAACCGTTGACTGTAAAAGAATAAAGGACTAAGAACCAAAGTATTATTAAAGTGCTTATGATTATGCAAAAATGCCAAGCTTCGACTCCGGGGGTTTCCCTAATAAAAAGCTCCCGTTTCGGGTATCAAACATGGTATGTCTCGGTCGTAAATAAAAAGGGGGACCTCCATAAATCGTGTTAAATCAGAGACCTTCATGTGGACCCGATTTATGTATGCAAGGGTTTTCGAGGGAAAGTTTGGAAACTACTTAGCGTTCAAATTTTGTGCTCTTATCGGACTAACAAATATCAAAACGAGAAAATATGAAGCAATTCATTTCTCACAAATTAAAATCTTGAGATACAAAACTTAGGAACTAGGAACAAGAGGTAATACACAATTAACTGTTGTGGGCAGTGTTAGCATCTAACTTCTGGATAAACAATGATCTCGATTTTACGCTTAGTTTGGGGGCTTGTGAAAAATCAAGGATGACGATTTTTATCCGTATGGTCTCTTCTCTGTGAGAAGTGTTTCTACTCGTAGACCCTGAAAGTTATCAACAGATAAGAATTGATAATGAAAGTCAAGCAAACCGTCATATATATAAAAACGAAAAAGTACAAAAAAGAGTAGTAGTAGTAGTTGTTGTTCATGAAAATCGAAAAACGGAGCGTTTTTTAGAATAAATGATTTTACTATCTCTTTTGAACATCATTGCTACTTTACAACGTCAGTAAAGAGAGGTTTTGAAATCATTTATCTCTTAAGCGTGAGGTGATGACATTGCGTGAGGGCACGGCAATACCTTAGTCTGGGGGATTTTGATGAGTGCTTATTCACACATCATTTTTAGGCTTTAAAACAGACCAAATACACCAAATACTAATAAAAATATGCCAAGAGAATGTATATTTTTGTATTTGTGTATGTGTAGGTACGGATATGTGAAAAATGAACAAAAACAAGCCAAAAACCGACAAAAACGAGCACGAGATTGAAAAAAGGTAAAAAGCCAAAGCCGAGGAAGAAACTTATCCAAGAAAAGCCCAAAATGACAAAAGTAATCCTTAGAGATTCAGAGAATAACAAAAGAGACTCTTAGTTGAAATATGAAGACCTTTACAATAATGGCCCTCCAAGTTTCAGCAAGTTGTCAACTTTGGTCCTTTGAAGAACTTTGGAAGAAAAGTCAACTCAACTCCTCCAAGTTACAAGATCGTTACGTGTAGTATTTAGTTGCATTTGTAGCGTTTTAATATGTTTTAAGTAGTTTTCTCATGTTTTGTAAAAGTCTAGGGGCTAATTATGCAACAAACTCAAAAACTAGAGAAGCCCTAGCCCCTAGCCTATAAATAGATCTCATAAGCCTCATTTGAGAGGGTGGTTAGTTTTAGGGTTAGTCTGAGGGTTGTTGAGGGTTGGTCCTCATAGTAGTAGGAGTAGTGTAGTTTTATTTTTATGAAGTATGTGTTTTACTTTCTCTTTCTAAAAAGCTTTCTCTTTCTAAAAATCTTTAATTTTTAGTTGTTTAATTCGTGTTTTTATTGGTGGATTTAAAGTTTATGGTTAAACTAGTTAGTCTAGTGTTAAATTTAGTGAAAAACATTAGTTTTAGGTTTTATTTTGGATCAAAATGGTGTTTTGTTATGGTTTTTATCGAGTTAGATCTAATTTTTATCGAGTTTGATTTATATTTTTTATCTTTTGTCGAGATACAAAAAAATAAAAAATAAAGTTTCGAGTTACAAAAAATAGAATAAATTTATCGAGTTACAAAAATAAATAGCTTCGAGTTAGGATTTTCATTTCAAGGACCAATTTGCAAATTTTTTTATCCGAGTTATGTTTCTTAAAAAAATATTATCGAGTTTGAATAATATTAAAAATAGTTATCGAGTTTCAGTTTTTGAGCTAGGGACCTAATTGCAATTTTTTGAGTTTCGTTTTTGAGATTAGGGACCTAAATGCAAAAAAAAAAAAAAGAAAAAAAAAAGAAAAAAAAAACAACTTTCGAGTTTGAACTTTTTTTCCTTTTCGAGTTTGAGATTTTATAAAATTAGCGAGTTACATTTTTTGAACTTTCGATTTTGGTTTATTTTTACCGAGTTTGAGATTTTTTGTAAGTTACCGAGTTTGAAAATATTTTTTATTTTTTTTTATTATTTTTTTATTTTTTTTTATCAAGTATTGTTTTTACCAAGTTTCATTTCTTTTGGCGAGTTAGCCAAGATTATCGAGTTAGATAATCATTACTTCATCGTTTATCGAGTGAGGTTTTCTCTTATGCTTTATGCTAAGGCGAAACTCTGCCGAATTTTATTTTGGCTTATCTAGTTTGTTTCTTTTAACGAGTCTTTTTCTTTTATCAAGTAACTTTATCTTATTCATATGAGTCTCGAGTAGTTTTTTTTTAGTGTTTGCTTAGTGGCACTAGTTTGTGAGTTAAGTGTGGATTACTTAAAAGGGGTCGTGATTAATAATCGTTATGATTAATTAGATTTGTAGTTTTATTATTTGAATGGCAAAAGTCGGAGAATAATCAAATTACACATCTAGTAATTATTTTCTTTTTAAAGGATTATTTTCAAAATAAACCAACGTTGTGAGAAAATAGTTTTGTTTAAGGAAAATAATTCGTCGTCAATCCTTGACCCACACTTGATGAACTTATTCACGTCGCTTTGCAAACATATTGTTTTTAAATTCATTTCCAATCTTAATTTCTTTTCGCATTTTAAATCTCGTTTTTCTTTAGTTATTTTATCCAATGCTTGTTTTATTTGTTTGTTTTCTTTGCGTCGTTTTATTGTTTCTTTTTACTTTAACTGCGTTTTAAATCCTTTTAGTAGTGTAATCAAAAACCAACCATAATATCTCTTTTAAAACCCCATTCACTTCACAATCACGCGACTCAAGCCGACTCAATTGCCGTCTTACCTTCGTTGGGACATAACGACCCGGGGAATTACTTTCACGAGTATTTCTTCGGTTAAAATCTAATATACTAAAAACGAGATAAAATCAGTTGTATTTAATGCATGAGCCACTGTTTACAATCCCTATAGTTGTGCTGGGCATGGTGTAGGAGGAGATAAGAGCTCATAGAATTGGGGAGTTATGTGTGCCACCCCATGAATGGTATTAAGGAATACGATCCGTCATCCATGCAATTATAACAAGTAATTAACGTGTAAAAGATGTCTAGGGGGTAGTGAAATCTAAGTAAACACATTTTCTCCAATTACTGCTCACAACTTTAGTATAATTTAGTTTATTTTCATTTCTAGTATTTTATTTTGATTGCATCTTAGTATTGGGTTAGTTGAATAGCAACTAATTCCGCCCAAATCCTTCAAACCCGAGATTTTTAATTGCTTTCCATAAAATATAAAAATACAAAAATAATCATCCCTCACCTTTAGAACTAGTATTTAGGCTTTCTAATCCTAGCGACACTATTCCTAAGCTGAACGATCAATCCCCCGGTACTTGTCACTATACTATACTACAACGATCAGGTACACTGCCTGGTGGGGGTTGTAAGCTTCTCGAGATCCCTCGAGAGGTAAAGCCTGTTGCGATTCTCACGCATCAAAACACGAGATCATTATCACAACCAATCACTTTATTATATTAACATATCTAAGCAACCATAAGGAATTTATCCTAACATGGCTTTAGTAAACAAGCTTACAGTGGTAATCTCGTATGAAATGATCAACATACTTCTGAATTAATGTAATGAAGAAGCTGCTGTCACTAGCGATCACCACAATAATATCTAGAGAGTATTTCAACACTTTGACTTCACTTTATATCTCCAATGATTGGATTTCGAGAAAGAGTGAGTATTATAGCTTTGTTGGTTTTTGGGATGAGAGGTGTGTTCAAATGAGACAGATTTGAGCTCTATTTATAGGCATTGAGAGACCTAAAGTACGCCGCACTTATAGATAAAGGTCGTCGGGCTTTACACATAATGTCGGCGATCTTAGAGATTAACAACAGCGGGCTTCAAAAGATTTTTAGCGCCAAAGGGTCATTATTAGAGCTGAAGGCCGGCGCACATTTAGAATAAGATCGCCGCACTTTGCTTGAGTAACTTAGATTTATGTAGGACTTCATACGCCCCCGTAACCGGAGTACATTTATAATCAGATCGGCGCTCTTTTTACTTGGTCAGGTGACATATTGCTTTAACACCGATTTGTTGAATGTGCACACTTTATCTTGATTCCTGAAGTTCTTTGTCTCTTGGACCTGAAATGTATTTCCATGCAATTAAGTATCGAAAGTCCTTATAAATCATTGAGAAACTAACAAATAACGCTATATAAAATATGTATAATTCAAGCGTTATCAAATCCCTCCACACTTAGCTATTGCTTGCCCTCAAGCAATGTAAGCGAACAATAGATTTAAGATTTGAAATATTAACTTTTGAAGGAGATTTACTTGTTAGTGAAAAAAACTTTTATTTATATATATGACATCAATACATACTAGATCACCTCACATAGGATTTATTTAGATTCACACAATTTCGCTCAATAAGGTGATTATGTGGGAACACTCAATTTGCACAGACATAAATCAAGAAAACTACCATAGGGAAACCAGTTTTACAACCACTTAGAAACCAATCAGTTGTCAGACAACCGACTGCATTTAGATTTGAATGTTCAAATTTTTCAAAACAACGGTTTGCCTCCCAAGTTGATTCGAACATGTTTTGTCAAAACCAGTCACTTCAAAGTCTAGATCAAATGAAAAGAAATATGTTGTTGCAAACCCTCATCATATGAATGCCTCTAGTTCTTCTAGGATTACTTCAACGCGTGCATCATGTGTGACACCAAAGGAACATGTTAGACTTAAAAACAATGTTCAGAATCACAACCTAGAGGATGCTAAGAAAAACACACATGATAAGACTAGGAGTTTACCTGTTTCTAAGAGTAGTTGCATATCAATTAAAGCGATTCCCTTAGCAGATGACTTTAAGAATCCTAGATCTTTCTCTGAATCCAAACACTTTGTTTGCACAACCTGTCTGAAAGTGTTTTTAAGGCAAATCGTGATAATTGTGATACAAAATTCCTAAAGGAAGTGAATGCTCATGCTAAAGTTCAATCCTCTAAGACTAGAAACTACAACAATCCCGTAGAACCAAAGAGTTATACTCAGAAACCTGGTAGGCAGATTAATATAGGACAAAGGTAATCTCTCTACAAGATTTCCACTTTACATGAGAAACCAAACACTCCTAGATCTTGCCTTAGGTGGATACCGACGGGTAGAATTTTTAAGATAGTTGGTCTTAGATGGATGCCTACGAGTAAGATGTTCACTGATTGAAAAACCAAGGTTGACAAAGGAACCCCAAATGGTTTAGATGCTGATATCACTAACCCATATAAATGCAAACAAACTCTCAATGTTAGTGCAGGTAGTCTTTACTTAACTGCAGGTACATCGTTCAATCCTATTAAGGAAAGACTCAGAGTTTGGCTACCGAAAAGACTGATATCTCATCAATCAGGGGTTAAAGAAACTCAACTTTGAAGCGCATGATATATGACGTTTGAACACATCAGTTCAAGCCTCGTTCTTCAACGACTATGACGTTTGAACACATCAGTTCAAGCCTCGTTCTTCAATGACTATGACGTCTGTTCACATCAGTTCAGGCCCCATTCCTCAAAGAAAAGAAAGGCATACGCTTGAGTGCGCTTTATATTCTAAAGAAGAGAAATCATCTTGTTTCTGAATATTCTCATCAACAAGCTTCATACTTGTTCCACGCTCGTTCAGTCATCAAGTGGAGCTACTTGTATTTGATTGTATTTTTTATTATTCACTCGATAAAAAATGGCATCCTCAAATGTAATTTTTTAGGGGGAGAAGTGTGAACAGTGGATCAACCTCTTATGCAATTTTTGAGGGGGGAATTGTGAATAAAGTACATGCTGATTGATGGTTGAAATATGGTCTTATGACTCACCTCCAACACCTTATGTTCCACTAACTAAGGATGACTAATTGTGACTACAAAGTTGATCGGGTATCACATATTTAAGGTTGAAGTGAATTTCACGAGTGCGTGTACTTAGTATCTGAAGATATCGGGGTTGGTTGGATGAAGATTCTTCGAGATTGCTCGAGCTTTTAACCTTTGCAATGACAAAGACTTGGATATCTAGTTATTTTGGTGATTTTATTCATTTTTTATTACCACAAAATAACTATCACTTTAAGGAGTTACGTTGTAGTGCTCAGTGTCACAACTCACACGGAGTTGTCGATAGTCAAGAGGTGATGTACCTCTTATACTTTATGGTTGGTTGGTTGAAGAGTATATAATACTTAGGGATTCGATGTTGCATGAACTCTCTACACCGCTCTTAGTCACACATTAGTACAAGTTTAAGTCACAAGAACGGGGAATTCTACTTCAGTCTCATGTTTAGTATATCGGGTTTTCTCCATACTTGGTCATTTACTATCAGCCAATGGAAGTGAAAAGAGGTTTTAATTAGAGGTTGTACTAAGGAGAATTGTTGAGAGAATAGTTATCGACATCCACTCATGGGGTATTCATTTGTATGTTGCTTCCGGTTGATATGTTTATATACACATAGTTATGATGAGTTTGAGTGATCGTCATCATCATGGAGGGAGAAATGTATACATCGGGCCTTTTATCGAAGAACTGGAAGCATTCTAAGTGAGTTGAAGATGTTGACATGACGTTCCCCAAACAAACCCGTGAAGAAGTTACAGATTATCAGTCTATGATCCATTTAACATTGTGGATGACAAGATAAGAGACTGAAGACAATTTGGGTAGAATTAAGAGACACTTCTTCAACAAGCATCAATGTTGTATAAAACGGGTCATCTGTTTGGGAGGGAGCAAGTTAATTAAAGGGATTACTAATTGGGAGGGAGTAATAACCCAATTAGAGAGTGTTTCAGTAGCAGTTGATTCTCATAGGATATATCTGAGCAAATGTTGTTCATCTCACAAGATTTCTTCCCTACGTGCCTATAATTTGTTGTTGATTCTAAGGTATCAAAACCAGCAAGGGGGAAGGAGACATACATCTGAATGCATAACGAGTATACATGATGGACTTAATACTTCTTATTAATTGAAGTTATCCCGGGAAGACAATTGTCATAACCGCAGAGAAAATCAATCTCTTAACTCGTGGCGTTTGGTGTATTATTCCAACTACGTGGGGGAAGTGGTCTCTTGATACTTCTGGTATGTATTACTTCAGCTTTCAGTGGAAGAAAATATGAGAAGAATATTTGGAGCGTGAGATGATATTGCTTATCGACATCTTCATACGAGCTAATATGATTTATGGTAAAGTGCTTCTGGTTAATGCTTCATGTACACAACGTTATGCTGATTCTGATGAGATTGCAACCATCAGGGGAGAGATATGTATACATTAGGGACGCACAACAGGTTCACAAGCTGGGGTAACACTTATCGGAGCAGCGGAGTGAATTGTGCGAATTCACTAAGTGCAGTGTGTATGGTGAAGCTAAGTTTGTTCATTCGTGAGAATGATCCTTCTATTTATAGGGATTACCTTAGGGTTTCGTACCCTACCTGAGAGTCCATCCAAGTTTCCAGGATGGACCACGTGGTGAACATCCAACGGGAGAGACAAGGGATGACATGTGGCGTGCCTCCTTTGGTCTCACTAGATGCATGGAATGATTTATGCACGATTGCAACACTACCTCATAGTGAATGAAGTAGTTGCACGTGTATGATGATTGCAACGGTCCTGGGAAAGGCTCCCAGGATTGTCGTTGCGTGGAAATATTTTGGCAGGCGTGTGAGCTTGGCTTGGGAGTTTGCTTCCGAGGTTTAACTTGATAAGTTGTAGCCGTTGTTTGGCTTAGTTTGAGCATATGAACCTTAGTCTAATGAGCCGAAAGTCCTATACGCTATCAGAATTCATTTTTACTCAACTGTTATGCTAACTTTGGTTAAATTGTACTCATTGCTCTATAGTATTTTTCGTGTATTAGAATTAAATGATTTCATGTCAAGATTGACATTTAGCTCATGTATTATTGAGATCATAAGCAAATGCTTAATTTACATCGTGTTACATGAAACTTTAATGCTATGTGATTATCAACAACTCTAGGTTCTTCGATATATAGCTATCATGTCTTGTGAGATCGGTACTTGCTTTAAACTGCCAAGTCATTTTAAAAGCTTCGATTTGTTGGTCGACAATGACAAATAGTAATCAGAACAGGTAGAAAAATAGTACTGATAGTAAACGGGAAAAAAAAATGTCTATAGACAAACGAGGAAAACATTGAATTTATTATCAATATAACATCGTTAGAGTAATACTGAATACAAAGAAATACAATACGAACTACAAAGCAAAGAAATGAGACATACATGCGCATATATATGTCCCTTTAAAGAGAACATACGGTTTTTATTCTATGTTTTATTATCATTTTATTCTACGATTTCTAATGTTCCAGACAATGGGTTTCGATGTATTCCAGCGTAAAGTTACTTCACCCTGCAAAAACAAAGTGACAAGAAATTTCTTATATTCGAGATAATTGTGAATACATATACACAGTTTAAGAAAAATGCAATTGTTACGGTTTGAATATGATGACAGAATTTTGTAAATTTTCAAAATTTTTCTAAAATTTCGAAAAGAATTTTCAAATTTTTTTTCAAGATTTTCAAAAAGAATTTTCAAAATTTTCAAAAAGAATTTTCAATTTTTTTGAAAAGAATTTTCAAAAATATTTTTTCCAAATTTTCGAAAAGAATTTTTAAAATTTTTTGGATGTTGCACGAAATGATTATACGAATTCGAGGAACAAACATGTAAAAAAAATTTTCAAAATTTTTTTTGGATGTTCAATGAAATGATTATACGAATTTGAAGACCAAACACGTAATTTACTAATGAAGTGAGTTAACGAACGTTAGTTAAAAACCCAAATCTGAAAAAAAAAAATAAAAAAAAAAAGGCTTGATTGTAAATAGACCCTAGTTTTTTGTGCAATTTTCCCTTTTTAATATGATGACAAGATGACAATACTTTTCCGATAAGAAAGTGCTAACGAACTATATCAAAATAATGAAAGAAGGGTATAATTATAACGTACTTGTCGCAATCAGTTTCCATGCTGATCTTGAATGGTATATTTACACCACACTTGCTAGAAAGAACTGCGGCATTGTCGATTTTGATATCTGGGTTAGATGTAAAATGGTACTTTAGACACTTACAAGCTGTCTGGCGGTCAAGGGTCGTGTTGGCAGCACCGTTCACTCCTTTAACACCATAGCAACAAGCGGGTGACACTTGACCACCTTGCTTGAAGAAGCTTGTGCATGGTGATATCTTATCCCACACATCACGACACGTAAGAATATATTCTGCATATGAGGATGATACCACCATGCAAACTACAATAACACAAAACACCTTCATCATTTTCCTTCTAATTGGGAAAATGTTATCGAGTGTTGTATGTATAGGATGTTAATGCATGTTCATGTCAATTTCTATATGGTTTTAACGATTACAACATGTGCTATCAACTAACATGTGCAAGATTTGCTTTCTAGGACAAGATAATACTGATTTAGATGGTTACTGTATCATATGGCATCAGGTAACATGGATATGTACATATACGACTATATTGAAGACCTTAATCTTTAGTCTTTGAAAGATAAATAATCTAGTACACTATACGAATCCAGTCAGAAAAAAATTGTTAAATTCTAGCAGCTTTGGATGTTCAAAGTTATGTAGTTTACAAGAAACAGATATACATATGTTATGTTAATGATCATGGGCGGAGCTATAAAATAATAGCCTAGAGGGCAAACCTTGATAATTTTTAGAAACTATCCTAATAAAGTTACACTACAATTCTCTTGGCTAAAAGTGCATGCCTCCCTCTTGACTCTGTCTCTGTTCATTATTCAAAGCAGCAATAATAAATTAAAATTTTAAACTAACATACATAACTTGAAATTTTTAAACCAAAGGTGAGAGACTTGTTCGTAGAAATTTGTTACACATCACGAATATAAACTTTAATGCTTGGATGCCTAACTTGTAATTATATAAAGAGATGTAGGATAGATAAAAATCGAGTTACAAGAAACATATATAGCAAGCCCAACACATCAAAACCAAAACTAACATCTCTTTTCCAATACAATTAACCAAGAAACATGGGAAGTCTAATCTCATTTTCGAACAACTACGTTTTCCATTCTTTGATTAAGCAATGTTCGGACGTGGTTATTTAAACCACAACTACATTTTCCATTCTTTGATTAAGCAATGTTCCGACGTGGTTATTTAAACCACTCTTTCGGTCATTTGAAGCTGTTGCAACTGCTTGTTTGCTTCGACACTGGAACACAAAAGATATAGTTTAGATGCTGACATACAATTTTACCACCCACTTGGATTTGTTATAGAGTAAAAAACGTGTTTCGTGTTCATGGAGCGTTTGGAAATTAAAAACTAAGTTATTTAACAAAGAAAGTCAAAATAAGACAATTGTTCGAGAAAAAAGGATCAATAAGTTGCAGCAAATATTAAATGAGATAGTTGACGACGCTCTTTTAGATCCTATAACAAGAAACATTGCTTTGTTAGGGAAAAAATAAAATGTGAAAGTAATACATCAAAGAAAGCATATATGAAATGAAGATCAAATTAGAATACTTTGAAAGATAAACATAAAGAAGACAGTGTTAAAGATAATTATAACCAATAAAATTATATATTAACTAGATGTATTATAGTTAATATATTTTTCACAATGCACTTTGTAATTTTTGATTTATGTATATTATTAACATTGAATGTTTCTAAAATATGTTCATCTACGTACTATATTCTCTTTATAGTTAAGGACTAAGTTTGTAGATACGCAACATACTTTTTCAAAAGTACCGAAATACGTAACCTACTAAAAATATTACTTATGTCGCTAACAAACTTTCAAAAGGAAGAACCAAGCCAACTAGTAGCACCTCCCCTAATGGCACAAGATACGTAGTTAACATATAAAAAAACTTACATTCTCGGTCCCTGTGGTTTGCGTCTGTTTTCACCGGTCATCCTTTAACGTAATTTCAGTTATAAAAGTTACAATAATGGTCCTCGTCGTTTGGGTTGACTTTCACCTTTAGTCCCTTGACTTTATTTTCACTTTTTCATCCGTTTTTACACGTTTTAATCCGTTTTTACACGTTTTCTTTCGTTTTTCCACTTTCTTAAAAAAAATCGAATAAAATTTTATAAAAAAAAAAATTATAAAAACAAATCAAAAAAAAATATTTTTCCGAATATATTTTCGAAAAAAAATATTTTTTCTAAAAAATATTTTCGAAAAAAAAAATTTGGAAAAAAAACATTTTGAAAATTTTTTTGAAAAATATTTTTTTCTAAAATTCTTTTAGAAAAAAAATAAAAAAATTTTAGAAAAATATTTGAATAAAAAAAATATTTTTTCGAAATTTTTTTTTTTAAATGTTTGAATAAAATATTTTCGAAAAAAAAGTATTTTTTCTAATTTAGAAAAATATTTTCGAAAAAAATTATTTCTTCTAATATATTTTAAAAAAAAATATATTTTTTAGAAAAAATATTTTTTTTCAAAATTTTTTTATTAAAATAAGTTTTTTTCTAAATTTTTTTAGAAAAAAAATAAAAAATTTTTAGAAAAATATTTGAATTAAATATTTTTGAAAAAAATATTTTTTCTAAAATATTTTCGAAAAAAATATGGGAAAATTACGAGACTAGACCAGTCGTTCAAATTGACTACCTTTCTTGGTCAAAAAAAGTCTCTATTCCCCAACTAGACCGAGCGACTGGCGACTTTTTTACTTTTGATAAAAATTCGACAAGTGGCAAAAAAAGTAAGCGATTTTTTTTTTTTTGCTTTTGTACTTTTTGTACCTAAATGAAGCGACTTTTGTACTTTTTTTTTACTTTTAAGCGACTTTTTTTTGCCACTTGTCGAATTTTTATCAAAAGTAAAAAAGTCGCCAGTCGCTCGGTCTAATTTTGTAAATTCAACTTTTTTTGTCCAAGAAAGGTAGCGAAGCTGAGCGACTGTTCTGGTCTCGTAATTTTCCTAAAAAATATTTTTCTAAAAAATTTTCAAAATAAAATATTTTTAGAAAAAATATTTTTTTTGAAAATTATTTAGAAAAATATTTTTTTTTGATTTTTTTAATAAAATATTTCTTATAAAATTTTATTCGATTTTTTTTTATAAAAGTGGAAAAACGAAATAAAACGTGTAAAAACGGACAAAAACGTGTAAAACGGATGAAAAAATGAAAATAAAGTCAAAGGACTAAAGGTGAAAGTCAACCCAAACGACAAGGACCATTATTGTAACTTTTATAACTGAAATAACGTTAAAGGATGACTGGTGAAATCAGACGCAAACCACAGGGACCGATAATGTAAGTTTTTTTATATGTTAACATCTAAACCGGTAAACCAGGTAAAAATCCGATTAACATTACGTAACTTGTGCCAATTTTGAAAGTTTGTTAGCGATATAAGTAATATTTTTAGTAAGTTACGTATTTCGGTACTTTTGAGAAAATTTGTTGCGTATCTACAAACTTAGTCCTATAGTTTATATTGATGCTAAAATGAATGTAATGAATAGCTTTTATTGTTTGTAGAACATAACTAGTGATTAGTCCATTTACCGAACGATTATACAAACTTGAGAACAACAATATTTTGCATGAAATAAAGCTTTTGCTAAACCTTATGCCTTTAGTGTTTTGCTTCAACTTATAATTAATTAAAGGCTCAATTTTTTTTGAACTCTCTAGTGTGGTCTAGTGTTTTAACATGCTTATGTTCTCGTAAGAGATGTCTGGCTAAAACCTCATTAAGTACACATCCTGGGTGGTCACCGGAGAAAGGGTTGGCAATAGTTATGGAGACACCCTAGTTAAATCGCATATATCTCACTGAAAGACACTCCTTTGCATAAGTATCCTGAACAAGGAAAATCTCATTCATTTACCTGTTTATATTTCAACGGTATTAGCTCATAACTTAACAAACTACTCGCTCCGTTTTAAATTATTCGTTTATTTTAATTTTTTGTTTGTCTCATATTATTTGTCATTTACTAAAATTGTATTTGGAATTGTCTAAGTTTACGCATCACCTCTAGTCAAAATCAATATCTAAAAAACCAAAATAAAATATTAAATAATTGTCAAACGATAAAACTGGTTTTTTAGAACATTTTGTAAAGTTTAAAGCAGTAATAAATGAATTTTTCTTAATTGTGTGTTATTGTCTAGCAGACAATAGTTTTGGAGTTGAAGAGGTCGAAAAATGATTTTTATACCTTGTTAGTAAATAGTAACCCTTAATGATTTAATTGATGAATTTGAAAAAAGAATTGGTGAAAATATAAAGAGAAATTGCACAATACATGTGTCTAATACATGTGTCTAATATTAAGTGGATTAGGCATGTAACTAGACTTGCATTTTAGGCCTAAATAATACTACTCGAAGAAGTAAAGTGGCCTTTAACAAGCATCTGAGTACTCCCCAAAGCCCAAACAGTTAACCAAATCGATAGCTTATCTTATACTCCCTCCGTCCCAAAATTATTGTCCAGTTTAAATTTTCAAAGTCAAACTAGGTCAACTTTGACCATAAATATATATTTTTTATTATATAATACTTGATGAAAAATTATACCATTGAAAAGTATACTTAAAACCCAATCCATTTATATATTTTACATCAAATATTATATAACACCCACAAAAATATTTAAAGTCAAAGTTAAAGAAGAAAGACTAAAAAGTTAATAGTAGACAATAAATTTGAGACGGAGGGAGTAGCTAGTTATACTAATTTAACAATTACTTTTAGAACAAATATATTGAAGTCAATATATAGTAGATTAAGATTGTGGTCATTTCTTCTAACTTACTTAGAACATTAATCTACATATATGGTTTACACAGTAATTAACATGCCATCAAAGCAAAACTTAGGTCAAGGTTTCTTTTTCTTGACCGCAACTAAAGCCAAACTCGTCAATGTCATGTCAATATGCAAGTCGATCCCATTTACATATTGTGAAATAGACCACTAACAGTGATGATGTAGATTTACGAATTGGACAACCTTGTATTTATTTACATCCAGGATGGTCCACTTGCAGTGGACGTCCAACAGGGGAGATATGGGATGACATGTGGCGTGCATGCCTCTTTTGGTCTCATTAGATGCGTGGAATTATCTATGCACGATTGTAGCACGTACAACCTCATAGTGAATGAAGTAGTTGCACGTGTTTGATGATTGCGACAATCCTGAGAAAGGTTCCCAGGACTGTCGTTGCCTGGAAAAGTTTGGCAGGCGTATGAGCCTAGCCTGGGAGTTCACTTCCCAGGTTTAACATGATGAGTTGTAGCCATTGTTGGGTTTAGTTCGAGTGTATGGACCTTAGTCAAATGAGCTGAAGGTCCTATACGGTATCGGAATTCATTTTTACTCAAATGTTATGCTCACTTTTGTTAGATTGTACTCGTTGCTCTATAGTATTTTTCGTGTATTATAATTAAACGATTTCATGTCAATATTGATATTTAGCTCATGTATTATTCAGATCATAAGCAAATCCTTGATTTACATCATGTTGCATGAAAACTTTGATGCTACATTGCTACATGGTTCTCAATAACTTTAGGTTCTTTGATAGCTCATGATAATGGCTTGTGATATCGATTAAGACATGCTTTAATTTGTCGAAACCTTTTAGAAGCTTGGCTTATAACAATTTGGTGCTGATCGACAACGACAAATGGTAATCAAAAGATATAGATCAATATGCTGTATTGCAATTAATGACACTAAACGGGAAAACAAACGTCCATAGACAAACACGGAAAATATCGAATTTATAAGCAATATAACAACGTTAGAACAATACCAAATACAATGAGATACAATATGAACTAGAAAGCAAAGAAGCGAGACATACATGCGCGTAGATATGTCCCTTTAAAGAGAACATACGGTTTTTATTATCATTTTTATTCTATGATTTATAATGTTTCGGAACCCAATTGTCACAATGCGTTTCCATGTATTCCAGCATAAAGTCACTTCACCCTGCAAAAACAAAGTGACAAGAAATTTCTTATATTCGAGATAATTGTGCACACATATACACAGTTTAAGAAAAATGCAATTGTTACCGTTTGAAAGTGCTAACGAACATATATGAAAATAATCAACTATATGAAAATAATGAAAGAAGGGTATAATTATAACATACTTGTTGCAATCAGTTTCCAAGCTGATCTTGTATGGTATATTCACACCACACTTGCTAGGAAGACTAGCGGCAAAGTCGGATTTGAAATCCTTGTTAGATTTAAAGGAGGTCTTCAGACAATTACAAGCTGTCTGGCGGTCAGGGGTCGTTTTGGCAGCATCATTCAGTCCTTTAACACCAGTGCAACAATCTGCTGGTACTTCACCACCTTGCTTCAAGTAGCTTAGGCATGCCGATATCTTATTTGACACATCACTACACGTAAGAGCTTCTGCATATGAGGATGATACCACCATGCAAACTACCATAGCACAAAAAAACTTCATCATTTTCATTGCAATTGTGAAACAACTTGTGTATGTTCTTATGTATCTTGTTATCGTGTGGAAAAATGTTATCGAGTGTCGTATGTATTTATAGGATGTGAAGGCATGTTCATGTCAATTTCTATTTGGTTTTAACGATTACATGTGCTTATCGACTAACATGTGCAAGATTTTCTTTCTAGGACAAGATAATACTAGTACTGATTTAGATGGTTACTGTATCATATGGCATCAGGTAACATGGATATGTACATATACGACTCTATTGAAGACCTTAATCTTTAGTTTTTGAAAGATAAATAAAGTAATCTAGTACACTATATGAATGCAGTCAGGAAAAAATTGTTAAATTCTAGAAGTTTTGGATGATAAAAGTTATGTAGTTTACAAGAAAACAGATATACATATGTTATGTTAATGATGAAGGGCGGAACCAAAAAATTATAGCCGACGGGTAAACTTTAATATTTTTTAGAAACTAAACTAATAAATGTACGCTACAATTTTCTTCGCTAGAAGGACACGTGCCCTCATGTCTCCGCCTCTGTTCATGAAAGCAGCACTAATAAATTAAAATTTTAAACTGACATGCATAACTTGAAAAATTTAAACGAAAGGTGAGACTGTTAATACTAACATTTAAACCAAAGGTGAGAGAGACTTGTTCGTAGAAATTTGTTACACATCACGAATATAAACTTTAAAAGAAATAATACATGGACCTAATTGTCGACCTAAAAACATGTGTCATGTTCCTGATAGGTTGTAAAATAAGTGGGTCCTTGTATACAGCCACCAGGATAATGTCACGTATTTTTAGTTTCACAATTAAGTCTATAATTAAGTTTATGCATCATTTCTCAAACTTAAATGTTTGGATGCCTAACTTCTAATTATATA
Organism: Artemisia argyi; assembly: GCA_030686995.1. Lineage (NCBI taxonomy): Eukaryota > Viridiplantae > Streptophyta > Magnoliopsida > Asterales > Asteraceae > Artemisia > Artemisia argyi. Next base: position 19,754,330 of record CM060682.1, read on the forward strand.
CGGAGACGTAGGATCGGTAAAAATCGAGTTACAAGAAACATATATCAAGCCCAACACATCAAAACCTAAATTAACAATATCTCTTTTACAATATAATTAAACAAGAAACATCGGAAACCTAATCTCGTTTTCGGACAACTATGCTTTTCCTTCTTTGATCAAGCAATGCTCCGACGTGGTTATTCAAACCACTCTTTCTGTCATTTGAAGCTATTGCAACCGCTTGTTTGTTTCGACACTAGAAAACTAAAGATAGTTTAGATGCAGACATACAATTTTTACCTCACACTTGGATTTGTTATAGGGTAAAAAACGTGTTTCGTGTTCATGGAGCGTTTGAATAAAGTATTCGAGTTCGACTAAGTTTTATGTTCACCTATATCTCAAAAATCTCAATTCCATCGCATTTGTTTACTCATAAAAGTTAAAAAAAAATTTACCTATTTATTTTATTAATTTGTAAATTTAAAATTAATTTGTGTAGCAAAAAGTCAAAATAAGACAATTGTTCGAGAAAAAAGGATCAATAAGTAGCAGCGAATATTAATTGAGATAGTTGGCGATGCTCTTTTAGATCCTAAAACAAGAAACATTGCTTTGTTAGGGAAAATTTAAAATGTGAAAGTATTATAACAAATAAAAGCATATATGAAATGAAGACCAAATTAGAATACTTTGAAAGCTTTCGAAACACGTAAATATATTGTTTTCTTACGTATAAGCTTATATCATGCTAACATGTTCTTTAAAAGATGAACATAAAGAAGACAGTGTTAAACCAACTCAGTTAGATCAGTTGGTCACCTGAGTTCCTTCTTGAGTTTGGGGAGAGGTTTTATCCGGGTTCGAGTCTCGCAAGTGAAAAAGAAAATCCGGATTTTGCTCTTAGTGCGAAGCTGTGAGTTCTAGGGGTTTCCCTTCGCGGGTTTCTCCTAGTGGTTCGGGTCCCGAGGCCTACCCATTTAGATGGTTTAACTTGGGGGTCGGATTTCAATTGTGATGCCTACCCATTTAGATGATTTGACAATGCACTTTGTAGTTTTTGATTTATGTATATTAAGAATTAACATTGAACGTTTCTAAAATATGTTCATCTACGTACTATATTGTCTTTATAGTTTATATTGATGCTAAAATGAATGTAATGAATAGCTTTTATTGTTTGTAGAACATAACCAGTGATTAATCCATTTATCGAACGATTATACAAACTTGAGAACGATAATACTTTCCTTTTTTTGAGAACGATAATACTTTCCTATGATGACCTTGAAGCCTCATATCATATAGGCTACAAAAGGCATCCAATTGCCCTGGTAAATCATAGACCTCATCCGCATAGTCATCATAATAATCTTCAACCTCGTGACCGCCGCCTGTAGACGTGAGAAAATTAGCCACGGGATTATCCGGTTCAAGCACCTCCTCATCATCACTGTAAAAAACAACCACATCTCCCACCTTAGAAAATGTGTTACCCACCTTGGTAAAGAAGTATACACAGAAGAAGAAGAAGAAGAAGAAGAAGAAGAAGAAGAAGAAGAAGAACTAGGCTTAGAAGCCACAATCTACTCCTTCTCTTTCAACTCACTCACAAGCTGATCTTGTGACTCGTATCCAGTCATTTGAAACCCATCCACTTTTTTAAGAGGGTTACAATTATCATCCACAAAAGTAGCTATATGAGAAACAAACGTATTTATGAGTACAACGAAGCCTAATCATAAACATGAACATTTAACACACGAATTAAGATTCAAGAAATGTTTAGAATTAGCAGGAAGAAAATGTGGTTAGGGTTAGAACAACAATACTTTTCATGAAATAAAGATTTTGATAATTAGAAACCATTGCTTTTAGTGTTTCCTTCAACTTATAATTACAAAAAACTCAATATGAACTCACCAATGTGGTCTAGTGTTTTACATGCTGATGTTCTCATCAGATATTCGTTAAGTACGCATCTTGGGAGATCATAAGTGAAAGATTCAAAAATGTTCATTGTTGGGAATTAAAGCTTCTTGAGTTGCTGCTACTCATATCATTAAGACTGCTCAGGTATTACAAGAAAAATGCTCTAAGTCACTATTGCTACTGGTTAAAGAGATTAAGACTACTAGTTGAAGTTAAGACTGCTAGAGTATATTACAACTGCTGGAAGATTTCAAGGAAAATACTGTAAGTAGTTAATGCTGTTAGAAGAAAAGTTAATGCTGCTAGTACAAACTTAAGACCACTAAAGAGTTAATGCTGCCAGTGTTAATGTTACTGCTGCTAGAGTGTTTAGTTAAGACTGCTGAAGAGATAAACATTGTATAGTCGGTTAGATACGTTTAGAATGTTTTGATAAGTATAGAAAAGATTATCTTGTATAGAAAGTTATTGAAAGCCGACTAGCACTCCTTAGTCTATAAAAGGAGGTCCTAGGGCATTGAGATATGTACGTGATTCTTTTAGAGTTATAGCTTCAAGGTTGTAAACCCTAATACTTGCTAGAGTATTTATATTAATAATATTGAAGATGTTGGTTTGTTTATTCTTGTGTTACTGTTTCATCAAAAGAATTCTTCTTAATACTGGAGTTTAGATTCCGCATAAACCTTAGTAAATTCAACACAGTTTCAATACTAGTGTGTTAGTTTATCTAGCATAACTTAACCTTTGCAAGCTAAGGAAATTCGATCAAGTATATAACTGGGATCAACAAGTGGTATTAGAGCTTGTGGTTCTAGAAACTGTGATCAAAGAAGAATCTGTTTAAACTCACAAGATTTTGCTGACAAATATGGATCAAGGCACTGCACATATGGTTGTTGCATTAAAGGTTACAATGCTCAAGGCCGTTGAGTATGAAATCTGGAGAATGCGAATTGAGCAGTACATCTAGATGATTGACTTTCAATTGTGGAAAGTCATTAAGAATGGAAATGAACCACCAAAAACGACAACATCTGCGGAAGGTGTTGTGACTGTTGTGCCTCTTACAACTGTTGAAGAAAAAGCTAAAAGAAGATTGAAAGTTAAAGCAAGGAGCTCAACTAGATACATAATAACAAAGATAACAATATGCACAGCGGAATAAAACAAAACACTTTATTATTAACAAGGTTTTACATATAACAACTCTAATTCTATTTGATCAAGGTAGAACGTGCTACACAACTTGTAACAAGGATCAAAGGACACCAATGATCTTAGGGCTAGACGATCTCCATTGGGGAGATCGTTTGTGTGTTCCTAAAACATGATTAACAAAACATGATTAACACACCTATAAAACTATGTATAAGGATCTCTTTATTTATAGAGTTCCATCTAGACTTATAAAGGAAACCCAATTGTATTACGAAACTAATTCTTTCCTAATCTTTATCTTTATCTTCTTAAACAAGTTTTCTATAATCCTCCATTTTTTATAGAATTCAATCTTGGCAATCTTAGGCTGTGTTTGTTTTTTGTTTTTTCTCTCTTAACAGCCTCTGAATGGTCACTATGTCTGAATCGGTCAGATATTTTGACGTTCAGACCGTTTGTTTTTTTTTTCCGTTCAGACGCGTTCAGATGCAGTAAGATCTTAATGGTTTAGACTTGAGAGGGGTGTCTGAATGCGTCTTGTTGCCTCTTGCTGACACAAATAAAAACCAAAAGAAATAGTACGAGCAAGCAAATGTGCGGTTCAAACATGAGTTTTTTTTCCCGTTCAGATGCGGTCAGATTCAGATTCAGATTCAGACCCTCTTAACAAACAAACACCACCTTAGTCCTTTTGGTATCATCAAATCAATAAATATCCCAACATTCATGGAGAAACCCAAAAATCGCATGCATCTCACTGAAAGACTTTCCCAGCATAAATAATCTGAAAAAGAAAAATCTCATTCATTTACCTGTTACATTAAAATGGTATTAGCTCATAACTTAATAAACTACTCCCTTCATCCTAATATTATTGTGGATATATAATTTTTGGATTGTCTCAAATTATTTTTCTACAACTAAAATTGTAGCTAGAATTATTTAAGTTTAGGTATCACCTCTAGTCAAAATCGATATCTACAAAACTAAATTAAAATATTTTATAATTGATAAATGCAAAACTGGTTTTTGAGAACATTTTCTAAAGTTTAAAGCTGTAATAAACGGATTTATCATAATTGTATGTTATTGTCTAGTAGACAATAGTTTTGGAGCTGAAGAAGTAAACTTGTCTTTAACAAGAATTCCAGTACTCCCCAAAACCCAGTCCATATCCCATATTATAGAACGTGTTTGGGCTGCCTTATTTGGTAATTCATTCACAAAATCAGTCTCTAGCATACGTATATACATTTCTTCATACTATGAGTATTTGCTGGTTATTGACGTATATAAATTGCTTAAGGTTGTGATCGAATCGTTTTGCTGAATTGTTATTTGATCGACCTTCTGCTACGGGTTGAATTCGGTTCTTCTATTGCTTATAAACCCTAGTTTTTAACTAGGGTTTTACTTATTTGGTACTTGTGATCTGCTGGTCGTTGCTTGTTTACATTGTATTACGAGTCGTGGGTTTGAGAGGGATGGAGAAAGGGTTTTTCAATAAGAATAGTGATGTTAAGGGTTCGAGGGTTGCTGGAATATCTACTAACTTGGTCGAGGAGACCAATACATTAACACAACCTGTTAATGTTGCTGGTCATGATGTTAATGAATTGGGATCCCAATCACCACGTGATGATAACATGGAGCAACTACCAAACCAAGGGAAGCCGGTTTCACTTGGTAATGTTGTTAAGAAGAATCTTCCTGATGTGACGAGTTCTTGTTTGAATGTGGATGATGCTAATGATTGTTCTATGAATGGTACTCAGAAAGTGGAGCCGATTCCACTTACGAAAGATACATCATTTGGTGACGACTTGGAGCGGGTTACTAGTGTTGAATCTGTGAAACACTTGATTGATAATGCGCATCAGAATTTTGATGATGCCATGAATAAAATCCAAAGTGAGATTGGAGCTAATGAAGTTAATATTACTAGTACTCCTCCTGTTACTTCTAGTCCTAATTCTCACAAGGATGATACTACTAATGGTACGGGAGTGAAGTTGGTTTCTTACGCGGGTGCTACTTCTAATGAACCTCTGAAACATGTTTCAAACTTTCGTAGGTTGGAATGTTGCAAGAAGAAGGCTGATGTTGATCTGTCAGTCCCAATGAATGTAGTGCAAGAGGTTAACATGAGGTTCGAGAATACTCTCTACGGATACTTCCTTGGTCAACGCCTTGCTTTTCCTGTTGTTGATTATTATGTTCGCAATGCGTGGGCTAAGTATGGTTTACAAAAGGTTATGATGAATGCTAAGGGTTTCTTTTTCTTCAAGTTTACTTCGAAGAAAGGTGTCGATGATGTCCTTGATAATGGTCCTTGGTTGATTCGTAATGTCACTATTATACTTAAACCATGGACATTGAACACCAACTTGCTTAAAGAGGATTTGACTAACATTCCGGTGTGGGTTAAATTCCATGATGTTCCTTTAGCTATGTTCTATGATGACGGGCTTAGCCTTCTTGCTACAGTGATTGGGACGCCCAAAAGGTTAGATGCCTTTACTAGTCAAATGTGCAAGGAATCTTGGGGCCGGAGTAGCTTTGCTAGGTGTATGATTGAAGTAAAGTCGGATGAGGTACTAAAGGACAGTCTCACTGTTGAGATTCCTCTACTTGATGGTACGGGTTCGACTATTGAAAAGATCCGGGTAGAATATGAGTGGAAACCGCCTCGCTGTGATAAATGTAAGGTATTTGGACATACTTTGGTTGAGTGCCCTAAGGTTGTCATACCGAATGCTCAACCTACTATGAATGCAAGTGATGGTTTCCAGCCTGTTAATAATAAGAAGAAGGGAAAGCAAGTTGCTTCGAATTCGGGTCGAGGAGGTTTTACCAAACCTGTGGTGGGTAAGCATTTTGAATATCAGCCCAAAAAGACTCTTCCTGAATCAAAGAAAGCTAATGTCAGTAAGAAGAAGGCTTCTGATGTGGCTAGTACGAGTGGAACCAAGATCACTACTTCTAATCAGTTTGATGCTCTTAATATGGATGATACAGATGGTCTTGGTATTCCTAAGGTTGTTACTAACAAGGATGTGGATGCTGGCAGTACAATCGAAGTTAATAAGGATGAGTCGGTTACGACTGGTACTACTTCACAAGTCCCTTTTGTGAGTGATATGCAAGAACCGCTTGTGAGTGATTCTATGGGAACAATGGAAGTTGGTTCTACTCCTATTGTTGAGAAAATTAGTAAGCTTGAAAAGCTGCTGATCGATGGGAAAGCTACTCTTGTGGATGATGCTGGTCATCCTATTCCGTCTACCTCTGTCACTAAGAGGGCTAACCCATTTTCAAAGGTGGGTGAGATTGTGGTTTCGGATAGTGATGAGGAGAAGGTTCTTAACACGTTCGATGAATCAGCAAATCTTTTTGGTGATGGTCATGAGCGTGAAGATGAGTATGACTATGATGATTATTCGAAGCAAATTTATGATCTTCCAGGGGAATTGGATGCTCTTAATGCCATTTATGGTTTTAATCTCCAAGGTCGTAGGAAGTAGTTTATCTTTTGTCAGAGTCACTACTATCATGTGAGTAATGGTTTGTTTTCTTGTTTTGAAAATAGGAAGTATCTTGTTGTGTAAGTTTTTCGCCTATGTAATGGGCTGATATATGGGATTCACCCATATCCGTTGTACTTAAACGTTTTTTGGAGTAATATATTTACCGGGTCGTTGACCTTTTACCCAAAAAAAGAGTATGTATATGTATTAAAAATTCTACCCAGTTGACCAACAATAGTTTCTACATGCTATAGTTATATGTACGACTATATATTATTTAGAATATATTTCATAGTTTGTAGATAGTATATATAGACTACAGGGCACCCACACTCAATCATAATGTTTATCTACTATCCAGATATACGAGTTTATCAATCACTTAAAGAAAAAAATTGAAGTGAATATATAGTAGATTAAGGTTGTGGTCTTTTCGTTTAACTTACTTTGCCATCTTCTTTTGGCAGACCTTACTCGATCAGTGACAGATGATCTATATATATGGTTTACACAGTAACTAACATGCCATCAAAGCAAAAGTTAGGTTAAGGTTTCTTTCTCTCGACGGCAACTAAAGCCAAACTCGTCAATGTCATGTCAATATGCAAGTTGATCCCGTTTACATATTGTGAAATAGACAACTAACAGTGATGATGTAGATTCACGAATTGGACAACCTTGTATTTATTAACATCCCATCCTATATATGCATACTCAACCTCGTTCACATCTCGAGCCGCTACTGTTGTTTCATCTCGCACTTAAACCTGAAATCTTTATAGGGTTTTGGCTATCAAATAATAAAATCTTGTGTGGATCAAACTGGTTAAATCTAAGTTTTCACATCAATTATGCTTCTCATTGAAACCAACCCAAAAATTTAATGTATTTCAAGTTCGTTTTTGTCAACTTTAGCTCGATATCGATACATACATCTCTAATATTCACTTTTAGTCGATCATTTACAATTATTTCGTATCCTATTTCGTAAATATTACACTTATGGGGTAGACCTCCATTGATCTATTTTTCAAACAAACTATTGAATTCAAACTATTTCGATATAGCGCATATAGAACTATGACATAACTCAGATAAGTCCTTATATATTAGGTCACCTAAATTTTTCAAAATCAAATTTAGTAATCTGGTATTAGCTCTGTCTGTGATGTAAAAAAAAAAGGTATGCAATATATCATTCTTTTAACCGTATAGGTTACCTAAATTTTCTAGTAATAATATATTGAGGTGCTAATACCACAAATAAATTTTCACAAAAAACTCTCACAAAATGAGGTGGATGTATTTGATAATATGTTCTTTTTTTTTTTTTTTTTTTTTTTTTTTTTTTTTTTTTTAACCAATCAAACACTTCTAACTCATTTTGTGGAGTTCTTTGTGAAAGTTTGTTTGTGGTTCTAGCAATATATTTTACCTCGTCTGAATACTGAATAGAACCATGTAGTAAGAGCACAGGGTGTTATAATGCCAAAACTTATTTTTTGATGTCATTTCATCATTTCCACTTTTAACACTAATGCAAAAATAGATTAAGATCTTCTCAGATTGTGATCAAACATGATTGATCATTTGAGTTCATTGTGAGTGTAAATGAACAATTGGGCATTTGATTTTTATTAAAAGAAAAAGTTTTATGCAGTTAACTTAGTTGTGATTGGTGACTATTATTTATCGTATTTGACTCAACTTGAAAGGATTCTAATAGCACAAAAATACTCCTTCACTCATAACATTTCTTTCATATGCCATTTAATACCCACCATACCCAATTAAACACACACTCAAAAAAGAAAAAGGTGCTTTTTTGTCTGTATGCGAGTGTGTCCTATGCTTGTGCTTTTAGACTAAGTGTGATGTATAATCTTCTCAAATCGTGTATGTTACTTTTTGAATAAAGTTTTCCGACCATTTAATGGTCGTGTATCATTAAATCTTTGATAGGATGATTCATGGAAAACACTTTTTTCAAGACAAAACAAAAATGTTATGTTTCGTATGTTCAAATAAGACAATGAATTTGTTAAGTAGTAAATTCTTTTTGATAGTTATAGCCGGTTAAAGTTGGTTAAAAACTAACGGTCATTAATGTTATCCGACAGTCACATCGGTTGAAAAAACGTGAGAAAACGGGTAAGTAACTTAAAACACTAATAAGGGGTGTTGCCATTTGACCTTGCAAGAGGTGTTGTCCCTTGACCTCTGCCTCTTTGTCGTGGTGGAAACTTATCAACTCAAAGAGTGTGCACTCTACATTTCTCTAACTCGCATCCGAACATGATATGAAATCTTATTAATTTTTGATAAATCATAATTACCTCAAATAATCGATGACGCTAAAATCATCCCTACTCTTCAACTATATAATTTTGAGTTTTAACTGGGTATATTCCGTTATAGTTGGTTCAAGTTAAAGAAAAAAAAAGCCAATTCTCATAAATCACGTGCTTTTTCTTTGGGAGGACGTAAGGATTATATTGCGAAGAATGCTACATCCACTTAAATAATCCACAAAAAGAATCAACGCGCTGATGTGGCAGGAGTTTATTGGTCTAATCATAGAGAAGAGAGAGAATTTATACCAAAATAAATCAATCAGCCTTTGCCACATCAACGTGTGGATTCTTTTTGTGAATTATTTATGTAGATGTAGCATTCCTATTATATGTGTTGTCTCTATAACAATGTTCGTTAGTCTAAAGCTTTTCCTTATAATTATGTTGGTAAATTTCATTGATTACACCAGAAAAAAGGTGTTGAACATTTCACCGCATATAAATAAGTGTAAAACCTAAAATTTGGATATTGTTAATAAATCCATGTTTAAATAGGGTCCTTTTACATTGACATAATAGGTTGTATTACTTTTTTTTTCGAATAGCCATGTGTAAAAAAAAAAAAAAAAAAAAAAAAAAAAAAAAATCTTTGTAGTAAGATGCTAGAAGAGATAGTTTACAAGAACAAGTTACAAGGAAATGGTACAAGCCATTTTAGAATCATTGGTCCAATCAATCCATAATTGATTGAGTTTTCTATTTATCGAGGATCCAAGAATGGGATAGGATTTTTATCTTATCTCGTAAAATATCCTTACGTGTTGGCTTTAAGTCAAAGCAAAGCTTATTCCTATAATTGCATATGATTGATACGCGGGATTACGCCCTCGCAACAGGTTTTACCTCTCAAGGGATCTTGAGAAGCTTGCAATCCCCGTCAGGCAGTGTACCTGATCGTTGTAGTATAGTATAGTGACAAGTACCGGGGGATTGATCGTTCAACTCAGGAATAGTGTCGTTAGGATTAGAAAGCCTACTAAACTAGGTCTAGAGGTGAGGGATGATTCTTTTTTGTATTTTTATATTTTATGAAAGCAATTAAAATATCGGATTTTGAAAGAGTGAGCGTAATTAGTTGCTAGTCAACTAACCCAATTAACTACAGATGCAATCAAAATAAAATAAAAATAAATGAAAATAAACTAATGTGATTATGTGGTGTAAACAATAATGAGAAAATATGTGTTTACTTAGATTTCATTACTCCTTAGATATCTTTTACCGGTTGATTAGCTTGTTACAATTGCATTGATGACGGGTTATATTCCTTAATACTAGTCGTAGGGTCATGTACAATATTCCCTAACTCTATAAGCTCCTACTTCACTCCTATGTCGAGCCTACTAAAAGCTCCTAACATGGGATCTCACTTATGCATTAAATACAACCAAAAATCGTAGTACACCTCCGATCATGTTTCTTAAGACGTTCAAGCAAGTTACCAATGGAAGTCTGCCAGTTTTCTTAAGCCTAACATCGAATACAATCATCCACAACAATTATAAACAAACCATCAACCAATAATCAACATCTATGTTTCACTATATCTAAGCAAACACAATAAAAACCTAGCCTAACATGTTAAAAGAAAGACAAGCATGAGATAGAATCACACAACACATAGACATATTATATGATTATTGGAAAACTTATCTTCAATTAAGCATGGATGGAACAAGGGTTGAAACCCTTATTTTTACGAAAAATTCGTCTAGGGTTTAAGCTCTCCAAAGTTCTCCTAATGTTCCACACACAATGAATGAAAAATTGGAAAAAAAATATATATAGATAATACATCCTGGCGGTGTCACGTTGTAGTGTCTGACGCCGTCAACTCGCCGCCAAATTAAGAGTCGTATTGCCTAGATCCAGTATTGACGCTGTCATGTAGAAATTGAGCTCTGGGCCGTCACTTGCAAAATGACCCTGACGGCCTTGGTGACGCCGTCAGGTCAATTACACTAAAAATGTTCTGGGCCGTCAAGTGTATTTTCCACTTCCAACTCTTTTGCCAAACTTGACGCCGTCATGTGTGAGGTCTTGACGTCGTCAGGTACTGTTCCCAGCAAGGATTTTGAGACTTTGTCGTTTTCTTCACTTTTATGCTCCAAAAACGTACAAAATGTTTCCTTTTCCAGATTTCTCCTCAAAAGTACCTAAAATGACAAAAGGAACGAGTTAGAGCAGTAATTGATCAAATAATCACGAATTCGGGCTTAAATGACCCCTTAAAAGCGGTACACTTTTTGTCTTATCAATGATCCACAACATAGTTTGAATCACCGTGTCAAAATAAGCTTAATGAGCTTGTCATAAGTCACCCCATTGGATCAAGTCTTCAAAAACTTTAGGGAAGTCCGCGAACCCCCACCAAGTTGCTACCATGGACCACAAAGAGGAGGCAATGGTGCATTCCTCACACAACTGTTGAGATGTTTCGGTGACATCATCGCCTACCCGGCATCTAGTTGAGTCCACATCAATGCCGCATAAGTCGAGATTGGATTGGGTTGGCCGCCTATCACTTGTCAAACGGCACGAAAAGACATTGAGTTTGATTGGCAGATTTTTATTTCAACGAGTTTGAGCAGTAGCCATATCCATGCTCTTTTCTTCAATGATTTATCTCATAGAGCTCTCTTGACAGGTCTTAGAGCGGTGGAGGACCCAGACCGAATTCTAAGGTGATTCATAGTTTAGTGCATACAAATTTTTTAACAAAACAATCAATCACTAAATCAAGTCAAGTCGGGTCGGGTCAGGTCTAGACATATAAAAAGACAACCGGTCCTAAACAACAACAAAATCAATATGATTTTGTAAAAATCTAAATACACGATAACATATAAAAGAAAAACATTCAAAACATAATAAATTTTATTGTGCTTCATACAAAATAACTTGTAACTTTTATATTATAATGGAGTGCAAATTTTATCATACTACAATATAATATAATGTTTCTGTTTATATAGTTGCGTCATTTATATTTTTAAGATATACTGTTGTTTATGCATGTGTTTAAAAGCAACATATACATTAAATTTAACAATTAAAGTAAATAAGGATAAACTATAGTTGTACTTAAATTTAAAAAGATGTAAACAAAGAAAGGGTGATGTTATAAGAACCCTCTCTATGGATGTAGGGTGTCTTTTTTGTCTCGTGTCACCCTTTTGTCTCCTCATTATTTTCAGTGCAGCACAGTTTTTTTTTCAGTTTCTGTTCAGTATTTCTGACAGTTTTAAACGTTTGACATATTAAACTTTATAATTTATATTTCGCACTTTCAGGTTTATAGGTTTTTTACATAAACAAAATTATAAAAAAAAAATATAATCAAAAAAAATATATATACATATATATATATATATATATATATATATATATATATATATATATATATATATATATATATAATAGTGGGGTCCGTATAAAAAACTATTGAGGGTCATTATAACCAACCCTAAAGAAAAAGGAGGTGCTATAGCAACACCACTATAAGACATCATACAAGTCGAGTGTGTATATATAAAAGATTTGGAGTGTGTATAGTACAACCTAAAAGAAAAGTGTGAAAATAAGAAAAACTATACCTATAGAGTCAAAGGTCAAACCACAAAAAGTTAAAATACTGCAGTACAAACATGCTTTTGTCTCTCTCTCCCTATTTGGCTATTTCTCTTTTACAGTACAAACATGCTTTTGTCTCTCTCTCCCTATTTGGCTATTTCTCTTTTACAGTATCGTTTGAAAATTTTACTCCCATAGATTATCTTCAGCTTTTTCGACAACCATGTCTAAAACCAACGACCAATCACCTCCAACAGCAATAAGGCAAATTAAAGCTTTTATGGTCCAAGGTGGTTCCCAATATATTTTTAAGGTAGGTCCAAAATTTTCTTTACATATGGCTTCTAAAGGTTTCCCGTGTTTAAGGTAGTTCACGGGAACCACCTACAACGAACGTAGGTCCGCCTCTCCTTAGAGTATTCAATAATATAGACCCATTTGTCTTGAATGCTGGATTGAGAAAATTGTTGCAATATCTCCAAAATATTATTGAATTGTGTGATGCCTCTGGACCATGTGTGAGAGCTCGACGCCACGACCGACAATATGAGTAATTAAGTTCCATTTCATTGGATGCATATTTAACATGGTGCAATTATTGTTTGTGTCCGATAGATATAGCCTAGGGAAAGTGTCTTTTAAGCATTATTCACCAACCCATACCTCATTTCAAAATTTATAAAAGTCGAGCTATAGGAAAGCCGTGAGGTAATAGCCTTTTATATATATACTCGTAGTAATGTTGAGCAGTACTATTGGTACTCTCCTTACTCTTTCTTTAACTCTCTTTTACTCGGTTTATTATCAGGATTTATAGATCAATCATACCGTACATATGATTATGCACGTTCAAACACACATTTTCATACATATCACGTCACGTCGACACGTCTAATATCATTACAAATAATGAAAGATAAATATTAGTGACGAAGGAAATACCAACATTTATAGCATAATGTGAAAAGAACATCACATAAAACGCGAAACACACTAGAAAACAAAACGAGACATGCATAATTGCATATATATGTCCCTTAAAGTACACAAATTAAAGGAAAACATGGTTTTCCATTTAATCTTATTCTACTAATCAACATAGACTATATTCTTAACTCTCTCACACTCCAAGTGTATCTTTCCATGCATTTAAGATGCAAACCTGATTACTGGACCCTGCAAAACCAACCACATAACATTGAGTTTAATCATATTTATAAGCATTTAAGATAGTGCATTTTATCTTTAAATAGTAAGAATCAAGTGCATAAATTTGGCATACTTGGAGCAGTCGGTGTTAGGGCTGATCTTGTAAGGAATGTTAACTCCACACTTGCCGGGAAGGCCAGCGGCATTAGCAGAATTGAGACCAGGGTTAGCCGAGTAAGCATTCTTCAAGCAACCACAAGCAGCTTTGCGGTCAGGGGTCGATTTTGCAGCAGCGTTAAGACTCTTAACGCCGTTGCAACACGCCCCAGGAACCGCACCACCAGACCTCAAGTACCCTAGGCATGGTGCCAATTTAGTAACCACCTGACCACAGGAGATAGCCGCCTCAGTGTATGGGGCTGACAACACCATGAAAGCCACCATAACACATAAAGCCTTCATCATCATTCCTGCCATTGGTGTTCAAATATAGCTTAAATTAGAAACCCTAAATTGTTAGAAGAACTTTGTGATTTTTCTTGTATCTTTGGTTGTGGTGTGAGAAAATATGAAGATTGGTACACCATATTTATAGAGATTTCAATGCATGCACATGAGTGTATGGGTGTGGTTGAGCTCATAAATTCTATACATACTAACATTAATATATTACCATATTGTGGCAGAAATTTGGGTAGGCAGTACTATTAAACTGGGATACCAACAAATAAATCCGCGACATACACGGTATTGGCATAAGTACGTCCTTGCACTTCCACCGACATCGTTATTATTTCGTGAAAGAACTTGACATTACTTCGAAAAAACATATTTTTACATTAATATCTTTGTAGACATAATTTGGTATTGATATTTGATAATGTACCATGAGTATGCATGTTTATCCTTGTAACTAGTTTTGCGCACGGCCGTGCAAATTGCAAAAGATGCAATATATATAAAACGAAAAACGACTTCACAATGTACCTTTGTCTTTTATTGTGTAAATATTATAAGCTTAGATAGCTACTTAATCATATGAGCACAATAAAAACAATGAGACATTTACAAACAAGGACGTGCCACCATTTTAAAGACGCTAAAGAATACGGTTATGTTTTGCTTTCACGAATGATATGTCAACCAGACAAATTTATTTTTAAGAGATTTGACTCCAAAAAAATGGGTATCACCAAATATCAAATTGGTATTCACAAACCTCCAATTTGATGAAAGAGATGAAATAATGGTTAGTTGGAAGTTGGCTTTATCATTAATTGAAAAGAATATTATAATGTAATGCTTGAATGCTCTTTCCCAAACTTACATAGAAAAGAAAGCAACCTTTAGTTGTCAAATTGAGCTTAGCATCCATCTAATAAAGTATAAAATGACCAATATTAGCAATGGATAAAACGTAATCATAGAAGATCAAGATTCTCTCATGTTTTTTATGAACATGAGAGGTGATTTTGTGTTTATTGGTATTGTATAATTATATTATTGCAATAAGTACAACATTATCTCTTATGTTCAAAACGAAGATAAGAGTATCTTTATCCATATAATTATTACAACTCTGATTATGCTAACCCGATTAATTTTATTTAAAAAAATAATTATAATAAAATAAAATAAAATCCACCTCGTATTTATATCAGTAATTTTTAATAATTTTTAATCAAGAACCAGATAAACAGTGATTGATCCAATTTCATGCCACCGAATATAGTTGAGTATTTTTCTTCGAATGTATCTAAAAACAAAGAAAAAAAAAAGCAAAAGCAAACCGTAGACTTTTTTTTTTGCGGCAGTCGGATTCCAGCGGTGCGCCCAGAGGCCGCCACAGGTGATCCTTGTTTGTTTTTTGCTTAACTAAAAAGCGAAAAGATTGGCACTAACGGCGTTTGTTAACCTTAAAAAGTTATGGCCAAAACAGTATGCGTGTTTTGGCCGAAAATTGCTGTTTTTTTTTTCTTCTCTCTCTCTCTCTCTCTCTCTCTCTCTCTCTCTCTCTCTTCCAATAGAGAAGAAATAAATGGTCGCTAGGGTTCGAGGGATGGTATAGAGACAGTGGCTACAGATCAAACCCTCTCGTAATGGATTAAAGAATTTTGTTCATATATACATTGTGTTATCAGGCAAAGTATTTATAGAACACACATAACATAATGAAACTCTAATTGACTCAAGAATACACACATGCTTAGGCTGTTCATCAGCTAATACACTACTCATTGTGCAGTTGTCACCTCAGGGCGACAAACTTTTTTTCATAAGTTTTGCGCATAATAGTCATGATCCACCACTACCCAAATTTAATGGCTCGGTTCATCCAAAATTATAAGTCCAGTCTCATATAACAAACCCTTCACGAAAAGTGTAGACCATCACACGAAAAGTTTGGACCATCACGTAATTCAACAATAACATATCATGTTTATCTTTGAAAATCATTTTGATGGGCTGAAACATAAAAGTGAACACTTATATATTAAAAAAAAAATGATTAATTTGGGGGAAGTAAGTTAACAAAAATAATAAAAACAAAGCAAATTCTCAACTACGGTATAAGTCCCCACCACACGAGATCATCGCGATGCTGACCACGACCCACCACAACAACGAGCATAATTGACAACGAGAGAAAATCAACCACTGTGAATGCTCTAAGAAAAGAAAAAAAGTAACACTTCTCTTTTGATGTATATATCGCTCGATATGGAGTTTTCCTACTCCTACAAGCAGAACGTACAAAATTAAAGTAACTAGCAGCTTATTGTGCAAGTATGTCTATATATGATAATTTAGAGGTAAATTAGAAAAGGAATTGAAGAAAAATAACATTTGTATGATTCATCAACTTAAAACTTCGAAGCAAGAAAATGCTTCTAAGAGAAAAATTAACAATTCCAAGTTATTGTTTACTCAATGTCATGCTTTTCCTTTCTTATATTTGCTTCAGAGCCAATGTGCCCTAGAGCCAGTGAGGTCGTGTTATAGCAAAAAGTGCTATTATTTCAGCATTTTCTCGTATAACTCAGAATCAACAACCTAACCCAAAAGCACCTCCCTCCATCACAGAATTTTTAGGACACCATGACCCACACTTAACCCAATAAAACATAAAGATAACTCACACATACAAAAAAGAAAGAAAAAATGTATAATGTTGGTTGGTCATGACAGCGCGAAACCTTATGGTTTGGGATGGGGTGTGGGGCTGGCGTTATAAGGCTGAGTTATAGGGCACCAGCCAACCCTATAACTCAGGGCACCAGGTGCTCTTACCGTTAAATGTCACTCCTTTTATCAAACTTTTTTGAACCTATATCTATGCAAAGCCTCCAATCATGCTCCATGAGATATTGAACGAGATACAACCGCTCTATCAAACATAATACCGTTGTAATGGCACCTCTTTTCCCACCGTGAAGGCCATAAATTCGGTGAATTTGTGGCAGTGTCATGTCTCAAGCATTTTTCCTTTTTTCATTTTTTTTTTTTTGTGTGCTTACTTGCTTTGTGGTACGCTTGTGTTTAAATAGATATAGGTAAACGGTAAAAAAAGTAAAGTAACTCCCAATACCGTCTTTCACGGGTTATGCGTCCCAATACTGTTTTCCACAGTGTATGGAGGAAGTTGAGACGTAGACAACCTTACCCCTACCTAAGGTAGAGAGGCTGCTTCCGGTTCTATCAAAGGTAGAAAAGGACCTCGGTAAAAAATGCAATTGCTACCACAACGATTATTGTGACATTGATTAATTGACATAAAGATGGTCAGCACCACAACGACGATTATTGTTTATAAGAAATTATTTGACCATGAGGAAAAAAAAGTGTAAGAAAAAATATCTGACGTTTATAAGAGTATAAAGATATCGCTTTACATGATGAACTATGAATGTGTATTCTATTTATTATTCTTCATATTAATGAGCATGTCTATGTGTTTGTGTACACATGCATTCATACATACGTTTATGAGTTAAAAAGAAATAGCACTTTTACGATAAGGTAGACCGATCTTGTACGTCTTCGAGAACTTCAAATATATGAGTTAAGATATTTCAAATAACACTAAGGGTTTCTTCTAGATGCAATCAATAATATTCTTGTTACCTGCAAGATCTAGCTCTGTATATAACCGGAGAAAACTTAACCTACCAAGTGGCTAAAAACACAATTAATATAGTTCTTGTAATATGTGGCATGAAATAAATAAAAAACATGAAATCCTACCACCAGAAGTAAAGTTTGGACCCGATGCGACTGTTTTTTAAATATTGCACCTAAAACAGCATCAATTGTTTATAGTGAACCGAGCGGACAAAAAACATGCTCAGCGTCAATTGTTTTTCGGATCCACATCAGTTGCTAATTCGCAAAAACCCTTAGTGAAAATCATCATCACTAAACCAAAAAAAGTTGTTATAATCGGTTACTAATAAAACTGTCATTTTGTTACCTAAATTGAAATGCACATATGTACTCATAGTGGATATCATATTTATAGCTCAACTGAAACGCACATATATAAATCCAAACACACTTGATCATCCACGAATATCACGTTGAGACGTCAAAAATGATAATTAACTCAGTCGATGAAGGATGAAATAGCAGAGACGAGGCCATTTATAGCATAACGAGAATAGAACATTACATAAAATGATAAAAGTAAACACAATACATAGCAAAAGGAGACATGTCCTTTTACAAACTAAAGGAAATCAAGGTTCTCCATTTTTATTATACTAAAACGATGTTTTTAAATCTCTCACACGCCAAGTGAACGATCCGTGCGTTTAAGATGCAAACTTCACTGGACCCTGCAAAAAAACAACAAAAAAGTTCATCAATTAGAACCTTATAACTTTAATTATAACTATTATAAGCCGGAGGTACCCGATGCTTTTGATCTAGTGTTATGTGAGTTGCCCAACAACCTAAAAGTTTTGGGTTTAAGCCTTAGTGGAGGCATTTATGAGATATATTGTGAGATAAGTGGATATAAGGTTTGAAAAAATTGTCGTTCAAAAAAAAATTATAAGTATTTAAAATGATATATGGATGTGCATGAGTTTGACATACTTGGAGCAGTCAGTGTTGGGGCTGATCTTGTAAGGAATGCTAACTCCACACTTGCCGGGAAGGCCAGCGACGTTAGCAGCATTGAGACCGCGGTTAGACGAGTAAGCACTCTTCAAGCAACCACAAGCAGTTTTGCGGTCAGGGGTTGTTTTTGCAGCAGCGTTAAGATTCTTAACTCCGTTGCAACAAGCCCCAGGAACCGGGCCACCAGACCTCAAGTAGCCAAGGCATGGTGCCAAATTACCAATCACTTGACCACACGTAATAGCCTCAGTGTATGGGGCAGACAACACCATGAAAGCCACCATAACACATAAAGCCTTCATCATCATTCCTGCCATTGGTGTTCTAATTTAGATAAAACTCGAAACCCTAAATTGTTAGAATAACTTTGTGTTTTTCTTTAGTGTATTGAATTGTGTGGTGAGAAAATAGGAAGATTAGTGCACCATATTTATAGGGATTTCCATGCATGTAGACGTGTCACGTGTGTATATATGGTGTGGTTGAGCTCATAAATTCTATACATACTAACATTGTTAAATTATTTATTATGACATAAACTGGCATAAATACGTCCTTGCACTTCCACCGACGTTGTTACTATTTCGTGAAATTAAGAACTTGACATTTTTACTTCGAAAAAACATATTCTTACAATATTACTCCGTATCTTTGTAAACATTATTTGGTATTAGTATTGTACCATGAGTACTAAACTGTGTGTTAAGTTAACTTTATAAAGTTTCTTGGACGAATATATCAGGAGTATGTTTTATCCTTGTGACTAGTTTTGCGTTCGGCCGTGCAAATTGCAAAAGATGCAATATATATAAAACGAAAAGCGACTTCACAATGAACGGGTTTTTTTATCGTGTAAATATTATAAGCTTGGATAGCTATATATTAAATCATATGAACACAATAAAAACAAAGAGACATTTATAAAAAAAAAAAAAAAAAGAGGTTTGACTCCAAAAAATCGGTACCACCAAATATCAAATTGGTATTCACAAACCTCCAATTTGATGGAAGATGTGTGAAATAATTGTTAGTTGGAAGTTAACTTTAGCATTAATTAAAAAAGAAATGTTGTAATGCTTTGATGCTCTTTTCCAAACTTACATCGAAAAGAAAGCAACCTTTAGTTTTCAAATTGACCTTAGTATACATCTAATAAAGTATAAAATGACCAATAGTAGCAAGAATTAGAATGAAAAGCTGCTTAAAGTAGCTGTGGTGGGGGTTGGTTGGTAAAAGTAGCAGCTTTTGAACTGGTAGACACCATAAAGCTGGCATTTTCATCAAAGACCTCCTGAACCTCATCATCAATATCACTATCCGTATTATCTTGATCAACATCCTTTTTAGAACTAGGAAACGTTAATTTTTACAAGGTTTTAGCACCTTCCCATCATCACTCTAGCACAAGCTTCCCATCAAATATGTGACTTTCCAGTTAATTAATCCTTGCAACGAAGGGTGTAGTACTTGGACTACCAAATGTCGTACCAGCCAAAGTTGTAGGGACATTATCACTATGTTCTACATTAGCATTAGAAGCCCCATCCAATTCACCTAGAACACCAAATGCATTAGAAGTACTTACCACTTTAGCATTTATTTTTGGTTTACTAGACGTAGAAGCCTCATTTGTGTTATCTTTTGGATTAGAAGTCTTGGTATTCTTAGGTGTTTTGGTTTACTAAACTTAGAAGCCTCCTTTGTGTTATCTTTTGAATTAGAAGCCTTGGTATTCTTATGTGCAACAGGTCTATACGCAAATTTGTTCATTGAAATACCATTAAACTTATTTAGATTAGCTCATTTCTATTTAACAACCGTAAACCCATCATTTGAAACCTTCTTTGATACTCCCGAATTCATATCCTTGCTTTTACCCGTACCATTCACCGTACGTTTAGGGGCGGCCTTCGGACAATCCTCAATCAAATGACCTTAAAGCAAATAAGTATTGTACCTAAGGGTTCCCACTTGTATTCAATACAAATATTCTCTTTTGTATAACCAATCCCATCAAGCTTTGGAATAGCCAACACTAAATTATCTCTAAACTCATTATATGCATTAATTTCAATCCAAGCTCTCGCATAGCTACTCCGCCCCCCATGACTCCAAACACACGGTATTCGTATATGAATCTACCATCACAGGGTACCAAAGGAACATCGTGAAGCTTCACCCAAATCGGAACACAAGACAACCCTTTACCCAAAAAAACATCCGGGTTTTTAGATTCAGGAGGAAGAGGTGAAAAGAAGAAAGATACAAAAGTTAACTATTCGATTGTGTCTAGTTTGAATTTTGGATTTTTGGTACGTGTAAAAAAGGTGATGTATCAATTGGTTCTAGTTTGGATTATGGTGTTGATTTTGCTTCAAAGATCCGTAACCTAGAAATTCAATTGCTTTATGGTAAAGCAATTTTATTGGGTGAAGATGGAAAATCACTCAAACATAATAGTTAATCGGAGTGTTGTTATGGTGATGGTGGGGTTTTTCAGACCCATCTGTTATTGATGTTGGGAATGTGATGCATGATTTAAACGTACAAGTGGTTTCAAAACCTGAATGTATTAATGTTATGCAAAACAAAAGTGTGCATGTTGTGAATGCAACATATATGCCGGATGCGAATGTTCGTGATCAGTTTCCAAAATCTGATGCGAGTAGGAATGAACAGGTGGCTACACCTGTTGTTGGGAGTGAGTCTATTAGGAATGAAGAGGCTATGCTGGATAAGGTGAACACTATTGGTGAGGCTGGGTTCGTGCAAAAAAGTTTGAACATGGCTAATTTACAAACGGAGTATGCTATGAGTGATAAGGCTACGCGTACTATTACTATGGCTGAGATAAGTGTAAGAGTTTTGAAGAGGCAATGAGTGGTGTTGCTAGTGCTAATATGCCTTCTAATGACAAGGCAGACAACATACCAATGACCAAAACTAATGTGGAAGCCCCCTCGTCTTATGCTTCTAAAATCAGGCATGTATCTTCTACTAAAGCTAACTTTCGGTTTATTAATGAAATGTTACATAAGGATGTTGATTATAATGTGGGTTTACCTATAGATTCATTACAAGAGGTGAATGAGCAGATGAAAAATTCTCTTTATGGGTATTTTATTGGTAAAAGACTTGCATTTCCTGTAGTTGAATGGTTCGTGCATAACAATTAGGAGAAATATGGAATTCTGAAAGTTATGATGAATCTGAATGGTTTTTTTCTTTTTCAAGTTCTTGTCTATAAAGGATGCTGAGTCTATTCTCCAGGATGGACCTTGGTTGATTCGTGGAATCCCATCTTTCTTAACAAGTGGTCTACATCGGTAAGTCTTCTTAAGAAAGATTTGTCATGTGTTCCGGTAAGGGTGAAGTTTCACGATGTCGCTTTGGTTGCTTCTAAAACTGGTACTCCTATGATGCTAGATTCTTATACTAATACCATGTGTTTGGAGTCATGGGAGCGTAGTAGTTATGCAAGAGCTTTGATAGAAATTGATGCATCCAATGAATTTCGTGACAATTTAGTGTTGGTTGTTCCTAAACTCGTAGGGGAAGGGTATAC
Source organism: Artemisia argyi (assembly GCA_030686995.1). Lineage (NCBI taxonomy): Eukaryota > Viridiplantae > Streptophyta > Magnoliopsida > Asterales > Asteraceae > Artemisia > Artemisia argyi. The sequence continues at coordinate 19,776,694 of CM060682.1, forward strand.
AAAGGAAACTATTCGATTGAATACGATGAGAACCACCTCGGTGTAGTACTTGTTTGCTCTATCGTCATTTGAATGATGATTGTCCTAAAGCCGCTCCAAAGTGTGGTGAATAGGATGGGTAAAAGCAAATATATTCATTCGGGTGTATCTAAGAAGTTGTCTAACGATGGATTTACTGTTGTGAAGCGGAAAGGTGGTAATACTAAGAAATTCAATGCTACTTAAATGAACAAGTTTGAGTATCGACCAGTTGCTCCTAAGGATACCAAGACGTATCCTACTAAAAATAACAGAATAGATGCGTCTACATCTAGACAACCAAAGAAGGCTACAAAAGTGGTGAACACTTCAACTAACGTGGCGTCTACTTCTAAACAACCTACAAAAGATAATAATGTGTCTAGTACTTCTAACGCGTTTACTGTCTCGATGAGATAGATGATTCTAGTCATTCTACTATGAAAAATGTACAACCAAGCTAGTGGTAATTACCAATACTCCTATTCTTAATATTTGAATGAAGGTGATCATAGTGGATATAATATTTATAGCTTAACTGAAACGCACATGTGTACTCATAGTGGAAATCGTATTTAGCTCAATTGAAACGCACATATATGCATCCAAACATACTTGATCATTCATGAATATCACGTCGAGACGTCGAAAATCATAATTAACTCAGTGGATGGAAGATAAAATTGCAGAGACGGTGGATATACCAACATTTATTGCATAACGTGAAAAGAACATTACATAAAACTAGACACAATACATAGCAAGACATATATGCTATATATAGATGTCCCTTTACAAACTAATGGAAAACAAGGTTCTCCATTTTTATTATGCTAAAAACATGTTTTTGAATCTCTCACACGCCAAGTGATTGATCCATGCATTATTTAAGATGTAAACCTCACTTGACCCTGCAAAAAACATCAAAAAAATTCATCAATTAGAACCTTATAACTTAATTATAATTATTATAAGCATTTAAAATGATATATGGATATGCATAAGTTTGACATACTTGGAGCAGTCAGTGTCGGGGCTGATCTTGTAAGGAACGCTAACTCCACACTTGCCAGGAAGGCCAGCGGCGTTACCAGCATTGAGACCGCGGTTAGACGAGTAAGCATTCTTCAAGCAATTACAAGTAGTTTTACGGTCAGCGGTGGATTTTGCAGCAGAGTTAATACTCTTAATGCCACTGCAACACCCCCCTGGAACCGCACCACCAGACCTTAAGTAGCCTAGGCATGGCGACAAATTACGCGTCACCTGAGCACAGGTGATAGCCTCAGTGTATGAGGCTGACAACACCATGCAAGCCACCATAACACACAAAGCCTTCATCATCATTCCTGCCATTGTTATTCAGATCTTAAATTAGAAACGCTAAATTGTTAGGAGAACTTTGTGATTTTTCTTACTGTATTTAGCTGTGGTGTGAGGAAATGTGATGAAGAGTGCACCCTATTTATAGGGATTTCCATGCATGTGCATGGGTGTAGTTGAGAACTTGAGATCATAAATTATGTACTAACATTGGACTATAATAACAACAAATCCAAGAGATACACGATATTGGTATTAAGGATGGAGCCAGGACTAAATATAATAGGGTGTACAAAATAATTGAACACTAATACTAGAAATATATTTCGATAGACCGGATGCATTTAAAATAATTTTAGAAAAAATCGATGGTTTTTTCAAAAATTCACATTGCATTGAAAAAATCTATGAGCACCCACGGGAACCCCTGGCTCCGTCCCTGATTTGGTATAATTAAGTATGTCCTTGCACATCTACGAACATTGTTATCATTTCGTGAAAAAACTTGACATTTTTTATTTTCATTTGTTTGTATATCATTATTTTGTGTTACGTTAAGTTGGTAAACATTATTTGGTATCGATAACTTACCATGAGTAGTAAACTGTGTGTTAAGTTAATTTTATAATGTTTTCGCGCAAGGTCATGCCATTCGTGGTGGTACAAAGATTCAAAATCATGTTCCGGATATCAATGGGGTATGGTCTGATATAGTGAAAGTTGGGTGGGAGACTCATAGTCTTGGTTGGGTCCTCTCAAATTGAGGGATAGATATCCAAGGTTGTATGGTCTTTAACTAGACAAGATGTGTAGATGAAATGTGAGATGTCATAAGCCAGGTGATGTGGTGAATTGGTTTTGGAGTTGGAGAAGACAATTAAGAGATGGAAGAGAGTTAGATGAATTCAAACGGCTAAAACTTGATATCCAAGGCCTATTGCAAACAAAAAGGTCCGATGGTTGGAGATGGGGTCTCGAAGCTGGACAAGACTAGAAAGGTTCGAACAACGCTTCTCTCTAATGGCACTACTAGATGGACACTGCACTATTTTTTACTTCTTGCGATGGGGCGATTGTTAGCGACGACAGATGTCGTTGCTAAAGGTCCGCTACATGACAAAAACCATCACCCTTGGCTCCGTCTTTGACCAAAATTTTTAGCAACTACGTCATGGCATTTAGCGCCGACAATACAAAACGAGTGTTTGGAAAATTTTACTTCGACCATAACTTATAGCAACGACACGTAGTCGTTATAAGATTGATCACGACAAAAAAAAAAAAAAAAAAAAAAAAAAAAAAAAAAAAAAAAAAAACTAGTCAAAGTAAAAAAAATCCCGAGGGGGGAAATTTAGCCGCAAACCTTTAGCGACAACTTGTGGTCGCTAAAAGTTGTTGCTAAAAATAATTTAAATTAATTATGAATGATTTAAAAAAGATTTAGATTAATTATAAATGATTTAAAAAATATATTTAAATTAAATATAGATGTTTTAAATTAATTAAAAATAATTTATTAATACTTTAAATTAAATATAAATGATTTTAATGAGTTATAAATGATGTAAAAATGATTTAAATTAAATTAAATTAATTATGAAAGATTTTAAAATAACTTACGTTAAATTTAAATGATTTAAGTTAATTAAAAATAATTTAAATTAAATATAAATGATTTAAACTAACTTAAATTAACTATATATAAATAAAACAAGAGTCGAGAAAGACAGACTTCCCACACCCGTAATATTCTTGATAAAAGAAACGTTGACCTACATTCACTTCTATGTCTAATATTTGAGGATAAATGTAAATCTTTGTAGCATTAAACTTAATGAATTAAAGTCTTCTCTTGGTCGGGGTTTGTCCTTCCCAATTAATTACATAATTGTGAAAGGAATTTTGAGTTTTGCTATTGATCTTGCAATTGCAATTGTGAACACAATAAAAACACTCTAGACTGTTTATTAGTAGTACTGATAATGTATAATGGAAAACATAACTATTCTTACTTATATGATGGAACATCAAAAAAATAAGGCAACGTGTCTTCATTTTAAACAGGCTAAAGAAAACAGATGCGTTATGCATGCTTTCATGAATGATACGTACGTACGTCGACCAAACAAATTGTATCAAAAATGATCAACTGTAACATTCGACCAAGTTTGAAACTGGTAGAGGATATTAGTTGGAAGTTGGCTTTATCATTAATTGAAAATATTAATTATTTGATGCTCATCTTTCAAACTCATCGATATATGCATATCAAGAAAGCAACGTCTGTGTGTCGAATTCACCATTAATAGTATGCGTGAATCTAAAATTTAAACTCACCCAAATATAGAATTTCAACTAGTATAAATTAATTACACGCTAATTAAGTATAGACAAAAAAAAAAAAAAAAAAAAAGAAGTGTTGACGAAATCAGAAAAACCTTAATTAAGAAATTTTGTTAATATAAATGAATGTTTAATCAAAACAATGTTAAGAAACATAAAAAAACATGATTCGTGGTCGGAAGAAGTCGCAAGTTATGTTTGTTAAGTACAATGTTCATGATTTATCCGAAGATTAATTGGCTTTCTGTGACGAATGGGATATCAAGATTCACTGTCGGAAGAAGTCATAGGTTATGTTTAGAGTTGTTTGAGTCGAATGTAATCTAGTTATAGTCGTTCTTCATTCTTAGAAGTAGGTTCGCTTGTTATATTAACTTTACGCCTTATGTAACAAGATGAGATATGGGATTTCACTCATATCCGTTGTATTTAAACGCTTTGTTGGAGTAATACAATTATCGGGAAAACTCTTTTACCCAAAAATAATAATAATAATAATAACAATAATAATAATAATAATAATAATATCCCAATATATTCAAAGCTAAAGTTAGTAACTTTTCTATACAATACACTTGGTCCATAACGTACATTAATGCTAAATGATTGCATAATGGTTTAGTTAAACCCGCTAGCTCCATGTAGCTCCACCTCTGCCCTCCATTAGTCCATGTCAAGGTACGTTAGTTTTCATTAATTGTTGACGTTGTTTTACCAAGTTCAAGTGTTAATAGAGATGTCAAATCAAATCAAATAAAAATTCAATAATTCAAGGAACAATACCTTACTTCAAAGAAAGACGTTTAGTTTAGTGTAACATCACTTTTGATTCTTTAAGATCCATTAGATTAACTACCTTTATCTCAACCATAATTGTGAGGAAAAAACTTAAAAATAAATAAAGAAAGAAAAAACTCTTTTACAAAATTCCACCAAATAAAATTTCATATGGTTTAATAAAAGATTCCAATCTTTATGTTTATTTGAATAGTGTAACTTTCCTTATATTTTTGTGTCTAAATAGACGTATGCATGTAGATTTATCATACGATCTTGCATGCATTACTAGGTTTTGTATGACTCTTCCCGTTTTATACATACAAAACTATGTATTCTGAGCTGCGGAACTTTATTAAAACAAGCTCGATCACTAGCTAGAAGCTATCGCAAGATATATCATGACTCATATTACATATAAAGATAGCGGTACATCAGGTCACACGATGACCACTCGATCGATCCAATGGGTTTCACTCTCTTACTACTATAACAAAACATACAAAACTAAATGTCTCTGTGTTAAAGCTAGGGTAGAATAAGAAAAAGAACAGATACATTAATTTGTCTTCAAACCTCAAAACCAGAAAATGACAAAATGCTTCTATTAGGAAAAAACAATAAATAAAAAAAATATTAAAAAAAATAAAAATAAAAAATGCCAAATTTATGTTATGTCAAAGTCATGGTTTTGTTTTTTCCTTTCTTATATTTACTTTACTGTTAGATGTCAATAACTTTTCCCTAATTTTCTTCGGCCTATTTCTTTGCAAGGGACATACATTCGAACCTACATTGAGTCATTAATTTCATGTATTTCATCTTTATAAGAATGTTATAAAGATAATGCTTTACATGATGAAGTGAGAAACCATGAATTTGTAAACTTTTTAATTTTTTTGAGTAAAAGGGTTAATTCACCCCGGTAAAATTTGTAAACTTTTTAATTAGTAAAGTAAAGAAAGTAAAGTAACTCTTAATATCGTTTTTAGTAAAGAAATGACACTTTACGACAAGGAAGGCCGATAATTTCTTGTATATGGATCGGAGTTAAGGTTTTTCTTTAAAATATGCAAATCAATAATATCTTTGTTACATGCAAGATCTATCTATTTCATAGTTCAGTTAAAAAGAGACACCAATTTACCAATCAGCCATTTTCTCGTTTTTGGCTAGGGGTGAAAATCCATAAACGATTATTCGGTTTATTTTGTTTCAGCAAAACCAAAATATTTGGTTCAATTTTTGGCTATATGATAATCCAAACGGAAAAAGCCAAATTTAGTTAAAACTTTTAAAATTATACATGAAATAGGAGTAATTTGTAAAAAGGGACAAATGTTATATTCAATCAACTAACTCTAGTAAAAAATGTGTCAAAGATATTTTTCTTTGTTTCTCATAGGTTGTGTCGTTGTGGCACCTAATAAGATATTTTTCATCTTTATACATATGTTATTTATTTCGTATAATTATTTCCGATAAAAGTAAACTTAGATGTATTTACATTTAGTTTGGGCTAATTATTTATACTATTATATAATGCATTTAGGACTATTGTATAATTAGAAAGGTTTAAAATTCAGATTTTTACTTGCTTATTATGGAACGATTTCAAAATTAATTGGTTAGGAACCATGTTCGTTAGAAAGTTTTTTATTCAAATTAAAATTATTTATCTTAAACATCTCTACTTATAAAGCATAAAACAACTAAATGTGTAACCGAATAACCGAATAACGCAAAATATAGTCACAGGTACCCGCCGCCGCATTATGCGGGTACCGTTCTAATTTAAATAAATGAGTTCAAACAAATAGCAAATTTGATCTCGAATGAAAGAGCCGAAGAAAACCTAAAATCCGAAACCAAAAACAAAAAACCTGAAAAAACAAACCAAACAATTGGTTTGGAGGAAACATGCAAACCAAGGTGCAGTTTGGTTCACAGTTTTTAGTGGGTTTAGGATTTAAAATTATAAAAACCTTTGTTTGGTTCGAATTTATGAGCCATGCTACAGTGTTTTAACCCCTTATTCATGGGTTTAGCCAAAAGTCACCGCCACCCTCCTCCTTTCTGACATAGTTTCTGTTTTTGTTGACTTTTTTGTTTTAAAAGATTTCCTAGCCACAAATTATTTGCACTTATTTTTTTTTTTAGCTTTTATAAAATATAAAACAATATATTAACCCAATCAAATCAAACAATATTAACTTTATAATATATTTTCTCTTTCTAAATCCAAATCCTAATCCACAACTTTACATTCAAATCCAAATCCTAATATAAACCCATCTACGAACCAAACGGCCCCCAAAATTTCTGTTCAAGATTTGGTTTTAGCAAAAGAAAAAAATCGCCTCAAACCATCTCATAATCGTCAGTTTTTCCTCTTTTTTCTAGTGGATGTGCACGTAGGTCATGTTTGGCAACACCATTTTTGAAGCGTTTAAGAGCGGTAAGCGACAAACGTTCCAGTCTTAATGCTTGTTTGGCAACACTGCTGCTAGCGTTTAGCAACACCTCAAAAGCTTGCAATCTTAATGCTTCCTAAAGAAGCTTTCCAATATACCGCTAGCATTATACTTTCAATATTACCAATTTACCCTAAAAAAATAACATTCATTCATAAGTATATGCCCTTTTTTGTAATTTTACATTTTATAATTACATCTACAGCTATGTTACCAAACACGTTTTTTAAACAAGCAACTAATGCTTACTGCTACTGCTTACTACTTATTGCTAATGTTTACTACTACGTGTCGCCAAACATAGCCGTAGTGTTACTTTAATTGTTTTTGGAATAGCATACGTACAATTTCACACACCCTTCACTCTTTATCTTGATTAGGTTTGAAACTTGTATTTATATAGTATAGATGTAGAACTCTAATAATATATATGTAGGCTCGAGCTTTAGGGATTTTTTCGGATCGAGGCTTGACACATGCATAAGGCTCACAAAAGGCGTGGCGCCTTGGGCTTTAGAGCACGCCTAGGAGAGGTGACGAGTTTTGAATCATTTTTTCACAAATTTAACATTCATCGATCTCATATGTTAGTGAAACCTAACCTAAAAACTAATTAAATCAAAAAAATTGAGAGTTTTACCTTTCAATTCAAGTGTCTATATATACAGACATCTTTTTCAGTTTCGAGCATGAGACAATGAAATGTCATCATGCTCATCTTGATACATATTTCCGGTTTGAATCTGAGGTTTATTTCGATATGTTAAGAATTTCAGATTATGTAAATCATCATTAATATATAAGTTATCGCGCAAAACTTTTAAAACTTTATTCAATTTACTACGTTTTATATTCTTGAAGCCCGCGCTTTAATCTGCGTCTCGCCTCAAGCCTCCATAAGCCCTTTGTGACTCAATGTGCCCCGAGCCTTTCAAAATATTGACTATTACAAATTCGATTTTGAGTTGTCCACGTCAAGTTTGATTTGATGTACAAAGTTCACGGGTTAATCAAACAAAAATGTGCTTCTTCCCTAGGCCAAGTATCTACAATTATTTGTGGAACAGCAGCGTACGTCAAAGGGATGGGAAGTCTTGTAGCAAAATTTAATTCTAATCAAAAGTTGGTGCCGACATATGCCTACCACTTCACACCTACCTTTCTCTATTAATTTCTTATTTATTCATTTTATATTTATATATTTATCTTGAATATAAATTTGGTATTGATAATTATTTTGATATTGAAATTAGAGTCTAAGTGAGTGTATTTTAAATTAAATGGTTTGGAGTGATTTTTAGTTTCGTCATTTATTTGAGAGAAAGAGGTTTTTGAGAACTTCTCAGATAAAAAGAAGAGTATTGATTGGGATGCCTAACTCATATGCCTAATAATATGCCTAAACTTATGTGTCATCATCTTATTAGGGACAGCAAGGGGACCCACTTCTTCACAAACCAATAATTTATTACCACGTCAATTAGGCACATTTTTTAGGCCTCCAAATCATTTTCCTAAAAAGAAATAAGGGTTTTTAGCCCACTCATTAAGTGAAAAAATACACCCTCTAAGATAAACAAAATAATATCGTCTTCCTAATGAAATATCATGGACACACATGTTTTCATTCATAAGCTAGCTATTAGAGCACAGGGTACGGTTGGCTGGTGGGTGGCGCCATCACCACCAGCCGAAAACAAGCAACCGCGCACTGTACCGTTTCTGGCGCCGTCGTCCCTTGCGCCGTCATGATGGCGCTGCGCCATGGGCTTTTTTTTTTTTTTTTCCCCTTTTTTTTCCTTTTTTCCTTGAATGCTAGTTGGAAACTAGTGGGTTTGGTGGGCGGAAGAAGATAGTTGGATTTTTTTTTTTTTTTTTTTTTTTTTTTTTTCTAGCGTAGGATTGTTTTGCAGGTGGAACTTGGGAGTTGGGAGAAAGAAGAAAGTTGGGAGGAAGAAGAAGTATATATATGGGCTATATTGGGCTAGTTTTATACATGGGCTAGTTTTAAAACATATTATATATGGGCTAGTTTTATAAAAAAAATTATATAGGCTAGTTTTATTAAAATCATGGTACAAAATGATTTTTATGTATTTTTTTTTTTATGTAATGTGTGTTTTTTTAGTGTAATGTGTGTGTGTGTGTGTGTGTGTGTGTTTTTTAAATTAATGAAGTTTATTTTAGTTTATATTGTGTATGTAAAAAAAAATGGCCGACGGCACCAGAAATTCTGGTGCTAACGGATACCCCTGAAATGTAGTGCCGTGAGGTTTCTGGTGCCATAGAGCTTTTTGCTGACGTGGCAGCAAAAAGTTCCCACGGCACGAGCCTGACGGCTTGACTGTACCCAGTGCTCTTACTAGTTTAATAGTTTAAACCTCATTTCTAAGAATGTATGAAACAACAATAGTGAGGGGTGGACCCAAAACTTATAGTCACCGGATACAAATAAAAATATATATAGAAGATACGAAGTTATCAAGTTCATTTTCAAAAAAATCATAATTTTTGACAAATTTACACTATATGAATAAAATCCATGGGGTTTCCATGAACCATTGGAAACCCCCTGCGTGACTACGTGTAACACCCCAACCCAATAAGGGTAAAAGTATTACATTACAGTGACATATCAGAACAAACACAAGCATATGATTCATACATACAACGAAATTCAGGGTTACAAAAGAAAATCTGAAACTACAAGGTTACAAAACAATAAATACTATGTCTAATAAAGTGAAACTTCATCTAATCGTCTCTAGTCCAAAGCATAGTCTTCTAAGTCCAGTCACACTCTCTTCCCATAACCCAGCTTCCTACTAAAACCTGCCGCAGGAAAAGGAAATGCGGCTGAGCTTAAAAAGCCCAGTGAACAGATACATATACAAAGCAATGAAAATGAAACAGAACTGAAATATAGTGCATTGGGGAAATAGAATAAGGAATAGATAAAAGAGTAATAGAATAGAAAGAAGAAAGGATAGTCATCTACCACGAGCCCAGAAACATATCATATCATATAAGCCGTCAATACCATAATTCTTCATAATCATATAGAGGGGAGTCCTCTCAGATAATCAGATAATATGAGGGGTGTCCTCATTCTTCAAATGGGTGGAGTAGCGAACTCCCAGAAATTGTGAAAGGCATGTATAGCACACAGTACCAGTCACCAGACATATATCATAATCATAATCATAGTTAAATCCACTAAACAGAACATATCTAGGATGCATCCATACGCCCCCGCAGAAATCATAGTGGCCATAACAAATCATATCATAAAGCGCGCATATCATATAACAGAAAGGGGACGGTGTAGCCAAATCACTAGGGCCACACACTAGTCATGCCAGTGGTGCATCACAGACACGCCTATGGTACCTCCATAGGTAGGGAAAACAGAAGTGGCTCGGGTATCAAACTAAGAGTCAGGTCTCATATCATACAAAAGGTCATATAGCAAAGGTGTATCTCAGAATCATATCAAAGGTTCATAATAGCAGTTCATAACAAAGGGTTCATATCAGAAATAGTATTCAAGGTCCAATCAGAGTTTATCAGGTCAAGGTTCATATTCAAAAATCAATTCATGGTTCAGTTCAAAAATCCGTTTCAAAAGTTTCTATTAAAAGTCCAATTTAAATAATCTTTTAAAACAGTTTTCATAAAAATGGTCTTTCAAAATATAGTGTTCATGAAAGTTAAATAACATTTCTTTTAAAAAGAAATTTAGCATCATTTATAAACATCTTTTCAAATCGGTTCTTCTCAAAACATTTCCATGGTATCATTAAGAAGGTTTTCATAGCATAGGTTCATAACGGAGGTCATATCAAGTGGGATCAACAGAGAAGGTTCAAGTAAAGGGGATCATAGCAATGGCATCAATTCGGGAACTAACGGATCAGAATATGAAAGAGATCATGAGAAACCTTTTGAGAAAGGTCAGAATATCTGTACCTTAAACCGCAAGTGCAAACATGACAGAAAACATAAAGGTCGGAAGCAAAACTCCTTCTTCAGCGAATCTACACGAATTAATGATCGGCTTATTATTAATAACTTATTCAATTCAGATTTCTCATTTTAGTCGGCTTTCCAGTTTTAGTAACTTTTCATTTAAAGTGACTTTCCACTTTTAGCAGGTTTCCATAAATAGTAAGTTTCCACTTTTAGAAAGTTTCCATATTTAGTAAGTTTCCACTTTTAGAAAGTTTCCATATTTAGTAAGTTTCCACTTTTAGAAAGTTTCCATATTTAGTAAGTTTCCACTTTTAGAAAGTTGGATTGATCATCATTATTTATGGAAATAAAGTATCTTCTAACCTTTTTACTCATTTGGTCCTTAGGGTTTCATAACTTTACATTTTAACCCTTTACTTTCCAAAATTACACTTTAAACCTTTTAGTTCTCAAAGTTACACTTTAAACCCTTAATTTATCCATTTTACATAATGAGCACTTATTTTATCATGTTATACGATTATACCCTCAAGTATTCATAATTTACACTTTATACCCTCTAGTTACAATATTTACAAAACAAGCCCTTATATTTACATAATTTATGATTTAATTCCTCTAACATTCATATATCCCCATTAAGCATTTTATTTTACAAAATTTACAGAATGTTATGTCAGATTTATCCATTGTACAAATTCAGCCCCTCAGATTTCAGAAATTACACAATTATTCCTTTAACTTTACAAAACTTGCAATTTAAATCATAATTCCATAATAATTACACATTAGCCCCATAAATACTCATAATTTACCAAAATACTTTTAATATCACTATTTACTCAAAATAACTTCAAGTTTCCAGAATTTACACTTTTAGTCCCTCTACTTTTAATTAATTACAATCGCACCAATTAAATACAATTAATTCATTTTCTTGTAATATTTACACTTAGAACCCTCAAGTTATATTTTTCCCACATTCCTACTGATATATACGATCTTACAAAAATATCCCAGACGTTTCAAAGTTGGCAAAACACACCCTTGTACTTTATTTTCCAATCGGATTTATTTTAAAGTTACCAAAACCAAACCTTAATTTCATAAAATCATTATGCCATCATTATACAATCATTACTCAATCATTATTATGCATTAATCACCAGATCAAACATAAAAACCCTAACCCTAATTCGATTTAGGGTTTCTTTTATTTTCTTCATTGTTTTCTTATTTAGCCGATTTATAAAATAAATCACAACACGAGATTTAAGCTTCCATAATTCAAACCCATATTTTTATGAGATCATAATTAATATATGAAGTTCATAAAAATTATCATTCATATCCAGAAAATTCATATACAATGATATAGAGTTTTGTTGCGTTTTTAGGGTTTAATTCACAAATAATTCATAGAGCATGCATGGTTCGACTTTAGCATTTTATTTGAGACTTATATGATGTAAGAGACGTGAGAAAAATACCAGACCAGATCTGGAACAAATAGAATAGGCTGGACGAATTATAGTACACGCGTAGAGCCAAAACGATCCAAAAATCACCACGACTTCACCAATGATCTTCCAACCTTGAAACCAATTTTCGTGGGTCTTATATGATGTAAGGAACATCAGAAAAATAAGAAATAATTTTTATAGAGGTCGTATTAGGCACAACGAAATTACCTTTGTTTTAGGGCTCGACAAAAGAAAAACAATGTTACGATCGTATAGGGCTTCCATAATTCGAATGGGATTTTTCTTGGCTTCTTAGAATAATGTATAATCACAGAAAAATGCTTGAGAGGTGTGTGTGAGTCGAATGGAGGCCAAAGGGATTTGTGTGTGTATTATTTAATCGGTTTTAGGGTTTTTGGGTGAAAAGTGATATGGTTTGACTAAAATAAAAAGGAATGCCGTGTGGGGGAGGGTTAAGGGACCAGAAATTTCGACAATATGGTTTGGGAGAATATTTCTTAATAATTATCTTCAATATTTTCCATATATATATCAAATTAACTCAATTTAAATCACTTAATTTAAGTTTTATCACAATCAGCCATTATGGGGGTATTTTAGAAATTTTACCACTTGTACAAATGTGTAATTAAGTTGTTAAAAATATCTTGGATCATAACTTATGCCTTGTTAGGAGTTTGGGATTTATTTGGAGACTTAATAAGCTTTTAATTAAATTTCAAATTTGTAAGGGCAATTTGGTCTTTTCACATGTTTTAGAATTTTAGGTGTTACAACTTCTTCCCCTCTAAAAAGAAAAATTTCGTCCTCGAAATTTGAAGTCGCAAGGTTAGACGAAGTCGTAGTAAACCGCAAAAGTCGTCACAACATTCTCACGCCCGGGGAGGTTCTTCCAAAAGATATTCAGACCAACCGGTTTCTCATGACTCGTAATTATTGTCAAAACAGTTTCAGATTTCTCAGAAGGGCATATCATATTGAATTTGAATCAAAAGGATAATGTACCAAACATAACGGATGATAATCGAATTCTCCAGGAAGAGGTATAAAATACATAGGATTTCCATCGAATTGATTAGGCGAATCAGATGAGAATACATTGAATTGTAGCAAACATGGGGTGATATAAGGTTTACTTCTTCAACTTCTCGAATAGTCTCGACTTTCAGATAACCTTCCAAAGGTATTCTCATAAACGAACAGATCTCATTTCCTCAAAGTCCACAATCACATATCTTACTCATGGCAGATCATAATGAACAACTTCAACGAATGCGAAACGTATACGGGCAGAAAGCATATGGTTAGATATCATCAACGGCAGAAATTTCATAATGGAACCTAAGATTCTTATCAGAAGTTGCAAAGATCAGCAAAACACGTGTCGAGAGTCCAAACGTATCGAATCGTATAACAAGGACAGCATATCAAACGTATAGGTAGAATGAACCTAAAGTCTCACTAAACTCAGATGATCTTGATCAGATGCCAGAATTCTAAAGCTTCTAAGGCACTTCTTAAAATATCATATGCCCACCATAAGTGCACGTTATATGATGTAAGTATTATCACGTTGGCCAGGCGTCATAATACTGGCATCATATACATATGCCCTCATGATGATCATACTTTATCTCAAGTCGTGAACACCCAAACTTATTTAAATCCACCTAGTCCACCTATAGTCTCAGAGGTCACCAAAATCAAACAACATAACTAAGAGAACGAAATTACTCGAAGAGTAACGGAGATCCGAGAATGTCATTCAAAATTAAGGTACATCATCAGTAACGTCAATTCTTTACAGCATCATCTCGTCTAAACACAATGTCCGCTTCAAAATCCGTCCACTCATTTACAATTTTCAAAATTTCTTCCAAGTTGGAGTAGTCTGTTTATTCTTGTCCGTCTTACCTCATGATTAAGAGAATTTAAGATTCGAGTCTGGTTCCTCAAGCCTTCAGCAACTCTTCTTGGGACTGTGGCGTCGTAGCGGCAGTCTCTGACACGATCACTGTGCATCCCTCCATCCGCAGGTCTGCTTCTGCTCTCAATTCATCTTAGTACAACTAAAATGAATAGAGAAACAAGACTGCGTTTTCTTCGACATGTCTTCTAACATAGCTCCAGGTTTTAAGGTACATGCTGTTGTTGTCGACTCCAGGTTGTGTGTTGAATGGTTCGTCTCCTTTGGTCTGGTTGTCTTGATGCCCAAACTGAAATCTTCACGTGTTGCATGATGCATGATTGAGCACTATCCTAGTTCCTCACTTCTTCTTGTATGCTTCTTCCATGGAAATGCTTGTGTCAACCATCTTCTACTACTCTTCCACCCGGTTTCAAACTCCGATAACGGTCTTCAATCTTGGTCCCTCTTGTGAAAGCTCTGTCTTTACATTATACAGGGTAGGGTTGTCTACTATGCTTTCTGAACATCAATCAAAATTTTCTTCCAGAACAAAGGGTCGTCTCACCAATTAATCTCTATGTTCTTCTTTCGTTTTAGAACACAACACAATGTCATACTATGACAAATTGTCCAAAACATGCGAAAAACATAATTATTCTAGCCAACACCATTGGCATCATTCAAACTCACAAATGTGGTAACGAGTGCAAAGGCAACTTCAGAAATCATCTCAGGGAATTTTCACATCGCCTTCTTTCTTCTTCAGGAACTGAAATACTTCCCAAAGGTTACTCTCGGTTAGTTAACCCCCTTCTTAGAAGTTTTTGTGGTTGCTTCTTCAGTCCTTCAAATCTAAAATGATGCAATCAGACGCGGAGTTTCAAAGGAAGACCAAATTAATTATTGGTACGCGGAAACAGATAATGATTAGTGATAGTGGTACGTTTAAGTTCACGATAGTCGATACGTCATCGCATACTTCTCTCGTTCTTCTTCATAAACAAACAAGAGCATCTAAAGAGAATCACCAAGGTTAAAAATCATATTCCATCAGCTCCTTCAATCTCTCAACTTCTATGGCACCATGGTTTCTTCAACTGAGATCAGTTCAATGCCCACTCTACTTCCTAAGCAGGAAGGAGTACCAAAAGGTTCATCAGAGAATACCGGAAAATCTTCGTATGACAAAATATTTCCCAATAGTAGAACTTTCCAAGGGTTGATAATAATGGTTTTCAGGACAACTTGGTAATCACATGAGTTTGGGGTAGGTGTTTTCCATAGTGGTAGAAATTTTAGCAGATGTAGAGAGTCATCATAATGGAGTAGGGTGAAGCAGATCTTTAAGGTCACATTTCAGATATGGTAGTCTATGGTATCTTCACGAATAGCCATTTAGTCCAAAAGACCGTACAATCAGACATCTCAAAGTCAAAGGATTCATAGAGTGAATACAGTCGTCAAATCATACAGATAGTTCATATCTCAGAGTCAAGTACATGATTCAACAAAAATGTTGGGATGGATAAACGAACAGTTCAATGTGTGGGAATTTCGTTTAGCTTCTTAGCATAAGTAGCAGGTAGGATGTGTATCATTGGTAATACGAATATCGTATAATCGTCAATTGTGAGAGGTACAGAATCTCAGTTATCAGCATCATCATGCTTAGTTAACAAATCCATATAGAGATAGTATTTACATCATACCCTTCCAAAGGAAATGGTTGGCAGAACAAGGTTCATCATTCAAGGAGAGGAAACAAAAACTTCTCATATTTGTGGTTCATAATTACCAAAATTCTCATAGGAGTAGTAATGGATCATACAGAGTTAAGTAGTATCGGGTGATACATTCATACCTAACATAAGTAATGAATTCACAGAATGTGTCGAACACATTATGGTTGAATGACCTACGATGTGGTCGAAAAGGTGTCAAACAGCTTATCAAACAAATCGGAGGCGGAGATCAAAATCTGAAGGTGAAACTTAAATGTGTAAGGTATCCAGGTAGCCTTCCGAGGTATTCCAAACTTACTTGGTTACTAAGCTTAAGTTGTAAAACTTCTAACTTCTGAAACAAAGGTCCTTATAAGGCTTATCTAAGAGCAAAGGCACGATCAGAGTGATACGGAAGCAAATGATACTTACATAAATGTCTTAGTCTACCCATTCCTCACTGGTAGTAACTTAGGTTCCTATGGGGAATCCTAATGTAAAGTTTCAAAGGTTGTCTTATGAGCGCCTACAGTGGAAACTTAGGGGTCCAAACTTCACAGGTCAAGGGTAAATGTATTACGAATCGCAGCCTGGTCTCTGATGCCATAATTGTAACACCCCAACCCGATAAGGGTAGAAGTATTACATTACAGTGACATATCAGAACAAACACAAGCATATGATTCATACATACAACGAAATTCAGGGTTACAAAAGAAAATCTGAAACTACAAGGTTACAAAACAATAAATACTATGTCTAATAAAGTGAAACTTCATCTAATCGTCTCTAGTCCAAAGCATAGTCTTCTAAGTCCAGTCACACTCTCTTCCCATAACCCAGCTTCCTACTAAAACCTGCCGCAGGAAAAGGAAATGCGGCTGAGCTTAAAAAGCCCAGTGAACAGATACATATACAAAGCAATGAAAATGAAACAGAACTGAAATATAGTGCATTGGGGAAATAGAATAAGGAATAGATAAAAGAGTAATAGAATAGAAAGAAGAAAGGATAGTCATCTACCACGAGCCCAGAAACATATCATATCATATAAGCCGTCAATACCATAATTCTTCATAATCATATAGAGGGGAGTCCTCTCAAATAATCAGATAATATGAGGGGTGTCCTCATTCTTCAAATGGGTGGAGTAGCGAACTCCCAGAAATTGTGAAAGGCATGTATAGCACACAGTACCAGTCACCAGACATATATCATAATCATAATCATAGTTAAATCCACTAAACAGAACAGATCTAGGATGCATCCATACGCCCCCGCAGAAATCATAGTGGCCATAACAAATCATATCATAAAGCGCGCATATCATATAACAGAAAGGGGACGGTGTAGCCAAATCACTAGGGCCACACACTAGTCATGCCAGTGGTGCATCACAGACACGCCTATGGTACCTCCATAGGTAGGGAAAACAGAAGTGGCTCGGGTATCAAACTAAGAGTCAGGTCTCATATCATACAAAAGGTCATATAGCAAAGGTGTATCTCAGAATCATATCAAAGGTTCATAATAGCAGTTCATAACAAAGGGTTCATATCAGAAATAGTATTCAAGGTCCAATCAGAGTTTATCAGGTCAAGGTTCATATTCAAAAATCAATTCATGGTTCAGTTCAAAAATCCGTTTTAAAAGTTTCTATTAAAAGTCCAATTTAAATAATCTTTTAAAACAGTTTTCATAAAAATGGTCTTTCAAAATATAGTGTTCATGAAAGTTAAATAACATTTCTTTTAAAAAGAAATTTAGCATCATTTATAAACATCTTTTCAAATCGGTTCTTCTCAAAACATTTCCATGGTATCATTAAGAAGGTTTTCATAGCATAGGTTCATAACGGAGGTCATATCAAGTGGGATCAACAGAGAAGGTTCAAGTAAAGGGGATCATAGCAATGGCATCAATTCGGGAACTAACGGATCAGAATATGAAAGAGATCATGAGAAACCTTTTGAGAAAGGTCAGAATATCTGTACCTTAAACCGCAAGTGTAAACATGACAGAAAACATAAAGGTCGGAAGCAAAACTCCTTCTTCAGCGAATCTACACGAATTAATGATCGGCTTATTATTAATAACTTATTCAATTCAGATTTCTCATTTTAGTCGGCTTTCCAGTTTTAGTAACTTTTCATTTAAAGTGACTTTCCACTTTTAGCAGGTTTCCATAAATAGTAAGTTTCCACTTTTAGAAAGTTTTCATATTTAGTAAGTTTCCACTTTTAGAAAGTTTCCATATTTAGTAAGTTTCCACTTTTAGAAAGTTTCCATATTTAGTAAGTTTCCACTTTTAGAAAGTTGGATTGATCATCATTATTTATGGAAATAAAGTATCTTCTAACCTTTTTACTCATTTGGTCCTTAGGGTTTCATAACTTTACATTTTAACCCTTTACTTTCCAAAATTACACTTTAAACCTTTTAGTTCTTAAAGTTACACTTTAAACCCTTAACTTATCCATTTTACATAATGAGCACTTATTTTATCATGTTATACGATTATACCCTCAAGTATTCATAATTTACACTTTATACCCTCTAGTTACAATATTTACAAAACAAGCCCTTATATTTACATAATTTATGATTTAATTCCTCTAACATTCATATATCCCCATTAAGCATTTTATTTTACAAAATTTACAGAATGTTATGTCAGATTTATCCATTGTACAAATTCAGCCCCTCAGATTTCAGAAATTACACAATTATTCCTTTAACTTTACAAAACTTGCAATTTAAATCATAATTCCATAATAATTACACATTAGCCCCATAAATACTCATAATTTACCAAAATACTTTTAATATCACTATTTACTCAAAATAACTTCAAGTTTCCAGAATTTACACTTTTAGTCCCTCTACTTTTAATTAATTACAATCGCACCAATTAAATACAATTAATTCATTTTCTTGTAATATTTACACTTAGAACCCTCAAGTTATATTTTTCCCACATTCCTACTGATATATACGATCTTACAAAAATATCCCAGACGTTTCAAAGTTGGCAAAACACACCCTTGTACTTTATTTTCCAATCGGATTTATTTTAAAGTTACCAAAACCAAACCTTAATTTCATAAAATCATTATGCCATCATTATACAATCATTACTCAATCATTATTATGCATTAATCACCAGATCAAACATAAAAACCCTAACCCTAATTCGATTTAGGGTTTCTTTTATTTTCTTCATTGTTTTCTTATTTAGCCGATTTATAAAATAAATCACAACACGAGATTTAAGCTTCCATAATTCAAACCCATATTTTTATGAGATCATAATTAATATATGAAGTTCATAAAAATTATCATTCATATCCAGAAAATTCATATACAATGATATAGAGTTTTGTTGCGTTTTTAGGGTTTAATTCACAAATAATTCATAGAGCATGCATGGTTCGACTTTAGCATTTTATTTGAGACTTATATGATGTAAGAGACGTGAGAAAAATACCAGACCAGATCTGGAACAAATAGAATAGGCTGGACAAATTATAGTACACGCGTAGAGCTAAAACGATCCAAAAATCACCACGACTTCACCAATGATCTTCCAACCTTGAAACCAATTTTCGTGGGTCTTATATGATGTAAGGAACATCAGAAAAATAAGAAATAATTTTTATAGAGGTCGTATTAGGCACAACGAAATTACCTTTGTTTTAGGGCTCGACAAAAGAAAAACAATGTTACGATCGTATAGGGCTTCCATAATTCGAATGGGATTTTTCTTGGCTTCTTAGAATAATGTATAATCACAGAAAAATGCTTGAGAGGTGTGTGTGAGTCGAATGGAGGCCAAAGGGATTTGTGTG
This sequence comes from Artemisia argyi, assembly GCA_030686995.1. Taxonomy (NCBI): domain Eukaryota; kingdom Viridiplantae; phylum Streptophyta; class Magnoliopsida; order Asterales; family Asteraceae; genus Artemisia; species Artemisia argyi. The sequence goes on from CM060682.1 coordinate 19,796,563, forward strand.
TGTATTATTTAATCGGTTTTAGGGTTTTTGGGTGAAAAGTGATATGGTTTGACTAAAATAAAAAGGAATGCCGTGTGGGGGAGGGTTAAGGGACCAGAAATTTCGACAATATGGTTTGGGAGAATATTTCTTAATAATTATCTTCAATATTTTCCATATATATATCAAATTAACTCAATTTAAATCACTTAATTTAAGTTTTATCACAATCGGCCATTATGGGGGTATTTTAGAAATTTTACCACTTGTACAAATGTGTAATTAAGTTGTTAAAAATATCTTGGATCATAACTTATGCCTTGTTAGGAGTTTGGGATTTATTTGGAGACTTAATAAGCTTTTAATTAAATTTCAAATTTGTAAGGGCAATTTGGTCTTTTCACATGTTTTAGAATTTTAGGTGTTACACTACGTCTACCCTGACAATAGTGGCAATCCATGGGGTTCACGCATGATGGGGTACAAATTGTTGTGGATCACTCATTGCTACCATTAAACCAAAATGCAAGTCGTATATGTGTGAGTGTGTTGTGGTGTTTGTGAGATATAGCTATGTAAATTGCAAGGTTATAAATAGCGTGAATCGTGGCGTTGCGGCATAATCAAGCCTGAAGATTTAGCGTGAGGCGTTGCTTCATAGCATTTTTAATGCGTGATTCAAAGCGGCAAAAAATATTTATAGAGTTGTCAACATTAGTTAGCTAATAAGCTTAAAACTCGGTTATGGATTTACTAAACCAGAATAAATACTTGTAAATAAGCTCAAGTCCAATAAATCTTTTAAAAAAAAATTAAATTAAATAAAAAAAATTAAAAAAAAAAATAAAAATAAAAACCGTAAAAGCTTCAAAAAAAGGCGTCACGCCTTGCGCTATAGCGCGCTTTATCACGCTTTATTGCACGCTACGCCTAGAGACGAGCCTTGGCCTGTTTCGTATCGTGGAGGCCACACCTCGCGCTATGACGCCGCTATAGCGCGCTATTTAGAACCCTGGTAAATGGTAATGAAAGTGTTAACCCCAACGGGTGTTTGATGTATAGGTGAATGGTATTTGTATATTAGTGAGATATAGGTATTTTGCAATGTGACGTTAATGTGCACACAAGTGCACGGCCACACCGCCACCTAGGGGTGAGCATCGGGACGGTCCAGTCCCGTCCCGATACCGAAAAAACCGATTCTCGAGTTCGCCGGAAAACCAAACCAACTCCCGACCCGAAAACAGTCGGTTCGGTATCGGGACAGTCCCGACAGGTCGGGATCGGTCGGATCAGTCGGTTTTCTTTGTTGTTTTTCGGTTTCCATCCCGAACCGGCCCGAAACCGACACATCCCGAAACCGATTGGCCGCAAACCGAATCCCAAACCGAGACTGGTCGGAATCGGTATCGGGATGGCGGGACTGGTCGGAATCGGGACGGTTGTCTTTTGTCGGTCGGGTATGCTCAGCCCTACCACCACCGCACCATATTGTTGCATCCAGTCTAAGGTATGGTTCATTGTTTTCACATCTTCGTCAAGTTTTCGAGACAAGTAATCACACTTTTTTTCATAGTAATTGTGATTTTTTAAACATAATCATAAGGGTCGTAAACTGAACACCATTCCCTATATATATTAGGATTTTTCTAACTTGTGCCCTGGGGGCACAAGTTAAGCTCACTAAAAGACACGGGGACCCTACAGAAAAGGACACTGGGATCCACAGAAAAGTACAATTTATGTGGATCTCTATGTCCTTTTTTGTGAGATCCTGCTGTCTTTTAGTGTGCTTAACTTGTGCCCTTAGGGCACAAGTTAGACAAACCCTATTATATATTATAGGAGGGAGTTTATGCTAAAATAATAAAATAATGAATATAATACAATATCTATAATAATAATAAAAATAAAAATAAAAAAAATAATAAAAAAATAAAAAATAAAAAGTTTTTTGTCTGGCCTGATACTTTAGCCTTTTTTGTTATTAGTTATTAGGCTGACCAAAGTTTATGCACAAGCCCAAAAAAAAACCCACTACTTAATGGTACAATGGACTGTTTTATATTTATATGGGCCAATATAAACTTAACCCAAACAAACTAGTATTTGACCGGTGCACACACTCCACATTTAAAAAACTCTATAGTAACCAACAACAAAATACAAAATATAAAGATCACGCATCAGAAATCAAGACACATTACGAAAATTTTTTTTAGAGAACTCACGCCGCAACGCGGCGGGCGCCATCTACTTGTTTCGCGGCGGGCGCCATCTACTTGTTTCGAATTATAGACGGGCTATTTAATAATCATGATATGTCACATGTACACTTTATATTGTAAGAGCCCTAGGTATCGTTTGGTGCCGTGGGTGGTGCCATGGGAAAAAGTAGTGCCATCTCAGCACTTTTTTCTTATGGCACCACTTTTGGCTATGACACCAAAACCCCCCTCCCTAGCATAACATCAGTTTTTGTGGTGCCGTTGAACTTTTTTTCTTTCTTTCTTTTTTTTAAAAATAAAACAATATATATAACTAAAATTTAATTTCATTAATAAAAAACACATTACATAAATAGAAAAAAAAACATGAAATTAAAAAAGTTCGTTAAATGAAAAACTACGTAAAATAAAAATTAGACGTAAAAATAAAAGTAAATAGTTGCGGAAAAAACATAAGGCCAGAATTCGGCTTTTTTTCATTAATACAAAAAGTACAGAAAAAAAATAAAAATAAATAAACGATACAAGTCATGAGTATATCATCAGTTGAACAAATATGTGATCTGATAAAATATGTTTTCGTTTTCGTCATTTTGTGAAACTGTTTTCCAATACAAATAGTTTCTATAGACCAATGTTACTAGTATAAATATGTTTTCGTTTTTGATATAGCCCAATATTAATGATAAAGCCCAATACAAAATAGTTTGTAGACCACCATATATACTAAACTCATCAAACACACAAACACTAGGTCATCTCTTCCGCAGTCTCTTCCGCCTCAACACCTGGTCAATAACAGCTACAAATACTCTTTTGATAAAAGTGAGTATTTTTTTTTCGTATCATTTTCACAACATTTAAAACAAAAATACAACAAAAAACAATAATAAAAAATCCCACCGCATGAGCTGGTGGTGGTGGCGCGAAAAGCTAACAGCCGAGATAGGGTATGGTTTGTGGCGCCCTCGGTTCGTGCCGTCGCTCATGGCTTGAGCCATCAGCCACTGTACCTAGGCCTCTAGCGTTGAATAGTATTTTTGCAAGATTTCCTTTATAGTGCTTTCAAGTAATGGGCTTCCAAACCCAGTTTACCCAACAGGCTCCAGCTTTAGATTAATGGGCTTAAGAAATGAGATCCATGAGCTTAGCTGTCATGATCAAGCTTCAAGTCCTAAACTACTTCACTAGTCTTAAAATCTAAAATACAAAATTTTGATTCTATGCACAATACAATTGAGTGAATTATACTATAAATTAAGTCTCTTTTTACCTATTAACGGATCATCTAAATAAGTAGTAGAAACACAATTCATTTAGATCATATGCATCTACAAAATCTTGGTATATTTTACGAAAATTAGCACTACAAATCAAAATTTTATCGAAATTTTGTAACATCGCGAAACCCTGAATTTTGTGATACTTTACAAAAATAAAGCATTTCATTGATACTTATGATTTGAAGACCAAACAATGATCATAAAAACACAAGTAAAGAGATGATGAGTCATGTAGTTTACAACTTAAGATGACGTGGCAAATAGCTTGTTTGGTGGAAAAGTGATAAATATTGATGAGATTGCCTCACATGAGTAAACCAAACACCTAGATTTGCTGACGTGTAATTAATGACTCACTTTTCTAGAGAAATGGTCCGATGGTAGTTCACGTGTCACCAACCAGTTCAAAGATTGTCTTTACAGATCACTAAGCTCAAATACTTGTTTTAATGACGTGTTACTTTTTGCTGACTTGTAACTTGTAAACGTGACATGGGTCTTAGATACGCACTTTATGAATTTACTCTTGTTGGTTGGAGGATAAGGTACGGTTAGTGGCTTGGTGCAAGTGTTGTGGGAAAAGTGGTGTTATTTTAGCAATTTTTTTAAAAAAGTGATTGGGAGGCCTAAACTATATGCCTAAATTTATGTCTAAACCTATGTGGCATTATCATGTTTGCCGCAGTAAAGGGATTCACTTTTTCACAAGCCAACAGAATCATGCCACATAAGTTTAGGCATGAAATTAGGCATACAATTAGGTTTCCCCCATCATTTTCCTTTTTTTAACATGAGAACCTATTACTTTATGTTTCTAGTACCATGAGACACTCTCTGTCCACACATAACTCACTAAAACACAAATACAACACACAAGACTAAAAACAAAAACAAACAAACAAACAACCCCCCTCCCCCGGAACCATTTGGGCTGGAAACGATGGCGCGAGACTCTAAAACGCAAGCCACAGTATGGTTGTTGGCGTTTTCGCGTTGGCTGGTGGAAAAACGCAACACCGTATCGTATGCTCTTACAACAAAGTGTATTAGAGCACAAGTTGCATCATATGACGACACATTTTGATGTCACGTCATGCCACATCAATTTTAATACTATTATCGCACTGTTATCGCTTACATCATCAACTTCACCCTGTTTCATAACATTGCCATGACATCTCATTTCGGACACACAAATACATCATTTTTAATCCAAAAAACTAAAATAAAAAATATGCAAAAAAAAAAAAAAAAAAAAAAAAAAAACAAATGTTATGGCGTGCATAGTAACGCTACCATGTAAAGGTGTCGTAACATTGCCTCGGCGCATGGCCTTGGCGTCATGATACCCATCATTCTTATACCGAATTTGTAGGCATATATTAGACTATTTTAATCAGTAGAGCAATGGTGAGTGTAATACATGTTCACTAGTGACACCATATCGACCTAATATCATTGTATTTTTTATAATCTCTCATCACTTTTACCCCACAATGATTACTCTCACCACTTATTATTTATTTTTATCATTAGAAAAAAGGATCTGTGTATGTTTTGCTCGTGGTCACTTTGACCACGATCTGACATCGAGACCACCGTAATAATGACCCCGACTCAAGCCCTCTCTACCCAAAGCAAAAAATTGCTATCGCGAATACTCTTAGTTACATGATCGGGACTTAAAAAAGAATCTATTATATAGTTGCAAATTAATTATAGTGAAAGAAAATTATGCATACAAAATTGCAATTTGTAGTTTGTTACTCCGTATTAGGGGTGATCACAGCCCGAACGTGAGATCGGACCGATTAAAACTGGACTGGATCGGAAACCGATTTGGCCCAAAACATCGACCGAGGACCGGGCCGTCCAGGTCCGGGTCGAGTCAGGTTCATCGGTTCGGTCCGGTCCAGTCTTTTGGTTCGGCGGAATCAGTTTTCGGTCTGGTCTGGTTTTGGTCGGTCCGGCTCAGTTTTTGGACCTTGCTCCGCCCACTGGTGTAAATAAAATCGAATAGGGACGACGATTGTGATTTTAAGTAAACCATGGACGAAACATGTAAATTTTTCTAGGTTTAAACTTAAGATGTTTGCTAGCTAGCACTATCAAAAGTCAAATATTGACTTAAATGAAGTCAAATGGTATAGTTAGGATGCATGGATGCATATGATTTGAATTGAATTATTGAAGCCTTTTTGCCGCTTGCAAACGTGATATCATTTACATGCTCACTTACTCTTTACAACTCTCCCCTATTTATACCTTCCAAAAGCCTCTTTTCTTCCAAACCATCAATCTCTTATCACCATTGTAAATTTGGTCATGCAAATAATGGCTAGTCTTTTGCTTTTAAGTATGATCATCTTCTCTTTCGATACCGTCCATGGCTTGAAAGGGGGTTGGCAAAAGGCTCATGCAACTTTTTACGGTGGCGAAGATGCTTCTGGCACCATGGGTAAGTGTTTTTGTGTGTGTGTGTTCAGTTGTTCACGTATGATTCCGTGTTTATTGATGGTACTCGATCGGGCTTCTTTTTAATCCAACATTTGAATATATATACATACCCCTTAGATATATTCCATTAGCTTTGATTCAACAACTATTAAGTTGGAATGAAATAAACCATTGTATAATTTTTGGTGTCAAAATAGTTGTGTGCTCAGGTATCCTTGATATTAGTACTATACGTACGCTAATAACTGATTTTCTCTATAGCTCCTGTCAAGATCATGTCGTATAACTGATGAACACAAGAACACTAAGAACTCATGTCGCAGTCATGTCGTATACCAACGAGAAGTCACGAATCATAAGTGTCACGTGTTACTAGTTCGATAAATAAGACCAACAAGCTCAAAATAATTCATATCATTTTTATTGTTGCATGGGTGCAGTGGCACCCTACTCCCTTATAGTTTAGCTGTCCTAAATTAAAGTGCTTAAACCAACTATTTTGTGACCATTTTTAATGGGCAGGTGGAGCATGTGGCTATGGAAACCTATACAGTGACGGCTATGGGGTTAACACTGCGGCATTGAGCACTGCGCTCTTCAACAACGGGCTGAGTTGTGGTGCTTGCTACCAAATGCGGTGTATTGATGACCCAAAATGGTGTCTTCATGGCATTATTACTATCACTGCCACCAACTATTGCCCACCAAATTACGCGTTGGCTAATGACAATGGCGGGTGGTGCAACCCACCTCTCAGACACTTTGATCTTTCACAGCCTGCTTTCTTGAAGATTGCACAATATCGCGCTGGAATTGTGCCCGTTGCATATAGAAGGTATTAGAAGTCATAATAACTAACAATCAAACATTAAACTTTTACTAACTTCTAAATGTATGCATTTTGCAGGGTACCATGCCTAAAAAGAGGAGGCATGAGGTTCACCATCAACGGTCACTCCTACTTCAACTTGGTTTTGATAACCAACGTAGGCGGTGCAGGGGATGTTCATAGTGTCTCGATCAAAGGTTCCAAAACTGGGTGGCAAACAATGACAAGAAACTGGGGCCAAAATTGGCAAAGCAACTCTTATCTCAACGGCCAAAGCCTCTCATTCAAGATAACAGCCAGTGATGGAAGAGTCGTGACTAGCTATAATGTGGTGCCTGCTAATTGGCAGTTTGGACAGACGTTTCAAGGTGGCCAGTTCGAAGATCTATAAACAAAGCTATACTGAAATCCCATGACTAAAATAAAAAGGGAATTTACGTGATCATAGAGAGGTTATGAGAAAAACTCAACCTCGGTTCTATATGTGTTACTGTATATTGTTTACTATCTTCTGTTAAAATGAGTTGTTTCAATAATAGAAAGAAATGTTTTGTGAGACGATGTTTGTTTCTCGTAATAGGGAGTTGGGTTTAGGACCAACGAGCGATTATACTAGTACTTTTTCACACGGGGAGGTAATTTGTACACCAACATAATCACTTTGCTGATAGTAGACCAAAAAAGATACTCGATCGGGTTTTTGACCGATCATAATCAATTTGTACCACAACGGCAAAGTTATCTTTTTGACCTAAAACCCGCAAGGCCTGTTAAACTGTATACAACAGATCAGCCTCTCGGATTAAACAAAGGTGAGAAAGCTCCCGGCCTTGCAAGTTTCCAAGTCATGTTTATTTGACTTGTGTTGTCCGATGCACAGTTATAAAAAGACTAATGTGATACATAATCAACGATACATGCAAAATACTAGTACGCAATTTGTGAACAAAATATTCCCATATATTCTACAAAATCTAAAACATTCCCTAAACAATATAGAAAAAAAGATCCAAAACGATACACCCATGACCCGGTCCGACCCACATTGGCCTGACCCGGCCCGGTACTAAATTACCCACTCAATAGTTTAGCAGAGAATACTTAAGTCTCAATACAATTTTCCCTTTCTCTACCCCAAGCTTACCTCCTGTAACAACCCAATGCCCCGGTGGGTCCCACGGTCCCTTACTCATCTCCGTCATATCGACAAATTTCGCCAATTTATTATTACTTCCTGAACCCGAGCTTGAATCACCGGCATTATTTGCTGACTTTTTTAACTTATCTGTCGGAGTATGGTCCCACAAAGATCTTCGGACGGTGCAACCGGGCAATCGTGAATATAAAAGTTTCATGTAAAGGACATTTCTTGACCCGAAATCCCATACGCCAAGCTGGGCCCCGGTGACAATATGCACACCACTTGAGTCACCGATAAAGGCTTCCGGGCTCTCTATAGGTGCGCTGCTGACATGAGAGAAGTTTTTCCATTTTACTGGCTCGAACCATCGACTGTCTTGCTCCTCAGGTCCTAACCACTTGGGTGCACCGATGGCTACATGTGTGTCCCAATATGGACGAAGGATTTTTGGTAGGGATTGCAAGTGTTGAATATGAATGGTTAATCGGTTGTGTTTTGTACCTTCTAAGCATAATCGTATGCCGGTTACTGGTTTACGTCCCACTGATATCTATTCAAGTAACATAACAAATTATTAATAACTTTATGAAGCATAGTTTTGGGTTACATGCATTCATGCAATAATATTAATTAAATAACTAAAACAATATTACGAGCATAATTATATGAAAAGTAAATTACATATATGGTCCATGTAGTTTTGCTAAAAGTTACAAAATTCGTCCCTCGTGGCCTAGTCAATACTAATTATGGATATGGTACCTAAAAAGATTGGTTGCTTCCGGTCCATCACCCTAAGATGTGTGAAAGAAGCCTTTCTAGGGACTAATATGTGTAACTAGTATTGACAAGAGAGTGATCCGTATTTTTTTAGCAAAACCGCATAGAACAATAGAAACATGAAAGTATGACCAGAGACAAACATACCTGCTCTTGAGAAACATAAAGCTTTTGGCCCATCATGCTAAATTGTAAAGAAGGACAAACAGGTTCCTTTCTTTGATGGCCCGGAAGCCGGTCTTGTAACGGAGCCCACACTCGTGGTACCTGGAACTCGAGAAAGTATCTCAGTTCCTCAATCTGAGGCTTGTCTGCGCACCAAAGTTTACAGCACATACATAAATCAATTATTTTGGATTATGGAAGTATATGAGAATCCTGTTTTAACAATATATTATAGGCTTAATAACGGTAAAACCACTAGACATTCAAAATTTCCGTAATGTAACCCTTAAAACTTTTTTCACGTGATCTACGTAAGTACACTAAAAAGTGTAGGGACACACTAAAAAAGATGAAAGTTTAATAGGTTTCTTACATTCAAGGTAGAGACTTATAGCGCGAGTCAAGTGCTCCTTTCCGGGAAATCCTTCTAGAAGAGAAGTAATGGGAACGAATGACATGGCAATGACATCGGGAGAGTATTTTACAGTTTTTTCCCATTGAGTATGACTCTGCTCTAAATCATCTCCGCCCCTTCTTCTGAAAATAACCGTCACATCCTGTATAACCAAAGAATTAAATATAATTATCTGATATTAGTACAGCTTTATTATAAACCGTTATTGACCAAGAAAAGTCAACCATTGACTTTTGACAATCAAATTGTCAAATGATTAGGAATTATACATATATGATTATGCCAATTTATTATTCTGATTTTTTTTTCTTTTTTTATTATTATGCAAAAGTCATAAAGATAACAAAATTCTCATATTGGACAACTTTATCGTAAACCCTTATTGACCAAAAAAAGTCAACCTTTGACTCCTAACGGTCAAAATAGTAACTTTAAATAGGATGGAATTTTCCAAATATGAAAGGCTGATTTATCATATTTCTTTTTCTTTCTATTCTTTTTACGAGTTATAAAAATATTAACTTTCTCATGAAACAACATTGTACAATCAACAATGCATATAGTCTTACATACTTCCTTAGCGTTTCCACCAAGTGACGGTGCACTTGTGGGTTGAGGATATATGCCTTGACTACTAAACAACGATGGATCACCACCCTGGAAAAAACAGCAAGACCAATGGAAAAAAATGTTAGAATGATTTCACGAAAATAGAAGTATTGAACGCATAACCCAAGTTATTAGAGGCGAGACATTTGACCCAATTTGTGTCAAATAAAAATATTAGCTAAAAGGGGAAGGGGGTCTAAAATTGCAAAGGAATATTTAGTGTAGTTTGAGCAATACAAAATAAAGAGTTAATATAAATAAGGAAACTAACCTTTTCTTTGTATCTCAAAAGACCCGAGTCAGTAAGGTTATCAGTGTTGCAGAACCTCTGGTTTCCTATCTCTTGAACATAGTTTTTAATCTCGACTGTTGATAAGGGTGACGATTGGTGTTGTTTGACAAATATGACATCTTTACCACCAATTGTAACCGATGTGATGACATGTGTGCCAAAATTCTCGATAAAACTATCATGAGAAAAAAACATTAGAGATAACGTCAGGTAAAAGCTACAAACGTAATATTCTTTTACTTGCTACAAAAAAACATTTATATACCTCGCCAAGGCTGGTGGGTCCCACGATGTGGGGACTGCTCGTTTAACACTATCTTGCAACACTAAGGATGATTTCGTGAGCTCAAATTTAGAAAGTGGGATGAAATAACCATCCATACAAAGGGTCTTAGTAGCTGCAGCATCTATATGTTTAGAGCCCGTAAAGCTAAATGCAGCATTGAAACTACCAAGAGGAACGTTGCCTGCTAGGTTAGCTCTCTTGTTAAAATACTCAACCATCTGCAATCACCAAGAAAAATACAAAGTATATAAGAGAACATTGAGCTTTCATCAGAAACGATGGTATATATCATTAGGAAACTAAGGTTACTGTATGCCTTTAATTGTTTTTCATGTGTTACACTACAGCAACAACAAAAAAACAAATGGGTCGCCTTCCTCCAATTTCAGGCTTTTGAGAAAAAGGAATGGCACCACACTAATGTTTACAGCAAATGCAGCAAACGTTGATGATGTATAAATGTGTTGAGAGGATTCGTCTAGTTAAAAGTTAATGGTGTTTAGCATTGCGTTTAGAGATTGATTTGAATGAAGACTATTGTCTTATTATCAAAACTCAAAACATAAGAGCATCCAAACACCATCGTTTGTAGAAATGTAATCTGTTCTGTTACAAATAATTTTCTTTTCCATATAATATCACCTAAGCATTTTCAAAACGCAATGCAAAATATCCTATAAACATAATGTTTAAACCGTAAGTCTATAGTATATTTTCAAGCTCGGCAATACCTAATAATCTCCCTAACAAATTGCATTTTGCATGTAAGTAATGAAAACAAACTCAAGATTTAACAAGGATCAACAATATACCTCATGATAACTGCAAACGCCGGAACTATTACGATTAACCGGATCATGACAATTCTCAATATCTCTCGACACATTAGGCACAACCAAATTATCATACAACCATAGATCCCTTGTATGTTCTTCGTCAATCTCCACTATTTTCGACCCTGCCACTCCCTTACAATATAACAACCTCGTATCAAAATTCAAATCAAAACCCTTACCTAACGCCTGAACCGCATTATTAGCCGTATGCAAAGCTGCTGCATTTTCCTCCATCTCATCAACTCGCAAAATCCAATGATTAGAACTAACTAAACTAATCCAACATCAAGATTCGCGAAAATGCGCACCCCATAAATCAAAATCCAATCTTTAAAACACCCTTTTCGCGAATTAGGCTCGTTAACTAAATCCAATAAAGCCCCCAAATTTTCTATCTTTCCAATCACTTATAACAACAATCTAATCTCCAAAACACCCTTTATCTCGAATTAGTACCCGAATACTAAATCGCCCTCAAATGCAGTAAAAATCCAATAAAGCCCCCAAATTCGCGAAAATTGAGCTAATTCAATCTTTAAAACACCCTTTTCGCGAATTAGGCTCGTTAACTAAATCCAATATCAAATTAATAAAAACCTCATCTCTAAAACACCCTTTTCGCGAATTAGTACCCCGAACACTAAATCGCCCTCAAATGCAGTAAAAATCCAATAAAGCCCCCAAATTTCCTATCTTTCCAATCACTAATACCTCTACCTGACCTAATTCAACACCAACAACACCCTTTATCTCGAAAAGTATCCGTAAACTAAATCGCAACAAAAACACAATAAAGCAGCAAGCTTTAAAATCTTTCAAACAAACTAGCCTAAACCCAACTCATAAAATCCAAAAACAAGCTCAAATTCAATGCCCAAAACCCTAATTAGGGTTCTTGAATCATAAAACCAATAAAGATTCAGACTTTAGGAATGAATCATAGGAAAGATACAAAGATCAGTATTGGAATAATAAACCCATCTAGATTATATCAAAATAAGTGCATCAAAACACATAAATTTTATAAAAAAAAAAAAAAAAAAAAAAAAAAAAAAAAAAAAAAAAAAATTGGAGGGGGTAAGAATCTGACCCAGTTTGTGAACTTGATGGATTTTGAGTCCCAAACACGGCCTTTTGACTCTTCGATTTGGTGATGGTTTTTTGGTTTGGCAAAATTTTGTTTTGTTTTTGTTTTGGTTTGTTTTTACATGTGACTCTTCCTAGGACTTTGGTATTAGTGCTATTATTAAAAGATATTTTTTTATGATGAATTGAAAAAGTTAGGAGAGTTAAGTTGAGTGTAATTTCGTTTTTGGTCACTTATATTTCGGGCCGGACTGGCCGACGGACCGATCGAGATCAAACTGATCATATTCGGTTCGGTTCTCGGTCTCAGCTTTTGAGTTAATTCGGTATCGGTTTTTGTCGGTCTGGTCTGGTCCGTACCACAAACCGACTATTTTGCCCATTGGATCGATCGATGGACCGAACACATTCGGTCCGGTCTACGATCTCGACTTTTGGGCTAATTCGATCTCGGTCTGGTCCGGTCTGAGACCGATGCTTAGCCCTACTTATATTTACTGAATTTGCGAAACAATAGTAAGACCATATGAATTGTTTGATTGGTTTAATCGAACCGGACACGTCTCCCCTACAACGGAGACCATATGGCACGCGTCTCCCTAGACCATTTCATTTGTTTGGTCTGCAGTTGGACCGAATGAATTGTTTAATTTATGTATGTTTTTTTTTTTATTTAATTTTATAATGCATGTTTTTTGTTGTGAGTGTGGTCCCCTTATTACGAGTTTTTTGTCTGTGTTTGTTATAAGAGAAAGAAAGCTGAGTTGACGCTGATGTAACGGGGTTATTTGTGGTCTTGGTATAGTCTTATTACTATCGGTCTAATTTTAGTATTTTACTGAGAAAAAGAAAATTCAGTAACTCCACTGAAAAAAGTAGAATAATAATGTAAAATAGGTAACTGTTTCCATTATTGTTTTTACCAACTCGTCTCAGGATACCATAGCTTGTGACTTTTATTGTCATTTGCATATATATCCTTACAAAGATGCAAAATTGCGTATATATATCTAAAACATACATAAAAATCATTGTATTGTGTACATCAAAAACTTATACAAAAAAAATATATATGCAATTATTCACTTTTGGAGGTATATATACGCAACCCCCCCCCCCCCCCCCAAATATCAAATCAGTAAGAATGCGCTCACATATGTGCTTAGTTTTGATCTAGTTCAAGTTTAAGCTCGAAGTATTTGCAAAGATGAGTTTGAGTTTTTTAAGTTGTATAATGAGCAAGTGTACATGTGTGTGCAGTCGTGTTTGAGCTTTTCAGGTTTGGTTTTTGTTTGAAATATTTAAGAAGACATAGTTCAATACGTATTACGAGATGAGTTCAAGCAAAATTTTAATCCTCAATAAGTTTGTTTCATGAAGGTTTGTCTAGTTAACGAGTCGAGCATACTTTGAGTGTAAACTTGGCTCTATTTGAACTTGACATGTGACTCTTTTCAAGCAAAGCTTAAGAAAGTTTCAAATCATCTCGTGCATACGTCAGGAAGGCTCCTCTAACGATAAGGTCAAGCTCGAGCTTTTGATAATCTCGTGGAATATACTTTGACCTTGCTTTAGTTGTGTTACAACGTTATTATGAGAGAGTTCATGTTCGTCAAACGTGGCGATCTTTATTATGCTATCAATAAATAAAATATACGGTATTTTTCTTATAATGTTAACCTAGATTAATAAAGTAGTTTGGACAAATTTAAAAAAAAAAAAAAAAAAAAAAAAAAAAAATGTTGCATCCATAGTCATTTTCATGATATGTATTACATACTCAAAAATTATAAAGTGGCGTTATTTTAAAACATTTTAATTACATAATAAAATATTTTAAAAACACACATGCTGTCTAGACTAGGATACCAAAACTGAGTCTTGGACCACCCAAGACTCTGTCCTCCCTACTACACCTCATTCATTGCATGCATCTTCAAATCTTCAACCAAGAAAAAGAAAGACTCGGTCAATGCCAAGACTGAGTCGTGTAGTTCGTGTGTTTTGTACGTGTATTTTAGTATGATATATTTGTATTTAAACATTAGGTCCACTTTTAGGTCCATTTAGTTATACTTCATTATCATTTTCCTTTAAGTAAAATATGTTTTAATGTTGAAATTGATTGTTTTATATTGCTGATAAAGCCTTACAAACACCTAAATACAAGACCAAGTTTATATGGAGGTCAACTCTCCTTTTTTCCTTGTAAAGTGAAAAGTACTTTACAACATAAAGTTGATTGCAAACACTATTCTTGTATTCTGGAAGTTCCAAACCTTCACATCAACACTGTGTAGTACGTGGTAACATAAGGAAAAAAGTCAAATGCAGACAATAAATGTTTGTACTTTGAACGAATTCATACGCAAAAACATTGTCATAAGACTCACTGTGCAATATTTTCGTCAAACTCACTCACCCTACATCAACTTCACATCACTATTCAACACATCATCAAACTTATCATCTTTTAGATGCTATGAGACCACCATACCCACTACTAGGGGTGAGCAATCGGACCGGATGGACCGGACCGATCGACAAAACCAACCGGACCGACCACATTCGGTCTGATATCGGTCTAGAGTTTTTCATAATTTCGGTCTAGGTCCGGCTCAGTCCTGTCCGGTCCGACTTAAAAACCAGACATTTAGCCTATTTTGACCAAGACCGGACCGGACCGACCACATTCGATCCGGTCTCGGTCTAGGTTTTTTGCCGGATTCGGTCTCGATCCGGTCTGATTTTTCTCGGCCCGGTTTGGTTTTCGCCCGATGAGCACCCTTACCCACTACCAAACCAAAAATATAAAACTACTCACTTTATACATGTAAAATAATTTAGACAATCGCGTACACAATGTTTACTAATTTATAAATATTCATCAAATGCATCAGTTGCTATGTCGTATGTCAATTGGCGTATAACGAAAATGCATTTCATAATAACAATAAAACCCATTTAACTTGTACAATCGGGTCGGACTTTAAAGAATTTAAAGTGCTTGGAAAGAGGATTCGAAGTATAAGTAGTTATATTTTCGATTATTTCTAAAAAGTTTCCTGCTCATATGATATCGACGTATAAAATAGTCCTCCAGATATTTTATATTATCATCAAAATAGTCAGCCAACAAACGTTCATCTGCAACATCATATTCACGGTATATCGGATTACGCAAGCGTGAACTTTAAGCTTCTTGTTGTTGCAACGATTAGTGATACTTATAAGCTTTCATCAAAAGCAAATACCCACCTTCATCATCGGATTCGTATACACCATCCATGTTCATAGTTTACAATATTTGAAGGGGTTTTTTTTTTTTTTTTTTTTTATATGTAGAGAGCCTAAAAGAGTTGTATGAAAAATGATTAAATTGGGTATCACATATATAAAGGTTGAATATATGCTTTTAACCATTGGAAGGGACGACGACTACCATTTTCATCTTTTCTTCTCCTTGGCTCAAGTTACGGGAGTGATCACTCGCTTAATGGCGGCCGGTCGCCGGGGGAGGGGGTATGGTGGCGTCGTGCCACATATGAATGGCGCGTGTGTTTAGCGACCTTACCTAATGCTCTAACTTGACCTTTAAAATTTGTTAATCATCTGTGTTTAACGTGTAATTTTCTATACACTTACTAAACCACCAATGTTGGCTACATAGTTTAGACTTTTGAAGACAAATCAAAACAACTATCTTTAAACAAAAACGGTGTATTGCATTTTTATGGGTACGGGTACCAGATAACGCGTCTTTTTCTTTTTTAAGTTATTGAGTCTTTTACTCAGATGTATATGGTCTAATCAGGATGTCAACGTAACAGCTTTTGACAAAGAAAATGTGCACTTAACAAATGTTTGAATTTTGAACTCATACTTTTTCTAAGAACATTAAGTTACATAATCACTAGAAAACATTTGTAGTGGTTTAAACTCACAAATCTTCATAATCTTCATGACCGACACTTGTCAAAAACTTACCCATCTTTGAAAAGTAAATGTTACCTAACCTGTTGACCATCAATTATAGAGCTTACTCTAACATACACAAATAAATATTGACAAAGACACTACGGACATTTGTCACACACTAAACTTATGTGCCCAAACTTTATTTGTCCACATTGCCACAGCCCAAAATGCTTTATGCCAAAAAGTCACATAGCTTCATGTGAATTTGTCAATGAAATTTAAAACAAAACAACTCCAAACAACCCTTTGTGAGAATTGATAAAAAAATGTTTTATTTATACTTCTATCTTAATCAAATAGTCTTATAACAAAGAGAGAACCATGACAAAAATTAACTAGATGCGTTTAAAATAAACTAAACAATTTTAAGAACAAAATTCTTTTAAACCAGGTGTCCTGTGAACTACCAGGACACGCCCTGGTTTCGTCCCTGTTTAGCATAAGTTCTTTGTATCCTTATTTTTTTTCCATGTTTGAAGCAACACTTTAATAATCTGGAGGTCGCAAAATAAGCGGCCGGATCAACTTGTAACCTGTTTGACTAGCTTAACTCATTTAACAAGTTTCTCATTAGTTAAATCTATTAGCTTAAGCTGGTTGACATTTTCACCTTTATTGTGAACAACCCCATACCTCGTTCAAGAAGTTTGTACATTACGTCGATCCGTTAAGTTAATCAAGTGAAAAAGGTTAACTGTTTTCGAATAGCGTCAACGCTAATTTAGAGCCAGAGCATTCATATTAACATGAGCGAAAAATCTAGAGTTTTTATGTGCCTCATTTACAACCAATGTCAACTAAGACTTCCATTGTATCTATTCACCCAAGACATAATCTTTTTCAATCTATTCGACAATTTTTCCATAAAGATTCACAAGTTGATCATAACGATCTCATCTTTTTAGAAATGCGAGATATTAAAACGGCCCAATAGATCTTACCCGCGTTTCACTGTGAGTTCTTGGTCTTTTTGGCAGCAAAAATCTGGCGAATAAAAGAAAACTTCCGTCTTGAGCGTGCAGAAAGCTCATTCATGCCACCATTACTGGCGGCTGCCACCGCATCCTCAGCGGCATCACCTTCTTCTGAAGACTCTGAAGGTGGTGGTGGTGGGAGGGTGAAGAGAAAAGTGTTGAGCATACGTATTATTTGGTCAAAACTTGGTCTTAAATTAGGATCCTCGACCCAACATGATTGTATGATGAACGCAAGTTCAGGTGAGATATCATCTGACAGATTCGGCCTTTCTTGCTGTTACAGGTGAGTAAAGAGCGTTAAAAATCGGAAGTTTCCGCATACAGGTTTTTGAGCAAAGAGTATAACACAATAATACATTGTAAAGAGTTTTAAGATAGGCCATTCACCGATAAAATATCTGGTTATATAAACAAAATGTGCCAGAAGATACACAAGCATTCTGACATGACAAATAAACTAGTATGCTTCAAACGGTCGCTTCAGTCAAGATTTTAAAACAAATATTTGCCAACTTAGTTACTTGCCATCGATTTTTCTTCAAAAGTAGGTGTTTGGCATTGCTTATTGTTTTCTGCTTATCTGCTTTTTCTTAAACAGAAAAGCAACTTTAGGAGCCAAACACTTTTCTGCTTATTTTTAAGCAGAAAAGCAGTTTTTCATAAGCACGTAATGAGATGCTTATTTCATACTCCGTATTACTTATTTGACTTTGAATGAAAATCACTTTTAACTATTAATAAATGCATGTGATTGAATATTTTTTATTAAATTCGTTTTTTTTTTTAAATACTATTGCATCTTTTACAAAATAAGCAAATTCAAACATTGTCTCTAACAACACTTATTATTAAGCAGTTTTTAAGTACTTATTTTAAGCAGGAGCAGAAAAATAAGCAATCCTAAACACCCTAAAACTTGATAGAACTAGTATGTACTATTAAACATGACGATAGATATGACAAAATTATACACAGGTCCGATTGACAAAAGGTTGTCAGTTGAAAAAATATTTAACAGGTTAAATGAACACATTTTAAATATGGTCAAAATGAATGTGGGTCCAACGCAGTGGGTCGACTTGTTGGACCCAAACACTCAGTTTTATGCTTCCTTTGGTGTCCACGTTTTCCTGACTTATTCCAAAGAGATATTGTCTACCACTATTGATCATATGTGGCTCACCTCACGTTAAATCGGAATAAGCATATAACTTTTGGATCACGTTCTAAGAAAGAAGGCGACGATGTTAGCTAGTTGCCTAGGTTCTATGACGTAGAAGACTAACTTTTGGGTCACCTAACTCGCCTTTTCATGAAATAATCATATAGACAATTCTAGCCACCTAACTACATCCAAATTTAGCATTTCGACTAAACATCACCAGTTCTTATAGGCTATGGTCTATTTTATAATATTATATTATTATGTAATCATCAATAAATACTTAAAAATACCGACATGAAAACGATAGGCAATATAAGCTAACAGAATGATCATGGCCGCACCTTAAAAGCCGCAGCATAAGCAGCCTGCAAATTTGACATGCCCTCAAACGGCATTCGGTTTGTCACTAATTCCCAAAGTACAATACCGAAACTGTAAACATCGACCTTGTTATTGTAATGCTTCTTCTCCCCTTGACGCAAGGTCACCGTGCTATACAACTGCAAGTGTTACAATTCAAGTTTATTCAGTTAGAACCATTGAACATCTGGTAACTGGTTGCAGTCTGAATAAATACAGATCATAATCAGATGATCTATTTGTCAAAAGAAAGCGATAAAGATAAAAGTTAACTTTACAAAGTAAGTACGTTGTGTCTACGGGCCATTTGTGATCCGAAGATAACGAATATAGCAAGTTAAATGTGCGATTATGGGGGTGTTTGGATTCAGAGTTTAGAGCTGATTTTCCGATTATCACAACTTGAAGTCCCAAAAGCAACAATGTTTGGATGAACAGATTTTGCTACTTATCTGTTTCATACGAGCTACAAGAAAGCTAATTTTCTATTCATTAGCTTACGTCAAGAGGCATTACACAGCTCAACTGTTTACAGCTTTATGCTCATTCTGATTATTCAATATCGTATATGAATTCACATCCAAACACACTCCAAAAAAGAGACATGACAAATTGACAATGCCCATTGGTAGGTTTTTTTTTTTTTTTTTTTTTTTTTTTTTTTTTTTTCTAAACTAACATTAAACATGTGAGTGACAAGGCCTAAAAAGACTTATTTGAAGAATTACCTGAACAAGAGGAAATTTTTATCTTTTTCTAATAAAAGGATTCGAGCTAACAAAAGCATACAAATACTCAACAGATGAACATATGAGCAAAAAACAAATTGGCAATAACATACCTCGGGTGCCATCCAACGATAAGTCCCGGTCTCTGCCGTCATCATTTCAGTGACAGTTTCTTCCCTTGCAAGACCAAAATCTGCAAGCTTCACAGATTTCTGATTCGCAGTGAGCAGCAAATTGTCTGCAACATCATTAAAAAAGAAGTCCATGAAATAGTATTATCATTTGTTAAATCTTCACGAACTAATATAGAACATATGCTTGGATGTGCATTCTGAAGTTGATTATCTTATTACTACATCATAGAGCAATCAGATTATCACTAACTGCAATAGAACTGATTATCAAAGCGTAGAGTATAATGACTTATATGCCCACAGTCCCACACCATAAAAAATGATTGTTACAACTTCAAGATTTATTCACATTCGAAGTACACATCCAAACAACGCCTTAAGGCTCCTATAAGTGCAACTTGAAACTAACGGAGCATCGGAAATGGATAACCAAATACATACCAGGCTTTAGATCTCTATGTATAATCCCATTGGCATGCAAGCATTCCATGGCTTTAGCAATATCAAGAGCAAACTTTAAAGCCAGACGAAGCTCTAATTGATTTGGACGAATACTGCCTAGGTATTTCCGTAGTGACATCCCCGGTAACAATTCAGAGACAATCACCATTAAAGGTTCCTTACAAGCTCCGATAAACTGCAAAGAAGTAATACAATCCGTAAACTACAAATCTTTCAGATTATAAAACCTTGAAATAAGCAAATCTACCTTCACTAAGTTGTCATGTTTCACCCGTGACATCATAGTAACCTCACGTGCAAAACGATCTTCAAGTAAAGCTCGTTCTTCCGTGGTACTCCCACGGTTGAGAACCTTTATGGCAACTATTCGATCTCCATACCTATAAAAACACATTATGTTACATCTACTTAAGAGAAAATAATGAATCTTGAACGTAACTTCTGTTTTCAAGGATTCAACTGAGACAGTTTCGACAAAAAGGGAGTAACACAACTTTTGGGGCAAATCAAGATCCCGAGAAAATGCAGAGAAACTTTTTTTTGCTAGAAGGCCAATTTCTGGAGAAAAAAAACCAAGAAAGAGGATATCTTTTGCATCTATAGTTCCATAATTTAATAACATTTGTTCGTTCTTGTAAACAACAGTGTTCTTTTGGCATGTTGCAAGAATGGTAACAAAGAAAAGCCAAGAAAATGGTTTCAAAAAACGGTTAAAACGAACTATATAGTAATGAAAGAAAAAGACCCCTGTATTATTGGCAGAATAACTTCAGGTGTCAACTGAAAACAGGGCCAACACATTAAACTTCCATCAAGATTTCGTTAAGTGACTAATTCCTAAACGATACGCGTTAATGATTCACCACCTAAGACACGAAAACCTTATATGCATAAGAAATTCAACCACTGATTATCATTTCAGACTACAAACCGTTTTTCTTACAAAAATGCAAAACAAACATTTTTACACTTCTACATACAAGAATTTTAGAGAAACGAAAGAAACGCAAATGCAACTCATAAACTCTAGCACAATACAGTTCAAAAACACAATTACGCAAAATTTAAATGTTAATCAAATGCATATATACCTTCCTTCATAAACCTTCCCATGAGCACCTTCTCCAATCTTCGATCCGATAAACAACAACTTCGGATCAACAAGCACCCTCTCATCAATCGTGCAGTCCGAATTCGTGACCGAACCATTAGAACAAACGGATTTCGATGTCCCTGACTTATTATTACTGTTCCTGCTATTATGATTACTATTATTACTATTGCTATCTACACCCCCTTCTTCTTTACACCTCTTAATCTTGCTATTTTTCTTCTCACTGTTATTCATACTGCTATATCAAACCATGCCCTTATTCCTCATCTTCACCCTCAAAAACCCCTAAAACACCATCATTCCAACTTTTCACAAATTTTACAAAAAAGTACCAAATTTTCACAATATATTACACTTAATTAACCTAAAAAGACTATAAAGATTACACCTTTATACACATATCCAATTCTCATAACAAATTACAAGCAATAAAACAGTGCAAAAACTATAAAGATCAAATCTTTTTCACAAAAAACAACTTTTTATAAAAAATAAAAACTACCCAGATGAAAAAACTGCATAAACAATCAAATTATCAAATACCCATATGAAATTTCATCTTTTTTTTAAATAAAAAAAAATTCAAAAAAATATAAAAAAAAGATGCTTAAAAAGAGAGATATAACTTACAGAAGCATGTGTTGTGTATAGCAGAATAAACACCACTTTTTTTTTTATAAGATATAAAGATTATATTCTTATCATAACCAACATATACAAGCAACAAAAACTTTATAAAAAAAATTTTACTTTTTTAAGAAAATTTATGTTATGGTGGCGTTTAAGTGAAGATATTCTAGTTTCTTGGATGTCAGAAATGAGAAAACTTAAAAAGTGTGTTTTGTGTTATTTTGGTTATTTTACACATAGTGGAGTGTGTGAGAGAGAATGTACTAGTTGGCGAATGAGAGAGTGACACGTGGCAAGTTGAGAAGTGTTTTGGGTTTGGTTTTGTGGATGGTTCGACGGTGTACGGCTGAGCCACCCACCACAATACCTTCTTTTGACATATCTACTCTTCCATTAACATAAAATAATATAAAAATATACCTACCCTAAAAAATCAAAATGTAAAATTACTATTTTCTTTTTTATTTTTTTGGGCAAATGGCACAAAAAGGCATCAAAGTTAGGGTCAATATACAATCAAGGTATCCAACTTATTTTCTTGCATATAAAAGTTCTCAATTTTTTTTTTTTGGCGGATTGGGGTTTTTTGCTAACACCCGTTACTAACTAACCCAAATTTTAAACACCCATAAAAAGTGATACATTTGTAAATTATTAAGGACCATATATGAACATTTGTAATCTCATTTTAAAACTTTTATAAACAGATTTGGGGAAAACGTTCTCCCCCAAATTCCAAATTAGGGTTAACTTCAATTAGGGCAAAATTAATTTCTTCCTCAAAAGTAAAAGGCCCATGACAAACTCATCAAATTCATCAAACTATTCTAATTGGGTGTACTGGAATCGAAGAAATGCAGATTGGGAAAAAGACAATTTGATCAATCGTGTTTGTGTGTTGTGCGAATGTGGTGATGAAAGTGGTAAGTGGACTTCTTGGACTGAAAAGAATCCAGGCAGAAGGTTTTTGGGATGTCCCAACTATAAGGTAAAATAGAAGGGTTAATTTGATTTTA
The DNA here is from genome assembly GCA_030686995.1 of Artemisia argyi. Classification (NCBI taxonomy): domain Eukaryota; kingdom Viridiplantae; phylum Streptophyta; class Magnoliopsida; order Asterales; family Asteraceae; genus Artemisia; species Artemisia argyi. Next base: position 19,819,513 of record CM060682.1, read on the forward strand.
ATGGTTTGTGAAAACATGTTATGACTTTATTTTTATTAAATAGGCAATAAAGCATTGTGAATTCTTTCACTGGTGGGATCCAGATTTAGCAACTGAGCATTACAAAAGAAAACTGGCAGAGGTGGAAAAAAAAATGAAGAAGGAAGCTGTTGAATTTGAGGTGAAAAAAAAGAGCTTGGAAGAAGAAGTGACATTGTTGAAGTCTACAGTGAATATGCAATCTAGGGTTATATTTCTACTGTTAGGGATGCTTTTCATTATTATTATGAAAGCTTTTTAGGTTAGTATGATCAATGAATGTAAGGCAAAGGTTTGCTTTTGATGAACTAAGATGAATTAAGTATGTTTAACTTTGATAAATGGAATGTGTTTTATGTTTTAATTTTAAGTGCAGTAACATCTTTATATTTGAAAAGGTTATGCTTTGCTGATATGAGTAAAAGGTAGTGATACAAATGCCAATGCCTTGAATAAAGAAGTGTTGCAGGTTTACATTGCAGCCATGAATTACACACTGATACATTGCAGTGATGAGTAAACAACTTTTTCATGTTCAGGGCACAGGAAAAAGACAGTGATACATTGCATACAATGAATAAAGGACTTTTGCAGATTTTCACTATTTTTTTCAACTCACATGTTTAACAGTGTTGTTGGTATTGACTGTGTTGATGATTCTAGACATTATATAAAGGCATAATAAACACAACATTTGCAACTCACCTTTTTAAGAAAAACTACAAGTGAGAAAATGAGCAAAAACAAGAAACCAGGTATCATATTTAACTCCACAATGTCATTTCTCATAACTTTTTAAAATTTTTTTAATTTTTTTTGGGGTGCATAAACCATATCCATTTCCAGTGACTCATCTGGATGGGCTAATTATTTTCCACCAATTGCTTACTCAAGCTCAAGCTCAGAGGTTGATTCAGTCATGAATCAAACTCCCAAAGAGACTGCAAAGCAAGAATTTGCTAACAGAACTAAGGTGTTAGGCTTGGGGAATAAGATAACTTGTGCTAAAAATGGAATCAAGGTATTTGAGCCTAAAAAGTCAACTGAAGCAAGTGCTACTCAAAAAGGAAAGGGCAAAAAGAAGTTTTGACCCTTAGATGTCAACTGATGCAAGTGCAAGTGCATGTGGCATAGTTTAGTATGTATGGCTTAAGCATGTCTTAATGCCTTTAAATAAATCTATTGTATCCTGTTACAATATTATGAATGCAATGGATACCAAGCTTATGTTTTAAGTTAAAATGCAATGGATATCATGATATGGACCATAACAGATGTCATTAATAGTTAAAAAGTTATTACAAGTACTTAGGTAATAAGTAGTTACATTACAAACATAAAGACTACAAAAAAAAATGACAATACAAACATAAAGACTACATTTATTATACATCAAATGCTTCATCTGGTGTGAGTCCTTGACCTTCATAATCCTGGTTGACTTTCCTATTATAATTGTTCATTGCCAATCTTTGAGAAGTCCTTCTAGGGGGCCTGAATCCTGCATTATATTGACCTTGCCAAAATTCATCATACCTCATTTTCAACAGTACTTCATCCTCATTGACAGGAACAACATTTGCAGGTGTATCTGTATTGGCATCAACATCATTTGGTGGTGTGGTTGTATTTGCAGCTGTATCTTTAATGGCATCCCCTTGTTCAACTGCATCAACATTCATATCATCTGTTTTTGCTTGACCAATTTCTACATCAACCAATGCATCATCAACATTTGCAGGTTCATTATTAACACTGGATGTATTTGCCCTTGTATCATCTTCTTGCTGAAGTTGTACATCAACCAAGTCATCATCATCAAATAGCATGTTTGCACTTCCTCTTCCCCTTCCTCTACCCCTTCCCCTGTTTGCAGTTCCTCTTCCCCTTCCCCTGTTTGATGCAATACCACTTCCCCTTCCTCTTCCACTATTTGATCCACTAGAACTTCCCCTTCCACTGCTACCCCCTGCACTTGTGGATCCCATCCATATACCACCCCTAGCAGTCACAACCTTTTTCTTTCTACTACAACTTGGGGTTCTGGAATTGACTGGGTTATTAACCATAGGTCTGCCTTTCTTTTTTGGTGGATTAAGTGTTGGTGTTTGTGTTGCTGGTTGACCTTCTGGGTTAGGTGTTTGTATGGATGGTTCAACTGTTTCCTTAGGTTTAGTACACCCTTTTTTGTTATGACCCATCCCACCACAGTTTTGACATGTCATTGTTCTTGGAGGCCTAGCTACATGTGTATTATTTTTCAACTCTGACTTATCCTTTCTCCTATTTAAAGTGGGTCTACCTGGCATCCTTCTTTCTAATGGGGGTTTCATGGGCACATGCTTTCTTTTTTTCCACACATCACTACCACCCACTGGCAAAATATTCAACTTATAAATATTTTTGTATGTGCTTACCTTGAATGAGTTGGTCACATACTCTTCTGGCTGCTTGTTTATGAAGTAAATGCCTGTGATTGCATGAGGGCATGGTATGCCAGTTAACTGCCATTGCCTGCAAGTGCATTCCCTCTTTTCTAAGTCCACACCATAGGCTTCTTGGTTCCCTTGCCTTATTTCAAACTGTTGCCATCCACTTGGATTCAAACTCCATTTTCTGTTAGTGTAATACAAGTTAACATAAAGGTTGAATTTATTCATATAAGCATACATTTATAAGTATATACCTTTGAATCTTCTTGTTCAACTCCAAAACCTTGATGATGTTAGGACAAATATTACTTGTCCAGTTTTCACATTCCTTCATCAAGGTGTAATTCCTTGTCATCACATATGATCTGATGTCTTCAAGCATTCCAATTATTGGTTTTCTCCTTGCATTCTTTATATGAGAATTGAAAGATTCACTCAGTCCATTTTCAACAGCATCACAATCCATTCCTGAGAAACACATTACAAATAATAAGTTAGGTGAGGTCATGTAATGGTTCTTTATCCAACAAATATATAGACTATACCTTCTTTGAAGTATGATCTTGACCATGTCCATGGTTCTTTATCCATCAAATACTGATAAGCTGCTTCACTGGCATTCTTGATTTCTTCCATTGTATTTAAGAATCTCTGATGATTAGCAGACTTTGATGCTTGCCAAAACAGTTGTCTAAATAAAACACCAGGGTAGACCTTTGAAAAATTGGCATAAATATGCCTAGCACATAACCTATGTTCTACTAATGGGACCACTCTCTTAACAGCATGGTAAAGTCCCTTGTGTCCATCAGATATAAATGTGACCCCTTTCCCATCTTTTAAATCAAGGTCTTTTGCTAACAACTTGATAAACCATTCCCAAGTATCTGTACTCTCAACTTGTACAACAGCCCATGCAATTGGGTATATTTGATTATTACCATCCCTCCCAATAGCTGCCAACAGTTGACCTTGGCACACCCCTTTCAAAAAACACCCATCCATACATATAACCTTTCTACATCCTGCTTTCCAACCCTGTTTCAAATTATGAAAACAAATATAGAAATATTGAACATGTGTGTACCATCCATTAAAGGATCAATGCGTAATTGCACTGTGGTACCAGGGTTGGTTTGTCTTAGTTCACCGGCATAATCAACCAACATGTCATACTGATCTCCAACATTCTGCTTAAGACTATATATTGCAATCCTTCTAGCTCTGCTACACTGATTGTTTGTTGCCTTAACCCTATATTTTTTCATCACCATTTCTTGCAGATCAACCACTTTCATATCAGGATACATCCTGATTTTGTCTACAAATTGTCTTGCAATCCATTTTGAAGTCACTAAATGACCAAGATTACACTGTCTACTGCAAGTGTGCTCATTAACTAGGGTTCTTATATGCCAAGAATTGCCATCATGCATATTTACAGCTCTTAACCTAAAAGGACAACAAGGCTTAGTAGGATCTCTAGGAAGTTTTTTCTTTCTTCTCTGTTTTTCATCAAACCCACACCTAACCAGCAACTTTTCATTATCACTTTTTTCATACCAAAGTTGGTATCCATTGGCAACAGCATAAAAGGTAAGACAGTCTTTTAGTTGATCTAAGTCTGCATACAATTCACCCAATCTTGGTTTCTTTAACTTCCAATGTATGTTTGGGTCATGGACAGGGTAATCTCTTTTATTAGGGTCAAACACAATCTCATCCTCATCACTCATGGGCAAATCCTCATCTGGTGTAACTTCTGGTTCAACATGAGGTTTCTCTTTTTGAGATTCATCACCTAGGTCTGAAAATAAAGGATCTACTTCATGCTCATCCTCATCACTTTCATTTTCCAATACTAACTTACTTTCATCAAATAAAACAATTTCATTTGTTGCCCTTGTTTTTTTCTTTTCATCTAAAATTTGTCTTTCCTTTATCCTAACCTGCCTCAACTCTTCTTCACCCTCAGATAAATGATCAAGTGATGCAACATCACTTTCATCATCTGTGTCTTTGTAATAACTAGCAGGGTTTAAAATTACAACAACATAATCACCAGTGTATTCTACTAAAGATTCATTCTTATGAGAAACATATAATGCTATGATACCTTCATCACTACTTTCCCACTTTTCAACAAACAGCCTAAGATCATCATCAGAATTAATACATTTTAACCCATTATTAAAGTAATACAAGCCAGACACTACTGAACCTATGCTGTTTCCAACAATATTTTTCAACTCACTAGAGGTTAAAGGGGTCACATCAACAGTGGTTGTAAGCATATCAGCATTATGATAGGTTAAAGGTTTCAGACTGAAATACCCGTTATAATAAACATCCAATGATAATGTACCACCTTTGGATGAAGAAGCCATCCTGCTAAACATAAAAAATTAACAGAAACAATCAATTTGTGCTTAACTTATACATTATTAACATAATTAAAAACAACATTTAGTATCAATTACCTTTAAGAACACAAAATAAGGTTCAATTTTGTGAATCGTCTTGTTAACCGTTTTTAGGGTTTATGTGTGGGGGAAAATTTGGGGGAAAATTGTGTGTAATCGTAATTATAAAAATGAGATTACAAATGTTCATATATGGTCCTTAATAATTTACAAATGTATCACTTTTTATGGGTGTTTAAAATTTGGGTTAGTTAGTAACGGGTGTTAGCAAAAAACCCCAATCCGCCAAAAAAAAAATCGAGAACCTTTATATGCAAGAAAATAAGTTGGATACCTTGATTGTATATTGACCCTAACTTTGATGCCTTTTTGTGCCATTTGCCCTTATTTTTTTTATAAAATAATACTTTTACTTTTAACTAATAATTAACTTTTTTTTTTTTTTCAAATTTTGTAATATCAATTTCAAAATAAAGATAATATGATAAATTAGATCAGACTTTCTTATCTGCTTTTAATAATGGACAATTAAATTAGAACAATTCAAAAAAAAAATGCTATTAATTTATAACGTAGAAAGTAATGGCATTGTATAAAATGAGATAGTGGTTTTTTTTATTGATTATTTGCGTAGCAATAACTAAGTGGTATCACTAATTGTATGCTTAGACTGCCCGTAGTGGTCACGATTTGCACATCGTGAGCCACAGTGAGGTACATCAGTCACGCGTCACCCCATTACGGGGATGGCTGGTCACGCACGAGAATAGCAGAGAATGTGTCACAATGGTGATGCTTTCACTTTTCGGTTTGTGTAACAATGTGAGGCCTCTAAGTTTGCAATGGATACTTTGTATATTAAAAAATAAAACAAAATAAAATAAATAACATTTCCCCACTACTATTTTATTTACTTATAAATACCAAGCTACAATATTTTTAAACACAACTTCACATTAGATACTCTCTACTCTCAATACCATTTTAACTAACAAAATGTCTCAACAGAACACTCCCCGCAACACAAAACGTCAACAACGAAACACCAGAGACAATCCCCCGACACCCGGAGGAACATTACGCTTTTTATAATCTATGTAATTTTTACGTTTTAATTTTGCAAGTATACGGTTTTTAATTATATGTGTAACATTTTTATTTTATGAATAAAAGTTTTAATTTTCAATTAGAAGAAAAAAAAATGTTAATTGGTAAGGGTGGTATGACCAATATAGGTGAAAATTGAGAGGGAGTGAGGGTAAAAAGGTGAAGAGAGAGAAAATTGAGGCGGTGTTAAGTTGAAATGTGAGTGAGTGTGTTTTCTAGTGACTGATTTAAATTACCCAACAATAATTTGTAGGTGTCAATAAATGAATCACCTTTTAACAAACCAATAAAGCAATTTCACATTGATTTAAGCATAATATTAGTCACAGTTTTAGTTTCTCGATCATTTTACTTTGAAGTACCCGGTGTAAAGTAGTGATATGACACGTTTTATAGAGATTTTTTTTTGGTCCTATTGAATAACCATATTGCACCACCTATAAGAAGTTAAGAACCCTTGGTGTAATAACTCGAGTTATGTCATAACTCGAGTTATGTCATAACTCAGCATCACGTCAGTGCCACATCAGCTTTAATATTTTAACTTTAACTCACAAAAAACACACATTATCATAACTCAACCATAACATCACATTTTAGGACCCACTTTTTTAAAAAACTAAAAATTACAAATTAATCCTTTAACTATTTTCATTTATTAAATAAACCCAAAAACTAATACGGAGTATTTCATTCATTAAATTAATATACAAATAACATTTTTATTACAAAAAAAAAAAAAAGGTCAAACTTTTTGGTCCTAAAGAGTTCCAGCCAACCATACCAAATTACCAAAGCTTGGTCCAATGAACCCTTAAATGTTAACGCGAAAAAAAAAAAAAAAAAAAAAAAAAAAAAAAAAAAAAAAAAAAAAAACTTATCTTCTTCCTCATCTAACCTACAAACACACACAAACTTAAACACACACAACAACATCAACACCATCGAATCTGCAAACGCAACCCAACCCAGCAACAACATCGACAGCAGGAACAACATCAAATGTCCAGGGGTGATTTCATTTTTATTAAAACCTTGCATAACTCAGCGTTACCATAATAACGCTTGGGGTAACGCAGTAACGCAAACACAACCCCCAATATCATAACTTGATCATAACGCCATAACTCACCATGCCACGTAGGCTATAACGCATCCCTTGCGTTATGGTACCGAGTGCTCTAATGCCACAGTCATGTTATAGGGCCAAATGTGGTTTTTTGTTTCATGAGTGAGTGATATATTTTTGGTGGTGTATTATAAGAATTTTATTGTGGAGTGTGTTTTATGTTCTAGTGGTATTGTGTGGTGTGTATTGAGACGGTGATAGATAACATACCTATAACTTGCAGTTTCACCTAGCTCTCTTATGTGCACATTGATACTCTCCCCTTTCTAGAGTAATTGGTGACTAACAAAAATATACATATGAAAAATCATGATCATTACTTTTCTTTTTCCTTTTTTACTTATTGTGAAATTATAGTTATAACTTTAATGAAGTAATTAATTTTTTTCTAAAGCTGTAATAATAACTTCAGTTAAAGTTAATATATAAATTTTAACAACGCGTTTTTCGTGTCTCAATTGAATACTGCACATTTTGATAATGTGTCATGTTAAAAATAATGTATAACATTACGTGTCACTTTGTATATATAACACGTCATCGAAATATGTAAACACTTTTTGATAATATGTAATATTTGGTATAACATTTTTATTTCACATGACACCTAAAGCATAGTACATTAATATTTTATGGTTTAAACCTTTATTTTATTTCATGAGAATATCTTAAGACATGCTTGTTTTTCATGCAGTGTGATTATGAATAAATATATGAATAGTGGTATTTGTTAATCATTTCTTTGTAGCATACCAACTATCTACCGTTTGAATGTCCTAATCAAGCACCCTCAAGAACGTGATCTAAAGTGAAAAATCGGGCTAGCTATAAAATGGTCTCAAGTTTAGCCATATTATAGACTTAAGAATTGACATAATCACTTTAAGTCTGTTTACATCAACCGCGATAAAACTTAAAATTTTTCATATTATAGATTAATAGTATGTTTTTCTTTTTGGAAAGCGAAGACATATTAAGGCCGCAAAGGGCAAACAAGGAAATATATACAACTAAAATGATCTGAGTAAGAGCAAAAGAAAAAAAAATGATGAAAGAAAAAAACATAAACATAACAAAAACAACCTTGAACTCCAAAAGAACTACGAGATGTTTAAATCACCAGGGTTATGAATCCAATGCTTCCATGAGAATCGGTTATTAGATGCTCTATTTGAGGCCCATAAGAGAGACGTCCTTTGGATTAAAGGAAATATGTCTTCATTACGGAAAGCAATCCTCTCATCTTCTGAAGAAGAGTGACAAATTTTGTTCCTCCAATTCCAAATATGCCAAATTGAAGAAACACAAACAGCATGAAAAAGTTTATTCACCCATTTGTCTTTTAGGAAGTCGATTTTTCCAGAAATAATATCCGAGAGAGATGGGTTAAAAGACGCGGGAGAACGCCACCAAATCCAGATTTTAAACCAAATGATCTTGATAATTGGGCATAAAAGAAAACAATGATCTCTAGTCTCCTCAACCGAACAACAAAAAGCACACATGGAAGAATGGAGGTGCACGCCCCGCTGCATCAAGTTGGAATTTGTTGGGAGACGATTTTGATCGACCCGCCACGCACAAATATTTACCTTCCGGGAGACCCATGAGTTCCACTTAAAAGACGGAGATTCAAACTCAGAAACAAAAAGAAATGATTGAATAGACTTGCATAACGACCTCACCGAGAAGGAACCTGATTCATTTAACAACCAGGACCAATTATCTTCAAGAGAAATGTCTAGAACAAGCCCACTAATTAATAGTATGTTAATCACAAGTTGTTTAACTAATCTCGGTCACTCGTGATGATCAAATGATATTAGTTGATAGCAAGTATGTAGGTGTAAAGTAGTTTTACCAAATGTGTCATGTGCAATGCTTCACGTGAAAATGTAAAAGTGGCGATCTTTCAACACAATACACCATATATTGGGGTTTTTTGGCCTAGTAAATGTCAACACATAAACCTTACAAAATATTCAAACGTCAACTCTTACAATTTAGTTAGTCATTAAACGTGTTTGATTTATACACAGAAAGAAAACAAAGTGATTTTAATATTTAGTGACGGAAGTCATTGATTTAACATATTAATGGACCCATATAGTTTTTTTCTTACGAAGATGACAATTACGTAGTAATTTATCATAAATGATTGAAATAGAAATTAAACGCATCCATTATAAACCTTTAAAATTTTAATATTTGGCACATTAATATTTTATAAACCTTTTATGTTAATAAACTTATCTTTACTATGATACAAACATTTTAAAGCTTTGTAATTGTTTCAAATAAAACATGCATTAAATATCTTGAAACTATGAAGAAGTGTAAGGTTTAACATCTTTTGCATGGCACATAGACATGAAATGAAAATCTACTATTGTTGAAATGAAAAATAAAACTTTTAACAATTATAAACTTATTTTTGAATCTCCCATAACGGATGCTCTAGCACCGTATTTCTTGAATGTATCAATCTATTATGAGATCGTATGGGGTCGTATTACTTCCTAGATTTATGTATTGAGAGTGTATAGAAGAAATACTTCAATCACACAATTTTTATGAAAATAATAATAATAAATAAATAATTAAAAAAAAAAACCTTAATACAGTGAGTTGTCATGGTAATTTATACACCGAGTGAATGTGTGTTGAGTTTATTTTGGTATATCACATTATCATCTCATTGTGTAAATATTTTTATGTAAAAATTATGTGATTGTAACATTACTCGTATAGAAAACACTATGCAAAATATAATCTAACCAAACTCGTTTAATTTAATTAGCACTAAAAATGTAAGTGAAGGTAATTGTGAATCCTCCTATTATTCTTTGTTTCCATTTTTATGAGCATGCATGTATCTTAAAACGCGAGGAGTGACAATGATTTTCGCTTGTAGCATGCACCCTACTTGTCAGGTGTCACAATCAATCATGAATATATCCATTGTAAACCGAATTTAAATAAAAGTTTATGAATAATTGAAAGAATTAAAATTGAAAATATGTCCTATTTGTATAGTTAGAGTTATAAAATATACTACTACTTGGCAAACAAAACACCAAAGGGATGTTGTCTTAGTTTGTCTTTCATTTTTATGCGTTTACCAAACATTTGAAAAACTTTTAAGCTCGAAAATGCGAAATGAGATTACTGACAAGGAGGTTGAGGATAGAATGCTCGGTCTCTCACCCTTATCGCTTTCGCCGAAGACTGCAAATGATGGGAATCCTATCGATAAAAAGAGGTATAAGCATCGCCTCGATCTCGATCAATTCTGTCTTCCCTGGCCTCCTCAAAACCCTCTTGATATGAAAGATACCTCCCGCCATAGAGAAGAGATCTAATGTTTGGGTCGTCTTTTCAATCACCCTCCCTTGAAGTTGAATTGGTAGAGAGATTTTAAGGTTTATAAACCTATCAACTTGAACCTATTAACTTAAACAAGCCTTAAAGTTAAGATGACAATATCACAAAATTTAAACTTTGAAGTTATTAGCTTTTCAAAAGTTCAATAAATCACATGCCACATGCCGAACAAATAAGCTTAAAACAAATAACTCCTAATCCTTAACGAGCAGCCACTTTGCATGAAAACAAACTAATATTTGTTAAAAATGTTTCTTGTTAGGTGAACAATGACAGGTGTGAAAAAGATACCTGAGATTAGGGGTATTTTCGTCAATCTACACTTTTTGTAGAATTAATCAAAACCAACCATATTTCAGTGTGAGCAAAAGTCATTGTGGTTACGATCATATTAATCTATCGTAAAGTCTAACTTTGATTAATCTGTCGTGACTAGCTTTTACGTTCTACCATAATTTTCAAAGTTTATACGTACGAAATTTACCATAAATATAAAAGAATCCAAACACTCTCTTTTATGATCTATTCTAGTAAGGTAGAATATAAAAAGTTAGCTTTATGAAAGTGTATAGTGGAAGACATGTCGGTAGCATCTTTCAAAACCTAACCAATGATGTTGACATTTGTACTATAAGAATTGATTGTAGTATTGTACTACTGGTGGTACCCTTTTATCATTTTTTTTTACCACTTTTTACTGATTTTATTGACAAGTTTTTATTATCTTTTCTTTCGTATTTTTTGTTTTTAAATACTTTAATATTTGTTACAGTAATTTTTGGGAGTTTTATCAACGTTATTAATAGGATAAGATGATATTATGTGATTTTCTACTATGTATTTTATGTGTTTTATTAGTTTTGATTTGTCAACCTTTATATTTTCTATTTGATAATCGCAGTTTTACAATAAAAAAATTACAAAAATATAAAAAAATTGAGGAGTGTATTGGTATCATTTTGACATTTTAAAGGGTGTACCAATAACCAATCCTTATAAAAATACTTTATATCATATTTTCATCAAACTTGCGATGAAATTACTTAATGTTTTGTTGTAATATGTTTTTTTTCATTCATTATCAATTTATAGTCAAACAATCAATTCTGTTTACTTTTCAGGATCGTGTGAGTAAGAAAATAAGTAAGAACAAATAGTAGGAGGATATATCATTTATCAATTACTTTTTTTTTTTTTTTTTTTTTTTTGAAAGGCGGCAATTTATTAAAACAACTAGCAAGGCGCTAGAAAATTACAAAGGAGATTGTAACCAATCATTTCAACTACTACAAAGTTTATCTCTAGATTTTAACCAAGAAAAGGAAGAAAGACGAATATTATCGAATATGTCACACTTCCTCATGGACTGAGTGTTGAATGCAACATTATTACGAAAATGCCAGATAACCAACAAGAAGCAGCGAAGATGGCATAGGCACGGTCTTTCGAAGCCTTTGAAGCGTGCCAAGCAGAGAACCAAGAATTCCAGTCCTCACAAGAGTTCAGAACTGGAAATATATAGTTGCACCAAACACGTACAAGATTCCAAATACTCAAGGCTGTGTCGCAAGAAAAGAAGAAATGGACGTTAGATTCCACATTCTTGTTACAGCTCGGACATAAAATCGAGTCAATATCCAAGCCCCGCTTTGAGAGGTTAAGCCGACGAGGGAGCATATCCATGAAGAAACGCACATGAAGATGTTAATCTTCTTAGGGATGACTTTAAACCTCCTTGTGCATGGGAGATAATTAGGAAGCATAACATCATCAATGTGTTTTCTGATGTTACTAACCGAATAAGACCCATCTTGAGATAAAGAACATGAGCAGCAATCACCACCATCTACCATCTCTAATGAACCGATCTCTTTCAAAAGATTGATGAGGTCGGCATAAGATCTTCCCGAAGTAACCGGTCTATACCAATCCCACGACCAACATCCATTGACAATACGATCTCCGATGGTACAATTTTTATTTCTTTCCAAACGATACAACCTATTGTAGCGAATGTGAAGAGGCGAATCTCCTAACCAAGTGTCCTTCCAGAAGCGAATCAAAGAACCATCACCCACATTAAAACGGATGGAATTTAGGGGGACAATATCACTCGAATGGAGTGATTTATCGTACCAACAATACTAGCCCATAACCCATTAGTTTGACAACCTTTAAGATCGATACCCACTTCTTCTCCATGAATCGATTTAACGACTTTAACCCATAGCGAACCCGGAGATGAAAGAAGACGCCATCTCCATTTCAAGAGCATTGAACTGTTAAAAGCCTTAAGGCTACCGACACCTAAACCACCTTTGTCAAAAGAGGCTAATTAAGAACTAAAAATCGCTAGTTAATTTGCTTTTTCACTCTCGGTGTTCACGAGAGTATGAGTACGAATACACCTAAACTAAATGGATATGAGTTCAAATTTTTACATTTACGATATTGTTATAGCTTGTCTTTTTATAATAAGATAAACCAATATATATTATTCAACTTGTTATCATACAATGTATACGGTGTAACACATCAGTCGTGAATTACGAGCCTTAACTTAAACGAAATCAGAAATAGATATTGTATAAATAAAAAATGTATATATGTATCTGTTGGTAAATCAGGTATGACTCCACCATGTAAATACTTGTGTGTTCTTGTTGAGGCAATCTTATATTCACTCCAACCTTAACCATTATAATTTTGTATTTTCACAAAAATTGCTTTGCATTAATGCATAAGAAGAAAATTGTGTTTTGAAAAAAAGTATGATTTTTCAACGTTGGGGTTGGAAAAAAATATCGACCTTACCCTTTGGTTGCTTTTGCTATTTTTTCAATGAGAAAAGTTTTATTGTTTACTGTAAAAGAGAGAAATAATATTTTCTTTTTATATAAAAGCATACTAAGGTTGTGTTTGTTTTTTAAAAAGAGGTTCTTAACAGTCTTTGAATTTGAACCGTTCAGACGTGGTCAGATATTTTGGCGGTTCAGATCGTTTTTTTTTTTTCGTTCAGACGCGGTCAGAGGCAGTAAGATCATAATGATCTAGACTTGAGAGGGGTGTCTTAGGGTGTGTTTCTTTTTTTTGTTAGCTAAGAATTGTGTGGAGCCCATATGGGACCACCTATATAATATTACTTGTTTTCTAAATTTGGGCCCACTTTTCCCTTGTATCATCTTAATCTAAAGGGGCAAATAAATGGGACTCTCCCCATTTAGACATATTAAGGGATGTGGTCCCACATGGTCCACACACTTCCCTTAACTAAGAAAAAAAAAGAAACAAAGCCTTAATGTCTCTTGTGCCTCTTGTTGACACAAAAATAACCAAAAAAACTTAGTACGAGCAAGCAAATGTGCGGTTCAATCATGCTTTTTTTTTCGTTCAGATGCGGTCAAATTCAGACATTTACACCACATATTCAAATTCAGATATGCAGTTCAGATTCATATTCATAACCTCTTAAAAAACAAACACCACTTAAGCTATTTTTAATATTTTTTAATAAAAAAATGACCCGTCAAATACAACTTAAGTGAATAAAAAAGCTATTATAAAGTTTTTTTACTACATTAAATATTAAAATATATGTTGAGCGGAGAAGACTAGATTAACAATGTTTTAAAACTCGAATAGACCTGAAAGGTTCAAGCGTAAACCAGTTGAGTCAACAGAAGTTAGGTTTGAGGGAAAAAAAAAATGGTTGAATCATCCTTTTTCGGGAAAACCGAGAATCCGAAGCTCGGATGGGTTGATTGGAAAATTTGTTTTTAAAACAATATATATCAAATGTTTGCTTTAAAGCTTGAGCTCATTGATGAAAAACATACGGGAAATGCAAAAAAGTTTATCAATGATTTATTTGATCATAACATTTCTATTTATTTGTTTAAGCATACATTTGAGGTTTCCTAAGACTGGGCGAATAGGAAGCACCACCACCCGTTGTTGGCCTCCCATTATGTGTTAACCCATTATAGCAACACACCACCACACAGGTAGTGGTATTTTGGCATTGGTTTGGTGAAGTAAGTAGATGTTGAGGTAGCGGTAAGCCGGTAATATGATGACCATTACAACATGTCTAAGATGCATCCTACGACTACCATACTAATGGAGATAATTAATAAAATGATATGTGTTATGAATAATAGTAGTATGGATATCCATAGTTCTTATAAGATATTGATTCGAGATTAGAGTCAGAAAATGAAACATGTGTCTTGAAGAACACTTCAACATGTAACTATAACTATTTATGAGATAAATCAAATACAATTTTTTTCTTTTCTCTATCTTGTACTTTTTTTTTGTGTTCTTTGATTTATTGTTTCACAATCACATTTTATACTTTTTCAAAGAGTGAACAAATGGGCAATTAGATTTGATCTTATCTGAAAATAAAATAATGGTAGACATTATTTTATTGGTTATCATTTACTCCATATATTAAGAAAAATAAATTATCAGATTTAACGTATTGTTTACATGCCGGGCCCCGCTTCTTTCTGTTTGTGTTGTAGCTTTAATTCGGTCCCATGCAACTATTTTATTCCACCACGTGTGATCAATGCCTATCACGTGTTTTTAATAAAATAACGGTATAAATTTTTGCTGAAAATTTGAGAATATTTGTAAGTTATTTTAGATCAACTTTGTATTTTAAAAATCAGATGGCAAGATTTCCACTCTTCATTCTTTTCATCTAATGCCGGAGTTTAAAGAAGATATTTTAATAAAATACACACCGCAGAAAAAAAAAAAAAAAAAAAAAAAAAAGGAAAAAAATAGTAACCAACTAGTTTAGCTCAATTGACCATATGAGCTCTCCTAAGAAATTTTAGGGGAGGTTGTTTCCATGAGGTCTCAAGTTAGAGTCTCACTGGGTTTTACTGATAGGTAAGAATCTGTGTTGGGCTCTGTCAACTTAGATGCGACGAGTCTCTAACTCATTAACCGATAGTATTGTACTAACTTATCGTTAAAAAAAATTCAGAAGAAGAATAAAAATAGTCATTTCCTACCACTAGATAAATCACATGCCTAGCACATTTATCTAAATTATTACTCAATCCCCTCCCATAAACACATCTCCTCCTCTCAACCACACACATCTCTTGTCAACCATCCCTCATTTACTAACTATTGGAAAATGAGTTTTGCAAAGTGGTTTTTGCAAACTTTGGACATTATTTAATATATGTATATGTTACATATATTTGTGTTACTTGGGGGTAGGGCTGTAAACGAACCAGACGAACACAAACGGAGCCCTGTTCATGTTCGTTCATTTAATTTTAACCGATAAATAAACGGACACAGATGCTTAAACGGACGAATTTTCTTGTTCATGTTTGTTTATTAAGAAAATGAATTGTTCATGTTCGTTCATTAAGACACTAAACGAACTCTAAACGAACATAAACGATCGAACATAAATGAAAATAGACAAACAAACATAAAATTTATAGAATTCTTCACAATATATTATTTTATAAGTGTTGCTTTGTTTAAACAAATCAAATTTTAAAATTATAAAATTAAAAGACATGATATATGAACATAAATAAATAAATAAATAAATATAAACGAACTTTAAAGAACGCCTAATCTGACGTTCACGGACATAAATGAACGAATGAGACTTTTGTTCATGTTTGTTCATTTAACTAAACGAACGTAAAATATTGTTCATGTTCGTTCATTTAATAAACGAACGAACATAAACGAACTTTTTACCGAACGGTTCATGAAATGTTCACTGAACGTTCAGTTCGTTTACAGCCCTACTTGGGGGCGTTTTGTTCTCATTTAAGAGAGCTTCGCAACAAGCTAAAGTATGTCCAAAATGGAGTTAAGATGAATGAGATATCGTGTCTCAAAGTGGGACACTTGAAACACAAAATTTGGAAACAAAAACACATCCCACATCGCCTAGTGAAGGAAGTGGAGACTAGTTTATAAGGATATCCTTGTACTAGCTTCAAATTCCTTTAGGTGAGCTATGCTCCCACTCCTACGTGCGCGCGCGCAGGGGGTTGCAGAAAATGGGATTTCTGGGCCAAAATGGGTCCGAAGCTTCTGAACTCGCGTGACCTGCGGACACAAATGTAGCTCCGAAGCCTCGCTTACGTGCGTAGTAGTAGTTTCCAGGAAATTTTGTATCCGTTTATTTATAAAAACGATTTAAACTTTGTGAACAAGTTTTATAAAATCTTTTTAAATAAATGGAAGATATCGAAATTGGTTTTAGAAGGAAACAAATTTGCATATCTTGGTGTATATTTAACAGTGATTCAATCTTGGCGAACAAGATAGGTTTTCACTATAAATATAACCTATCCTCATTCGGTTTTAGACACAGAAAACGTACCTCCATAGCAGCCGAATTCCAGCAGTCATCTTTGATCAGAACACAAGTTTTCGTGATCTTTCAGGCAAGTTTGTCAAGTCCGGCTGTACAACAGCTTTGGACGTTGTACCCTAGGAAACAGACAGCGAATCTGTTTTAAGGGAATCGTGTCTAACACGAGCCTCGTCATTTACTGCTTATTATTTACTTATCGTTCATAGTGTCTGCCTTCTGTTTCTACTCCATTCTGTCTGTATTTTATTTTCTGTTATTTACTTTCCGTTAATTTTATTCTTCTAATTTGATTTATTAATAAAAGTGTACATCGTTTTCCACACTAACCACCTCATTCACTCTGTTCCGTTATCATCCTCTCATTTATTCTTCTTACTCTCTCATTTTACTCTCCAGTTAAAAAAAACACACACACACACACACACAATCTCTCTCTCTCTCTCTCCCCACCAAACTTTCGGTTTCCACAAAATTATCACATGCCACCGGTTAGATCATAACAATGATCAATATTATAAATATTCGAACTCTCTTTCTCTCTCTCAACTACCAAACTTTCGGTTTCCCGCAAAATCATCACATGCAACCGGTTAGATCATAACAGCGATCAATATTATAAATATTCGAAAGGAATGATGAAAGATAAGAACTTTTCTAGTAAAATTTTATTGATGTATTTTTTTTTATTGTATATATTATGTCGATTTTTTATGTTAAATGGTCATTATCTGTGATATTTGAATTTGTTAAGTTTTAATTGATGAAATTAAGCTAAGATTCTTATGTGATTTATTATAGTTTGACAATTATTAATTTGTTAACGTGATGTTGCAATTAGGCTAACTGCGAAGAAATTTGTACTAGTTGGTTTGTATGCTTATACTTCGAATATATAACTGCTAGTTTGTTCAGGTCTGTTATATTTTCATTGATGAAATGATGTGATTTTTTTTTTTTTTTTAGTTTAACTGTGAAGATAAGTGTAATTAGATGTAGTTATGATTTACTGTAAGCGTGAAAATCATAAAAGAGAATCGCTTATTTTGAAAATACATATTTTAGCTTGATTGGCTCGTTCGGCTCGTTTAGTTCGAGTAGCTCGTTTGGCTCAAATAACTAAACGAACTTTCGAACGAGCCGAGCTAAATACTAGTTTTAAAAGCTCGACTCGTGAAAATTTCAAACTCTACATTTTGTTTGAGCTCTACTCGAGTTGAAAAATTATCAAGCTCGACTCGAGCTAAACGAGCTCGAGTAGCTTGTTAAAAACTCGACTCGTTAACACCCCTAAATTGACACCTCTCATTACTTAGCCCTATTTGTTATGTGATTTTTGCCATTGTGGAATGAAATGAGCTCAAATAAGTTAGTCCCCAAATCCAAGCCTTAAGGCCTTATGCCCTTATCGGTAGGGTTTACTTAACTTTTTGACAATTTTCACTGTAGTTTATTCTTTCTCTATTTCATGTTCATGTATTTTCATTTCTGTAATTAAATAATAGACTTAACTACATTTGATTCTTGTGGTTTGCTGGTTATTTCATTTTTAGGCCACTTTTCCAAAAAGTTGTGGATATTGTCTAAAAACGAATCACCTGTTTCAGGTTTAGTCCACTTTTCTAAGACCGTTAGTTTGACCAGTTATTAACTGTTAAAGTTAAGAATTTCTTTTATCTTTTAATGATTTTAACTAAAAAAATAAAATAAAATATCTACAAGCAATTTATATAGCAATTAAATAACACAAGCTATCTCTTTTTTCTTTACCACAAATACAAACACACACAATCTCCAAACCAGTCAAACCGACAGCCACAACCATCTGTGGCCGACTACACCACGACTACCACAACCAACTACATCTACACTTACCACCACTACGCCTCACCATCTCCATCTACACTCGCAACAACCACACTCGTCATCATCTCCACCCACTGCCACACCACCAAACCACAAGAACCAAAAATGAAATAACCAGTAAACCACAAAGACCAAAAATGTAATTAACTCTAGTTAATAGTAATATATTTGAGCATTATTCTCGATCTTAATTTATCAAACCAACTAGAGTAATATTTAAACAAATTATTTATTTATTATTATTATTATTATTATTATTATTATTATTATTATTATTATTATTATCACATCTTTTCCAAATCCTGGTCACATTTTAACCAATCAATAAAGCAAACGCCCACTTAATCCAAATATTTCTTTTCTATTTGTAGAAAGTCATGGCTAACAACCTAATCCATTTAAGTACGGTTTTTACAAATGCAATTTTCATACTTGTTTTGTGTGTAACTTATACTCATAATTCTTTAGTTGAGTTATTATTACGAGTACTGCCTAATATAAATACACTTATGACTTATACACTGGTAATTCATTTTCACCATTTCAGGAAGTTATTATGTCTGACATTCTATGCAAGATAATCCTATAAAATGGTAAGAACCTGTCACATAATTCGTAACTCAAATGGCAATAATTTTATACAGACGTATTAGTCAGGTACGTGATGGGGACAAGATTCAAGACGAAGAGTCATGGACTTTATTTACTCTATGGTGTTACACTTTCTTTTTCTTTACGCTGTATAGTTTTTGAATAGGATTTTATTCGAGACTTTAAGTCCTTACGCTGTAAGAGGATTAATACCCTTACGCCGTAAAGACGATGGTTTAAGAGTGTTCCGTTTATTGTTTAATTCGTTTTTTACTAGATTAATTTTCTGAAAGTTTTACTTCCTTATAAATATAGAGCTTATTATTATTGTAATGGACATCTTGGATCATTAATGTAATTGAATTTATAGTTTATCTCTTGTTAGGGGTTTATTCCCTTGAAGTGCGTCTTGTTATCACCCTTGTATTATGATTTATCAAAATTCGCTTTAGTATCCTACGTCAATTGACATTAGAGCTTAGTATCCAGATGTTAAGTGGTGTAAAAAATCTTGCGTCGCATCTTTACTACATATAATAAAGAAAATGGTCAAACTTTAGTGTTGCTTAAAAACTTAAAAAATGAGTAATATTGTTTGACTAAAATACTTTTGTAAAAGTGAATACAATTTAATAATTATTTAAATAATTCATTATAATTAATTTAATCAACAAATTTTCTTAACTCTCACTTAGACCCATATTACAAAAAAACAAATAAAACACCAAAAAATAAAATAAAATTAAAATTACTATACACTTTTGCTTTTATGCGCGGTTAATTGCCTACTTTAGTAAACTACAAAGAATAGAATCATTATACGTCCTTAGTTCTAATACGTAAAAACCCCACGTCACATTTAGGGGAAAAACTCTTCGATTTTTAACAAAAGTTGATCAAAATTGATTGATACTACAAAGTAAGGCCCAAATAATATGGTTGAGTACTTGAGTAGTAACTAGTAGTAAGTATAGATGGTCAGGCAAGATGAGCCTAGGTTGGGCCACATTGCCTGATTGCCACAATTAGAAATTGGGCTACAGATTAATCTTGATTTAGTTCATGTTCAGCTTAAATGATGGGCACTTAATCAACTAATCAAGAATACACAATAAGAAGGGAGGTGATTTGCACACATCACAATTTGATTGGCACACTCCAATTTAGTGTGCATTGCCATTTATGCCCTTATAAAGGTGAAGAAGAGTACAAGTAATGTAAGGGTATAAATGGCAATACATACTAAATTGGAGTGTACCAATCAAATTGTGGAGTGTGCAAATCACCTCCTGTGCACAAAGTCTAAGCAGTATATTACTTGTTTGAATTAGAAAATGCCGAGTAATCATATATAGTCTTTAAACAATAACTTGTAATAATAGTACTAGTAGTAACTTACGACGAGTCCGAGTCTATTTTAGTTGAGAAAGAACTTAACAAGAATTTACATGCATTTTGCAAGTATTTTAATTACACCCCGAGATTGATCAAAATTCAAAATTCAAGATTCAATCGAACTTTCTAGGTTAAGAGTCGAGGTGCTTGGAGATCATTTTTAAAACCAGAACCAGCCGTTCTCATGTTGAATGAGGGTATTTGATAGGGAAATATCAAATACATATGAGTTCATTATGAAAACATCAAGTAAATGTTTTGTTGTCGCAATTTAAGCTCCAAACAATTCACACGAAATTTATGTTAGAGGGTGATTGGATTACCTAGTTTTTGCGTCATCCTGTCTGAGATTTTAAAACAATTATAAGCTTATTATTATTATTATTATTATTATTATTATTATTATTATTATTATTATTATTATTATTTTGTATGAGTTTATCATTATGCTTTATTCAAGTGCATAATGATAAGCTCATTAGCCGAAAATCATGATCTTATCGTATTTTCAAATCCCACTAAGCCAATAAGTGATGTAGCGAGACACTACATGTTATGCGATATTGGATACACGTATCGCCGGACGAGGATAATTAACGTATTATCAAACAAAGAGGTAATATCGTTTACCTGACGAAAAAGAAAAAAAACCAAGACTTGTTAAAACTCTTCTCGACTCTTTTTATTAATCAATAAACAAAACTTCAATATGTCAAAAACCTAAACATCGACCCTATTTAAAGGAGATAGAAACATGACTCCTACTCCTAACAGGAAACAAATAAGTTAACAACTAATAATAAGATAAGTACTAATACTAACACTAAAGATATAATTAGTATAACTTAAAAAACTCCAAACATAAGAAAAGACTTATAATCTAAACTTGCATAATTCTTCTTTGACTAATTATATTCTGCATCATTCTCACCATCTTGAAACAAAACTCATCCTTGAGTTTAGTTAGGGAGGTGTAGCGGTCCATAACTTCATTTATTTATCACTTTGGCTTCAATACTTCCTATGCCTTTGCAAATATTCTGTTGAACTTGAAACATTAGTGTTGTAACCATCACTTAAAGGCGCTAAAACCATCTTGACGCTATCATGATGAAAGGTGTAAGTGTTTTCTTTCCCTTTGTGGGTTTCGTTTACATCATACGACCATGGACTTCCTAGAAGAATGTAACACGCATCCATATCAACTTTATCAAACATGATATCGTCTTTGTACTTGCTAATCATAAAAGGGATTTTACATCAACCTTAATATCAACAACTGATTTTATCCATCCAACTTTTTACGGGTTCAAATGTTTTCCAGTAGCCAGCCTTATCGTTACATGGTGTCCCTTGATACAATATTCTCGGTGCTTCCATTATCTATGATAATATCATATATCTTTTGAAAGATGATGCAAAGGGTTCTGAAAAAGTTGTGTCGTTGAGATGAATCAGTCAATTTAGAAGCTAACAAGATACGTTGAATGAGAAATGAGTGGGATGAATATTCTTTTGTTGCATTGTCTCCTCCTCTGGGATGACATATTCCGGCATTAACATCACCCTTGTCGAATTCATCATCATTGAGTGTCAAATTAAGTTTCCCTCTAGTAGCGCTACAATCATTCGATCGATGACTTGGTACTTCGCATTTGAAACATTTACCCATGGCATACCGTGCATATGGATGGGTTGGTTTAGTGGTCATTGTGTTGGTGCTCACAAAATGGTTTTGTCTGTAGTAGAGATTTTTGTAGTATGTTGCGAAGATGGGTCGATACTTGGTACACTTTTAATTAGCATGCTACTCCTTGCGAGTTGATTCTCCACCTTTATCGCTAAGTTGTATGCATCATCTAACGTGTAGACAGGAACAAGAGATATCTTATCATGGATTTGAGGTCTTAATCCATTGATGTACCGAGTCACTTGTTGGGACTCGGTTTTAGACAAGTTATTATGGGATGACAATCGGTGGAACTCAGTTGTATAAACTTCTGTGGTTCTGTGGCCTTGAGCACAATGTTGAAGAAGATTAAATAGTATATGATCATCATTAGTCGGAAGAAACCTTCTACGCAACTCTCTTTCCATCCTTTCCCAACTAGTGATTAGCAGCTTCCCTTGTTTTTCACGAGTAAGGTGCATATTTTCCACCAAGATTGAGCACCGCCTTTGAGCTTATATGCCATAAGCATTACTCGCTGATCCATGGGTATCTCATAAAATTTGAAGAAATTGTCTAATTCACTCATCCAATCTAAGAAGTCTTCCACATTCATAGAGCCATGAAAAGACGAGATGTCTTTGCCCATTGACGGAATTCGAAGTTGGTTACATGCCTGCCATCCTCCCCTAACTTCCCACTCTCATTCGGGGTCAAATTTGCTAGGGTTTGAGTTATTTATTGCAAAGAATTATGGACAATTTCCCAAAGTTGTTTTAGCGAATTTTGAGCTACTCAACTCGATAATTATTAGCATCGTTCTAACCATGATTGAATCTTGATATAAAAATCAGCCTTGAGATTGTCTAAGAATACCTAAATTTTGAACAATAGTCGAATTTGAACAACAAAAATAAACAATAATGTTTTTTTTTTTTTTTTTTTTTTTTTTTTTATTATTATTATTTTTTTTAATTCTTAATAGTGTAGATGCAATTGAGATCACAACTCCTAGAATGAAACCAAAACACAACGAGTTTGCTATGAATACCAAGTGATGTAGCGATATACTACACGTTAGATAATATTGGATACACGTATTGCCGGGTGAAGATAATTAACGTATTATCAAACAAAGGGGTAATATCATTTACTGGAGGAAGAAGGAAAAATCAAGACTTGAAAAGACTCTTCTCTACTCTTTTAATAATCATTTTACAAAACTTCAATATGTCAAAAACCTAAACATCAACCCTAATTAAAAGAGACAAATCATGACTCATACTCTAATAAGAAACAAATAAGTTAACAGCCAATACTAATATAAATAGTAATAATAAAACTAAAAAGAATTACCATAAATTAAAGACTCCAAACTGTTAGAATTACATAATTCTCCGTGAGAATAACTTTATTATTTATGTAATATTTATAAAGAGTACATAACAAAACCCTAAACTCAAAGTCAACAACTGGGCTTGGGCCATACTTATTATCTAATACTCTCCCGCAGTCCGAGCGGCGAAATCACGAAAGCTCGGATTGGAGTAGTAAACAAGAAAAGAAAAGAAAAGAAAAAAAAATGTAATCAAAACATAACTTTAGTCGACTCGTACCAAAACCATACCAACGGTCGACTTTAAGTCGGCTAAGTCGACTGGTAACAAAACCGTACCAACGGTCGACTTTTTAAGAATTGGTACCAATGGTCAACGTTAGTCTACTGGTAACAAAGTCGTACAAACAATCGACTAATAAAACATTTTTTTAAAACCCAACTATATCAATAATATTAAAAAGTAAAAACATTAAATACTACCAAACATTTCAATACAGAATGACAACTTCACCTTCTTGCAAATCCATTCTTCCCATCAACAGTGCTACACAAGTCTCAGAATAATAGGCAGCTAGAATATAAGAATTTTTAAATGAAAAATAATGGTGTACATTGATTGTATGTATGCCAAAGCAATGTGCAACAATCAATAGCAATATTTTACAGGAAGTGGTAGCGAATGAAGAAAAAGAAAATGGCTGAGTTGTGATAATTTAGGACTTAGGGTTTGATAAGGTGACATAAAAGAGACAGCTTAAATTAGCCACCTAGAGAATCAGACCTGCACCAATACCATGTTAGGATTACATAATTCCCCGTGAGAATAACTTTACTATTCATGCAATATTTATAAAGAGTATATAACAAAACCCTAAACCCAAAGCCCACAACTTAGCTTGAGCCATACTTATCATCTAATACAGACTTAAGAAAAGACTTATAATCTAAACGTGCAACATTCTTCATTGACTTCTGTTGAAAATAACTCAAATCCTGGACACATAAATGATAGGGACTGATATTGTCAATTTTATATTTTAGATATAGAGTGGAGAATAAGTTTGGCTGAGTTTAGCATTATGGTCATAGCTGAAGGACTGAAGTTGTCAAGCTGCTAAAGATCTTTGGTCAAGGCTATATAAGCTCTCATATCTGCTAGGGTTTTATTATCCTCTCAAGCCGTTTTCTCTCACAAGCTCACACAGTTATATGTTCTCTTGTTTTGATCATCCAAGATCTGTTGTTTATATTGTTTGAGTGATTGTGAGGTTTGTAATAGAACTATTGATAATTAGTCAATAGCTTACCACCTGAGTAGCAGTGGGTAAGGTTGTGGTTCTGACATTGGTATTGATTAAGATCAGTCTCTTGTTGGTCTTGATTGTTTCTTGAGTGATTAATAAAGTTGGTTCTTGAGTTGAGAATCAAGAAGTTGTTTTTTGGTTAAACTCTATTTTTCTACATGGTATCAGATCAAGGCTGTTGTATCTTGCTCTAAAATCGATTTCAAAAAAACTTAGGGTTTCAAACTTTTTGGGGGTTTTTCAAAATTGATTTGATTAAAATCAATTAACCGTGGTTAATTTATGTTTTTTTAGTCTAATTAATTAAATCTAAACGATCTTATAAAACGCCTAATTTAAAAAAAAAAAAATTAGGGTTTGGGTTTTTTGGGGGTTCGTTCTCTGGCTTCGATTGGTGGTTGGTTTTGGTGTTTTGATCGGATTACTAGTGTTTCTGGTGAACCTTGGTGGTTCTTGGTGGTTTCCCTGACTCTTGAAAATTAGGGTTTGGTGATTCTGGTTTGATTAAGATAGTGTGGGTTGTGTATCTTGACTAAGTGAATCAAGATCATAACCTGGGTTCTTTTTCCGCTGCTTGTTGGTTCTTTGCGTGCACTGTAACACCTCTCACGCTCTCTTCTTTAATTCTATTTTACTTTCTTGTTTATTGACGGGGAGTAGGATTTGGGTTGTTGAAGTTGTGATTATTGTGATTTTGGTGTTGTTTGTGCTTTCTTGGTTCCTGTTCTTTTATTATTTTGTTTATTTCTGTGATTGCTTGTGTGTTTAGCCCTTGACCTACCACTTTGAGTGGCAAGGAAGCCTGTGAACTACCTTCTTGACCTTTCTTGTGTGTTTGTTCTTCTCTGCTTGCTTTTGGTATGTCTATTCATAATAGTTCACCTGATGCTTCTGTGCATGAGGATGGTGAGGAAGAGGTTCTAGTTACTTTAATTAGTAAACTTGACCTCAGTCATCATTTACACTTGCATGCTAATGACTCTGCCACCTTAATTGTTATCTTTATAAAACTAAAAGGAACTGAGAATTATAATGTGTGGTCTTATGCTATGTTGTTAGCCTTAGAAGGCAAAAATAAAACTGGATTTATTGATGGGTCTTGTAGAAGATCTAATACTGATAAAGTTTTAGGAAGACAATGGGATAGGGTGAATGCAGTTGTGTTGGGATGGATTTTAAATTCCATATCAAAGAATTGTTCTTGGGACAAATTTTTTCAAAAAAGGCTTCTGATGTATGGACTGAATTAAAAGAGACATTTGATAAAGTTGATGGTTCAGTTACTTTTAATCTGCATCATAAAACCAATTCTTTATCTCAAAAGGTTGTTCTATTGCTGAGTATTTTAATAAGTTGAGCACATTGTGGAAACAATTTGATGCTTTAATTCAGTTGCCTAGGTGCACTTGTCATGCTGCTGAGGATTTTAAAAAACATAATCAGTTAATGAAACTTATGCAGTTCTTAATGGGACTTGATGATTCATATATGCAAATCAGGAGTAATATTTTGTCTAGAGACCCTCTCCCTGATGTGAAAGGGGCATTTGCCATTATTTCTAGTGAGGATTCTCACAGATTTGTGGTCACTGGTTCAGTTGGTGGGATTTCTCAAAAATCTCAGTCCACTGTGTTTAACTCCAGTGTGCCCAATAGAGGCAATTCTCAGAGGCCCCCAACCTCTGCTAATTCCTCAAGACCAAATAATACTGCTAGGTCTAATGATAATAGAAGAAACACTGGTGGACCTACTTTTGTCTGTGAACATTGTGGTTTTAATGGACATACTGCTGATAGGTGTTTTAAACAAATTGGCTACCCTCCTGATTTTGGAAAAAACAGAAGGAATAACAACAATAATAATAACAATCAGGGTTCTCAAAATTTCAATAGAATGTTTATTAATAATAACAACTCTGTTGGTTCTAGTTCCACCTCTACCTTTTCTGATGAGCAGATTTCAAAACTTATATCTTTGATTAAGGAAAATTCTGGTAGTATTGATGGAAATGGTAAAGGAGTTCATGCCAATATGACAGGTATTGTTTTGAACAATAGCAAGTTTTTTAATCAGAATTTTCAAAGATTCTTTTGTAACAATAGTAAGTTTAGGTCTGCTCTTATTGCTGCTGGACTAATTGTTGATTCTGGTGCTAACCAACATCTTACATATACTGATAAGTTTTTAGTTAATGTCATAGACATTTCCAAACTTGGAATCAAAGTCTCACATCCTAATGGTACTGAGGCTTTTATCACCAAGGTTGGAAATATGGTTTTAACTAAAAATCTAACTCTATATGATGTTTTGGTTGTCCCAGAATACTGTGTTAGTCTTTTGTCTGTGCATAAAGTGGCTAGGGACAACAAATTTGTTATTGCTTTTGATGAGACTCAATGTTATGTTTTACCTCAGGATTTGAGGGGAATGAGTGTTCTAGGGATTGGTAGACAAAAGGATGGGTTATATTACTTTGATGGAAATCAAGGTACTAGTCTAGGATTTGAAAATTCTAGGACTGTTTGCAATTTGACTAAAGAAATATGGCACTCTAGACTTGGTCATCCTTATGATCAAGTCTTATCTGTACTAAATGGTGAAATCTTTTTTGATAATAAAACTGAAAATGTGCCTTGTGACATTTGACAAAAGGCAAAACAAACGAGAGAATCTTTTCCATTAAGTGATCATAAAACCAAATGTCTTGGTGATTTGGTTCATCTTGATCTTTGGGGTCCTTACAAAATTAAAAGTAAAGAGGGTCATAGATTCATTTTAACCATTGTTGATGATTTCACTAGGGTTGTTTGGGTTTATTTGCTTAGAAGCAAGCATGAGGTGTTTGATTGCATTTACATCTTTTATAATTTGGTTAAAACACAGTTTGAAAAATGTGTTAAAATTTTTAGAAGTGACAATGGAACTGAATTTGTTAATAATCAGTTTAATAAATTCTGTGAAGATAAAGGCATTATGCATCAAACATCTTGTACTTATACACCCCAACAAAATTGGGTGGTTGAGTGGAAACATAGGCATCTTTTGAATGTGGCAAGATCCCTTATGTTTAAGGGGGGATTGCCTCTATATTTGTGGTCTGAGTGTGTTCTAACTGCCACTTATTTGATTAACAGATTGCCATCTTCAATGCTGAATGGAAAGTCTCCTTTTGACCTTGTGTTTAATAGAAAACCTGACCTAACACATTTAAGAGTTTTTGGTTGTTTATGTTTTGCTACTATACTTACCAGTCATGATAAGTTTAGCAGCAGAGCTGAGAAGTGTGTTTTGGTTGGTTATTCCAACTATCAAAAAAGTTATAAGCTTTATAGTCTTGAAAGGAAACAATTTATTTTTTCTAGAGATGTGAGATTTTTTGAAAAAGTTCTTCCTTTCAAGATAAATAATGTTTCTGCTGCTCCTGACCCTTTCAGTTAGAGTTTAAATCATGTTAACTTTTTTGATGAAGTTACTGATGAAGACTCTGGCACACCCAATGTTGATAATAATATAATTGGTACCCCTTTGGGTAATAATGATCAAGATGATCATCATTTGGGTGATGGCAGCTACTCCCAGACTCTTGGTGGTCCAACTATTGACCATTTGGAATATGATTTGGGGCATTCTCCTGGTTCCAATGAGATTACCAGAGCTGGTGAGAAGGCTGCAACACCAAGTGGTGTGATAAACTCTAAGGGTGATTATAGACCCTTATCTGAACAAACAACAGAAACAAGTTTTCAAAACAATAGTCAGCCTTTGAGAAGGTTTGATAGATCTTTTGTTTTTCCAAGTAAATACAATGAATATGTTGTTGATTCAATAGTTAAATTTGGACTTGAGAAATTTGTCACCTATGCAAAACTTAAAAATGATACTTTGTGTTTTGTTGTTGAATTAAATAAAAGCTTTGAACCTAAAACATATTGGGAGGCTTGTATGTATCAACACTGGATAGATTCTATGAATTGTGAAATGGGAGCCCTATATAGGAATGACACATTTGAAATTGTTGATTTACCTGATGGTAGAAAGGCTATAGGTTGTAAATGGGTCTTTAAGATCAAATTCAAGTCTAATGGTGAGGTTGATAGATACAAAGCTAGACTAGTTACTAAGGGTTAATCAAAAGGAGGGTGTTGATTTTGATAAAACATTTTCTCCTGTTGTTAAAATTGTAACTATTAGGTGTCTTATCAATCTTGCTGTTCAGCAAAATTGGCCTATTTTTCAACTTGACATTAACAATGCTTTTCTATATGGTGATTTAGATGAGACTGTTTACATGATTCTTCCTGAAGGGTTCTTTGATGCTAATGACAAAAAAGTCTGTAGACTCAAAAAGTCTTTATATGGACTGAAACAGGCTCCTAGACAGTGGAATGCTAAGTTGACCAGTGCATTAATTGAAAATGGCTTTACACAAAGTAAAAGTGACTACTCTTTATTTGTTAAAAATGATTCTGATAGTTTTGTGGCTTTACTTGTTTATGTTGATAATATTATTGTGACTGGTAAGAACTTAGCAGAGATTGAGAAGTTTAAAGTTTTTCTTAAGTCTAAATTCCAGATTAAAGATCTGGGTAAACTTAAGTATTTTATGGGCATAGAGGTTCTTGATACTAACAAAGGTCTTTGTTTGAATCAAAGAAAGTATTGTTTAGATCTTTTGTCTGAGTTTGGGTTACTAGCTTGTAAGCCATTTGCTTTTCCTTTAGAACAAAGCTTAACTATCTCTAATGAACCAACTATTTCTGATCCGGTTCTAGATAATATAACGGAATATCAAAAGTTAGTTGGTAAATTAATTTACCTAACACACACTAGGCCTTACATTTCTTATGTTGTACATTGCTTAAGTCAGTTTATGCATAAACCTCTTAAGTCTCATTTGAAAATTGCACTTAAGGTTTTAAGGTATCTTAAAGGCTCCGCTGGTAGAGGCATACACATTGTTAGGAATTCTAATGAGTCTTTAGAAACTTATGTTGATGCAGATTGGGCCAAGTGTGTGGTAAGTAGAAGGCCTGTTACAGGATTTTGTGTTTTCTTAAATGGTTCACTTGTCTCTTGGAAAAGCAAAAAAACAAAATACCCTTTCTAAGTCTAGTGCAGAGGCTGAATACAGAGCCATGGCCTCTGCTACTTTAGAAATTGTTTGGGTCTTAAAAGTTTTAAAGGACCTAAACTGGGAACATTTTTTACCTGTGAAGTTGTTTTGTGATAGTCAGGCTGCAATTAAGAATGCAGCAAACCTTGTTTTTCATGAAAGAACAAAACACTTGGAAATTGATTTGCACTTTGTAAGAGAAATTTTTTTGGCAGGGGTTATTAAAACAATAAAAGTTCAATCAGCTGATCAATCAGCTGATGTGTTTACAAAAGGTTTAGATAAACTTCAACATGAAAAATTGGTTTCTAAACTTGAAATGTATGATGTGTTCCAGGTTTGAGTTAAGGGGGGATGTTGAAAATAACTCAAATCCTGGACACATAAATGATAGGGACTGATATTGTCAATTTTATATTTCAGATATAGAGTGGAGAATAAGTTTGGCTGAGTTTAGCATTATGGTCAAGGCTGAAGGACTGAAGTTGTCAAGCTGCTAAAGATCTTTGGTCAAGGCTATATAAGCTCTCATATCTGCTAGGGTTTTATTATCCTCTCAAGCCGTTTTCTCTCATAAGCTCACACAGTTATATGTTCTCTTATTTTGATCATCCAAGATCTGTTGTTCATATTGTTTGAGTGATTGTGAGGTTTTGTAATAGAACTATTGATAATTAGTCAATAGCTTACCACCTGAGTTGCAGTGGGTAAGGTTGTGGTTCTAACATTGATATTGATTAAGATCAGTCTCTTGTTTGTTTTGATTGTTTCTTGGGTGATTAATAAAGTTGGTTCTTGAGTTGAGACTCAAGAAGTTGTTTTCTGGTTAAACTCTATTTTTCTACAACTTCTATTATGTCCTGCATCAAAACCAAAAATCCCTTTATTGAAGACCAATTTTATTGTAATGCATGTTGTGCTTAGAAATACTGTTATTTTACCGTATTTAGAATAGAGTTCTTACGGTTCTAAAAAGTATTCCAATTAAAAATAAAATAATAATAAATAAAAGAAATCCCAAAATTTAAATAATCAAACAAAGTCCACTAGACGGCTAGACCACTACTCCACTAGTTATGCTTACGATAATCTACATAAGATTAAATTATCTTCAACTGTGATTAAATATTAAGATGATCATTAAGACTAAAAAAAAAACATTACTTTGTGACACTCCTAAATTGTACTTTTTATTCACGAGCGTGCAATCTTTTTCAGAATTATAACAAGTAAAACAATGAAATCACGTGATGGTAATGCCATTGGCTTAGCTTCACTACTTTCTACTCATAATTAACCTTAACATCTTTAATCTTCCAATGTTCTATCTTTATATATCATATCATATCTTATTACACATATCATACTAATGCTAGTGGTGACCACTTTATCACCCAAGCAACCACGCCACGTCAGCGCAGCCTCATCTTTCTCTCTCCACAACTCCACCCCAACCACAATTTGCTAATAAGGCGACCCCAACCACAACATAAAACATACCCCACAAAAATAAATAAACAAAAAAGTACACACACAAAAGAATTGAAAGTTTCGGTTGTGCAGGCAACCATAACTTTGAAAAGTTTGCCAAGCGAAGCGTCACATTTGCCATGGCTAGTGGGGCAACGCGTTGCATTTTTAAGGTTGTGGTTGCCAAGAGACTCCCATTAGCATTAGTCTCATATCTTATTATTGCAAAAGGTTTAAGCTATATAATAGTAATATACTTTTCATTATGTATTTTTTTTTATCACTTGTTTATTTGTTTTAATCCCATAATATATTACGAAACTTTTAAATTCTGTTCCGATATCATATTGATCACCGACACGCCAACACCTTTAAAGGTATAAATACCCCTGACATGTTAGCAAGAAGCATGATATCAAAACGGAATTTAAAAGTTTATATCATATAATGGAACGGGTATCCCGCGCACGCGCGAGCTTTTTTAAAATTTTTTTGAAATAATTATTTAAAAATTTTAATCCTATTATTAATTGTATTTTATCTATATTTTTTGTATTTATCTTTTACTTGTGTTGTGGATAAATATAAAATAAATAATTTTTTTTTCAAATATCTTATCTGTATTTTTTGTATTTATCTTCTACTTGTGTTATGGATAAATATAAAATATTACCTAATAAGAAAATAATTTTTTTTAATAAAATTATTACTAAATCATGTACGAATTGATTTTTTTGAAATGCAAAATTTCCAATAAGGGTTTTATTTTATTATATAAAAGATGATAAGAGGTACTTGTGTTATATATATATATATATATATATATATATATATATATATATATATATATATATATATATATATATATATATATATAAAGAGGTACTTGGTAGATTATTGATGAGGGACAAGAAAAACAAGAATTAAGTGAAATTGTTAGTAAGCAAAAGGGTGTTTGATTGTTACTAAGGGGGTGTTTACTTTTTTCCTTAACTAAGGGTGATGTGGGTCCCACACCTCTTTAAGCTTCTTATTGGGGATGATGTGAATTTTCATCTCTTGTGGATATAGACTCAACAAGGGATTTTTATAGGCCCTATCAACAAAAGTAATAATATTAAATTGTTAGTGGTACAATCCTTTCACTAAGAGAAAAAAAGAAACAACCCTTAAGTAAAGGATGCTAATAACTTCATGGATAGATGTTTACTTTGATTGACATATATACTCTACCTAGAAGCCGATATTAGTAATGTGCCATTACTTTTGTTTAAAAATTTTGTTTTGGAATTGACATTATATTAGTCTTGATTATATTAGTCTTGATTATATTAGTCTCGGGTAAAAAAGATAATTTTCTCCTCAATCTATCTTTTCTTTTTAAATATAGAGCTCAGATACATTGTAATTCACTTTTTAGTCATTAATAATATTGCGTTGTACACTCTTTAGTCTTGTTAGGGTTTTATTCTCTGAAATTTTATTCTCATTTATCGATGAGGATGCTAATAATCTTTTCATTTATTTTGGGCCCATTTACGCCATTATTTTGTACATTTAGTGTCATTTTATCTCTACTGTGGCTTAAACTTCTTCCTATTTGTTTTTTAGGTCTTGACTATGCATTTGATGGAAACGTATAAGTTTTAGGCTCATTTGAATGAAGTTTGGAAAAAAAAGACAAAAGTTTCAAGTTGTGAGGACATCCCTCACGCCGTCACTAGAAGTGTTCAGAAAGTGAAATTTTAAATTTTTCGTGATCGACCAATGTGTGGAGACGGGGTTCGTGACGTCGTCACAAGCACAAGGTGACGCCGTCAACCTTTAAGTCGTGACGCTGTCAGAGTCAATCGGTGGAAAAAACCCTAAATAGAAAACGGCGAGGTGACGCTGTCACAACCAAAGAGTGAAGCCGTCAAGACCTATTTTTTTATTTTTTATTTTTATATATTTCTGCTTTTTTTCATAATTCGTGTGGAACTCTTAAGAGACAAACCCAAACCAATTTTCAAGAGGTTTTTAGTGCAGTTATTCATAATAACTCCGTATATCAGCAAGATAAGATATTACATTAATCATTCAATTATGTTTATCATTAGTTACTTAATTATGTTGATTTCTTGTTCTTCGTATGCTATGCTAGGCTAAATCTTTGTGTTTACTTAGGATTGCATGAAATCTATTGTTATTTATATGTTCTTTATGGATTTCTTATTGGCGTTTGTCTATTGCTTACGATTGATTAGATCTTCAATAGTAATAACTTGCGATAACTGTTTATAGTCGGACTAAGAAACACATAAACCTTAGAATTTACCTAGGATGTTAGCATAGTTGAGTTGCCTAGGGTTCTTTGAAAAAGTTTGTGTGCAACACATAGCGACCATAGTGCGGTGTTGGATGGTGAGATTTTAACAGGCTGGATAACTAATGCATAATATTTAGTTATAAGAGCTAGACTGAGGCATGAGACTAGTTATTATAGGATGTAGGAGCTAGACCAAAGTACCACACTAATCTAAACGTATCCTCCATAATCACCAATCAAGGTGTGACAAATTCTGTAGAGACAATTAGGTAATAATAGAGAGTAGTTCACCATAAGTAAATACATTTTTTCATCATGCAAGTTTTCACAAATTCACTTTTATTGTCATTAGGCTAATATTAGTTTAAAATCAAATCTCCAACTGTTTACTTGCTTTCTAGAATATACAAAAATACCAAAAGAATCTCTTTTTAGTCCCTTAGATCATTTCGTCATATTTTACATGCCTACCTCATTGTTACCCTAGATAATGATCAATCCCCCACTCTTGCCTATACTACACTACAACGGTTTGCTACACTACCTAGGAGGTTGTAAAACTTACTTCACGACACCTGCATCATTTACCAACCCTTGGATTAGTGTTTATCAAAATTAACTTTCCCGTCCTGCGTAAGTTATGACATGACCATAAAAATGTGAGAGGTTACACCTTTCTTTGACGATGCATTTTTTATAGATGAATAATCATATCTTCTTTAACTATTCATCAATTTATAAGTTACAATTCTTAGGGTCGCAATAGTGGATGGAGTGAGAAGCACTTATAGTGGATGGAGAAGGCCACAATCAGCGCTGGTTAGAAAAGTCGAAGCGCTTATAGTGGATGGAGTGAGAAGAAGGGGTAGACCCAAACTCAGGTGGGAGGATAGACTTAAACTCGACATGAAGGAGCTGCTCTTGTCTGAGGACATGACCTCAGATAGGAAGGCGTGGAGAGATAGAATTAGGATTTGTGGGTAGTCTCGTCGGTTTGGTTCTTTGTTTTTGCTCTGCCTTAGTTTTAGGCCCCGGGCGTTGCTTTGCCTTGCTCTTTATTGCTCCTTTAGGTTTGCCTGCTTTTCTTGCTTTTGCTTTGCCTTAGCTTTAGGCCCCGTGCATTGCTTTGCCCTGCCCTGTGTTGCTTCCTTTGGTTTGTTTGCTTGTCTTTGTGCCTTTTCTCTTTGTTTGTTTGGTGCTTTTGCCCGTGTACCCTTGTCCCCTTGGCTCTTTGTTCTTTTTGCTTGTTTTGCCTGCTTGTGATTGCTTGCTTTTTGCTTGTGGTGTTCTGTCGTTTTGCACTATGTGCTTTGCTCTATCACCCGCACACCTGCACTTGCCGGAGGTCTCTTTGGAAGCAGTCTCTCTACTCTCGGGTGTTTCCTGGGGTAGGGGTAGGATCTGTCTACGTTCTACCTCCCCCATACCCTGCTCCGGCGAGATTGAGTTTGTTGTTGTTGTTGTTGTAATTCTTAGGCTCGCAGGAGTGGAGCGCCAAAAGAGTACACATTAATTTATGTGTTATTATGACTAAGTGTAATGGTGATCAATATTACCATTACAAACTCAACGTTACATCATGCTTTCACTCAACTAAACATGTATGATAAGATCACCTACTTCATCACCCAAACATACCCTAGTAACCTAGTTAAACACAAATATACCTCACAATATACTCTCACACACACCCACAACCAACATCACAAGTCGGACTTGGCCAAGATTGATTCACCCACAAAAACCATCCAAGATGCGTGTTCCTTGAGTTGGTGTTTTAGCTAAAGCGTGTGGTACGCGTCTTCCTTCCCTTATTAAACCCAACCTCATTATATTTGGTTGTGTGGGTTTGTGTAAATTTTGTGAGTTCGTTTTATAATAAAAAATAAGAGAAATAAAAGGGATGAGAAAAATCGTGCAGCAAACTATTTATGTCAATGCAAGAAAAAAAGATAAAACTGATTGCGCTAAAGTGGACTTCAGGGAATAAGGCTGAAAGAGTAAAAGCCAAGCCAAACCAAACCCTCTTTATTTAAATTGACAAACTGTTGGAGATCATAATATATTATGATCTTTCTAAAATGTATTGTGGGGAAAAAGTAGAGTATATGTTTTTATACTTTTATATATCTTCCACTTTCTTGATACAAAATGACATCTTTGATTTTATTATCAAAACATGAACCTTTTACCTAGACTTTAAAGTACAATTCCAACCAAGTGCATATAAAAGTATAAAACATCTCTTACTTTTCATAGTATAATGAAAGCAATGTGTCATATATATTTACAATATCCTAGCTTTCTGTACGTTGATAATCTTTTTAGTCTTTTGTGGTCCGGAAACGTTAGAGATCGAATTATTTTGCGACACTTTACAAGTCGTTCGTGGTCGAACAAGACAATAAAGAATTATTCATGTTGCTTTTGTTAGTCCTTTTGTGGTCCGAGGTGATGCTGGAGAATCTTCACGAGGCTAAACATGATGGGATAAATTATTGATTTGGTGTCATGAAAAAATGAAGTAAGTAATTTAGTAGAAAAAGAGAAGATTAATTATTCTTTACTTACCTATATAAATACTTTTCAAATGGGCCATATATTCAACAATAAAGTGGTTATCTCAAATCGTACATGCGTATCACTTAAATACTAGATGACAGTTGCATAGACCCGAGCGGTTTTAACTGACTCCACTGAACAAGAATGAATGTGTTATATGATCTTAGTGCAAATTGAATGCGAATTATCCTTAATTTTTTGACTATTATGAACTAAAAGTGTTACTAATTTTTGAACCTCGACAAAAAGTCTGGTTCTGCCCCCGCTTAACGCGAAGAAAAGAATTGAATGAAGTCGAAAGTATTTTAAATTCAGACGCGATCATTTTTATAATCACAAGACTAATCTAAAAAACTGTTGCTAACGCCCAACTTGAACTTTCGATGCAAAGCCACCCTACATAGACGTACAGCAGGTTTAACGTAGTGTAAATCTGGCTTAGTGTAATGCTACGATCCTGCTGTAACATTGTACGTAAACATGAATGCATGATGCATATTACCGACGGTTCATTCAGATTTAAGGATTCATTTCACTTGATGTTGAAGTAAAAGTTTGCTTCTACTTCAAACAAGCGAAGTGAATCCTTCGGACTCTGATCGGTCCTTCGGATTCAGGGTGATCCTTGCTGGTAGTGGGTTATTTCGGATATCTGCAAAACAGGTACGTCCGTTAGTCTCGTCCCGGGATTGTATCCCAGGACCAACCTCTGACGTGAGAGTAAGTATATGTTCTTAGAGAAAGAAAGTATAAGTGAAGCTAGAGAGTGAGAGAATTAGTTAACCTTAAGTGAAGATTTCCTCTCTATTTATAGACTCTCAATATGGAGTGTCAGGCTGGTTTGTACTTAGTTCCTTAATGTTTGCTAGTTTATGCTCCATTATCATATACTTGGTGTACTTACTTGTACTTTGATTCATGTACTTACTGGTTTATCCGAACAGTTATGACCTCCGGAGGGCTGAGATCATCGGACGTTCCGAACCATTCGGATATTGGTCCGTCTTGCTTGAATACATTTGGGCACGCCTTGCTTGATATAGATCCGGAGGGTATGTATTATGTATGGCGTTCATCCGGAGGGTACTTACGCCAACATGTCCCCCCCAGTATCATAGTATTGGTTATGCCAATGGTATGATACTCAGTTTACTTTTGTAATTTTCCGGAGGGTAAGTCATAGCTTCGTCGTTGTTAGAGTCGTGTACAAGGTGCCAAAGTAATTAATGTGTCGTTTAAGGTGCGCCGTCGTTTTTTACCGCGCCTTCTGGATTGGAACACGTGTACGTTCTTTACGATACACGGTTTGGATGGTGACACGTTACCGTCTGGCTTTGAGGGATGAGCAGGGGAGGGGTATAGCCTTTGTATAAAATATGAATTTTTAAGTTGTGTATCTTTTTTCATGTTTAACGATGGGTTTCGTTTATCCGCAGGTGTAACTATGTCGAGCTATCTGAAGAAACCTCCTCTACGCAAGACCGTAAATGTGGTGAAGGGGGATCAACTTCCGGAGGGGCAGGGACGTGAGATGCACGTTACTCGCCCCCTGGCCTCCAACAATGAGGTTCCGGAGAAGGATGAGGAGCTTAAGAGGGTTGAAGTTCCGGACGACAAGGTGCTGGCTGCTAAAGATAAAAAGAAAGAGCAGGCAGCAAAGCTGGGATCCAAGAAACCTCCGTCGAAGAGAGCCGGAGGGAATATTTCTTCCAAACTTCACAAGAAGTGCAAGCTGTCTGCTGATTATGTCATTGATTTGGACGCTGCTGAGGGGGTTGAGGAGCCGGAGCCAATCCGTTCGGTGCACCCAAAAGATCTCTCATCTGGTATGTCTTTGTGAATAATCTTTTTGCCCATAATTATTTCTCTTTGATTTGTTTTTAACATTTATTGACGAAGGTTCTTTATTTTCAGGGGGTTCGAAGGGTGCCTCCCAGCGTCCGGGGAAGGAGGTTTTGATGGAAGAGGAGGATATTGAGGTTGATATAGAGGGGGATGACGAGGATGATGCCACCTTCGTACCTGCGTGGGTGGTGAAGAGGGGGATTCGTATGAATAATGCGAATGTCTGCCAGGATATGATGATCAACTTGGCCACCCCTGGTGAGGAGAAGTATTTGGATGGTCAAGACGATAGTGATGCTATTCGAAGGTCTTGGTTGCTACTTGGCAAAAATGCTACAGCTCAAGCGGATCTAATCTTTCGTTTTGAGTCTCTTCTTCGTGAGCACCAGAAGCTGTCCGAAACTCATAAGGTGTGTGACAAGACCTTTGATGATAATTGGAAGAGGTTTGGGGAGATGGCTGAAGAGTTGAAGAATCTGAAGGATAAACATGCAGAATGTGCTAAAGTGAATCCGGAGGGGATTCAGAAGTTGCGTGCTGAGAACGCTAGTCTGGAAGATAGGGTTTCTCAACTTGAGGTGGAGAAGGAGGAATGGAGGAAGGTTTCTGGGGAGCAGGCTGAAAGGATCAAGTTGCTGGAGGGTCAATTGTCTGATGCTAAGCTGAAGTTAACTGATGAAGAGAAAGCTTACAAAGAGCTTTATCAAGAGAAGCAAGACATTGCTACAGCCGCCGGTAATGCCGAAATAGAGAGGAACCGTATAATCAATGAGTTCATTCTGGAGGTTATCCACCGTTTTCATGGTAGTCATGAATTTCGGACGGCATTGGCGGAACCCTTCAACTTGTACTATCAGTCTGGGTTAATAGATGGGGTTGGCCTATTTGATGAGCCGGAGAAGGCGGCCAAATTGTTGGGAGAGGTCGAAGGGATGGATATGGAGGCTGATGACAAATATCGTTCATTATATGATCAGGCCCTCTCCCAGGATTACCCCTTCATCCAAAAGATCCGTCAGACCATCTATCGTAAATTTGATGAGTTGATAGCCTTGGTTCCTGATCTTGCTCCTGCTCTGGAGGTTGAAGGACCGGAGGTCGAATCTCATACTGAGAATCCCTCCGGTAACCAGTCTTTGGACCAGAATGCCACGGCCTTTGTCTGAAGTTAATGTTTTAAAGGTTAGCATTCCTCCATTTTGACTATGGACATAGGTATTGCGGATCCTTTGTGAAGCTGTTGTTCTTGAACTCTTTTTGTTGGAGACCGTATGTCGGGGTCCGGATACTTCCATTTTGACTATGGGTTTGGGTATCCCGGATTCCCTGTGAAGCTATCTCATTTTCTTGGTTGCAATTCGTAATAGTATAGGTTATTAATGTTCCGTCATTTTGTGGAACAGGTTTCTCGGAACAATTGATGTATTTAACAACATTATGTAATAGAGTAGGTTATTAACATTCCGTCTTTTGTTGTTCCATATTTCCGGAACACTTGATGTAACCGATTTTGATCAAATGAATATATATCATTTCCCTTCTTTGCTACTTGTGTTATTTGTCTTTATGCTGTTTTTAAGTTATGTATGTGTATATTCCGGGACATTTATGCCTTTCAGCTATTGGTTTTAGATCGTACTCACTTGAGTTTAACTTACTGGACAACTTGTGTCCTCCGGATCTTGGCCTTAGATTATACCCACTTGGGGTTTTATTATACCGGACAACTTGTGTCCCTCGACTCTTGGCCTTATATTGTACCCACTTGGGGTTTTATTATACCGGACAACTTGTGTCCTTCGGTTCTTGGCCTTAGATTATACCGCTTGGGGTTTTATTATACCGGACAACTTGTGTCCCTCGACTCTTGGCCTTAGATTGTACCCACTTGGGGTTTTATTATACCGGGCAGCTTGTGTCCTTCGGCTCTTGGCCTTAGATTGTACCCACTTGGGGTTTTATTATACCGGACAACTTGTGTCCTTCGGCTCTTGGCCTTAGATTGTACCCACTTGGGGTTTTGTTATACCGGACAGCTTGTGTCCTTCGGCTCTTGGCCGTAGATTATACCCACTTGGGGTTTTTCCTTACTAGATAACTTGATGTTAAATAAAAACAACTTTTCTTACGGCCCAACTGCATAGGATGTTTTATTGATGATAGAAAAATGGCTCATGCCTTACAATAAGTCTTTCAGAACAATTGATTACATAAAACACTTTTTTAAATTAATTGCATGCCAGGTTCGAGGTACTTCTATGTCATCCATGGTTTGTAGTTTGTACGTGCCCTGTTGGTAGGCTTCCGTTATCCGGTAGGGACCTTCCCAGTTTGGCCCTAATTTTCCTTGATCTTCCACCCTGCTGGCTTCATTCTTCCGATACACGAAGTCTCCTACCTTGAACGCTTCAGGTCTAACCCTTCGGTTGTAATATTGCTCCACCTTCTTTTTGTATTTGGCTTCCCTTAGTGCTGCCATTTCTCGTCGCTCTTCCAACAAGTTTAGGTTTAAGCCGATTTCATCGTCGTTGTCTTCTGCGTTTGCCATCATGGTCCGAAAGGTGGGCATACCGATTTTCACTTGGATGACCGCCTCGCTTCCGTAGGTCAGACTAAAGGGAGTTTCTCCATTGCTAGTTTTTAGGGTGGTACGGAATGCCCATAATATGTTTGGTAATTCATCTACCCATCCGGATCTTTCCCTTCCGAGTCGTGACTTGAATCCTTTCATTAGGCTTTTGTTTGCTCTCTCCACCAATCCGTTGGCTTGAGGATGATCTACGGCCGTGTTGATTTGTGTGATATTCAATCTTTCGCACCAACTTTTGAACGGATCTCCCACAAAATTGCTTCCATTGTCCGTGACGATTATCTTAGGTAATCCGAACCTGCAGACGATGTTGTCCCACACAAATTTTTTCACTTCCTTTCCGGTTGTCTTGGCTAGGGGCTTTGCTTCCATCCACTTGGTAAAGTAGTCAATGGCTACGATTACATATTTGACCTTCCCTGGAGCTTCGGGTAAAGGTCCTAACACGTTTATTGCCCATTGGAAGAATGGCCATGGGGCCATGACGGAAGTTAACATTGTTTTTGGCAACTTAGGAACTGGAGCATGTATTTGACATGAGTCACATTTCTGGATAACTTCCCTAGCGTCCCGGTGCATGGTTGGCCAGTAATAGCCTTGCCTCATAAGTTTAGCTACAACGGATCGTGGTCCGGAATGCATACCACATGCACCTTCATGTACCTCTCGGATGACATAATTGGCTTGGAGAGGTCCCACACACCGCAACATTGGTCCTAGATAGGATTTTTTTGAATAGTACGTCATCAATTAGTGTGTAATGGCTTATTTTCATACGAAGGGTTCGGACTTCGTTTTGATCCTCCGGCCATATCCCTTCTTTTAAGCACCGAAGTATGGGTGTCATCCAGTTTTCCTCTTCTTCTTCTACTATTGCGTTGATCATCTCTTCCTCAATGGATGGTTTCTCCAATACTTCCACTAGGATTTCCTTTGTTAAGTGGTTGAATGCTAGTTTGCTTAGTACGTCTGCTTTTTGGTTTTGTGCTCTTGGGATGTTCTTTATTTTGAAGTGTTTGAAGCAAGTGATATATTCCTTGGCCTTGGCGAGATATTTGGTCATACTTTCCGTGTATGCAGTAAACTCCCCGTTGATTTGGCTTGCCACCAGGTTTGAGTCCACTCGCACGTCCAGTGCTTCTATATGCATTTATCTTGCGATTCTCAGTCCGGCCAGGAGTGCTTCGTACTCTGCTCCGTTATTAGTAGCTTCAAAGTTCAGTCTGAGAGCATAAGTGTATTCTTCTTTTTCCGGACTGATCAATACCAACCCTGCTCCGGAACCTTTTTTGCTAGAAGCTCCATCGGTGTACAAGATCCACTCTCCAGTTTGGGAGATGTTGCATATCTCCTTGCCCCTCATTTTTGGATCCGGATAAATGGTGCCGATGGCTACTTCATTGATGAAATCGGCCAGCACTTGTCCCTTGACGGCATTTCTGGGTACATAAGTAATGTTGTAAGCTTCTAGTTCTACTGTGTATTTGGCTAACCGTCCGGAAGATTAAGCTCGGTTTAGTACTTGCTTGATAGGATGGTTCGTTATGACTTTGATGGGGTGAGCTTCGAAATATCGCCTTAGTCTTCTAGACAGATGTAGTAGTGCTAAAGCTAATTTTTCGACCGGAGCATACCTTTTTTCGGCCTCATGCGACGTTCGGCTTAAGTAATGAACTGGGATCTGCCGTCCTTCCCTTTCGACCAACATTACCCCACTTATTGCCTCCATTGCGGCTGATAGATATAGGTACATGTCTTCCTTTGGTTTCGGCGTCGTTAGGCATGGTAGCTCCAGGATCATCTTCTTCATTTCTTGAAAATCTTTTTCAGCTGCCTCCGTCCACTGGTATTTCTCCTTATTGTCTTTGGTGATGTTCTTTAATGTTTCAAAGAAAGGCAGGGATCTTTCGGCAGATTTTGATAAGAAACGGTTTAGTGCCGCCAGCTTACCACTTAAACTTTGCATTTCCTTTAATGACTTTGGCGATTGCATATCGGCAATTGCTTTGGTTTTCTTGGGGTTTGCTCTGATCCCTTCGGAAGTCACCATATATCCGAGGAATCTATCTTCTTCCAATCCGAAGGAACACTTCTTAGGATTTTGTTTCATATTGATCCCTCAGAGATTGTCAAATGTTTCTGCTATATCGGCTAAAAGCTCTTTCTCTGTTTGGCTTTTGATGACCATGTCATCCACATATACTTCCAAGTTTCGGCCAATTTGCGTCCGAAAGGCGGAGTCTACTAGTTTCTGATAGGTTGCTTCGGCATTTTTCAGTCCGAACGGCATTTTTCCGTAACAGTATGTCCCATGATCGGTATAGAAGGCTGTTTTCTCCTCGTCTTCTTTTGCCATTTGTACTTGGTGATATCCTTTGTAAGCATCTTGGAAACATTTGTATCGGAACCCCATTACTGATTCGATCTTCCAATCTATTTCAGACAACGGATAGTAGTCTTTGTGACACGATGAGTTGAGGTTCTTGAAATCAATACACATCCTCCAACTCTCGTCCGGCTTTTTTACTAACACAGGGTTAGATATCCAGGTTGGATATCGTACGGGTCTGATTATCCCAGATTTTAACCACTCTTCTACGTCCTTGTTTATAGCTTGATTCTTTTCTTCCGGAACCTCTTCTTTTGTGCAATAGGTTTGTCTTGGACATTTACACTAAGTTTGTGCTCAGCCGCCCATCGGGGGATGCCAGTCATGTCCGAAGGTTCCCATGCGAAAACGTCCCGGCTGTTCTTAAGTAACGTTATTAGCTGCCTTCTTCCTTCTTTTGAGAAATTTTTTCCTATTGTCACCAATTGCTCTGGGTATGCCGGATGAACCAGTATTTCTTCGGTTTCCGTTGTCCTTTCTTCTATCGTGGGCATCAGAAGACTTTCAACCTTAGTTTCTTTTTCCAGCAAGAATTTTTCTTCCAGCTTTCTGCATTCCGATATGATGATTGATCGGGTGACCAAAGTGGCGATACCTCTTGGTGTTGGGAATTTCATCATGGCATGTATTGTCGAAGGGATAGCTCTTAACTTCTTGATTCCGGAACGTCCCAGTATTACGTTGTAGGGGGAGGGGGATCTTACTATTGCAAATTTTATAGTCGTCCGGCGATATAGTCCTTCGTTTCCGAAGCACACTTCTAGTTCAATTTTGCCCAACGGATTTATGGCTTCTCCAGCGAATCCAACTAGCGGCGTGTTTGTTTTTGTCAGTAGGGATTGGATGGAGGGGTCAAGGTTTAAAAAGTAGTGTTCATACATCACTTCTATCGAAGCGCATTGGTCAACATATACCCTACGTATAGTATATCCCTCGATCTCTGCTTCAACTATTAGCGGTTCTTCGGAAGCATCTCCGGGAAGTATTGGAGGGAAACTTATAGGAATATTCATCCATCCTTCCTCTTGGTCCATGATTTTACGTTTATGTTTTCTTTCCGGATACCAGATCATATTGATGACTCGGCCCTGGTTGGTGTGGTTATTGTTTCTTGGAATTACCCTCTCTCTTTGTCAGACATCCCTGATAAGGTGGTCCAGTTTGCCTGTCTCCATAGCTTTCTTAAGCTGTTCCTTCAGATTGTGACAGTCGTTGGTAAGGTGGCCTTTTTCTCCATGGTAGTCGCAGTACTTATCCATATTTTCCCTGGCAGGTCTTCCTCTCAACGGGGGTGGTGCCGGAAGTCTAAGGTGGTGTTCAGTCGCCAGGATTTCTTTGGGAGCTTTGGTGAGTACATTCAAGTCTATGGGCCTGACATCCCTCCGATTTCCATCGTTGCGGCGGTAGTCTGTTCTGTAGTCATTCCTGTTGGTGTTTTCATTTCTATTCTAGCCGTAGGGCGCATAGTGATCATTCCGTCGGGGTCGAAACTCCTCTCGATGGATGTCTCTTTTGCGATTCCCCCTGAAGGAGGATCGTGGTGTACTTTGATCACTCCGGTTATACGATTTGGGATGATAATCTCTACGGCTAGCTTCGTCTGTCCATCGTTCTTTGAATTCCGA
Organism: Artemisia argyi; assembly: GCA_030686995.1. NCBI lineage: Eukaryota > Viridiplantae > Streptophyta > Magnoliopsida > Asterales > Asteraceae > Artemisia > Artemisia argyi. Next base: position 19,864,442 of record CM060682.1, read on the forward strand.
AAGAGCTTCGTTAGCTTTCCGGACAATCATAGTTATCTCCATGGGGTCTCTGATACATTTTCTGCGAAGAGCAAATCTTTGCACAAATTGTTCACACAGAGTGTCCCAATTGTCGATACTTCCCTGTGGAAGGCTATCGAACCATCCTCTGGCTGCATCATCCAAAGTTTGTTGAAACATCATACACCATATGGGCATAGGACAAGCGCCCTGGTTGGCAGCTCCTTCAAATCTTGTGACATGGTCATCCAGATCTGTAGATCCGTCGTATAACTTTATGTGGGAAGGCATAAGATATTTTGCGCTTTTAGGTCCGGAAAAATCAATTATCCTCCGGGTGAACGGACTTTTGGATGCTGCTTTGAATGGTTTGGAAAGATCATCCGTTGTTTCCTCTTCGACTTTCTTGGCCTCGGCCTCTTGAGGTCCTTCCTCTTCGAAGTCGATCCGGATAGGTTGGATTTGTGTTTCCCCCGCGGCATTGTATTGTTAGATGAGGGCTTTCAGGGTGATGATGTGATGTTGTATTTGCTCTATGCTATTATGATTGGTGTTGGCATCTGAATTTCTTCCACTTGCTTCAGGTGTTGTAGGAGTAGGACTTGTCATCTCTTAGTTCAGGTAGAGTGAATGACGGGTCCCACGGATGGCGCCAATTTGTTGAAGTAAAAGTTTGCTTCTACTTCAAACAAGCGAAGTGAATCCTTCGGACTCTGATTGGTCCTTCGGATTCCGGGTGATCCTTGCTGGTAGTGGGTTACTTCGGATATCTGCAAAACAGGTACGTCCGTTAGTCTCGTCCCGGGATTGTATCCCAGGACCAACCTCCGGCGTGAGAGTAAGTATATGTTCTTAGAAAAAGAAAGTATAAGTGAAGCTAGAGAGTCAGAGAATCAGTTAACCTTTAAGTGAAGATTTCCTCTCTATTTATAGACTCTCAATATGGAGTGTCAGGCTGGTTTGTACTTAGTTCCTTAATGTTTGCTAGTTTATGCTCCATTATCATATACTTGGTGTACTTACTTGTACTTTGATTCATGTACTTACTGGTTTATCCGAACAGTTATGACCTCCGGAGGGCTGAGATCATCGGACGTTCCCAACCCTTCGGATATTGGTCCGTCTTGCTTGAGTACATTTGGGCACGCTTTGCTTGATATAGATCCGGAGGGTATGTATTATGTATGGCGTTCATCCGGAGGGTACTTACGCCAACACTTGACATAAATTTCTGTAAAGTTTCATCAGTAAAAAATAATTATTACATTTTTGTTAATGAGTAACCTAATACGAGTACAAATGATATTGTACGTTCGTAAACATGAACATATTTCATGTCATGACATTATAACACGTTCGTATACGCCTACATCGTGCCATAAGGCACGATCGAGCCACTGCACCCGTGCTAGTGTTACATTTAAAAGCCCCCTCTTTTTCTAAATTGTTTACCCTTTAAAATCCTATAAAACCCTTTCTTTCTATCATTTTAACCAAGATTATAAATAGCGTGAGGCGTAGTGTGGTAGTATGGCCAGGCATCACGTCTTAGAAGTCATTGCGAAACTATAATGTTTTCTAAAACATGACTTTAAGCGGCAGTCTAGGGATGGCAACGGGTCGGGTTTGGGGCGGGTTTCTGTGTACCCGTACCCGTTTATAATATCTAAACTCGTATCCACCCCATTAACCGCCGGGTACCCGATTGATATTATCAATCGGTTTTTCGGGTTTCTCTGCGGGTTTTGGTTATCTCCAATTGACTAATATATGGACAAAATGACGGTATTAAGATTAAGTCACACACTAAAATACACCGAAAAAACAAAAGAAAACACCCTAATATATTCATTTTTTTGTTAAAGTTAAAGAAAATGAATATCGTATCAAACGATTTAATGCTTTTGAATAATTCATGTACAAAATAAAATATATTATGTAATAGAAATACGTATATAAAAAAATATAATGGAAGAAACTATATATAATGTATATATATTATAGTTAAATATAATATCAATAAAGCGGATGTAGATTCGGGTAAATGGATACGGGTACGGATACGGGTAATCGGGCGGGTATTACCAGAACCCGTACACGGCTAAAAAATTATATCAATACCCAAACCCGCAAACCCGCCCCCAAACCCGACCCTACCGGTTCGGGTTTCGGTTTTCCCTGTCGGTTTCGGGTGGTTTTGCCATCCCTAAGCGGCACAAAATATGAAAATATTTATATCATGTTTCATATACATCAAGTTTACGAAAAGTGTTATACATAAGGAATAAAGTCACGAAACTATCTTTGCATATAATCTTATTCAATTAAAAAAAAATCTTTGTTGGAGTTGAATTCTAAACAAGGCGCCACGCATCGCGCCTTTCCATGCTTCATCTCATGCCACGTCTTGGTCTATTTCGTAACGTGAGGTGACACCCGCGCTTTAATGGTGTCATGACGCGCCTTTTAGAACCATGATTTTAACACACACTAATCTCTTCAACACAACATACTTTTTACCTTCAAAGAAATACATTTGATTCAATTTCATATTGGATCCCAACTATGACCATTATACTTTGAAGACGACCCGAGTAAATATATGAGCCTATGTCAAGCTTATCAACAATTTCAATCTTTGGGTAATCAAGAAGCCAAGTGTTCGGGTCCTCATACAAGTACACCCATACCACGGGAGTGAGAGGTTACATAACAACGACTCTTAGACGATTATTTTGGTGACGAAAAAAACCCACCTAAATACCCGGAGAGGAATTTTAGGCGAAGGTATCATATGAGTTCCAATTATTATTATTATTATTATTATTATTATTATTATTATTATTATTATTATTATTATTATTATTATTATTATTATTATTATTATTATTATTATTATTATTATTATTATTATTTTTTATTTATTTATTTTTTTTTATTTTTTTTTACAAATAGTGCACGATATTTCCAATTACAATGTTTAACCTATTCCCAAATACTTCCAAATATTTAAACAACGACCAGAATATATTGGTGATTAACTATTAGTCTATCATGAAATGCACATCGGCCATATGCTAATTGGCATCCAACACATCACTGGATGCATTTGACAAATATTTGCAAATTGACGAACATTATTCACGTGATTGTTTACAAAACTTCACTAAATGCACATACACTTTATGCTTAGCTTAGTTTCTAAGAACCTGATTTTTATGACATCCAACATACATATGCTTTGCACGAAATGAAACATGGTCTATCAGGAATGCTCAGGAGTATTGGTTGTGTGCATTGAGAATGGACAAAATGTCCGAAGAAATTACCCGGGCAATATAAAAGACATGATCACAAATCCCCGACTTAATGCTTGAAGCTGTTGTATCATATGATTTGTGGAGTTGACATGCATAATTTGGTGTTGCTGGAGCAAATAACGACCTCAATGTTTTATATACTTTAAACATATTTGATTACCTTATTGACGATGTTGCTCCGGAAGTTTCATTTGTAGTAAATGAAAACACATATGAAAAAGGTTAATACTTGCGGACAAAATTTATTCTCAATTCACCTGTGCCGACTCCGGGCTATCCAAAAAGGGTAGTCGCCGTGGGATTAGTCGGCTCGCAATGTCGAGTTGGAAACCCATGTTTACCAAATATATATATATATATATATATATATATATATATATATATATATATATATATATATATTATTCTCAATAGGCTAGTTTGTCAAGAAAAGATGAAGTTTAAAAGGTTAATACTCACGTTTAGTGAATTTAACGAATTGTACGTAAGTCCACAACCAAATTTACAATGTACTTGGATCGAAAGATGTACCACACAACGAAAGAGACGTAAAGAACTCTGTGATACAAAAGTGCTTCCACAGCTTCAACAATTGTGGAGCATCTATGAAACATTAATCACTATTATTGTTTGTATTTCATATTTTTTAAACTTTTGAACGTGTTTATTTTTAATTTAATACAAATGTGTTTTCTATTTAATAAATTAAAAAATTTAAAAATCGTGAGGCCCGGGGATCCTATAAGTCTATAACTTACTTGATAAGGAAGGTTGTTTTGCTCCAAGTTATAGGATCTTAGTTTTAAGTTGCATAAGTGAGCTATAACACCGCGTATAACTAACAACGATGCTCTAAAAGCACTAGGTTGCGTTAGTGTTATAGTAAAAAGTATTGTCACTTCAGTTTTTTTTTTTTCTCCATAACTCAGAACTTATAACTTAATTTAACCCTCCCTCCATCATTCAAGTTATAGGACACTCATGGGCCAATTTTTATTTTTATTTTTTTTAATAAACCATAAATAAAACAAAACAAAACAAAAGGTAAAAAGCCCAACGGTTTGGCTGGTGGATTTGGCGCAATGCCTTAAAACGCGGTGTGCAGTATCGGCCGGTGCCATAAAGTCGTGCCAGAGGGCTATAACGTGCCCGATGGATCAAGTACCGAGTAATGCCTATGAAGGTTAATTTATAAACTACCTCAATTTTATAAACTAATTTAAATATAAATATTTTAGAAATTTGCTCTTAGGGTTGGGTATGGCAACGGACGAGCACGTTACTTCCAACAATGCACCTAAACCGGCATCCCTCCACCACCACACTGGAGCCTTTCAGCAATTCATGATCCACCACTTAATTAGCATGGAAGTGAAGAGGAAATGTGGGCCCAAATGTTTTGTGTGTGTGTGAGTGTTTTGTTTTAAACTTTTAATTAGGTATGGTGTGCCCCAAATGACATGTGAAATGGCATGCCACTAGTGAATGTGTGTTTTGGCGTGTGTGATAAAATTGGGGATAGAGTGAGGTGGAGCTTAGATGACACCGAAAAGATGAATGTGGCATGTTGATGCACCTGATGCTCATATGGTTCATGTCTAAATTCTATAGAATGTTGCACTCCACATACAAAAATGAAAGAAAGTGACTGAGTACAAAAAAATGTCTGATAATTTATGCAACTTAATTTACAAGAAGCAATTATACAATGTCAAAAATATATTCTTGCATAACTGCCTAAATTTCCTATTAAGAGTAATTGATAAACCTTTAGCTTTAGAAAGAATATGACTGGTCTAAAGAATAAATTAATCGATCTAAAAAAAAATTAGTATATGATATTCACTCTTGAATTGAGCCATAAGATGACTACTTTTTGCTGGTGTAAAAGCATGAAGCGAATGATCATCAAGGCACAAGTTCATTCAGTTCAGTCTCATCATTTTTATCCATAGCTAAAGTCATTTCTTCTGCTCTTTTAGCTTGATCTCTCCAATTGGTTTTCACCAATGTATACACCATCAACGATACACAAGCTGCCTGTGATGCAACTAGTCCTAGCCATAGTCCTCGATAACCTATCTTTAAAACAAAGGCCAGGACAATCGACATTGGAAGCCCTATTAGGTAGAATGCTGCTATGTTAATTCGAACTCCAACTTTTGGTCTAGCGGAGCCTGTTAACGCGCCACAAGCAGCTGTTTGTGGCGCGTTTCCCAACTCAGCTAGACCTGTCACTGGGAGTGCTGAGGATAGCAATCCAAGAATTTGGACTTCATTAGTGTATAATTTCCCAAGAGTATTTCTCAATGTAACTGACAATCCAAAGACTATGATCCCATATATGAATGCAATTGAGATCCCAATGATTGCAGCCCATCGAGCACTAGAGGGTTGACCAGCGCCTAGTTCACTCCCAACACGTTGTGATATACTAAGGCTCAAAGAAAAAGGTATGACATAGATGACTCCTGTAGTTTGCATGATGATCCCAGTAGCTGCCACACACGATTGAGGGTTTTCTAGTAGCCCACTAAGGAAAAGAATGATCTCGTACCACCACCACTCCAAACACACCGAAAATAAACTAGGTATAGCCATGCTCAATAATGGCCCCCAACCATGAATAATCGAGAACAAAGTAGCTCGATTCCTAGCAGCCCAAGGCTTAATTGAAACTTTTGAAAAGAAAAGATATATTAACAATCCGATATTCATGTTATATGTGAAACAAGTAGATGCCATAGCAACACCTTTCACCCCTAATTTTAAGTAAAAAATAAGAAAGTAGTTGATAGGAAGATGCAAGATGGTGGCACATGTAGCAACTATGGTGGCAGGTGAGTTCAACCCTTGTGCACGTAAAAAAGACCGAAGGGGTTGAAGATGGGCCAGGGCTAGGAGCTCTGGGAGGGAAAATGTTAAATACATGGCTGCAATTTTTGTGATCACACGGTCTTGGCCGAGCTGACGAAACACGGGCTCCATGTTTAGCCATAGGAAGGTAACGGGAACAGATGTAACTAAGAGAAGAATAAAAGTTTTGATGTACATTTGGTTAAGGACTGACAACCTTTTGGCACCAAATGCTTGAAAGCAAATCGGGTCCATTCCCATGCATAATCCTTTCATGATTGATAAACCTGTGATGTTTGCGAAGCCAATGGCTAGTGCACCTCCTGCTAATTCAATTTTACCCATGTGGCTTAAGAATAACATGGAAATTATGGACTTCGAAAACATGAGGAAAGTGGTTGTTGCTACTGGACATGCTGCCTTCCCAATCAATCTTATCTCTTCTACCACCTGTATCATTACCGCAAATTAGCTGGTTGTATACACTTTAACAAGTTTATAAGTTTCTGAAATTTTCAATTTTCAGAACTGTTCACACGTTTGTAAGTGGAAACTCTATCACAAAATTTTCGCACACAAGCGTAAAGAAAAACACCTCTAGAATATGTATAGCCGTCATAATGTAATCGATAAAAAGGATATAACTTTATTTGCTTGCCTTTCATGATTCAATTATATTAATTTGAACATAATTCGATTAGACATTTATTCATTTCAAGTAGTGAGTACATATGGAGATCTTTTCGTCGCATATCACTACAATAATTGTTCATATCGGGCTATTAGCTTCAAATGAGACATTTCGTACGGACAAAATTTTGGCATGACTACTAGCTAGCCAGCCATCTGAAAACATATTATATGGCTCAAGGAGCTATACCTGCGTAGACAAAAGTAAAAAGATTATCTCGACGGACTTTTGGCTTTTCGGTATATGACAAGACAAGAAGTAGATGAGATGCCTCTCACCCAAGTGGGGAGAACTCAAATCTCAAAGAGGAAAAATGTGTAGCTTTAGGTAGGGTTTTAACGGTAAAAAAAAGTACAAAGATGATACTAATCTGAACCTAGTTCAGCAAAACTACCATGTAAAAATACTTCATAAAATGTTCTTTTACATCACTATACATCTTCAATCACAATATTGTATCTAGCATGAGACTGTAGAGTTCTTATTAGTAGTAGCATATATACTTGATTAGATTATTAGCTAATTAACAATGATTATATTAGAGTAAATAGAACATATATTATATGCTAGTAATATTCATAATTTGCAGTTATGGTAACATTCAACCGCGCATGCATTTGTTTACATGATTAAGATGTTTAAAAGATGAGAATCACCTTATAATAATAGCATGTGAGATTGAAGGTGATGGCCATAACATTGGTTTAAACATGTTCCCAACTTTTTATAATCAAACCCATGAGCATAAAAAAACTTTTTGATAAACTAACTTTAAAAGTACAACTCTTACTCAAGTGGACAAATCCAACTATGAACTTGGACTATACCTTTTTAGCTAATCTAAAACTGATTGTCTATCCTTTTTGGCTTAAAATGTCACATTCATCTTGGAGATAACATTTCTATTTGACTTGTGGGTTGGGAGGCGTAAAAAATAGAGAAATGATTGAAAAACCTAAATTTGTGACTAATTAATTATACGCTAAAAACATTTCTTACACCAAAACGTTTGGTACGATAACGAAGAAACAATTTGTTGATACAATCTAATACCAAAAATAGCAAGTTTCATAGCAATAAGAAAAGTGTTTCCAAAGCACCAAACACTTTAAATAGCAAAAAAATTAAATAAAAGAGTTGTTAATGCACCAAACGATTAGGAAAGACTCCAAACATGTAAAGATAGGAAAGAAAAATATGAAACATGTGGATAGTCCATTGGCAAATTACATTAGCTTATAGTATTTGATTTTTGTTATATTTTCCATAGTTTTTGGAAAACATAGAAAATGTATAATAGACATGTTCTATAATTATAGTTTAGTACTAGCTTACTATCATATCATTAACTAAAAATGAAACTCATGACATAATCATAGTTTAGTTGTTAATAAATTCTATATTTGCTATCATTTCAAAACTAAAATGTAATACAAGACCTTTTGAGATTCACATTTTTTCTAATCCATTTCAAATCATTTATTCTCTTGTAGATGTTTATGTGTATCCTTCTAAAAACATTTATTAATTAAGATACAATGTGACCATTAATTGGAAGATTTTAAGAAAGTGAAAGAGAAAACTAACCTTATTTACAGGTATACTACGAAGAAGATGATGAAGGAAGTGAACTTGTGTATCTCCACTAACGTTATTGTTAGCAAAATCCTTATTTTGAATCTGTTCAAGGTCGTTTATAACGATATTTTCTGCATCCCCATGAGCTCCCCCTCGAGATGCATCCATCATGCACATGCCCACTCTGCACACACACACATAAATGATGGGATTTGGAGACTAGGTTAGAGTGAACAACAATGCAAAAGACAATAGTTTTTCTAGTAAAAATTTAATAAAGAGAAATTATTCCTTCTGAATGATGGGCTGTTTGTACTCGTGTATGCCTATTTAATAAACAATATCCTCTTCAGAGAATTCAGATATATTCTTTCAGAATATTACATGTAAAAATAAGTATAAAGCTAACCTTAATACGATGATATCAGTTGTTGTTTTTGGGTTCCCGTCGTCTTCTTGGATATGCAATGGTTATTTTTCACACTTAAAACGCTTCTCCAATCGCCATGACGTGTTGCCAGACAAGATTATGAGAGATATGGAGCTCGATGTTTGTCGTGTATAGGCGTATGTATGTGTTTATAAGTATAGAGAAGGAGTTTGTGTACTTATTTATACAAATACTTATGTGTGTTCCTTTTTTCATGACAAAGTTGATGCATGTGTCTTTGGTAAATGCATAAGTTCATTTTGTTTTTGAAAAGGAGCATTTATATAATTCACCTTTTCTATGAACTTTATACAAAGTTACTTGGATATTATAAGAAATTTTTAATTACAACAAAAGGGAAAAGGCTAAAGGAAGCCTAAGAAGTTGCATTTGAGATGCTTAAATTACTTGAAAGAGAACTTTAGTTAGTGGCTCAAATAGGCTATGCTTATAGTCTTTCAAATACGGCATTTAGGGAGTCCTTCAAAGATATTCCTAACGATTAATATTCACATAAACTTGTCGTCACAAGTAAGCTCACTTTTAGTGAAGTTGACGTGAAAAAACTCAATTATTTGCGCTTACAAGTCATGACATCATTGTTGCATGAATTTTGACTAGTAGGATGTAAAGTTAGGTTGTGCACCTTTTCTAATTCGCATGAAACTTAAGCTAATCGCATGCACATGCAATGTCAAAACGCCATCAGCATATTAATACATGTTTCCCATTTCGTTTCTCATCTAATTAGCTCGATTAGGTTGGTTTTCCGTAGACAAAAATAATATACGGCTTGGTTACGTCTTCATAAGTCTGAGTTCCTAAAAAAGATGACACTTTTCGCATCAAATATACTGATTATCGGTTATTTTGAGAACTCCTAATGATGGTTGCAAGTCTTTGTTCTCATTACTTGTTGATATGTTCACATTGCTTTATAATACCTCAGGAAAATCCAGCCCATATTGGTCATACACATGAGAAGGAGAGACGTTGGGTGTATACCAAGTAACACTTCTAAACATGGTGACATGTTTTGGAGAAAATCGAGTGACCGGATAGAGATCTAGAAAAAAAGCCATGAGCCAGGGTTTCTGATGCAGGTAAGCTAACAATATCACAATATATATCACTACGTTAGTAGGTTGATGGGGCGTTACATGTTTCCTACGATCTTAACATTATCATGAGAAGTGATAGAAACTTGAGTACTCCACAATATAGGAGTTTGTATGGAACCATTAAACTTGTGTACACTTTAAAGCAGTGATCAATTGGTCACAATATAAATCAGGTAGAAAAAAAGTAATACATAAGATACATACAATTGAACTTGGATCTGTGATCCATGTAAGCCAAGTTGGACAACTTTCTTATTCCGATCCTGTGAGCCATCCAAAGTGTGTGACAATATCATAATTTCATCAGCCAAGGTGTCTTTTCTCGGCGATTTAATGTCAAAGCACACCTTGTTCCGCAGGGATACTTTGAGCGAAGATACGAAGGTTTATTCACATGCTTAGATTAAAAATAGGAATAGAATTGAAGTTTTGATCCTTGTTGGATTGATAATTGGCTTTACGACACTATTTCTGCATGTACTAATACCTTGTTAGTCCTTTTTCCTCTTGCTAGAGGTTTGTAGTAATTGAAAGTTTGAAGCTGTACAATAAAATAAAATTTAATTTCTGAACTTCTAAGTGTGAGAATTGTTAAGTACGAGTATTATTTTAGTTAAAAGCATGTTCAAAATTTAAAACAAAATGACATGTTGTTGTAACTATATGGTTAATTAGTATTTGGTTCATTAATGAACAATAATTAAAGTATGCATTCACTAAAATATTCCCTTGTGTTCAATAACTTGAACAATAACCTTAAATTGACTATCAATAGAATTGTGTTTGTAAAGTTAGAATGAATTTATTTTTATCCATGATACCTGCCACAAAACCAGGAAAAGTCGAAAATGTAATAATACTACACACAAGTATAATTCCTTTGACGTTAGAAGAATTGAAAATTTCAATGAAGAAAGAATCTACTCATAATTCATGTAGAGCCCCATCATTTCGTATGTTTCCATATAAGTCATGAAGTTTTAGGAAATCGTATCCAAGCAAACACCCGGATAATATATAGCAACTCGAAATTAACTTAAAGAAAAAGTAGTGACACAAAAGATATATAGTAGGGAATTCTTTCGGGATTTGACTAAAAATGATAGTGAAAGGATACTAGTAGCCTATAAATTTATGGATTGGGACACTCATATTTTTTATTGGGATACTCAACTATACAAGTAATTAAAGCACTCTAGATACTGTACAAATATGTCGATTCGGATGCATTCTCGTTCTAAAGGAGTCTTGGAAGGTGTGTTTTACATTACGTGGTGGAGCATTTGGAATTTCAGAAATCAACTTTTGTTCGCGTCTAAAAAGCCTAGGAAAGAAGTGTTATTTGATGATATAGTTATGCGTTCGTTCAATTGGTATAGTGCTAGGCGTAATAGTTCAATTTGTTGGGATAGCTGGATGCATCACCCTTTTCTTCTTTCTTTGTAATGTTCTAGCTTTTTGCTAGTGGTTTTATAAAGTTGCCGTTCTAAAAAAAATACTGTACAAATATGTAATGCATACATTAGAGTGTCCTAATGAAAAGTGTGAGTGTGCAAATCATTTTCCTAAATTTATGGTCATAAAGGGCTCAAACATCTTATTTTTTTTTTGGTAAAAGGTCAAACATCTTATTTCTACCAACTGAGACGGGTTACCATTTAAATGCATTGTTAGCACGGTATATACAAAATGGATCAAGATCATCTAAAGTTCATTTTGAACATGATATATCATCTTAGTGTTATAGTGTATTTATGAGTGAGATTTTGAATCTAAGTTGTTGGTTATGGTGTTGTGTATAGTCATTCTTTCCTAAAAATTTAGTCAAACATTTTATAAACATCCTTTAAAGTAGGGTTATTGTAATAATATTTTTTGGTAGCTTTTTTGTTTTGGCCCTTAACAATTTAAAAATGATAAAAATTAACATCTATTATAAATTTGCTTCTTGCGTAATTGAACTAAATATTTTTTTATTAAAGTCATTAAAAAGATTTTACTATTACGATCAAAATGAGCTCAATATCTTGAAACTTACAATATTTGTTTGATTTTATAAAACAAATTACATTATAAAATATATAACATAAGTTAGTTAGTTTGGTGAGTTATTGAAATTTTTTATTTATAACCTCTAACTATGTATTAATTAATAACACAAAATGGCAAATATCATATTCAATAAATACTATAATATGGTAATGTAACACATTTCATATACGATGCCAACTTAATATGTCATTTTTTAACAATTTAAAAATGATAAAAATTAACATCTATTATAAATTTGCTTCTTGCGTAATCGAACTAAACATTTTTTTAATTAAAGTCATTAAAAATATTTTACTATTACGATCAAAATGAGCTCAATATCTTGAAACTTATAATATTTGTTTGATTTTATAAAACAAATTACTTTATAAAATATATAACATAAGTTAGTTAGTTTGGTGAGTTATTGAAATTTTTTATTTTTACTCTCTAACTAGTAACTATGTATTAATTAATAACACAAAAATAGCAAATATCATATTAAATAAGTATTTATACTAATATGGTAATGTAACACATTTCATATACGATGCCAACCTAATATGTCATTCTTTATAATTAATTTCTGATAGAAATGTATTAGCTCAACGCGCGCGGTCACAACGAGCTAAAACATTTATACATGTAAATATTATGTATAAGCGTAAATCATAACATTTTTATAAATTTTAACATGCATATCATATGGATCGTATCATAATGTAAATAGTTAAGTGTATAAAAACGCGCAGCGATGCGCGAAAAGACAAACCTAGATTAATGTTACAATTTACATGAAGAGCATGATATAGCTAGGTCTATGCCTTGTATAAAAGCTTGACAAAATGTGGATGCATGTGTAGACGAATTACGTATGTACATGCATGGTATATTCGTGCACATCCATATGATATATATGTGTGTTTGCATACGTATGTTGCTACATCCTGCTGTAGCCGTCTGGTTGTGTAATTTTGCATGTATGAGTGTATTTAAGGTTGAAAAGTAGTGTAGCATTGCAATCTTAACTTAGATGTATAGAATAAACTTGATTTTGTGTCGTATAACTTGATTTTTGGAGAATTTAAAAGTGTAGAGATTAAGTTGATAGCTATTTTCATAGCAAATGAGAAAAGTAGATAGCTTTGTTTAAGGACCTAAAAGTAGATAGCTAATTTCATTGCAAACATTTAAAGGAGAACTTGATATATGTATTTTCTCAAAAAGGCAAAGTTTAATACAATGTATATCTATATATATTCTAAGAAAAGTTTGATATATACGGAGTATAAAAGTACCCCTAAATAAAAAGATAATTTAATTTAATCACAAAAAATACACAAAACTCATAAACACCCATGGACATGTCCCATGACGTTATTAAAAGAGTCTAAACAAATAAACTTGACATAACTACAAGTATTCTATACCCTTAATGCTTATTTTATCTAATTTTTTTAACTATTTGAATATCATCCTGATTTACTTTCAAATTAATACCTAATATTTACTTTTAATTAATTGTTATATTTTCTAATTGATTTATTGATACAATAACTCATTTATTAATTCATATTCTTCTAACCTTTTATATCTTATTTTATTTTTTTTAAGATTTAAATTAAACTTACAACATATTCCATATCATTTATAGTATTTGATAACTGATATTTTGACAATATTAGTTTGGTTATAGTGAATTTTTAAGATAAAAAGTGTAAGAATATAAGATTGTTGTGTGACAATTAAATAAATTAGAAAAACATTAAAACGCAAGTTCGCAACTATAATTGTTTGGTTTTGCCCAAATAAATGATGAACTGCATCACACTAGATCGACACAATTAAATTTTGTTGAGCATTATACACTAACGTCGCTATACACGAGAGCAATCGTTTAGTATAATAAGTATATCTTAAATGTTTGGATAAAAACGCATAACTTTTTTGTTGCTCACACTACATAGATACCGGTGAACCACATTCCATTGTATTGGTTTGCTTAAAAAAAATTTAGAAATCAATAAAAAAAAGTGTCCTAATGGTATGCATATGTTACTTCATTATGATTGGTGTGAAGCCAAATCTCCACATCAGCAATACGCTATGTAACAGTTTTTTTTATCGTTATCTTTCTAATTAGATTCCTTAATCTCCTTAGACATAATCATATTTAATTTCATAGAAAAATGAGAAAAACAGCCGTCAAGTAATCAATTTAAATTTGTTGAAAAAAATCTATTCATATTGTAAATCATTCAACATTTTGTCTTAATGTATAATTTTTTCGGTAGCAAAATTATCAATATATCCTATTTCATTTTCCAAAAGTTATTTAAGAATAAACTACTACAAATCGCAAAGTAACAAAATAACACCAATTAATAAATCATTAAAAATATATTATTGAAATTATCTTTTGTGGTAAGTTGCACAAATAAATGGATGATACTATTTGCCTATCATATCTTTTTCGATGGGAATGTGTTTATTGTTGTATATGCCTATCATAGCTTTTTGGGTTCACTTAAAAAATAAATAATTAAGTACAACAAATATGTGTGAATCTCACATCCTAGCCAAAACTACGCAAAAACAAACGCACCAACTGTGCTTCAAACCTAAACTAGAATAAGAATGAAATGCCACATTCATAAGACCTACTACAAATGCTTTCTAAATTGACTACGAAGATTAATCTTAAAGGCATTAGCAAACTACATTTGAGCATCAACCAAACCAAGATGAACAAAATCATCATCTTGTATAGGTCTTCATCATAAGTTTTCTACCATTGTTTATACAAGCTTTTATTTCTCACTCCATCGCCACTTTTAGAAACTTTACGTATGAGAATCGATGTTCAAATAATAAATCTAAATGTTATATTTAATTATTAATCACAATAAATACTTAACGGACGTTAGTACTTAACGAAAATTGACTAATGGTCGTTAAATGTTGTTAGTAATATGTGTGTACAAGAACGTAGAGTAAACACCTCTTGTGTTTGATTTTTCTTGGTCGATTTTTTTGGATAAGTCGAATATATAAACCCTAAACTTTTAGGGTTTTGGTTTCTTGATTATTAAATTGTTTGGAGTTGCTAAAAGGTACGCGTTTCTTTAGTTTTCGGTTAACTAATTACATGTACGTATTAATTCTTCCGCTCCATGCTTTTGATATATATGTGTTAATTTATGATTGTCATGTTATTAAAATTCCAACATATATCGCTCCATAAAATAAATACGGAGTACTTTACAAGTTGGCATCCCAACCAAAACGTTCAAGTTCATCTGTGAGTAAGTGTACATTAAAATTTGCATAATAAAACATGAGTAAACTTAGTTTCTTGACAAATGAACACGAATACATAAACCTCTTTCTTTGAGTGCTAATTTTTGTGGTAAATTGCACTAAACATTATGCGATGCTTTATGTTGCTTAAAAATCTCAAGGTTTTCATTACACTTTTGATAGTTAAAACAAGAGATCTTTACATTGCAAGTTTTTCATGAAAACCATCAATATGATATATATTTTGATTTAATTATATTTAATTTACTGCAAAGATTTAGCATGTGTACACATTAAAACAGCTTTCATTTGGTTAGATATTCAAAAAAGACTTTTTATGTACACTATTTTTTAAAATATTTGTGCTAGCATCATCAGCTAGCTTGCAAATCTACCCAATTTGCAAGTGTATATAGCTATAGTTGTCGAATCGAACTTCTCTATCTTGATTCAAATTTAAGATCATACATCTTATAGCATATTCTCTGTCACAAATCAATATCATGTTGTACAAGTACAATGTTAAGTTGTATGACACATGTTGTCACACTTGTCGATTTTGTTTGTTGTTCAGTATCGTTTACAAGATTCATATTGTTTTATTTGATCAATGGTTGCTTGTCTTTTACCCTTGTTAACTTGCATTTTAAGTAAAAAGATGATAAAAGACTTGAGTTGACGACCTATCTTTACATAGCATTACAAACTATACAAAGGGTTCAAGAATACGATCGTGCAATCATAAACGAAACATATATTTTCTTCGATCATAAGCATTCATGCAATCGAACTAAACATTTTTTTTTGAACGGCGGGTTAGTTGTTAGATTTTTTTTTTGAACGGCGGGTTAGTTGTTAGATGTTAGTTGTTAGTTGTTGGTTCGAGTTAGTGTCGCATATTCGGGCAGAGATACCATGCTCGGGCAGTGATACCAATCGAACTAAACATTACTTTTAGATTAGTTTCACGAGACAATTATTTACATATTTTGCCTATCATACAGTCTTGTGTTTGATGTACTTTTTACCCTTTTAGTAACTCTTAGAAGCTAGAACCACTTGCCTTCCCAAAGGGTCACTATGATAAAACCAAATGACCTCCAACAAACAACATAAGATGTACTTCCACCAATCAAACATTGTATATATCACGTCATGTCCTTCATCACTATCATCTCAAACATCTGCTTATCTTATATTATATAAGGACAGTTTAACCTAAAACTTTTGCAAAATTTATTGGTTTAGTATTTAAAAAGTGAAGACAAGTACATACTAAAAGATAAGTGATAATTAATCCCATAAGAAAGATACTTAGACCACCACTAATCCGTCAAATAAAAGCATAAAAACAATAGTCATAAAGCAGTCAATAATGTGAAAAGTTTCTTACTAGAATACTCCAATTTGATGCCAATTATTGTGTTTTTATATAGTGATTAAAGATGGCCCCATAGGCCGTACAAGCTTCCATTAGATCCATGGACTTGATATTTAGCTTATGATGCACATCAAGAGCCATACTTAATCCTTTAAAGTAAAGAGCCATGCTTAATTAGCTTGCATTAACTTTACTAGAAGGGTACCCGCGCAATACGGCGGCGGGTACCCTGTGACTATTTTTATGGCAAAATAATTTTTTTTTTCAACCATTACTTAATAATTTAAATACATTTAAAAATATTACAAATAAAACTTGAAATATAACTTAAAAACATTTACTCTGTGTGTTTAGTATTGGTGTTTTTAGTTTGCTTCTATACGACTGAGGTTTGGCTATTACAAGTTTGGTTGAAACGGACAGTATAAATATTCGAAGGCGGTTACAAGTCGACACTTAAATACATTTAATTTCCAGTATGTTACAATTCTGATTTTTTATTAGCAAAATTAATACATTTAACTTTGGGATGAAACCTCTTTATATCTAACTTTCTTTTTGTAGAAATGTTTTTGGTCTTATTTTTTTAAGACTTTTAAATTTAGATGTCCTAAATACATTATAAGTTAGTAAAGATAACTTATATCATATCATGTTAGTCTCAAGTTAAACTTATTGATGTTTTTTTAATCCTTTTAAGACAATTTCTAAATGAGAAAGTAACATTACACTGGCAGAAAATAGAATGTTAAATGTATTTATTACTACCCATTATAATACGAGTAGTACATCTTCTCAAACAACTACACATACTCTAATTGTTTAATTATTATTTATCAGTGACCAAACAAATAGTACTTTTATAGTGGGACAACTAAAACATAGAAGATAACAATAAATATACATATAACCTCACTTAAAAATATTTGTTAACCTCAAAGGTGCAGGCTGTTGTTGAGCGGATTTAATATTCTTTAGTAAATGTTTCAAGTCCAAAATTTCACGTGCAACTTTGAAGCCAGCTTTTGAGCGTCTATTTGGGAAGTGTAGAGCTTTGTGAAACACATCAGGGGTATAATCCTAACTCTCACGGTTTGCGGGAAACATCTAAGAATTGCTCGTGGTTCAGCAATTCTTCCGAGACATGATCTTTAAGGAAGGTTCATATTGAGTCCAAAATTAACTTCGGCTTAAAGTTGTCCATCTAACCAACTTTCCTGTAAAATATAATTGTTAAACGAGTTAACTCGTAAACCTGTTTAAAATCTAATATCGAGGGCATACAAAAAGCAGGTTTGTAAGAAATGTGAAACTTTCAAATATATGAAAAAAAAAAAAAAAAAAAAAAAAAAAAAAAAAAAAAAAAAAAACCAACTTCGAGTAGCTAACTGTGTTTCTTATTTGCTTTTTTCATGTGCTTATCTAAAGTTTACTTGCCATTTTCGGATGCAACTACTTGTCAAATAATTTGATACGAATTAATCTTCATCATGAAGATATAATATGATCGATTTTATGCTTATGTGACAGTTATTCAACGATGTGACATCATTATTTATGTTGATTATTTTTGTCAAATTTATATGTCTAAATATATGTTTAAGGGTTTTTTGGGTTGTATATTTCTACAACCAATATATTTTTATTTTTTGAATGACAAAATTTATTAAAAACTAGCAACGAGCAAAAAAATAAAAATAAAAATAAGGAGCTACCAATTGATTTTGGATCTAGATAGTCCAAGAAATGTTCAACTTTGTATAACTATTTGAGAACCAAACATAAGAAATGTCAACTATACTATCAAAAATGTCTTGCCGAATAGGATGCTTGTGACTGAAAATGAAGCCATTGCGAAACTTCCAGATAGACCAAGCTGAGACAACCAAAATAGGTTGTACTGTATGCTTAGGTGAGGATTAATTCGGAGATCTTCTACCTGTAGCAAACGAATTGTTAACAAGAAAGGAGAGATCAAACCACACAAAGACTTTATGCCAAATCTCATAAGCTAACGAGCAATTCCAAAAAAAAAATGATCTATGAGCTTTGAACTTTGGTTACAAACAGGACATAGAAGAGAGTTTAATTCAATATCTTTCCTGCTTAGATTCCAGCGGGTTGGAAGGGTGATCTCGCAAAGCTCTCCAAATCATGATGACCTTTTTCGGGATATAACGAATCCATCTAGTAGGGGTATGAACATCCGGCAAAATGATATTATCGATATGAACAAGAGTTTCTTTAACGGAAAAAGAATTGGTTCTTCCTGTAATCAACAAAAAACCTGGTCATCGCGCCACTCATTTGGTTTACGAAAGCAAAAAACGGATCATATGATCCATCACCTACCAAATTAGCGCATCAACTAAGTAAAAATACTAAAACGAAACAAAAAAGATTTTGATTACAAAAATGAAACATTTGCAAAAGGTATGTTGCCTTTTTTTAACAGCGAATATATATAGAGTTGCGATTTTAAGAAAAATTAAAAAGTCTACAAAGTTAATAAATTGTCACGTGTCTTCCACCAATTTCCTCCCTTTTTCCTTTAATATTTTTGCTTAGAGGATATTTTGGTCATTTGACTCAATTTTTAAATTCCACCCTAAATTTCAAACGCAAATAACTTTCAAACGACAAACTTTTATAAAAAAACCGATTTCACCACAATTTTTAAATTTTGATTTTCTTTAATTTGGTATAAATCTTGTTAATTGTTTTGAAATTTTTTTTTACATATTTATTGGGTAATGATTTTCTTGATGTTTTTGCTATTTCCACCCTATTTTTTACCTTAAAAATTGCCGAATCATAAAATACTTCAAACATAAAAGTTTTAGATTTTGGTTCACTCTTTACCTAGAAATTTGAATCACTAAATTTCGATATGATAAGAGTGAGATATCACACGTTAAGGTGACTTTTTAGTCATATTTGTTGCACACACGATGTTTAATAAAATGTCTAGCTTAGATTTTTAGTGTTAAAATTACGTTAAATGCACTAATTTTTGTATCACAACGCATCATTAATCATTTTTATTAATGAAAGATTCAAAAAGTGATGTTTTTTAATCCTTATTTTTTTAAACAAACTGATGAACCTATTATAACATAATAGCTAAATCTATACTACATATAATGGAGGAAGGACTCTCTCTCCAAAAAATTCAGATATACACAAAATGATGCATGGTTTACAACACTTTAAAGCAAACAATTTTCATAATTACAACAACCAAAGCATTGTGTACAACAAAAACTAGCATGAATCGAAATTCAAACCACTTTCCTTAGAATTCTACATTAATAAAATTAAAAATACCCCTACACACAATATTACAATTATTTAAACACAACATACAACCCTCATTCTACATTAATAGCATTAAAAACACCCATACACCAAATATTACAATCATTTAAACACAATGTACAACACTCATTCTACATTAATAGCATTAAAAACATCCCTACACCCAATATTATAATCATTTAAACATAATGTACAACCCTCATTCTACATTAATAGCATTAAAAATACCCCTACACCCAATATTACAATTATTTAACCCTCCATCTTAACCTAGACATGAACCTGTGACCAAGACTCGACTCAATAAAATTCGACTCGATACACAAAGCTGTGACCAAGCAATTAGGTGTCGGAATGACATCCCGTGACATTTTTATTAATTCAATTGAAAACTTTTATTTCAGGGTATCCGCCGCTACAACGTGCGGGTACCCTGCTAGTGTCAATAATTGATGAACAAAAAACAACTAATGTTCATCAACTAAAAATGCATAAACTAACTGATGAACCTATAATCTATGATAACACTAATAAACTAACTGATGAACTTATAATAAAAATTGATGAACCAAAGTAAGTGATGAACCAAAGTAACTGATAATATTTAATTGATGAACTAAAGTAACTGATGAACAAATTGTTCATCAGTTACTTTAGTTCATCAATTTTTATGGTAACATTTTGTTCATCAGTTACTTTGGTTCATCATTTTTTATGGTAACATTTTATTCATCAGTTACTTTGGTTCATCAATTTTAATGTTCATGAATAAAAATTGATGAACAAAATGCCTTTTTTAAAAATCAGTTAATATGGTTCATCGGTTATTTTTATTTTTTTATTTTTTTGAATCTTACATTCTTAAAATGACTAAAGGTGCATTGTTGTACAAAAATTAGTGCATTTAACTCGATTTTATGACAAAAAATATTAGCTAGACATTTCATCAAATACGTTGTGTGCAACAAATATGAGTAAAACGTCATCTTTAACGTACGATATCTCACTCATATTATCTTGGAATTGAGTAATTCAAATTTCTGGATAAAAAGTGAACCAAAATCTACGACTTTCATGTTTTAAATTTTTCACGATTCGGCATTTATGATGGTACAAAATAAGGTCGAAATGCTCAAAAAATCAAGAAAATTAACACCCATTTTCGTTTGTAAAAAGAAAAAAAAAAAGTTTCCAAATTTTTAACAAAATTTATACCAAATTAAAGATGATCAAATTTTAGAAATTATGGTGAAATCGGTTTTTTCTAAAAGTTTGTCGTTTAAGAGTTATATGCGTTTGAAGTTCGATGGTGAAAAAGAAAAACCTGGTTAAAAGACCAAAACGCCCTTTGACCAAAATTAATAAAAATAAATAAAAGATTTTGACTAGATCTAATCTATTGGAGGAGATTACTTTTTAAACTTTGCAATTTTTAGTTCTTTGCAAATGATCGACAACCAAATATATAAATCCAAAACAACATACAAAATTGCAAAATATATGTTGCTATCAAATACAATGCAATTAAAAAAAAAAAATCAATAATCCAAAATAAAATTTGAGATTAATATGTTTTTACCATCACCAATTTAAATACAAGCTGAGAGTTTGCGCAATGCAACACGGCAAAGAAGTAGTATATCAAACATTTCATACTATTTTCAAAGATATGATAGGCAAGAGGATGTTGAGCGTTATCTATATATCCTATACCTAAAAATCTCTCCCCTATTGGCGACACACTAACCCTAAATCGTTTTTTCCTCAATTCGTTTTTCACACCAAATCTTCTAACAAAGCTGATTTAAGTATTGATTTAACATTCTCTGTTTCATCTTTACTTTAGTAAACTGTGTTTCGTGTTGGGGTTTCGATTTTTAGGGTTTCTTTTCCTTTAATCGCTAATTAAGGTTGTTTTTTGGACGATTATTAATACTTTAATCATTTCATTTATTATGCTACATGGAGGGTGACTAAGGATCTGTTTGTGCTTAATTCCAAGCGTAGTTTTTACTAGGGTTTATTCGTTATTTAAGTTTAAGATGATACTGTACTTCTAATTTTTTTTCTGTGTTATTGAAGCTTGATGCTACTGGTGCTTCTGGTTTTTTTTATTGGCGTGTGCATACTTCGAGTATGATTAGTGGTTTTTGGATTCGGGAGGGAGAGGGGGAAAAAAGAAAAAAGATGGTAGTATACTTGATAAAAGTACGAATGCAAATTCTGGGAGTGTTGATATGAATGATAACTTTTCGATGCTAAGTGATTTGGTCTCAAAGGTTCATATAACTAATAGGAAATTGTTGGGTGCGGATGGTAAGCCTTTAAACCCAGGCAAGGCCCTCTTGTGGAACTAGGAAGTTTAAGGAGGGTGTTTTTGAGTTCATGAACTTATAAGACTAATAAAACTAATGTGTTGAATACAACACATGGGATAACAAAAGTTGATGATGGAAGTCCGCATGCTCATAATGAGGACATGAATAGGAAAGCAAATATTGTTGATGGAACCGACCAAGGTGCTACTATGGACCAGTCAACTGTTAAAAATGAGAATGTTTACCAATCATAAAAACATTCTACAATTGTGAATAGTCAACTGTTGAAGCATGTATAAGCGTTGAGGAGGCATTGCGTGGGGCTACTAATACACCAAGTGATGTACCTAAGATGAATCGTGTAGGGGCTGATGGGGGAGACTAAACTATACTAAACATGAATGTAAGTAGTACTCCATAATCTTTTGCTAGTTTAGTTAATATTAAGGTTAATAACGTTAAGGTAAACAAAGCGCTTAACATGGGTAATCCTACGAATGCTAAGGCTGAAGTCCAAATACCTAAGCCATCTGTTTTGGAAGTTCATTCTAGATTTGGTTGTAGCTTGTACAGTTTTTTTGTGGGTAAAAGAGTAGCGTTCCCGGTTATTGAGTACTTTGTTAAGAATGCATGGAAGAAGTATGGCTTAGTTCAAGTAATGATGAACTCGAAGGGTTTATTTTTCTTCAAGTTTGCTTTAATTGAGGGTATAAACAGGGTTTTAGAGAATGGTCCATGGTTTATTCGATCTGCACCTATCATCTTAAAGAAATGGACGCCTAATGCTAATTTATTTAAGGAAGATCTGAATTCGGTTCCCATTTGGTAAAATTCCATGATATTCCTATTTTGGTGTTTACTGCAGACAAATTGAGTGTGATAGCTACTAAGCTTGGTAACCCGATTATGCTTGATTCGTATACAAGTACTATATGTCTACAATCTTGGGGTCGTATGGGATTATGCTTGTGTGTTAATTGATACTAGGGTTGATCTGGAGTTAAAGGATGTGAGGGTTATTGCTATTCCTAATGTGAAAGATGATGGAGAGATTCTTCACAGGGTGAGGGTGAAGTACAAATAGGAACCACCTAGATGTGGTATGTGTATGATATTTGGGCATGCATGATAATATGTTTATCCAAAAATGGTTGTTAAAAAACCAAAGAATGATGGTTTCCTACAGCCTCCTAGACAGACTTCTCGTGGTACTAATGTGGGATCTAAGTTTCAGTTTAAGAAAAAAAAAATAAAAAAAAAACAAGTTTACTAAGCAGTTTCTAATAAGAATGGTGTTAGTTCAAGTGGTATGTAAAGAATTCTGAAGTAGAGACTCGTTCAGCTAATCCTTTTGATGCGCTTAATTCGATTGAGAAAGATGATGACCTTGGATCAAATTGGGGGACATCAAATTCATGTAAGAAAGTTGTCCAAGATGTGGTTGTTTCGGCATCTGGTAGTCCAAGTACTACACCTTTGGTTGCAAGGATTAATGAATTGGAAAATCAGATGCTTGATATGAAGCTTGTGCTAGTCAGATGCTTCAAGATGAGTGATGTGTGCTTATTCACACATCCTTTATTAACCCAAAAACAAACCAAAAATACCAAATATTGAACAAATATGCCACATATATGTGTGTTTTTGTATTTGTGTATGCGCAGGTAAGGATATGTGAAAAAGGGACAAAAACAAGCAAAACCGACAAAAACGAGCACGAGAATGGAAAAGTGCCAAAAACCAGAGCTAGAGAAGCATAATGATCAGAAAAAGTCAAATGTCAAAGAATGTCCTTAGGAATTCCTAAAGTTTCAAGAATAGTCCTTGGATAAAGTTTGAAAAAATTGTCACTTTTAGTCCCTTAAGTTTTAGCAAATTACAAATTTAGTCCTTTGAAGAAATATTTTGAAGATGCGACAACATTGGTCCTTAGAGAATTAGAGAATTACAACAAAAGCCCTTGGATCACAATATTGGAAAATGGCATAATCAGTCCCTGGAAGTTTCAGAATTACAAAAATGGTCCTTGTGAAATTTATGCTTAAATTCCTAAACCCTTAATAAACCAACCGGACCTAAAACTTAACCCATTACCCTTTAAACCCACAAGCCCAATACCCAAACCACCAGGCCCATCTCCCTTGTAATTTTACCCGTACCCAGGTCAAACCCATTACATTTAACCCGGTCAACACCATTATTAAATTACATTTCAAAAACCCCGCGCCCAATTTAAATAGTGCGTAGTTTTTTGTAATGAAACTCTGTCAATTTACTTTCTCAAATGTAATTTCAATTTTAATAGTGTAATCAAGTTTTTTTTAATGAAATCTTAGTTTACTTTTTATTCTTTACCTTCATATTTATACTAGGGTAGGGGTAGGATCTGTCTACATCCCACCTCCCCCATACCCCGCCCCTGCGGGATTGGGTATGCTTGTTGTTGTTTTTTTAGTTTACTTTTTATTAAATTCGTGTTACTTTAAATTCTCAAGTTTAATTTATTACTGTTGTTAAAGCTTGTTTAGTGATCAGTAGCTTAAAGCTATAAAAATTAGCTTATCTAAACTTTTATAATTCATTTGTGTTTATCTCAAATAAAAAATCTAAAAAAATCAGAAAAACAAATAAAAAATCAAAAATAAGCTTCCATTTACAAGTTTAAGCTTCAATAAGCATATGTTCTGTTTTTCTCAGCTCATATAAGCTCACTATAGCTTATTGTGAGTTGTTATTAGTTTAGTACTGTTTCATTATCTAAGTTCTTAATTCAGTCAACATAAGTCAACTGTGAAGGATTTTATAAGCTCAATTGAAGACAGAAGCCTAGAAGTATCATTTATTCCATTATTTTGAGCTTATTAAAGATAGGTTCAATTCAAATGAAACCTCTGTTCAGCTGAGGTTGTGCTTGTGAGTTCTCTTTTTACATTTTCAATTTCAAAATTGCATCTATTAATTGATAGTGTAGATCTGTGTTTAATTGCTTGTTACTGTTTCATTAGTATAGTTTCATTATAATATAGCTTAATAATAGTTTATTTCATCATTTGATTATAGTTTGCATAATTGTTGAATCCTGCTGTCTAGATACTATCATATATAGCATACTGTGATTGATTGGTTGTTTGTTGATTTGATCTAAGTTTCTATGTTTCATTCAGCATATTAGAACATAATATAACTAGAATTGGTAGTTTAGTGGAATAATTCACTCTTTTGATTCATTAACAGTTGATTTTATTTAGTTAAGGAGTGTTTGGATTAGATATGTTCATTGAGTTCCAATTTGATTTAGGAATTGCATTTGGTTACTACAACTCACAGTAGGTGCATATAGGTTATTTCATTAATAATATTTCATTTGCATAAAAAGTCAATTTCACTTTTAAACTTCATAGCTTGCATAACTGTTTAAAATTTAAGTTGCATAATCATCGATTTCATTGCATAAGTAGTTTATATAGCCTATTTTACTCATATTACAGCTTAATATAACATAAATAGTCATCTAGGATCATTAAAAGTTCATCTTAGTCAACTTAGCATAAATTTGAAAAAAGTCAAAATATCAAAAATATTTCCTGAATCTATTTTGTTTTTGATTTTTCATTTTCTCAAATTTTAACATTTTGCTTTGAGCTTCTAGATTCTTAATATTTGACAGCTTGTGTTTCCAAAACCATTTTTACCTTAATTTTTAGATTTTTATTTAAAGCTTTTTCATAGCTTGAAAGTTGCCTGTTTTCAGCAAAACTCCCCTGCACAAGGGGAGTTGTTCATGAACCTATCCAATTCATTAGCCCACATCTTGCTTATTACTTGAGCTTATTGTCTGTTTATTGGCTTTTTGGATTGCTTATTGTTATGAGTTTTAGGATTAGTGATTATATTGACCTTTAATGCTTATTTCAATAGCTTATTTTAGTTCTCCTTTGTGCCTGCTTTCCCTGCATACACTGAGTAGGATCAGTGTAGTGTAATTGCTTATTGATTGTGTTTCAGCTTATTCTAACTTATTATCTTAAGTCCTTTCAGCTTATTAGGATAGGATTAGACTGCTTTTAGTTTATTTCACTTTTGGTTTAGCTTTGGTTCCTCTTTAATAGGCTGTTAGTACTTTTAGCTTTTCATTTAAGTTCCCTTGCTTAACTGTTAGAATTAGAGCTTATTATTTAGCTTATTTCAAATTTTTAATAAAAGTCATTTTACAAAAGTTGCTTATTTTTAGTAGTTTTATAGTTTTGCAAAAAGAAAAATTAAAAAAATAGTTTTAAGTTCCCTTGCTTAACTGTTAGAATTAGAGCTTATTATTTAGCTTATTTCAAATTTTTAATAAAAGTCATTTTACAAAAGTTGCTTATTTTTAGTAGTTTTATAGTTTTGCAAAAAGAAAAATTAAAAAAATAGTTTTAGTAAAAAGTCATTACTGGGATTCGAACCCTGGCCACCCAGCTCACCACACACACACCTCACCAACTGCCCTAGGGTCGTATTTCGTTCAACATTCCTTTGCTTTTTCTTTTATTACTCTTTTAATTTTCCTTATTAATTAAGCTTTAGTTGACTGATTTTCTTATTTCTCTGCTTATTTCATTTACTTTTTCACTTTTAGCATTTTTCCTTTATTCCTGGTAGCTTAATAGACTTTTCATAAATTTTTCATATTTTTCCTTTTTCTTTTTCTATTTTTCTAAATTTATTTTCTTTTTATAAGTAATGAATTCATAAAAAATCCAAAAATAGTCAAAATCTAGTGAATCTTTTTCTGGATTTTTTTTAATTAGTAGGATATAGGGAAAATTATAAAACTTTAGTTTTGACTTAATTTTCTTGAAATTACAAAAAGGGCTCGGGATTTTTCGAGACTTTGCATTTTAGCTTAAAATTGAACTTTTTCTCAATTATCTTTTTCCTTTTCATTTATTACATCTTAAAATAAATTTCTTTAATTTTTGGTAATTTTCCAAGTTGATTTTCTATTTTTCTTTTATTTTCTCTTTTTAGTTAGTTTTTAATTCATAATAAATAAATAAAAAGTCAAAAAAATATTTTTCTTTTTCCTAAAATTCATTTTGAGCATTTAGGACTTTTAGAAAGTAATTTTACATTTTTAGTTGCCTTTCTTCTTTAGTTTGCCTTTTTAGTTGCGTTTATTTTACGTTTAGCTCACGTTTTTAGATTTACATTACGTTTTAGCTTTAGTTTTATTTGGTAATTAGATTTTCTTGCTTAATTGCTTATTTGTACCCTAATTCCATTATCATTAGTGTTTTCTCATCATTATCACTTTTATCACAATTCAATACGCATTTCACGAATCGGGAATTCATAATTCCATTCACACCTTCACACGGACTACGACCTCGGGTTATCCGTATTACCTTCGGATTTCCTTGGAGAATATATACTACTATTGACATAACATCAATGAGGATAGTTCATCTACTGTGGCGTCTAAAATTTTTGATGATTCGGTTAATGAGGATAGTGATAGTGAGGTGTTCGAGGTATATAATGAAACTACCAGTTTTATGGGTTTTACGAGCTCCAAGGTTAATAAATCACGTGTGCAATCCCATAGCCTCGTGTTCGAATCCGGTCATATACATATTAAATATATCTACAAAACTAACAGCTCCCACTTGGAGATATCTTAATATGGTAATGACATTGGTTAGCGTCTAGCAAACACCCCAATGCCCCCAGAACGAACTTGAGTGTGGTTTCCTGGAAAACCATTTAATGATTCATAATTATACTTATCATTTTGTTACTAATACCATGTTAACTATGGATATGGATCAAAGTCATTCCATAAGTTAATTATTTTGTTTCTTATTATATCTAATTGAGCAAGATTGCCAAATCATCTAAACGTATTCCAGATGAATCTTAGGCATGGCCATGCAAACATCTTGTCAATCCTACGAGGGGTCCAGCAGTATTATACTTGAAAACAAATTCAAAGGAATAAATTCTTTCTTGACTACAATAAAAACTTATGAATTTTATAACACTTTTGAAAATAGCCCTTATAACTACCAGTTACGGATAGCGTTAGACTATTTTACAGAAAATGTGCTATACCCATAACAATTTTCTGGTATCTCAAGTCTGAGGATAAATAATCCTGATTTACTTAATGACATAAATCTATAAAGTACAATCATGCGGTTGAGATCTGTCCTTTATTCAATTCATTGAATATCATGTGAATTTGGCATGTCCACGCATCAATATACTCAAGTATATTCTACAAAAACTTAGATTTGTCTATTCCTATATCATTAATTGACAACAGACTATTTAGAATAACATAAGTTATTCACGGATTAAACATGCAAATATAGGATATAATATTAAGAAAATGAAAATTAAACATAACTAATACTTTATTTCATTCAAATAATAATTGTTTAAAACATCCTTTATCCAAATACATAACCACAGATTTCCATCAAACTACTAGCTAAACAAAGTCCAATGCCATTTGCATGTTGAGTAAGTTTTTCCTTAGGTAAAACCTTCGTGAAGGGATCAACTAGATTGTCATCTGTGTGAACTTTGAGTAGATTGATTTCACCTATTTCGAGTTGTTCCCGAACATAGTGATATTGTAGAGGAAAATTTCTGGTGCCCTTTATGACTCCAGGTTCATTAGAAACTATAATTGTACCAGAATTGTCACAATATATTCAATTGAAGGCATAACTCCTAGCCCTGAAGTAAATTTCCTAATCCAAACAGCTTTCATCGCAGTTTCTGAAGCAGCTATGTATTCAGCTTCTGTTGCAGACATCGAAATTGTACTCTACTTCTTGCTCTTCCAATCCACAGGTTCTCCATTAATTACAAAGACATAACCCGTTTGAGACTTCGTATCATCTTTATCAGGCAGTCAGGATGCATCGCAGAAACCTGTAACATCAAGTTCTGCTTCTGGATTTCCACCATACACTAAAAACAAATCATTTGTATTTCTTAAATACTTAAGAATGTTCTTAATAGCATGCCAGTGAAGTTCACATGGGTTCTGTTGATATCGACTAGTCATATTTTGTGCAAACGCCACATCTGGCCTTGTGCATCTCACTGCATACTTATGCGTGCCACCTTAGCAGGTGTTGAAGCACATAGTTTGCTACTTAAGCCATGTTCTACTTGCATTGGGAGATATCCCTTCTTGGAATTCTACATCCTGAATCTCTTCAAGATTTTATCAATGTAAGCACATTGATTTATCCAATTAACTGCTTAGATCTATCTCTATAGATCTTGATTACTAGGATGTATACTGCTTCTCCTAAATCCTTCATGTAAAAACACCTTCCAAGATAAGACTTAACATCTTGTAAACTTGGAATGTATTTTCCCATAATCAATATGTCATCAACATATAGGATAAGGAAAGTAACATCACTCTTATTAGCCTTATGATATACATATGGCTCATCAAGATTCTGAGTGAGACCAAATTTCTTAATTTCCTCATCAAATCTCTTATTCCATTGCCCTGATGCTTGCTTTAATCCATAAATGGATCTTTGAAGTTTGCATACACGGTTTGGAAATTCTGGATTCACAAACCCCTCAAGCTGCGCCATATAGATATCCTCATCTAGGTGACCATTTAAGAAGACTGTTTTGACATCCATTTGCCAAATCTCATAGTCATAGTACGCTGCTATAGCTATGAGAATCCTAATATCTCTAATGTCTGTTACAAGAGAAAAGCTCTCATCGTAGTCAACCTCATAGGTTTGAGTAAAGTCTTTAGCTACCATACGAGCCTTATAGGTGTTTACCTTGCCATCCATATCAGTTTTCTTCTTGAAGATCCACTTACTTCCAATTACTTTAGCTTTAGGAGGAAGATCTACTTCAATCAAGACATCATTATCATTCATTGATTGCGTCTCCCCATTCATTGCATCTTTCCATTTGTCCTTTTCAGGATTAGCCATGGAAACCTTATAGTTAGTAGGTTCTCCAAGATCTCCTAACATATTTTCCTCAACTTCTAAATTAAGATATAGACGTTCAGGAGCACGTATAGTCCTTACAGACCTACTAATGGGAGTAACTTCAGGTGAAAGATCCAGACTCTCAGGTTCCACAGGAAGTTGGCTAGCGTTTTTAGAAGGTGATGCATCTTCTTGATCATCTTCCAGATCATAAATTCTCCTACTGAATTCTTGAGATATGAGATCCCTTTCAAGGAAATCTCCACACCTAGCAAAATTTACTTTGTTTTCAGGTGGGAAGTAAAAGTAGTAACCCATTGTTTCCTTTGGGTATCCTACGAAGATATACTTAACAGATCTCTGTTGGAGTTTATATGGTGAGTCATATTTAACAAATGCTTCACAACCCCATAACTTTAAATAAGACAAGTTAGGAGCTTTTCCATACCATATCTCATATGGTGTCTTATCAACCTTCTTGATCAGAACCATATTTAGAATGCTAACAACAGTTTCTAAAGCATAATCCCAAAAGAATAAGGAAAGAGTTGTAAGATTAAACATTGATCATACCATATCTAGCAATGTTAGATTTCTTCTCTCAGATACACCATTTTGTTGTGGTGTATATGGAGATGTGAGCTGCTAGACAATACCACACTCAGCTAGATAATCTTTAAACACTTGGCTAATATATTCACCACTTCTATCAGATTGAAGAGCCTTAATCTTCTTTCTAAGTTGCAATTCTACTTCATTCTTGAAAACCATAAATGTTTCAAACACTTCATGTTTATGTTTAAGCAAGTAAACATAACCATAATGACTGAAATCATCTGTAAAGGTTAAGAAGTAGCTAACACTTTTTCTTGACACATGTCTAAGTGGTCCACATACATCTATAGGTATCAAACCAAGTAGATCTGAAGCCCTTTCCATACTATGTGAAAAAGGTTTCCTTGTCCTCTTCCCAGATATGCAAGATTTGCACTTATCAAATGATTCATCATTGATATGTTCCAAAAGCCTATCATGTCGTAGCTTTTCCATGCGTTTCTTGCCTATGTGAGCAAGTCGACAATGCCAAAGATAAGTAGAATCCAAGTCTGACTTGATTATCTTATTATTGATGCTAAACACAGAATTATTTCCATTGGATACATTTTCATTTATGTCAATTTCAAGCACACCATTCACAGTAATCACATTAATAAAAAAGATTATTTAAAAAATTACCTTTTGCTTACAACTTGTCAAACAATAATATAAACAAATAAAAAAATAATAAAAATTAACCAACTACCACAATAAACATGCTAAATTAAATCAACTAACATATATATCATTAGCTAGGGCTCCCACTTGTGTTTCGATCTAGGTACAAGCGAGCCACATACATTGATAAATCAATTGCGTAAGCCCTTGTTAATTATATACAATAACACACATAGTTGATAAAATAAACGATACATATGGGGTCTTCCCCAATTTGAAGTGTTTCCTAATTATATAATTAATTAATCTTCCTGATAAATTAATCATGTCATACATTTACTAATAAACCCTAATTAATTACATATCGCACAATTAGCATGTAATCATAAACACGTAACAATTGCTACATACATAATCATTGATCCATGAAAAACATGCATGTTTTCATCATTGATACACATAAACAATTATTATCAAATAATAAATATCCCAAGATACGCATTTAATTAATAACACATAACAATTATTCATTAATATTCACATAAAAAATTACATGCAATCCTAGGGTTTCTACAAGTTTAACAAAACTAAAACTAATTATTTTTATTAAAGGGTAATCGATCAAAATTAAAAAAAATTAGGGTTTTCAAAATTTTAAACCCTTGAAACCAATAACATGTAATAATCAATCAAGATCCAGTTTTTATGTGTTTCGGTAATTAATTACACAATATTAACGGCTCGTGATACCATTGTTGGAATTTTAATAACATGACAATCATAAATTAAAACATATACATCAAAAGCATGTAACGGAAGTATAAGAATTAATACATGTAATTAGTTAACCGAATATTCAAGAAACGCGTAACTTTTAGCAACTCCAAGCAATTTAATAATCAAGAAACCAAAACCCTAAAAGTGTAGGGTTTATGTATTCAACCCTTCTCCAAAAAAATCGAACAAGAAAAATCAAACACAAAAGGTGTTTGCTCTATGTTCTTGTACATACGTATTACTAACGATTCGATGCGAATAGCTAGGTTCTTGAATCACAATAACAACCAAACACTATTGTTGATCACAAAACAAATCGAATCCCTAATTAAAAGGGCGTTCAACTAGTTATAAGCAAGAGAGGGGAGAGAAGAGAATTAGGGTTGTTTGGTGAACCAAAATTAGAAAAGAATGAACACAAAGCCTTTGTATTTATACTAATGTAATCTTGGAGTCCAAGTTAGGTTAGGATTCCCTTATGGGAAGTCCTAGTAGGCCAAATATAGGAGCCCAAGGGGTTTCTAGAACCTTCTTGACTTGTTTCCTAATATTCGTAACTCTTCAATATTTAACGACCGTTAGTAAATTCTCGTTAAGTAGTAATGTCCGTTAAATATTTATTGTGATTAATAATTAGATATAAAATTTTATATTTGTTATTTGAAAATCGATTCTCAAACGTAAAGTGTGCAATCCCATATGCTCGTGTTCGAATCCAGTCATACACATATTAAATATATTCACAAAACAATATACACAACGCTGAAACTTTTATATTAAAAATGACTAAAACAAAAAATAAAATGGTATAAAATGTAGAATAGATCAAAAATTTTAGGAGGGACCACAAGCCCCTTGGCCCCTTATATGTTCCGTCCTTGCGCTTAAATGAAGGTACACAAACACATCAAAAATTTTGTCACTGGATAAATGTATTTATGAAAACACATATAAATGAAGGTACACAAACACGCATAAAAAAGGTTAACAAATGGACTACCGAACATTAACACATGCAAATGAACAAATGAGACCTTCGCTCATAATGTGGATGTTTTTTATTTAAATTTTTTGAATAATATATTTTTATTTATTAGAAAATAAATAATATAATTTTTGTTTTGTTTGATTTATGATTTTTAATTATAGTTTTTTATTATTAAAGATAATTAATTAAAAAAGTTTAATCTTATTGTTAGTTGGATCTTATCTATATTTTTTGTATTTATCTTCTATTTGTAAAAGAATTTATAAATTTATAAATTAAAAGAGGATAATTAAAATATTTTCTAATAAAGAAATAATCTCTTTTTTGAAATACGAAAGTCCCCACTTGAAGTTTTGTTTTATTATATAAAAGATACTAGTTATAATGCCCGTGCACGCACGGGGTTTTTTCTTATTTTATGAATAAAATACTTTTATTTATTAAAAAACAAATTATTTAATTTTTGGTTTTTTAATTATGGTTTTTAATTTTGTATTATACGAAGAAGAGAGCTCGACTATGTGTATTATACAAAGATTTTCAATATGGGTCGAAATGTTGAAATGTTTGGATCGGGTTTGGAGGAATCAAATGGTTTGCTTTTCAAATATTGTAAAAGAAGCAGAAAAGGGTGTCAGATATGCTCGCACAATAACATAAAAAAATAAACATTTTTCAACACGGCTAACGTGTTTGGCTAATTTTCTGTAAAAGAAACATTTTCATTTCACATTTGACCCACTTAAAAAAAAAACTTGCATTGATCCATTCATAAGTTACCACGTCAAGATTCATATCCCTAACCCACATGATACGAACTTTACCTCGAACTATGCAAGATTGTATGAGGGAAGTGATAATAAGATTCAGAGGTTTGTGGTCCAAAATACTTTTCATTAAAAATGGAATTGAAATAATGTGTCAAAATTATAAGTACATGTCATTTTGTAAAAACCAAGAAATAAAGATTTAACACATTTTATTTTAAACAAAGGTTTGGTAAAAGGTATAAATGGAGTCATTGTTCACCATATTAGCAAACATGCAATGCATAAAATAGTTAAAATTTATTACATATAACAATAAGGCCAACGACAAGTAAAAATCAAGTAAACCATTAAAAAAACCATTGAGCTGGAAAATACAATTGTTTGTCCACGATTCCAAACAGCTCCACTGTCCTGGACATGTAATCAGGTTGACCTTCTTCGGCCTACAAAAATCAAGTAAACGAAATATCCAAATGAATTTCATGACCAATATTTAAGCTTTCGAGCTTGTATTATACAGTAATAGATTAATCACTTGGCATATATTTAACTAAATAACTTATAGTACACTTTCAATGACTAACTTAAAGTACATTTTCAATAACTAAAATTTAAAAAGTGGTAAAAATGAATAAGGGTGTTGACATGTAGTCCGGATATATAAACTAATATGGCAATGCATTAATAAGTGACCATCAAAAGCCATTTTTTATTTGTCATGTGCTACTTTATATAGCCATGTACGATCAGCAAGTCAATATTATTTTACACGAAGTTTCTTAACTTAAAGTGTGTTAGCAATTCATCATAGTCTCATTTAACTCAACTGTGTAATGTGCTATTAAACCAATGACCCAAACATTAGAAATTGATTATTTGCAACCTGATGTGTATGATCACATAATCCTTCTAAACACAGATCCTAAACACCCCCTTTTAAAATAAAATAATATTCTTAGATAGAAGTAGAATATTATTTTTCAAGTTTTTATCAAATTACTTAAAAGCAATTAAAATATACCAAGAATTTGAAAATGAATGCAGGTGTTGATGCATACTTGAATAAGCATTGACTACATCTTTACTGTAAATCTGATTGTTAATGAACCAACTCGCCGACTGATCCCATTCACTTTTTCCTTCCATATATGGACAGCCTATACTCTGCTACTTGCATCAATATCTGATAGAACTTGTTTCGTCAATTCTCCCAGGAAACAACCTGACACGTTCATTTAAAATTAAGATTGTATATGTCATAATTCAGTTAAGTGGGTCGAACTTATATTACTTTTGAAATTGAAGAACCTTGAATCAAGTTGTCTTGCTTTGGAAAGATTTCTCTAAGTCTATTCTGTCCACAAGGATTGTACTTGAGATTGTATTTGTCCATATATGAACTACAGGATGGTCACTGCCTCAATTGTCTCTCATCTTTCACACATTTCTTTCGCAATCTGAAAATTTAATATGACAAAGATATTAGGAAATAACTACTACATTAGCATTAGACAATTGCTAGAAAAAAGAGATGATTAATGAAAATTGCAAGTAACTTTACCTCCTGGCTCTTTGTCACAACAGGTTCACTAAGGCGCAGTTGGGCTAGGCATTGCGGTGGCACAAAGTTCTTCATTAATTCTTGAGGGGAGACTGCTGGGAGGTGGGGTAAGGGGGTAAAACCTGGGGGCGCCAGCGGCCATAGTGGTAGCTGCTCCTCGGTGTCATCTAAAGTCACTTTCACCAATTTACGTGTTCCAACTTCCAACCATAGGGTTATACTTCCTAAGTATCTAGGTTGAGAAGGCAAGAACAGGCTCAATCAATCGCAATGCTAATAATTCTCTTCCTCATATACCACCTATCCTATCAAATAATATCCAATTATTCCAAAAATCAACTATTAAACGAAGTAGTACCTCAAAATACATAATAACCTTAAACAATCATTCAAGGCAACAACTTAATACATCAGTTTCATATTATGACTTTTTAGTAAATTATTCAAAAAACTAAAATTGACTCGACTTAAGATCATGTTAGATACTGTAAAGTTAAGAAAGATCATAATTCCCCAATTATACAACATTGAATTGCATAGTTTTAGACGCGCACGCACAAGGTACTGACATAAATGTCTTGAACCTTGTTTTAGCTAAATGCAGGGAACTAATTACTTTACTTACCATGGAAATAAGTTTTCCTATCTTATTTTAATATTGAGGTACAGTCCTATTCTACTCAAATGGAACTCATTGATTCTACTATTCTAGGAAGCCGTAAAAACCTATGATTGATTGTCAAAAGCAAGCATTATCTTGCTAAAACAATGAAAATCAACTTAATTTTAAATTGTCATAAGTATAACAACTTACACTATGTTGTAGGAGGCATGAAACTCAGTTAATTAGCAGAATCTCTTTGTACAAACATTTATAATGACAGGTTTCAAAACCCTATTTTAGTGTTTTTTTATGCGGCTTTTGGTTATGCATGATTGAGCTAAGTGTTTTGTATGAGAGTGTCAATTTAAGGAATGGGTATTCCACCAATGAGTTTGAAATTTGACAGGAAACAACCAAATAACCTCATTTTTTACAGCAAACAACCACCGACCAGCCCATCCCATTTTTGACATCAGACGACACCCAACCTTCCCAAATTTTGAGTTTGACAGCAAACAACAACTAAACAACCTCTTTTTTGATAGCAAACAATAACCAAATAGCCAGCCAGATTTTTTTGACAGCAAACAATAACCTAATAACCCAAGTTTGGGCAACATACAACAGGTCCAAACACCGCATTCAAAACACAGTTTAAGTTAAACTCCCACCCATTCAAAACATAAACATTATTTTTTTACACTATGCACACCCCACCAAATGCATGTATAGAGTGCTTAAATAGATGTAACACATACGGAGTGGTTAAAATGTGTATATTAGCTTAGAAAGTTAGATAACCTCTTTGAGAAAAAGACACCCCATACATAAGTTGACACCTGAAGGAACAACTTATAGAAAAGTTTAAAGTTATTAACTAATTCGTCAAATAAGCTTTACCCATCTGATGAGGGACATAATCTATAATACTACACATGTTCTACCTGCGACTTAATGACTAAAACAGGAAAACATAGGCGTATAACAAAAACCTGGTAGCATAATAATGCAAAAGTCAGGCACATGAAGTTAAACTTTTCCTCAGCAATAAGCACACTGAATAACCCGACCATGGTTGGTAAAACATGATCCTCCAATCATTCAATTTTGCACCCAAATGGGTAGAAAGGCCAGAAATGAAACTAATGTTCCCCATTGTGTCATTAATTGAGAAATTTGGATTAGAAAGGTGTCTATCTTGTTTTTTTTTTTTTTTTTTTTTTTTTTTTTTTTTTTTTTTTTTTTTTTTGAACGGCTTTATCTTGTTCTGTCTTGAAATATTTTAATACCACAAACTTAATAGGTGCAATTTCCCTCACCCTATATTTATCCTTCCGATAAACCCAATTAATAATAATAAAAAAAAAAAAAAGAAAAAAAAAAAAAAAGAAAAAAAAAACTATATATTTAAATTTGTGCAAAACAGGTAAATCTGATGACTTATTAAAGTCTTACTTCCACGAAAGATTCTATTCCTTAAGTACTTCTTACATCAGCTCGAACAATAAACCCCAACTTCAAAAGCTCCCTGCATAAATATTCAGTTAGTTAAAGGTTTTAAGAACCAAATCAAATGTTCGATAATTATTTATTGGCAAGTATCATTGACCTTGTTGTATATGTATTAGTATAAACTGACAAGAGAAAAGTAGAGTAAAGCCACATATAATATAAGCACACTGTTCCAACATTCGTCTTTGATAGTTTGACGTCATGTAAAACCTCTATGTGGTAATCATTATTTACCTAAACATCCTTAAAGCTATTACTAAAACTCCAGCAAGAACACTTAGGGTCCTCGAACAATGCAAATTCATCTAGTTAAAGGTTTTAAGAACCAAATTCATACAGCAATCAAAGTGTATCCATCACTAAGATAAACTATTTTATATCCTTAAAAAACAATTATGATATGTCAAGTCTGTGTAAACATTACGTGCTGTAGCAGATGTTCTTCACTTGAGTATGGTGACCACCGAACCACTATGTCCATGTTCTTTTTCCAATCATCAGCAGAAGATCGCGCATCATTCCCCACTCTTCTTCTCTTTTCTCAAAATCAATCTAAATTCAACATAAACAAAACATTTGAGTGATATTATACAGAGTTAATCAAAACTTGTACTTATATAAACCTAAAACATAAGTTAGTGGTACTTTTTCAAAACTGGTACTTATATAATCTTATATAAATACATAAACAAAAGTCATATTTATTACCATTGGAACAACAATATCTCGCTTTTGAGTTTCCATTAAAAATGTGTATGATAGCATCATGATACTTTGTGTATCACCTAAAACTTAAGTTAGCGGTGCCTTCTCCTATGACCTAGATCATTATTATTGTCTATCACCACCAACCACTATCATACTAACGCAAACTTAGGGCAAATCACCCAAATAATTGCATCTGATTGAGCTTTGAAGTCTCGTAAAACCGAACTATATGCTTCTTGCTTGAGGAGATGAATTTCTGCAGTATACAGAACCCATAATGTCGGGTCTTCCATTACCTTCAACATGCCCACCTCTTGGAATTCTTTTTTGATGAGAAGGCAGATGATCATCATGCAATATACACAACCCAAGCGCGGCCATAAAATGGAGTATGCACTGAATGGTAAAACTAAAGAGGGAAAAGGAGGCAGCAAGCAATATATTGTTACCTAACATAACTAACATTAACCTTTGCATAAACATTTAATCTATACATACAAAAAAACATATCCATACCTTCCTTCATCTTTTCCAACTGTAAGGGTGTTTGGCGGCATCAGGTTCTTCCACAACTTCCATCAGATGTGGCCTACAAAATTATAGAGTTATAATATCGATTGGAATTCAAGCTTTTCTATGATATATGTATCACGATAAAGCATTTTTCTCTTTATAGGTATGGATAATGGCTTAAAAAAGATAAATGCAAGTATATGACGACGTTGTAGGACCTTTTACAGGTTGTCTACACTCTACATAAAGAAACTATTTGTGATAAAAAAAATTTCAGCAAACTCTTGCTTTAACCGTATATCAACTACTTCTTTCACGATCGTTAATAAACCACATAATTAACTAACACTTTCTTCTTTTTCCAAAATTTATAAGGAAAAATTCTTCTTAATAAGCACATAAAAATAACACATTTGGATGATCAGTTTTCTGAGACATTTGACACCAAAAATGCATAATTTTAAGCCCTGCAATTAAGCACCTAATCGCACATGCGGTCCACCGCGAACACCAACACAACATTCTTGGAACCCATCCCTTCCGCATCGACTACACACTAAGGTTGTAAAAACATAGTTTTAGGGTACATTTGCCTTATCATTTATAACATTATCATCACAACTAACACCATAAGAATGACCCATTTTCTAAAGTACATTTTCTACTTGAGTGACATTCTATTCAAACAAAAACCCATTTTAAATTTTTATCAAACACATGACATGTATGTATAAATTATTTATTCCCATACAAATTCACAACAGCTAAAATTGACTTAACAATAGCAACTAATACAAAACACAAATTATATAGTGATAACAAATTAAAAAACGATAAACTGAATCAAGATGGAAGAATAACCAACAAATTAATCTTTAAAGAAGGTATTTAAAACATAATTTTTTTAGTGTCCCTAAATAAGCCACATGATTGATTTTTATATTTATAACCTTTCGACAACTCAATCATATAACTAAACCATAACCTATATCAAATTCATACATAAATATAACAATAATTTCATATTGAAAGCTAAAAATTAACGAAATTAATAGCAAAATCAAAAACCCTTTTGAAAAATCATTAAAAGCCCTATATCAAATTTACATAAAATTCAAGAAACTAAACATTAAAAATCGTACCTTTAGTTCAATGAAAGAGTTTTTGTTTTTATCAAGACTAATTTCAGAATCACTAAAACAACAATCAAATTGAAGCATAGTTTCTTCAATTTATCTTCAAATCATCGTAGTTTGTGTTTATGGTTCCAACTGGAAGATCAAAAATTGGGTTACAATTGTGAGTGGTATTTGTGTGTGTTAATTTCAGTTTTGACCCTTGAACTTTTCTAAATTAACCCCCGCCTTCCCAAAGTTTTGTTTCTTTATATTTTTGACACATATATCTTTTACTTATTTTTTTTCAAAAAACGAAATTGACCAACAATTTAGCCGAATTTAGAAATATTTAACGATTTTTTTATTAAACATAATTTTCTAAAACACTAATAATAATAAAATTATTACTAAATAAAGTATGATTTGATTTTTTTGAAATGAAAAAGTCCCCACTAGGGGTTTTATTTTATTAGGAAAAAGATGAAGGAAAAAAAAAATGATTCGCGTAGGATTTGTTTACAACCCTAGTTGCTATTAACTTCAAATAACCCTCAAATTTATTGATTAACATTGCTATCACTTTTTTAGGGTGAATTTCATAAAATAGTAACAAACTTTATAGTTTACTAGAGTTATTTAATTTTGTTTTAGTTACAAAAACTACTTATTGTTGTTTCGCTAAAATTATTCAAACTTTATTTCAACTACATAAAACATTTTAGTTTAAATGTTGTTCTAACACTGTGAAATTTTTTTAACATTTATTTAATAAAAGTGACAAAAATATTTAATTCGGTTATTATTTTGTGGTATATAAAATTAGTCGGAGAAGTTAAATTCACGGGTTTAGTTATTGTTTAAGTCACAACTAATTGATAGAGTTGAGATGAATATAAATCCTATATTCTTCATAGATCCAATAAACCAATTCTACCCATGCATTTTTCATCTAAATTAATAAAAAATTATTCTCTCCCCTTTTTTAAAATTAAACATTTTGCAAACGGTAAATCTTTAAGAGATGAAATACACCATCACTACGGGAATTTTTTTTATCTTTTAGTAGACGGGCATTTCAATATACTTTCGACGAATCTTTTTCTTTTTCGAGTTTTGTTTTGGTGTTGATTTCACTAGACGTAAATTTCAACACTTACAAAAAAATATCGAAAAGAAAGTTCATCGAAAATATATATAAGTTCCCCTCTATAGATAGATGATTTCATTCTTGTCGTGATGGTATGATTCCTTTTGTGTAACGATTAACAGTTTGTGTGATATTTAAATTTTTAAAAAAGGAGGAAAATTTATTTAAACTTTTTTGTTTTGATCAAAAAATGGATGGCTAGTATTGATTAATAAAAAATCTTTAGAGAATATTGGATCTATATTGAACCTTTCTCACAAGAAAAATTCAATATACATCTCAAATTATTTAAATATCCAATGAAAAAAATCCTGATCACTCATTTTTTATCAAATACAAAAAAACTCACTTTCATCATTTAAAATAAATTAAATATTTCATAAGCCGTTAATTATTACATGAAAAGAATCATACAGTTGCGACGAGAATTAAATTATCTTTCTATAGAGAGGCATTTCTATGTATTTGTGGCAAACTTTTTATTCGAGTACTTTTTGTGAATGTTAAAATTTACGTCCTGAAAATTCACACATAATTTTCAAATTCAAAGTTGGTTGTTATTTTAAAAATCACATGTGATTTGTGAATTATACATGATTTTTAAAAGAACAATTCACATGCGATTTTTAAAGGCGTATACTTAAGGATAAAAACTCAAAAAATAAGTTCTTCGAAGTATATATTGAAGTAGGGGTGAGCAAAACCGCCGGCCCGATTCCGATCCCGATTAGCAAACGGGTCGGGAGTCGGTTTGCAATTCCGGCGAACACGGGAGTCGGGTCGGGACGGGACGGGTCGGGACGGGACGATTCCGACAAAACAACAAAGAAAACCGACGCCCGAAACCGATCCCGACCGTTTCCGATCCCGATTCCGATCCCGACTAGCAAACGGGTCGGGAATCGGTTTGGTTTTCCGGCGATATCGGGAAACGGGCTAGTCGGTATCGGGTCGGGACGGGTCGGGACCGGCCCGATGCTCACCCCTATATTGAAGTGCCTATCTATTAAAAGATAAAAAAAATTTCGTTGCGATAGTGTATATTTTGTCGCTTAATGATTTATCGTTTGCAAGATATTTTTTTTTAAAAAGAAATGAAAGTCTTTTTTTTTTTTTTTAAATAATAGATAGAAAGGATTTAGTCATGGAATATTTAAAGAAATTATGATACCATCTCTACTATTAAGTGATATAATTTTTTGGGACTAAATTTTTAGAGTAAAAAGTACATGGGGGGTTATTAGGAAAAATTTTTAGAGTAAAAAATACTAATGAAATTTTAGAACAAGGAAATAGTTGTTCAAGTAATATTGAGATGCTTACAACTAGTGTTTTAAAAGGTGCGTCAAGGCGTTGCCAAAGCGTGAGGTGTGACTTCACAGAAACGAAATGGACCTTGGCTGATGATCTAGGCATGACGCAAAAAGGTGTGAAATAAAGTGTGCCTTTTGGTACGGCGTGACGCCACTTTTTGAAAAAGTTTTTTTTTTCCCTCAACCAGTATTTGGAATTTGGGCTATTTGGTATATGGGTCTGGTAGTAGTCTAAATGTCTAATATAGTACGAGTAATATGATATACAATTATAAATACATAGATCTATAAATATTTTTTTGCCACTTTAGTGACGCCTTAAGAAACGCAAAGGCTCCGCCATGGCGCGTAAGGCTTGAGGCGCGGTCATGCCGTCACGCCACGCCTAAAGCCTTTTATAACCTTGCTTACAGTCTAGCACACTATCCTATCGATATATAGACCGCCTGCTCGAAACTAATATTACTGACTAGACGATGAACGCGTATACATCGAGAATAAATAACCGCATGAATCCAAAGAGCAAGTGATGTATATGTAGAGGGGCGGACCTAGGGGATTCCAGGAGGTTCACAGGAACTAGGGATGGCAAAAGCACCCGAAACTGACGGAGAAAACCGAAACCCGAACCGGTTCGGTTGGGTCGGGTTGGCGGGTTTGGATGCGGGTTTGGATATTGATATAAATTTTTAGCCGGGTACGGGTTCGGGTACGGGTTCTGGTAATACCCGCCCGATTACCCGTACCCGTTTACCCGAATTTACATCCGCTTTATTGCTATTATATTTAACTAGAATATTTATACATTATATATAATTTCTTCCATTATATTTTTTATATACGTATCTCTATTACATAATATATTTTATTTTGTACATGAATTATTTAAATACATTAAATTGTTTGAGACGATATTCATTTTCTTTAAGTTTAACAAAAAATGAATATATTAGGGTGTTTTCATTTGTTTTTTCGGTGGATTTTAGTGCGCGACTTAATCATAATACCGTCATTTTGTCCATATATTATTCAATTGGAGATAACCGAAACCCGCGGGGAAACCCGAAAAACCGATGGATAATATTAATCGGGTACCCGGCGGTTAATGGGGCGGATACGGGTTTGATATTATAAACGGGTACGGGTACGGGTACACTAAAACCCGCCCCGAACCCGACCCGTTGCCATCCCTAACAGGAAGTCAGGAACCACATAAATGTTTGATGCCCAGTTTAAAATTTCGTTAAAAATGATGATTTTTTTAAATGAACCTGGTCTTGAAATTTTGTGTTACATAAAATATATGTCTTATTTAATTAGTTAGTGAAATCGTAAATTTTAGTTCTTTTTTATTTATACTCGAAAAAAAAAATTGTGCACCTGATGACTTAAAGTCCTTGGTCCGCCCCTGTCTACGTACACTAACAAGGAAGAAAATGTAATAATTCCGTAA
Organism: Artemisia argyi; assembly: GCA_030686995.1. Taxonomy (NCBI): domain Eukaryota; kingdom Viridiplantae; phylum Streptophyta; class Magnoliopsida; order Asterales; family Asteraceae; genus Artemisia; species Artemisia argyi. The sequence goes on from CM060682.1 coordinate 19,908,432, forward strand.
GAAGATTGATCAGATCAAGATTTAGAATGATCAACTATTCATTGATTCTTATAACTTAGAATCCCTTGGAGAACTGAAAACACAATCCGGCCCTTCAAGTCCCATTTCCAATTTATTGTCCGATTCTGATTGTTTGTCCCATTCATTATTTATACCCGAATCCTAAAACAAAGAAGAAAAATATGATTATACCTGAACCTAAGACATATAAACAAATAGCACGAAAGGCATCTAGGCATACTTACTTGAAGAATGTAGTCAGCTCGATGAATTAAGTAGCCTACAAGGAAACATAAACTATAGCTTCACAGGAGTCGACGACAGAGTAAAAGAGAACAAATAACAATATTTCTGCACCATTTTCACGATGTAGAACTATACATACCACAAGAATGCACTATGAAACATCGTAAATTCTGAACTATACTGTAACTTTGAAGAAGTAAACGCACAGTTTCACTATTAATTAATTTGTAAGCAATAGAGTGCAAGGAGCAAGTGTTTATTCATGTCAATGCTGTCAACATATGCGACGCGAAGTAAGACTTCCAAGTGCACTAACTTAGCACCAACGTTCGTATATTGTTAGAAGTTAGAACCCCTTGGATATATTAGAAAGCAACCCTTATAAGTTCCAACTTCAAAAGAAAATAATACATTTTGATTGTTTGATCAAGATCATACTCTAATATAAGTTAATAGATGAGAATAAAAACAAAGGTGAATCTGATATATTTGCCACTAATTATACCCGTAACCTGAAAGAAACAAACCGAAAGAAAGAGGGCGATTTCTGAATCCTATAACAAAGAAACAAAACTTTATAAGGCTAAGAATCATACCTGAATCCTGAAACAATGAGACAAATAACACGGAAGTTAGATATAATGAAGACTAATTTTTGACATATCCCGACCTAAGAAGCCTTAAGGAAACATAAACTAGCTCTAAAGGACCTGAAAACAAACGACTACAGAAAGCAGAACAACAAACACAAATGTATACCATCTGTCACGTTGTAGAACTTCAGATACCTTAAGAACGCAAAATGAATACGTAACCTTTAATAACTTGACAGAAATTGACCAATAAATTTGTAAGCAATTAATGCAAAACAAATACTTAACAGTTAACACCCTCTTGAGACTGAAGCTCAATATCATATGCAATCGTAATCAAAACGATACGATATAAGTTTGGACAATTTCTGGGTGATTGAGGTTCTAAACGAGTTTGGTATCAAATTTCTCAAGTTTGACAAGAGAAGAAAAAACAATATTTGAAAAATAGCGTATGTAATCTATACCTATACTATATATAAAGGAAAAACTTGGAAAAGTTGAAAAATTAAGTAAACTATTTATGAAAACCATCAACTTTTAGTATTATTTTTGTTTTATAACCCATCTTATTTTCATTCAGTTTAAATAGTGTTAGTGTTTAATCAATGTTTCGAAAACCGGGTCTCTAATCGACCTTGTTGAGTCATCGGGTTACCGATTCAACCGGTTCGTCGACCACCAGGTTAACCCTGTCTTCTATAAAAATTAAATTTATATATATTTGGAACGAATACAAAAAAGTATATACATATCTCGAAAACTGGGTTGATCAGCTGGGTCACTTCAAACCCGGCTTAATGTGACCCGTTTTTTGAGCGGAACCGGTTCAACCGGCCAGGTCGAACCAAGTTATTTTTCATTTATAACCCTTAACTTTTTTTTATCTCTAAAACTATCTGTCACTATAAAATTTCGTTGCTATGCACGGGTACTCATCTTGTAGTGTATGATTACAAAAAAAAAAAAATAATAATAATAAATAAAATAAAAGCTTGTTAGTCTCTAGAGCAACATTTTTTTTGCCAGGTTGTGTAAGAGTTGTTTTAAGTTTTGAATCCCACATTGGTTGGATGAATGACTTGTGCTTTCTTTAAATACGTTGGGTGTTCAAAGTTGTGATAAGTTGAAATAAACATTATGTTGCTGTCTTTGAGTTTCGTGTGCCGTAACTAACGGCCCGCCAATCTCTAGTTGCGGCCCAAAATCTCTGAGGATAGCAATTAATGTAAATTAACAACTTTTTTTACGGCACACAATGTAAATTAACAACTTTTTTTCATTTTAAGTAGTCTATCATTGTGTGTATATGATGTTAGCTTAATTATGATAAATCTGATATTGCTTTATAAACAAACTAACACTCTTCAAAATTATACAATAACTTTTTCTTAGCATTTATCTTCGAAATAAATTGTGTTAGTTGCGGGTAAAATCCAACTCCAATCACATTGCTACTACATACGTGTGTTTGAGTATCACATTTCTAATAGCTTCAATAGAAAAGTATTGCGTGGTGAACTTTTTTTTGATATTTTAAAATTTGGTTTTTATATTGACCCGGTTTAATCGCCGGTTCAACTAGTTGAACCGCCGGGTTGAACCTGCTCTATACTTTTTTTTTTTTTTTTTTAATTTAACATGTATGATTTATCCGACTATATTCCTACAGTGGATTGAACCGATGAATAACATTCTCTACTGATAAGATTTGTTTTTTAAATTCTATATCTATAAAATAAACAAAGATTTGCAACAACAATCAATATTACAAATTATAACGGTCTCTATTAAAGCTATATGGTTATTAGCATGAAAATACATCATACTTGTCACTTTTTGTCATTGTGTGTAGCGTCTTTTTCACTTTTTAAATTTGTGCTATTGTGTGTATTTTGTGACCATTTTATACTTATTTTTTTCAAAATTTGAATGGTAAAATGGTCATTTTCATGGTTGAAATAGTCGCAAAGTACACATAATAGCACGAATTCAAAAGGTTGGTGTCAAGATGAAAAAAAAAAAGAACGCTACACACAATGATAAAAAATGACAAATAAGATGCCTTTTCGTGCTAATAACCCAAAACTATATTAGTTTGTGTTTCTAAGGTAGTTTATAACTTTAATTTATTGTTTTACAAAATTTAAACTAACATTATTACTCATCACTTTAATTTGTCAATTAAACTTAAAAAGGTTGATGGAAAAAAAAGTATTGTTAGATTTTTTGATAAGAAAGTCATGACACGGCGGGGTGTATCAAACCGGGTCAACGATTAACTGGCGGTTCAATCCGGTTCTCAAACAAGCAAAAACCCGGTCACATCCGGCCAGGTCTCCGAGCCGGTTCCTGATTCAACCGGTTGAACCGACCGGATCGACCCGGGTTTTAAAACATTGCCTTTTTTATAAAAAAACAAAACAAGTTTTAGTCCCACATGAATCAAAGAAGCAGAATTTTACTAGCTAATGTAGGTGTATGTGGTTTGAGATATATAGTTACTGGATTGCTTTTAGGCCTGAAGTTGGCATTGAAGTGTCATTCGTGTTCCATCGTACAGATTTAATGAAGTGTATCTTGAATCTTCAAGTGGTTCAATTTAGCTAGTTCATGAAAAATTAAATTGGATTATTAAAGTTCAGGTGCTACATTATATTGGTTTTTTCTACTCTAATCTAGGAAGGTTTTAGGGACTATTCAAGTTTAATTTAATGTATGGTAATTTGCGTTATGGTTATCAATTGCTCTGCTCGTTGAAGTCTTTTGATCGAAAGCAATATTGGTTATCATTACAAATGATATTGGTTTATGGATTTGGTAATGGTGCCTTTTTGAATCTGCTCTTCCCCTCTTGTTGCTAGATCAACTCAAAATCGGATATGGCTCAGATTGTTGAGTTTTTAGTATAGTCACAAAGATTATTTCATTTTAGTCTTGATTTGGTATAGTACTCCCTTTTCCTCTCTAACGTCAAATACTTATCACGCTTTTCAGAGACAAGCTGAATATTAAACTAAACCTCGTTACGCAACCCTTTACAATCTCTCTTCCCACATAATGAGTTAGGGACTACTGAAAATAGGTATTTGAGTTTGGCATCAATTTTCTCATAACTTTAGAAGAGAAACAATGTGTTGTGTCTGGACAACAACTTTGTTCCTAATTACTTTTCTGAAAACCAGGTATTTAATCTCACATGGGTTGAAGAAAGGAAATTTTGATAGGTCATATAGAGTGGTGTATTCGGATGATGTTGAAAGAGAAAAAATAGTATTCAGAGTACTTTGGCTAAGGGTTCCTATAATAAAGGTTAGAAATCCTAGAGAGAATACGCAACAATGAATAACTAATGTGGTTAAGTTTTGATGAAACTACATATTAGAGTTATGAACAAATGTTAATATTATATTTGTTTGATTTAAAAAGTTCATTAATAAAGACAGGACTCTAAAAACACTAGTCATCTCATTTTATAAACTAAAATTATAAATTTATCGTAACTAGAACTATAAATTGATTGTTTTTGCATTATTTTAGTATTATTATGAAAACTAAATACTAAAACCCAATAGTGTCATCTCATTTTCCAGTTCAATTGAATGTAAGATCGAAATTAGATAAATGCCTAGTATCAAAGATGTTAAACCGGTTCGATTCGGAGATTGAACCGTTGACCCGGTGAACCGGCGACTCAACCGGGTCAATTAAAATGCATTGTCACTAAATAACCGTTTCGAGTTTGGTATCAATTTTCTCTAGATTGATAAGAGAAGAAAAAACAATGTGTGAAAAGAACATATTTAATCTTTGATTACAAACAAAAAAGTTGTTATGTGTCAAAAGCAACTTTTTTATGGGGCTCCTTGTGGGAGACTTGTTTCAAGTTTTGAATCCCGCATCGTTTGGAAGAATGAAATTTTGCTTCTTTATATACTTTGGGTGTTTGAAAGAGTTATAAGTTGCAATAAACATTATGTTGCTATCAATGGATTTCATTTGCTGATTAACAATCAGTAGATAAAAGACATTGGTCGTAATTAATGTAAATTAACAACTTTTTGTCATTATAGATGTTTTTTTAACTCTAATATTGGATGGTTTCAGGGACTATTCAAGTTTAATGTATGGTAATTTGCGTTATGGTTATCAATTGTTCTCGTGCTTGAAGCCTTTTGATCGAAACGGTTATAGGGTTTAGCAAAAATTTGGTTTACGGGTTTTGTTTTAGTGATTAATTCAAAATCAGATACGGATTAGATAGTTAGATTGTGTTTTGTTTTCAGAATAGTCATGACTCATTGAGTATAGTTTCATTGTAGTCTTGATTTGGTACAGTACTCCCCTTTCCTCCTTAACAACGAATATAACACACTTTTTAAAGTTGAGTTGAATTGAATATCAAACTCAAATCTCTTTTTGCACCCATTTACATGCAACTGGTGCTTCTGATATTATATCCCCAATTATATCAAACAACAAAGGTTGTACCTCGATTTTTCATGATTACATGTGTTAGCATACGGTATGAATAAAAATCTTTTTCAAATTTGATATAAACTTTCTCATAGCTTTTTGCCTACTTGTCTAAAAACCTAGATTTCTCATACAATTGCGTATTTGGTTCACACAGTTGGAGATTAGTGTTGCGTTGTTGTTACGCAGTTTGATATCAACTGTTTGCCATTGTGAAGTTTATACCTCAAGGAGTCAAGGGATTCATTACTTGAACCAACGTTAACTAGGAGGGTTTAGTAACCAAATGCTTAGAGGTGGCAATTTTAGACCAATTGGTAATGTACCAGGTTATTTTTTATAACACTTATTTTCACTTAAACAAACAAAAATTTGGACAAAACCCGATAGGTCAACCCAACGCGAGACATGTTTGACAGGGACCCATTTAGACCCGTGCTCCTAATGACCCGTTTCGACCCATGACCCGACTCACTCATTTTGCCACTTATACAAGTGCTGTTAGTCGTACCAAAATCAGCAGTTCATAAATAACTTTAGAAAGTTTTAACTTTTATTTACATATTGTTAAGCTCTTTTTTTTTTTTTTTTTTTTTTTTTTTTTTTTTTTTTAACGAATAATAATAACTTTACTGATTTATGAGTGTCAAGGCAAGCTTAAAAAATGATAACACATATGAAAATTGTATCACGATGCTTATCTTTTACAATTTTATCACTCATCTAAAAGCGTACACTTTGCGCCTCCGGCGCTATGCGCAGCTCCAAAATATCCTCGTTAGTAAACATTTAAATGACCACTAAACTAGTAAATGATAAAGAACAGTGATAGTTGATCATAAGAGTGTATGCTTTTTATTTCATATGGTTAGAAAACCTGAAATTCATGTTTAATTCAGAAATTATCGATCAAAATCTCATTTGAATCCCAAATTCAATGATTGTTTCTGACAATTAATTACAGTCATGGTGGCTCATCAACCATTCAAACTTTAAACAATACAACAATGGACTTTTAGCCAAAAAAGCTGTTAGCAGGATACATTGTTTTAAGCCCTCTTTTGTTAGTGTGTTTGAGATATCATCACACTTCTGCTCTGCCAACGACAACAACTCTGTTTTGCACACATGTGACATTCATCATACACCAACTTTTGTCAACGGATTTTACACAACGCAGATAAATGGCCACCCATGGTGTTAGCGGTACTTTTATTAATAACGGGGCCTTAAAAACCCTTGTACAAATACAAGTGTGAAGCATGATATTACAATACATTATCTCTACCAACTAATAAGAACAATAATAAGTGTAAAGAAAAGCACATACAAATCAGACAACTATAAGTGCTAAAGAAAGAAACTATGAAACATAAACCCTTTGCAATTTTGCAATGAACACTGCCACCTTTACATAAACCCAATCCTTCAAGCAATTATGAAAGTGGAAAAAAGCATGTCTGAGACGAGGACTGAAAAGTAAAGCACTACATGCTATCCAAAATGCAGTTGCAAAACCAGTGGCCCCTCCAATATAAAACCATCTTTGAACTTCATTTGTACTTTCCCCATCACCATCACTCTCACCAACAGGTCCCAAATCTTCATCTCCAGAGCATTTTTTGGGCAGGGGACGTCCACATATCCCCGCATTCCCAATGTATGTTGAAGCGTCAAAGGTTTGGAGTTGAGTGCCCAATGGTATTCTCCCCGAAAGGTCATTAAATGACATGTCTAAATTGTTTAGTAGGGTCATCCCTGACATGGTTGGTGGTATCTCTCCTGAAAACATGTTTCTACATAAATTCAGAGTTAAAAGCTGTGTCATTTGACCAATGTCTCGTGGAATTTCTCCATCTAGAGAGTTGTCTGACAGGTCTAGTACTAACAATCCATGCAGATTGGTAACTTCATTTGGGATTTGTCCTGTCAGATTGTTGCTTGACAAATCGATCACCTTTAGCAATCCCAAAGTGCTACTAAACTCATTTACCTTTCCTTGCCATTCAATCAACAGATGGTCAATATATCTATTGTCAACAGCTGAGTAAAACATATCTGTCAAATTAAAACGTCGATGATAGTGATGTTTATTCTGTTCCAAACGTAATCCTTTTTGAACCATGGAAGTAAGATTATTCACACACGGTGGGATTTTTCCATGCAGATTGTTAAATGACAAGTCTAAGATTTGAAGACTTACTAACTGACATATTTGTGAAGGGATGGTTCCAAAAAAATTGTTTGATTTTAGGCTAAGGACATACAACCTTGACAAGTTTTGTACCATCCAAACTGGAATATTACCAAAAAAATTGTTGGCCCCCAAGTCTAGAAGGCTTAACGTCGTGCAATTCTTCAAATTCAATGGCAATTCTCCGGAGAAGTTATTGCTGTATAAAACCAACGTCTCTAGTTCACCCAAATATCCTATTGAGGGAGGAATCGTTCCTGACAGAATGTTGTGTCCTAGATTAAGAACTTTTAGATTTGTCAAATTCCGGAAACAGTCAGGAAGTTGCCCAGTCAACGAGTTACTTGAGAGATCAAGAAATTCCAAATTTTCATACATTTGGCACAAGAAAGAGATTCCTCCATGGAATTTGTTTCTGGATAAATCTAAAAAACTAAATTCTGTTTTTTCTTCCGGTAATGTCCCACTGATGTTGTTGAAAGAGAGATCCAAATAGCTCAACTGAGAAGACCGCCATTGGTTCCAGTACTCTGTAGAAACTGTGTCTGAAATGCTATTTTTGGAAAGATCAAGATGGGTGAGATTTTTCAGTTTTTGTATCCATTTGGGAAAACGAGGCCCGAGCTTGTTCGAACTCAAATCTATATATTGTATACCCTGAGAAAGGTTTGACACGTCATCATTAAAAAGAACTCCTTCGAGTAGGTTGTTTGAAAATCTTCCAATGTCTTCAGAAATAACACCTCTAAGAGAATTGGAAGATAGGTCTAGTATTTGAAGATGGGGTAGCAATGAAAAGTTTTGGATTATCTCATCAGATAATGACCCTGTGAATTGGTTACTTGAAACATTCAAATACACTAACGTAGCCGATGCACATCCAGATAAATTGTTAAGAAAATCTGAGAGTCTCCCATCAAACTTGTTGCCATAGAGATAAAGCCGTGTAAGCATACTGCCGGTTAATGGACACAACCAACGATACATGGATGAGTTGAGATTGTTGTTATTGAGATAAAGGTAAACAAGAGATAAAGAAGAGTTGACAGATGAAGAATATGGATGCATGACTTGTGAGAGGTCACATCCATTTAAGCTTAAATCTGATAGGTTTTGGAGACCTATCATTACATTTACCCAGTAATTTGCTTTGGCCAGAGAAATTCCATCCATATGAAGACCTTTTAAATTAGATAGAGAAGACAACCAATCTAAGCTTGAAATGGTATCATTGAAAGACTCGTGTGAAAGGAAAAGGTACTCTAATTTTGTCAAGGAACCAATGGATCTCGGAATGACTCCACTCAATTTATTAATGCTAAGGTCAATCCGTGTTAAATTGGTCAAGGAACCAATGGACTGAGGAATGCTGCCAGTTAACTGATTATGACTAAGGTCAAAAGATGTTAGTTTGTTCAAAGAACTAAAGGACCTGGGAATGGTTCCAGTCAATTGATTCTCACCAAGGTTAAGATGAGTTAATTGAGTCAAGGAACCAATGGAGCCGGGAATGACTCCACTAAAATTATTCCTTGCAAGGGAAAGAGTTATTAATTGGGTCATGTTACCAATCGACGCGGGAATGGTGCCACTAAACTGATTTTTACTAAGGTCAAGATAAGTTAAATGAGTCATGTTACCAATGAACTTAAGAATGTTTCCATGAAAATTATTGGAAGAAAGTTCAAGAGTATTCAAGTAGGTTAAGTTATGCAAAGAATGGCTTATCTCACCTCCAAGACCATAGTACTTCAACCCAAGCTCTGAGACATGCCCTGTTTGGCTGTCACACGTGACTCCACTCCATTGACAACAATCATCTTCTTCTTCTTCAGGTCTCCATGTTGAGAGCCAATCAAATGGGTCATGAACTTGAGCTTTGAATTCTAGAAGAGCTTGTCTCTCCCTATCGATGCACGTGTTAGCAGCTCCTCCTACGGCTGCAACGAGTTGCTGACCAAGGGAAGTGGCTGTTGTGGTATCAAACCCAAGTGACAAAATAAACAAAACTTGAGCATGCATAAAATAAAAGTAAATATTTTTTCTCATTATCTTTGCTGTATCAAAATGTGTTGATGTTTTTCTGCTTGATAAATCATATCTATGCAGCTTTATATAGACTTCGAAAATAAACAACTGACCAACTTGTAATAAAGATCATAGAATAATTTTGTAGTCCACATTAGACTACCAAAGACTTGAGTCTTTGTAATTTGTAGTTATTCAAAATAAATTATTGTGTGATATGAATCATATGATGTAAATGTAAATCCAAAGAAATGGACCCAAGTAAATCAGGCTGCTGGAAAATACAGTCAGCAACTCGTGTGAAAGTGAGCTGCCAAAATTGACCCAAATATGCAAAAGAAAAGGTCGAAGAAAAAAGTTAACTTGAAAAGTCTTTAAAACTTGTAGTTATCAAACATCTTTTTTTATCTTGTGATACTTTTCACCTTTAATACATGTAATATAAGTCAAAAGCAAGCTAATGAGTCCAAATGCTACTAAACAAAAACCAAGACTAAAATCTGAAGACATAATTAGTTCTTGAGCAAGTGCCCATAAACTCACAAAAAAGGAAAAACGTAAAAGTCGATTTAAATTCAATCATGATCGAACACTTGATCAAAATTTGGACAAAAACAACAATACGCAATTTCACTGAAACCGGAGGTGGGGCCAGATACGGTTGATCACAACTTTAGACCTATACCTTCACTTACAACTTAATTTACTCTATTCAAACACTATTTTACTAGACTTACAAGTTAAAACAAGAACATAATATAGATTTCTAACACAAATCACATAATATAACATAACGAAGAATTTTATAGAAAAAACTTTGTGGTTTTCACTAATCCGTTTGGTATAAATCCATTCATTCCGTAATTCAAACATGGATGAAACAAGGGTTTGGAACCCTTAAAAGTAAGGTAAAATTCGTGCTAGGGTTTCTCTAAAACTGCGTCAACTCGCCGCCATAAAACTCCACGGATTGCCTAGATCGAGATCTGACGCCATCCCTTGTTATCCACCTCTTGGCCGTCTCTTGTAATTTGAACGTGACGGCCTTGGTGATGCCGTCACGTGTTAAATCTCCAAAACATTCTTGCGCGTCACATGTATTTAATTATCAGCCTCTTTGTCCATGAGTGATGGCGTCACATACAATTCTTGACGCCGTCAGTTACCAATTTCAGCATGATTTGGAGACTTTTTCATTTTCTTCACTTTTTTGCTCAAAAAACGTCCAATATGCTTCCTTTTCCATATTTCTTCTCCAAAGTACCTAAAATGATAAAAGGGACGATTTAGGGCAGTAATTGATCAAATAATCTCGAATTAGGGCTTAAATGACCCCCTAAAAGCAGTACACTTTTCGTCTCATCAAATACTGTAACACCCCCAATTTTAAACTATGTGCAGCGGAATTTAGATTGGGTGTTACTTCATAGCTCACAGTTTTTCAGTAGAAAATGATTACCAATTTAGTCATTTTAAACATTTATCATTCGAATATCAGAGTTTGCAAAATGAGGTCCCGTTGTTGTCAAAGTTAAATAAATAGGTTTCGAATGACAGTAAAATTTATAGCATTTGTAAGAATCCGTGCTCCTCCGTGCCATCTTTGCTCATTATGGACCTGAGATAAATACATGCTAAAAGCGTCAACACAAAGGTTGGTGAGTTCATAGAGTTTATAAGTAGAGTAGTTGATTTCCAAGAATAAAAAGAGTTTGTGAGTCCATAGTAGTCATAATAAACGATTTATTATCAAATCAAAATGTTAGCAAATTTATAGTGTTTATAGTAAAAAACAGTTGAATTATCAAAACCAAAGTTAACATAAAATAGTTCGTTGGTTTGCCGTAACTGGGTCAACACCAAAAATAGTTTGTTGGTTTGCCCTAATCGGGTCAACACCAAAAATAGTTTGTTGGTTTGCCCTAATCGGGTCAACACCAAAGTAGTTATGATTTGCCAAGTAATAGTGATTTTTTGATATATAGTGAACACAAGTTCGTCATTTGATAACATTAGTCATTGTAGTTCTGTGTCATTCAACTTATCCTTTGAATTATATTTCTCTCATAAATCTTCCAAAATGCCGCACGTTATTACCAATGTAGCGATTACGTATTTTATTGTTGCTGCTGCTTATTCGGTTTATGCTCCAAAAGAGGATCGTGCGTTGTTGGTTGCAATTTTAGTGTTTCTTGTACCTCTTGTGATTCTTGCGATCGCCGTTGATAAAGTTTGGAAGCAATGAATAGTGTTGTAGTAGGAGTGTTGAAATAAATCTTTGTTGTGTTTGCATGTAACCTTAATGAATGAAATAAAATTTGTTGCTTTATGAAATCGTGTCTTATGTTAATTATTTGTTCGTATTTATCATGCAAATATTCAAAAATAGGTATGGGAAGTCAATATGTCATATGATGGAGTAGTTATAGCCTGAAATTATTTGGTTTCTTGGGGTTATTAGCCATCGTTGGAGACAAAAGAGAAATGCAGGGAGTTGGTTCGTAGTTGAGTCACATAAGGGGTTTGAATGACATGAATCATGACCAAGTAATTTGGTGAGATTTCGTTTGAGTTTTGTAGGTGTTGTTTGGAGCTTGCATGAAACAAAGTACTTAGGCAAAAATTATGACCTTTTGTTTAGTTGAAGCAGTGACAATCGAGCTGAGCTTTGTCGATAACTTGGCCATCGAATGATCGAGTAAATGAAAAAGACTTGTCACATATGATTTATAGGTGTGTGCTAAATCAAGACGTGTAAAAATATTGATAGGTTGTTAAGAAAATAACATGGAGAACGATCCAAAGTAAGTGAGCACGAGTCGGTTAAACTTAGGAATAAAACTTAAGTCTTGGGCTTGAATAGTGTCGGCCTCAATTTGTGATCAAAGGCCCAATGACCAAACATGGTGCGTTGGTTTATCGTGAGGAATAGGCCAGGGCCCAATGTCATTTAGCATTTGGGAGTAGTGGCCAAAGCCAAAGTTAAGAGGGTGGGTTCGGTTTGGCGAGTAAGAAATGTTTAACACACGTTCCATGACATATACGGTAACTACATAGTTTCGAGATCATCAAGATTTCGTATAATGCCTAAGAGTTTTGAGAGATTGTTAGGAAGTTTGCAATCTTTTAGAGACTGAAGAGTCAAAATGCACGAGAGGTGTTTATTCATACGTGACGCGTTCATGATTTTTAAGTTATAGTGTTGCGTGTTTAACGCGATTTGCTCCTGCCACTTGCCTTGAAATGCGAAGGCCAAAGTAGAATTTTACCACGTATCCCAAAACTAGTAGTTAGTTTTAATAGACACGAATTTTTGAGAATTTCACCGTTTGAATACAAACGGCCATGTCTACCAAAATAAAATAAAGGAAGAATATTTTCAAACCCTTATAAATACTACTGGCATGCTTGGGTTATCCACACACACACACACACACACACACAAAACAAACCAATGGCTTATAAACTTCCACATACTCCTGAACAATTTCAATTGTTTATCAAGGCAGAAGCTGAGAATAGTGACGTGGATCGCCAAAAAGCTATTGTGGAGGTCATCAAGAAATTTGAGATCGCAAAACAATTGAAACGAGAAGATAGAGAACGCTACGCAAGATGCACAGACATATTAGAGGATAGAAAACATGTGATCGACAAGTTCTTGTATGATGAGTATCGTAAGGACGCTACTGTTATTGAATCGTTGTGGGCTTGTGTCGATTAAATACAGGCCCAGATCTCCAATAAAATTCGTTGGAGTTTTGAAGAAAATGTTGAAGTTGGTTGAACAACAACAACAACAACAACAACAACAACAACAACAACAACAACCACAACAACCTCAACATGGTGCATAAAGTTCATCCGCACCAAGAGTTGTTGTGCAACAACAGTTTCTTTATCTGGATCACTTCCAGCCAAGCTTTGAGGAAAATGTGGCAGTTGATGATGGTGGTTGGACTTCTGACATGGAACGGAAGCTGAGCAGGTTGGAGACTCATTGGGAAGAAGAGAAGTTGGCGAGCTTCGGTCCTTATGATGATGGTTATGACTCCAACAACTCTCAGACTTGGGATCACCCAGACTACCTTTGAAGTCTAGGTTTATGTTTACTAGATGTTTTAATTCAGTATCGTTTGTAATGTTCAAGTATGTTTTTTAATAATATGGTGTTTGAACGTTTACGTTGTGAACACAACTTGGAAGAGAACTCATTACGCTGTCACGTTTTGGTATTTTTCATGAATTATAATTACAAAAATCTGTGCGGGTAACCTACCCGTTAAACAAAGAGTTTTGTTGATACAAATTTTTACAAAGAGAATTCTGGATAAGGATGTAGAGAAAATTGCCGGATTATCAGCCTTTGGGAATGATGAAAGTCATTTTGTCTTTGTGTGATGAATAGTGAACGTATGTGGGTAGAATACTAGTCTACGGCTACCGCCTTATATATCCCACTTTTTCCTCTTCACTACTCACATTTCTTTCATCCAAAGATTTTAAAATGTCATACACCTATATTGTTCTCATAATTTTGTATGTTGTTGCAGACATCTTCTCGGCTTACATCCCAAAGGAAGATTTGGAGTCTTTGGATTGGATTATAGCACTTCTCGTGCTAATTGTGGTTTTGGCTGTTAGCGTGGATGAAATATGGGGTTAAGAGATAGTGGTATAATGGAAACGTTGTTTTGAAACCCTATTATGGCACCATGCACTAACGTTTCATTTGTGTGATTTTATCATACAGGGTATCTGATGTACTACATCCAGTCGTGATTCTTGCTTTTCCAGGGATAGTGGTGTTTTTCATCGGCTTGGCAGGCCAACCAATTGGTTTTTCTATGCCTTACCTAGTGATATTTGTAACAATAGCATTACCAATGCTAATTGTATCGTTGTGTATCAACATTCGTGGTTTTTAAGTGAAATGAAAGTTATGTGGTTTAGTGGTTCTTGATTTCATGCTAATTAGCAAAGAAATCCTCACGCGGATTTTTGGGGATACGGAAAGAGTATGTCATACGCATCTATAAAGATGGGAGTAAGATAATTAAGAAGGATTGGCATAATACTTTAAATAGTTAATGAGTATATATCAATATACTAGAGTGTTGGTGTAGCATAAATTATCTAGAAGTTCTATAATCGTCTGGCAGATAGAAGGCACGGAGAGCGTAAGTAGGGGTGGAAATGAGCCGAGCTGCTCGAGAAAAGCTCGGGATCGAATCGGTAAAAAGCTCGAACGAGCCGAGCCTAAACGAGCTCGAGCCCGAGCTCGAGCCTAAGTTGCAGCTCGTTTATTAATCGAGCTCGAGCCCGAGCTTTACATAGAAAGCTCGTTTAGGCTCGCGAGCCTAAACGAGCCCATGGTATTAAACATATATACGAGCCGAGCTCGAGCTAATTAACGAGCTTAATAAAGATATATTACGAGCCGAGCTCGAGCTCGAGCCAAGTTTTAACTTTTCATGGCCAAATCGTATAAACGAGCCGAGCTCGAGCCGAGCCCGAGCCTATATAATATACAACGAGCCGAGCTCGAGCTTAAAATTTAAGGCTCGAAACGAGCCGAGCTCGAGCTCGAACATTTTAAAACTTAAACGAGCCGAGCTCGAGCTCTGGCGAGCTCGGGCTCGGCTCGGCTCGTTTCCACCCCTAAGCGTAAGGCTATAAAATGTTTTGTTTGTAAAAACGGTTATAGTTCGGATCTAAATTAGACCTGTTTCGCTATAACCAAGGCTCTGGTACCAATCTGTAACACCCCAAATTTTTAACTATGTGCAGCGGAATTTAGACTGGGTGTTACTTCATAGCTCACAGTTTTTCAATAGAAAATGATTATCAATTTAGTCATTTTAAACATTTATCATTCGAATATCAGAGTTTACAAAATGAGGTCCCGTTGTTGTCAAAGTTAAATAAATAGGTTTCGAATGATAGTAAAATTTATAGCCTTTGTAAGAATTCGTGCTCCTCCGTGCCATCTTTGCTCATTATGGACCTGAGATAAACACATGCTAAAAGCGTCAACACAAAGGTTGGTGAGTTCATAGAGTTTATAAGTAGAGTAGTTGATTTCCAAGAATCAAAAAAGTTTGTGAGTCCATAGTAGTCATAATAAACGATTTATTATCAAAATCAAAATATGAGTAAATCCATAGTGTTTATAGTAAAAAACAGTTGATTTATCAAAATCAAAGTTAACATAAAATAGTTCGTTGGTTTGCCCTAATTGGGTCAACACCAAAAATAGTTTGTTGGTTTGCCCTAATCGGGTCAACACCAAAGTAGTTATGATTTGCCAAGTAATAGTGATTTTCTGCTATATAGTGAACACAAGTTCGTCATTTGATAACATTAGTCATTGTAGTTCTGTGTCATGACCACATCACTACTACTCTATCGCCCTAAGTCTCATGACACGCAACGATTAACAGGTCATCAAATATGATGTAAAGTAACAATGGCCCTCTGGATAGGTTTTTACCATTAACCTATAGGTTTAAATAAAGTGCGTTTGGTGGCCCATCCTGGCAGACACAAACATGGATTGTCAGTCCCTAATAGATCTATCCACAATTATTCACGTTCACCCTTCGAGTAAATAAGGTTCATGATCGAGGGACTTTTGATAATAGGTAACTTAGGCAATAGAAATCAGGTATAGCATACAGTTGACAAAGTCAATTGTAATCATGTTTATAGCAGTTATTTCTCCATGAGATATAAAATGTATAAAATGGTGGGCTATGGTCTCACAGTAATATGTAAATAGTTTAACGAGTACTTGTAAAGTATAAAAAATGTAGTTGAGCATGTATCTCCTCCAAAATATTTATGAACAATTATAAAAACGGGGCTAAGAACTCATAGTAATATGTAAAAGTTTAAAATACTTGTAAAAGTAAAAGTAGTAGTTGAGCATGTATCTCTCCCAAAGCATTTATAAAACAATTATAAAAACGGGGCTAAGAACTCACCTTAAGTGATACTGGAAATGATGAATAGTAAATTTGGGTGAGATTTTGGTAACGGCTTCAGTATAAAACCTGATAAATAAATTTATCTGAGAATCTAACCAAATATTATTTGGTAAATTAATAACGATTAATCGTTATGATGAGAGGATGATATGCAAATGAAATTCTTATATTTATAATAATATGACAAGATATGTTATTATTTCTAAAGTTTTTCTTTCTTAACCATGATGATAAGAATACGTAAAGATAATTAGTTAACATATCGTTATATATATATATATATATATATATATATATATATATATATATATATATATATATATATATATATATATATATATATATATATATATATATATATACTAGATTTTAGGCCCGCCCCGCTGGGGCGGCTAGTTTTAAGAATTTGATTATACGATAAAATTATTAGTAATATAAGTATGAATGTGTAGCGACATAAATGAAAAAAAAAATGCTATTATTAATAAAATAATAATGTTGAACAAAACCTAAGGTTGAAAAAAACAACAACATATAGTTTATAATCTATGAAGAACTTCTCTATATACAACGTTGGTTGTAGAGTTGGTGTAGTTGTCGTATTTGTCACAACACAACACTTTTTGACCTCTCTGCTTTTTACTCTTGAGGTGGCTACATAAAGTTGTTCGTGAGAAAAACAGACCGTTCCAAATGTCACCTAACCTTAGACAATGTTTGGCCTTGACTTTTGTTTATAGTCATGGCAGAACAAACGGAAATAGGGAATTGTATCCTATTGATTTGAAAAGGCATATTCTTGTCGGATAGGCTCATAATCATTGTAAAATTAGAGCGAACCTCACCCACTTTACCACCTGATATAATCTTTGCCTCAATATTATTGATTCCCATTCTCAATGCTTGTAAACTAGTTCAATTACACAATCCACCTCATTGATCAATGTTGCGCAAACACATAACCAGAGTGCCAATTTTCAAAACTAATTTATGGTGTGGAAGTCCAGACATTTTGATTGTATTCGAAAAATCTGTAGTGTACATATCCTCGCTAGGATTAGAATCCACGTCTAAATTTGGGACTATATCCGAACTATAATAACTTTCTCTCTGCTACTAATTTGAGAAATCATTCGGTCATTAACTTTGTCAACTTCCTCATATGTTGGTGCAAGAATGGCTCGATCTTGGAAATAAGATGGATCCCAACGATTTTGCTCCCAATTATCATAAGTTTCTTGTATCACAGCTTGTACATAATCATCAGAATCATGTATTAGCATTTCTTCTGGGAATTCAACCTCATCAGTAGCATCTTTAGTACCGCCTATTGTCCCATCACCAATACTCAAAATCCATTCAACAAAATCCTTAATTTTTTCTGCATAGAAGTACTAAATGCTCGATACAATAACGTTAAACGGAAAAAATTGTTAAGAAAATAAAAGTAGTAAATGCATATACCTGAGTCGCCGGTCTAAGATGATTGTCTAACAAAATTTTAAATTTCAACTTGAAGATGCCAAATAGCTAAACTGAAAAATAACAAAGTTATACTATTAGATGAACACATGTATCAGAATTCATATGTTAAGAAATGGTAACTGATAACTTTATGCAAGTTAAGAATGAAATGTGCATTTAACTAATGTTCCTGCCAATATTGATTTGGGACATATGTTACTGCAGCCAATAACATATTATAACTCCCTCGACGTTTATTCAGAAGTATAAGCCTAGAAATAATACGATTACAACACTAAAATGTAGTTCGTCTATGTTTCATATGACTACACTTTCATAATGTACTTCTGGCTACAATATAAAAACAATACAATTCATTTTAGCCAAAAGTAATTTCAAACACATCCCTAAAGAAAAAACCACAACGATGCATATATCATATACATGCATCAACTTCAATTCTTCTATCTGCTACCCACCAACACTTTCAATCTTTAGAAACAATAGCCATTGTTCTTTAGAAAGTCTTAAAACTCTTACCACATGCACAACTCAACACACAAATCTTAAATCCCCGAACTTAAGCCGCTTCACTCCTACACGTTCCTCTTGCTCCTACAAACATTTTCATAATCAACCAATCAATCTATTCCCTATATATATTATAGGAGGGAGTATTGTGTACAAATTAATAAACAAATGATTATAATACAATATCAGTAATAAAATATTGTTTTTGCTTTGGGCTCGTAGTTTAGCCTGTTTTCTCAAACATATGCGGCCCAATTAAGTTATGACTATAATTGTTGAGTTGCTGACAGAGTGTGTGTCGATGTATACTAACACACCATATAAGATTTTGCATCAATTCATTGGCCTGCATACATGCCCACATAAACCTTCTAACAAATGACATGATCATCGAGGTTAAAAAGAGTGAAATCTGGTGCAAAAATCCGCCGCAACGCGGTGGGCGCCTTCTACTTGTTGTACATATATATACAACATTTATTAATCTGTATATAATTCTCTTCAAGATAAGATACAATACCTTTGGCTTAGGGGGTTCGGAATCTCATCTTCATCTTGATCATCATGATCGATAATATCCAAACAACTTTTTCCAATCTCCTTAACCGTATCTTCTATCTTTTTTCATTTTCTATCCAAAACACAATTTTTACACAACTATTACAGCCAACTTAAAAAGAAACTATATCTTAGCAACTTTAAGATTTAAAACAATTCTTCAACGCTTTGCAGCCTAATCATGCTCTAAGAAAAAAAACTAATGTAATATAGAACGAAATTACTCCATTTCATATATAGGGAAACACTAAATGTCACATGATGAATTAAAAGAAGTTGTAGTTTATTGGATAACAATTTATACATGTTACTATCTTGTTGAAACTAATGTAACCTACTTCATGATGCTATAACATTGATCTATAGATATTAGCATTATAAGAATTTTAACCAACGCACACTTCAACTTATATATAATACCAACTTTATCCACCAACAAACCCCAAGTTATCGAGGAACACATAAAGCACATAATCAAACAATAACATATGACAGAAGCACATAAGAGATAACACTAATGTCGCTCATAAACTACTAAACATTCTTTTTTATCTATATCTCACCTCGAATAAATGTTTATATATTAACTGTTATAGTTGTTATATAAAACAACTCTATGAAAGGGAATTTAAGTTGAGTTTTATAAAGTCTGCCTTGAAAGTCCCGTTCCTAAACACTACAGTCTTTATATAGCCCACTTCTAAATGCCAAGGTCATTCAACAAAAGAGTGTATGATCAGTCCAATTCCGGCCGGGTTTTTTTTTTTTTTTTTTTTTTTTTGTATTTTGTTCAAATTTGCATCTGTTTATAAATTCGAAAAATACATAATGTAACTGCAACCTACACACTTTAGAGACTATTTATATAAAAATGACTTCATTAAAGCAAGAAGAACCACATAATGTACCTGCAACCTACACACTGCTATTATCTGAAATTGTTGCTTGTTGGTTGTATTTGATGTATTTGAGTCTTTTCATCAGCAACCTAAGAAGTTAAAGTCCAATTCAAAATCTTTAATCCAACAATGGCAATGAATCACAAATTTACCACGACAACAATTAGAAAGTTAAAATAAACCTCTCTGGCATACACTAACCAAATAATCATAGTTGGTGTCAACGTCGGATATGGTCTAAGGGACTTACCATTGCTTCTTTAGTAACTGAGCTTGTCAAGGAAGTGAAATGCCTATATGAGAAAAACATATCAATCAAGTTATATTGTTGTATCCACACCTGCAAAGATGACCAATTAGTCATCAAACTATATAAATTATTTTCTATTATGTGTCCTCGTGTTTTGTTGAGTCAAAGACTTTATGCAATGATTTTGGTCATTGCATATTTGGATGAAATTAGTACAGACGTATTATCCAAAAAAGTTTTAGAATAATAACAATGACGGTGTTAATATTCATCTTGAGTTTTTTGTGTACATACCTATTATTAAAAATAAGGGAAAATGATAAAAAAAAAAAAAAAAAAAAAAAAAAAAAAAAAAAAAAAAAAAAACATTGAACTTGACACTTTTTACCATTGTATGTTGCCAACTATTTTTTTACCATTGTAACACAAATCTTGACATTTTTTGTCATTGTATGTAAAAAATGTCGCATCGTTAGTCCTTTATACTAACGGTCGTTAGTAAATAACTTAAAATTCCGTTTTCTTCCGATTTTACACGTTTTCATCTGTTTTCTACGTTTTTGTCCGATTTTACACGTTTTCTTCTGTTTTTTTTCGTTTTCGTCCGTTTTTTTTACGTTTACCCCCGTTTTTTTTTACGTTTTCACCAGGTTTTTTATGTTTTCTTCCGTTTTTTAAAACGTTCTCGCCTATTATTACACGTTTTCGCCTGTTTTTCTACGTTTTCGTCTGTTTTTTTTACGTTTACGCCCGTTTTTTTTTATGTTTTCAACCAGTTTTTTACGTTTTCTTCCGTTTTCAACTGGCTTTTTACGTTTACCCCCCGTTTTTTTACGATTTTGCCAGTTTTTTTACGTTTTCTTCCGTCTTTTTTACGTTTTCGTCCATTTTCTTACGTTAACGCCCGTTTTTTTTACGTTTTGTCCGTTTATTTACGTTTACGCCCGTTTTTTTTACGTTTTCGCCCGGTTTTTACGTTTTCTTTCGTGTTTTTTACGTTTTCGTCCGTTTTTTTACGTTTACGCCCGTTTTTTTAATGGTTTCACCCGGTTTTTTTTTTACGTTTTCTTCATTTTTTATATTTACGCCTGTTTTTTTTTTTTTTACGTTTTCACCTAGTTTTTTTTACATTTTCTTCCGTTTTTTTACGTTTTCGCATATTTTTTTATGTTTTCGGCCGTTTTTTTACGTTTTCGTCTATTTTTTACGTTTACGCCCGTTTTTTTTACGTTTTCACCAGATTTTTTACGTTTTCTTCCGTTTTTTTACATTTTCGCCCATTTTTTTTACGTTTTCGCCCGTTTTTTTACGTATTAGTTCGTTTTTTTATGTTTACACCCGTTTTTTTTTAACGTTTTCGCCCGGTTTTTACGTTTTCTTCCATTTTTTATGTTTATGAAAACGAAAACGAAATGAAAAAAACGTAAAAATCGGAAGAAAACGAAAACGAAAACAGACAAAAACGAAAAAAACGTAAAAACCGGAAGAAAACGAAAACGAAAAAAACGTAAAAACCAGGTGAAAATCTAAAAAAAATGGGTGTAAATGTTAAAAAAAACGGAAGAAAAAGAAAAAAAAAATGGACGAAAACGTAAAACAAATGGGAGAAAACGTAAAAAACCGGGTGAAAACGTAAAAAAAACTGGCGTAAACGTAAAAAAACGGATGAAAACGTAAAAAAACGGGCGTAAACGTAAAAAATGGACAAAAACGTAAAATGCGGTTAAGAGATGGAAGAAAACATAAAAAACCGGGTGAAAACGTTAAAAAACGGGCGTAAACGTAAAAAAACGGACAAAAACGAGTGTAAATGTAAAATAACGGACGAAAACGTAAAAAAGGCGGAAGAAAACGTAAAAACCTGGCGAAAACGTAAAAAAAGGGTAAAAAAACGGGCGAAAACGTAAAAAACGGGCGAAAACCTAAAAAAAACGAAAGAAAACGTAAAAAACCGGTAAAAAATGTAAAAAAACGAGGCATAAACGTAAAAAATGAACGAAAACGTTAAAAAACGGGCGAAAACGTTAAAAAATAGGCGAAAACGTAAAAAAACGGAAGAAAACCTAAAAACCGGGTGAAAACGTAAAAAAAGGGGCATAAACGTAAAAAAAATGACGAAAATGAAAAAAAACAGAAGAAAACGTGTAAAATCAGACAAAAACGTAAGAAAACGAATGAAAACGTGTAAAATCGGAAGAAAACGGAATTTTTAGTTATTTACTAACGACCGTTAGTGTAAAGGACTAACGATGTGACATTTTTTACATACAATGACAAAAAATATCAAGTTTTGTGTTACAATGGTAAAAAAAATAGTTGGCAACATACAATGGTAAAAAGTGTCAAGTTCAATGTATTTTTTTTATCATTTTCCCTAAAAATAACTTACTTCAATCGTGTAGTAGAAATTTCACGATAAGTTTTAGAACCCATGGTTTTGGGGTCTGCTTTTCTTTTTTCTTATTCTGAACTTTAGGACAGACCACAAAGAGAATTGACGAAAGACCAACAACATGATGTAATTATATTTTTTGTGCTTACTCTAAAAATATCAACCAGTATTAAAAAATAGTGATTTACATGTTTATGAGTAAACCAACTTGATTAGTCATATTCCAACTCAAACTAAAGTGACCCATTTCAACTATGTCCTATTTTCACATTTTGCTCAACTGCTCATCTTGCCACAAACACTAATTACAAATTAGTAGTTAATATACAATATTTAAATTTGTACACCACGTCCTAAAAAAAGCCCAAAGTCATATAATAGGTCCTACTTAACATTACTATCGCAAAACAAATCATGTGTCTACTTAACTTAAAAAAACCAAGTCATATAACAAGGCCTATTTAACTTAAAAAAACCAAGACATCTACTTTATGTAAATATGCCGTTAAAAGTATTAAATGAAATGAAGTTACTTATATTTGACCACATTAAGTACCTTAAGACAGTCATTGCGAGATCATTGTGTGTCTGAGAAGCATTAACATAATATTCCTCTTGACAAATAAGAAACTCTTTCAGTGATAATACATGCGCTTCCTCGTCATCGTACAAAGCCCAAATTTTATCATCCAATTTGCATTCCATTAAGTAACTTGTTAGTTTTCCTGTCAAAATAGCCCAAAAGTTTATTACATGATTACATACTCATACAATATTTTGAATTTAAATGCAGAAAGACAGGCATGTGTGTAACAATGCTAACTTATCCATGTGACAAAAAGATACGATAACCTATTAAGCTCTTAAAACTTACCCAAACACCCCGTTAGTATTTCTCTACTGGAACAAATATTTGCACCAAGCAAGCTGCAAGAAAAAAGCAAGCACAATAACAATCATGAATTCCTAACATAACAGTACCGTAACACCATAACATGCCTTTTGAAACAGTTTTCATCAAGCTCTATCATTTGAATATTCGGCTTGTAATTCCTGAATTTTTCGGTGTGTTTAGTTACAATAAGAAATACCCTTCTGTTGAATGACTTTGACCATTTATATATACTATTGCGTAAAAGAGAACACTATAGAGTTTAACATAAGTTGTTCATATTGATCAAAGAATAAAAAGTTCAACCAAAATAAGATGAGTTCAAACTTCAAATACTTACTTCTTAAAAAGAGAACACGTTGCTAAGCACGACTGCCACACGACCTCACGAACATGTAACAACTTACGTTAAATCCAAGAATAAAGTCAGCTACAACATTCCAAGGTCACTCAACTCTATGGCTGCCAAAAAAAAAATCAAAAAAAAAAAAAAAAAAAAAAAAAAAAAAAAAAAAAAAAAATCAAAAATTACATTAGCAACTTGCCATAACCGATTACCCTATACTTTGTAGCATCTCAATAAATTAAAACTTTATGTCAAACAACACATCTCATATAATAAAAAAACAAAATAATATTATAGAAGTTAAGTACTAATCTCGTGGCTGCAAGGGCATGTCCATATTGCATCTGTTTGTTTGCTTCTAAAGTAGAAAGTCTGCCATGTAATACCTCTTAAGTGTCTTGCGTGCTTTTCCGTTTTAGCTGCAAAAGACCGAAAAAGAAAAGGAAAAAAGATGTCAAATATGGTTATCACGTTATTGCATAACTCAAAATCAATAATAATAGCGTATAAAAAGATAGGTAAGATCCTACCCACCGAAAACAACACAAAATTTTTTGTTCATTAGGTTATGTAAGACTTCATCAGTTTAAAAAAGAAAACACCCTTGCTCCAAAAAAGATATGAACAAACAATTCAAAACAATTAAAATGAATCTAAAAAACAACAATCATCAAAGTACGAATTTACCTCTAGTTGATTTCGGTAGAGATTAAACACGAACATTTCGGCAATTAACCACATAAAAACCATCAATTCGAAAAACCCCAACTTCATAAAATTCATAAATTGATCAATTTATGCAATTAATATACAAAACGATGAATCAAACATGTAAACATGAAAACAATATTAACAATACATATCATCAACACAAATTAACCATAAGAAAATTTTCAAATATTCAAAATATTGAAATTGTACCTTTATCAATTATCTTGAATGAAAATCCTCAGATCGAGAACCGCAAACTAAAATAAAAAATCAATTACACATCTAAAGTTATTCAAAATACCTGATTGTAGTGGATCTTTGATGAAATAATAGAAAAAAATTGATGAATCAACAATTTTCGAGATGGTGGCATGCTTTTCATTTTTGCAGATCGGGGTTTGGGGAAGCAGCATCTTCAGCAACATGGAGAAGATTTTTTGATATGAGATTTGGTTTTGAATTTGAATACGGTTAGGGTTTGGTTGTTAGGAAGTCGTATCTATTATATAATTGTGTGTGTGTTTTTTTAGAATTGGTGTACAATTGCAAATAAGATGGTATGTGGAATTCCGCCCAAAATTGCCTCAAAAAAATCAAGGGCTATTAGATTTTAGAGATGACACGTGTCAGTTGATTAGTATTTTTGAGGGAGAAAAAATAAGACAAACTTCCTTTATAAGGGAGGTAGATATATATATATATATATATATATATATATATATATATATATATATATATATATATATATATATATATATATATATATATATATATATATATATATATATATATATATATATATAGAATCTAGATAAAATAAGATCAATCTTAAAGTTGTAAAAATAAGATCCAACTAAAATTTGACAAGTGACACTCTCGTTAAGATAAAATTAAATTTTTTATTAAGTACAACTAAAATTATTAAAGTTCCATTGGTTTTCTTTTTTAAATTGACGAAACCAAGTTGATACACTTTGATTCCACATGTAATGTATCAGGTTAAAGTGATACACTTTAATTCGACATGTAAATTTATAGTTGTGTATCACTAATTGAAACTCATGTGTCAGTTGGTTATTAGTTGCTAAAATGTTAATTCGTATTAATACTTTATTTTTTGTGTATTATTGGTAATATGGTTATTTATAAAATGGTTTTATTGGTTGTTTAGCCTAGATCTTATTTTTACAACTTTAAGTTTGATCTTACATTAACCCTCCCCCATATATACATATATATATATATATATATATATATATATATATATATATATATATATATATATATATATATATATATATATATATTATTAACGTAAAGTTAACTAATATATAAATAAAATGTAATGAATATGCATATGACGTGATGGGGTGACGTAAAATAGAAAATAAAATAAGAATGTCAAATATAAAATGTTGGTCCTTCTTCTTTTCCAGTATTTACACTTTTTATACTAACGGCGTTTGCGTTACACCGTTAATCCTTATTTTATGATAATTCCATTTATAGTCCACCACTTGTCCAAACTAACATTTTGAGCTTGGAATATAATAATATATTAAATTATACCCTAATGTTTCTGTTTTTACAGTTTCAGTCCTTAATTTCGGTCTTTGGCAATTTTAGTCCTTCTAAGTGTCGTCGCGTTACATTTTTAGTCCAAATTCACAAAAATCATGAGAAAATTTCTATAAAAATTTCCGAGGCTTATTTTAGTTATAAAAAGCTTATTTCAACAGCTTATATGGTTTAGAGCTTATTTTTCAGCTTATGGGCTTTTAACAAGCCAAATACAAGGCCCAATAACGTTTTAAAATCCATATATCGTGAGACGAGTTGAGCTCATCAAAAATCTCATTCTTCATGTTCTATTTTCATATCAAAAAGTCTCAATAAGCCAGCTTATCTTATTTGCTTAAAAGTGCTTATGGGCTTAAAAAGCCCATGTTGTTGTTTGTTGTTTTAAAAACTGCGATTCACTTTGGTGAATATAGAGGGTCGAGACGCGAGTATTTTTACATGTGATCTATACAAAATTGATAGCTTGTTAGGTGGTCTAATAGGTTGCGAAATAATATTGTAGGCTCATTAAGTTAGATTTCAAAATACTCGATCATTTCTAGGTTGCATGGGACGCGTTTGTATAAGTAAAAAGATTTAGAATATTTCTAAGTGTTTTTCGTGTTATGCATAGGATCGATGTGACTTAGTGACATGTCTCAAAACTGGTTCGTATGTGTGTTTAGGATTTGGATCTTTATGTATTTCGATAAATAGAGCAACGAGGTTTAAATGAAAATGATATAACACGATACAAATAAAAAGTCAAGTAAAAATGAAAAAGGAGTACGAGACTTACTACACCAAAGATGGTGGGGTAAAACGAGTTGTAATGACGAGATAAGGTTATAACGAGAGTATGGCTTATTTGTCGACCCAACCAAGGTTCACGAGCACGTTCTTGTTCTTCCTAAACACCACTCGAAGACCTTGTACCCTTGCCAAAGTAATTCGATCCAGAAAACTAGAGATAAAGACTTAGCATTTTTGAAATATTGGTTTGTATGGATGTGTCGAGTGCATGCATGCAAAGGTGATCTTATATACTAGCTTTGGAGTGTTTTAGGGAGTAATATTTATGAGACATGATGGAAGAGTGTTGTAGAGTGAATAGTAGGGTGTAAAATGTTTCCTTTGTTTCTAGCTTGTTGACAAACGCAAAGTCAAAAGAAAAGGTTAGTTTGTATTGTTTATTTATTTGGTTATACGTATGGGTTTTTAAGAAAAATGCAAACTAGTATTTGAAAGACTTCAATTTAGTTTTTTCAACTAGCCTAGAAACTCTACAATAAGTTTGTGAGAACATAGAAGATGGGCGCTTGTCTTTGTGATTTAATACATATGTCGACAACCATAATTAAGAAAAGAGAAAAGAAATTTTATGTAAAAATCTTGTACATTTAAAGTCTTGAATGAATTATGTGTTAATTTGATGACTATGTACACAATTTTCAACATATATATATATATATATATATATATATATATATATATATATATATATATATATATATATATATATATATATATATTTGTTTATTAAAAGATCTAAAAATTTGACACATTTGCTTGTAGTGTGTACATATATGTCGACATACATACATCCAATATTCTAAAACTTTCCTCCAAAAGAGACTTTGATTTCCTCTTCGGAACACAAAGAAACATGTCTCTCATACTTTAGTCTTTTTTTTTTTTTTTTTACTTTTTTTTCATTAAGTGACTGTACATCTCGGGTGGGGTATAGCCCACCAACAGGTCTTGTGGTTGATGCACTTCCTTTGACTTCCAATGAAACTGGATAAAGAGCCCTGTCTCTCCTGTTAGATAAGTTAGCAAAATTAGAATTAAAACACCCCAAGACACCAATCTACATATAATAAAGCTCGAGATGTAAAGGTGATGAATGCATGCTGCACGAACACCAACTTATGTTGTTTATAGGCAGTGAATGCAAGCAACATGAAAAACAAAAGAGCTTGGTATAATGCACTTGCAATAATACCACATATACGTTAGGCTATTAAATTTTTGCATTCCTAATCAATAAAATACGAGATATCTGAGTATCTATATTAGTTTCTTCTGTGGCCATGAAATGAGGGTATGCATGTACTATTAGATTGATTCCCAGAAAAGCTACGTCCAGATAACCTATATCCAAACATTGTACACGTAATATCTGAGTATCTATATTGGTGCTAACCTTGAATCACTTTTAACTAATGCTTTCCTATGACGCTACATCGACTTTCTCATCTAGAGCCCAATGAACGGTTTTTTGGTACTCATACCCTGCCTGATCAAGCAAGGCATGACGATATAAATACCCACAAAAACTGCTTCCTAAAGAGTAATCTAGTGGTATGAATGAATTAACTATGACCAGTCGGAGTACGTTAATCAAAACGTGTTATGGTTTATTAAACTTTGTACTTTTAGCTCAGCGTGCTCTTACACCTATCACAACCAAGTTCAAAATTTAATTAAGCTCGGTCATCTTTTATATAATAAAAGAATTACATCATTTCGGAGTGTTTTTACAAATCCCTTCTTATTGAAAAACAAATTAAACCAATAGGATAGCTCGATTTTGCCACGTATGCGAAATCGAGCAATATGATTGGTCAATAGAAAGCCAAAATTAAATTGATTTTGGTCAAACTTAATAAATTTGGTGGAAAATTTTGGTTAAGAAAAAAAAATGAATAAAAATATAGGTGCCAAATTTATGAAAACAAAAACTTTAAAAAAGAGGGAGTAATTAATAAAACTTTGGTGGTTGAATTTTAAATAAATTATATAGAGCTAAGTGTAAAATAACAAGTTTCCATGTTTTTTAATAACTTAAAAAAAAACAAATAACCCCTTACACTTTATACCCCTTATACTTTATAATATTAACTTTGTTTAAAATTACATTAGTATTAGTATTAGTTTTTAGATTTTATCCATTAAAATTACAAAATTTGATAAATATGCGAATTAGTTTTAGTATTGTTAGTTTTAGACTTTCATCCATTAGAATATTTTTTTAAAGGAAATGCTAACAACAGCCCTAAGGGTTGTCGTTAACAACAAACTCCACTATTTTTGTTTCAAAATAATGCTAAAATTAAGACATGAGTAAAACATTTGCCACATTTTCGTTTATACAACCAATGAATGAAATTAATTACAAACGTGTTTGAGAAATAATAGGAGGTGATAACAAATTCATGATGATTTTGTTTGGATAATGCATAATTTTTTGAATAAAATGTGAAAAGTTTGTTGTTAATGACAACCCTAAGGGTTGTTGTTAGCAAAACCCTTTAA
Organism: Artemisia argyi; assembly: GCA_030686995.1. Taxonomy (NCBI): domain Eukaryota; kingdom Viridiplantae; phylum Streptophyta; class Magnoliopsida; order Asterales; family Asteraceae; genus Artemisia; species Artemisia argyi. Next base: position 19,937,879 of record CM060682.1, read on the forward strand.
ATAAGGACTCATGTTATTCTATTTAAAAGTTTAATTTATGCGTACAAGGGTTTGAGTATTAAATACGGCTAAATTATTAGTAACAGGAATATAAATATCAAATGGTAAGTATGAGTTACTGTGATATGAAAATAAATATACGTGATTCTACTTATAATAACGACTTATGAAATTTTTATTTAAAATTAATATATGAATATCCATAAAAATATTTTAAAAACTTTACGGAACATATTTTAACTTCATTAACGCGCACTATGTGCTACTAAACTAGCACATTTTGTAATACATGATATCAATAGTTAAAGTTAAACAATAACATCAACATCAACCTCAATATGTATGTCAGTTAAAAACGTTATACAAAGCTAATTTACTCATTTTGACAAGTGATATGCTCTAATAGCTGCACCTTCTATTTTTTATTAGTTTAGCAGAAAATGTATTGTGCGCGTTGTTAAGTCTGAAAGAAATGAAGAAAAAAAAGTGTACGTTTTGTGCCAATAGTTTGAGTATTAGCTGATTGATGTTTCTTTCAGGATGTTTTATATATCAGTTGGTCCTTATGCGTTACTTATTCGAACTTGACACATTAAGAGACTGGGAATACAAATTCATCACCAAGTATGCTAAAGTAGGAACCATAAAAACCCCCGAAACTACACCTGATGCGTCAACAACGAATTTACTTTGAAGGTTACTTAGAACATATATTTGATATAATAATTTGCTTATATGGTATATGTGTTTATTGAATTTTAAAATCAAGTTGTCTCTTGAATTTTCATATACTTAAACGGCTAACTCACATAATCCCAAGTTAACGTTATATAAATGCCTTTGTCTCAGGCACTCTGATATGTGTTGTATTAACCTTATTCCAAAGTTGCAACAAAAAAATAAATGTCACAAGTATTTGATGAGTTAATTGCTTTTGAATTTGTTGTAATATAGGATAATGATGATCTAGAAAGAGATGTAACTAATATGTCTCCTTCACTTGAAAATCTGCTACGAAAAGAATGAGTCGGTTTACTAAAGTAGGACTTGCTTAAGTTATTGGAGTTTGGGACTGTTATTTTCTACTAATTATAGTAAGTTTTTAAAGGGTTTTGGGACCGTCTTAATAGTTAGATTCGTGGTGATTAGGATTGTTTTAATGGCTGCCTTAATAGTTATTAAAGGGTTTTTGTGACTGTTTTAATTGCAGAATTCAAGGTGTTTGGGACTATTTTTAATAGTTGAATTGATTGGTGCATGAAACTGCCTTGATAGCTGAATTCAAGGGTGTTTGAGACTATTTCAATTGCTAATTTTAGGGGTGTTTGGAATTTTAATAATAGCCGAATACAAAGGTGTTGCGACTATTTTTAATAGGCATTGTTATTGCAAAATAAATTTGACTTATACTAAATAAATAGATGTAAAGTTCAAAACATTTTAAAAGAATATATTCAGTATTAAATACATGATAAAATTTTTATATCAAAACCCCGTGCGTACACGGGTATTATAACTAGTTCCATTAATACGAAGTTAGTTCATTAATAAAAGTAATGGAATGGATGGTTGACAGTTATGGTCTTGTTCACCATTGGATGGTGATGGCACATGGGTGGTGAAAATAATGGAGGAGATGTCAGCTTAAAAAACTTAAAAATATGACAAACGGAAAATTGAATTACTAAATCTTAACGTGATCAATATCTGATGAAAATCTTCTACATCTGATCATCAACAGTAAATATGCCACTTAAATCAGAAGGTGCTGGTGGCCTGGTGTGGTTCTACTTTGTATGAGATGTAACTTTAACTTTCTACAAAATATATCGTTTGCATTACCTCTATTACAAATCAGAAAAAGAGTTTCTAGCTTCAAACCAAAAAAAAATTGTTTTAATTATAGAGTAACCACGAATATAAAGTTTATAATGCCCTGAGCTGAATCACATGGAGGTAAATATCATGTTGCTAAAGCACCAAACATTAATCACATATAGGGAGGAACGTGTATTCCAACGTAACTTGCCGTCCCATGAATTTATGAAATTTTTAAGGGTCCTGGACAAAATTAAATAAGGAGGTCTTTCGATAAAGAATGCTATATATAAAGTGTCATCATTTAAACATTCTAACATATTACTCATTTAAGATACTTTCTCATCTAAATACTTTTTTCCTTGTGAAAAATATGTGTACACATGCATACAATTATTAACGGGAAAAATTTTGAGGCCCTTAAAAATTTTACGGTCGCTCACCTTGCACACACTCAAAGCCGGCCCTGTTAATCTAGAAGCGCCCACACTCTCTAAAGCGTAAAAGGCAACATAGATGCAAATGGATAAAACATGCTATAAGGAAACTTTCTAGTTTATCCACAGACAAGTTGCATAAGGGTGGGCATAATAAGAAAACTTAGTTGGCCCAAAAATTTCCCTGAGACAGCTGAAATGGATGGTTAGCTTAATATAGGTCATATATAGCCATCTACTTATCCATTAGGTTATGAGTCACGTCACGACCCATTAACTAATGGTTCAGATAATGATCCATTTAGTTGGGTTGTGAGTTTAGCAAGATCAATTAAACGACTGATAGGCTTGTGGATCATTTACATAGATGAACTGTTTTCAAGGACGGATCACAATTATATGCCAAAAGATATTAATTACCATCCCTTAACAAATAGTAATTATAAACCCTTCCAAGTTTCAGCCAACCTTCATCGAGGACAAGGGAAAGTCATACCCTTTTTTTTTGTCGTCTCAAGAAAATGAACACCCTTTCCATCATAAACCTCACCACGACCCTTTCCTTTTCCCTCGGCAGCCAACATCTCAAATACGCGATTAATAGTGTCTTTAAACACATCATGCTTAGAACAGTCACCTCCCCAGCTATTCTCCGTAGCTTTCTTATCCAACGAAACTGGCAAACATAATGGTGTGCATCTTTTTCTTCAGATAATGAAGAAGGAATGACGTCTTGTGATCTTGTGATTGCAATATCAAACACCTGAGGCTGAGGTGTGGGTTTACTTTTCCCGCCTCTATTTATTCCAAGAGATAAAAGTGAAGATATCTAACCCCGGTTGCATTTGCATTATATAACCATCTTCGATAAGAGAAGAGAACATATATAAATATGATATATGATTTCGGCAACAAAATGTGTTATGTCTTTAGAGCAACTTTTTAATGAGGTTACATTTGTGAAACTTGTTTTAAGTTTTGTATCCCACATTTGTTAGAGTAATGAAATTTTGCTTCCTTATATACTTTAGTATATACTTTAGTATATAAGTCACATACATGTTGAAGTAATAATTAATACTCCCTTCGTCCCATAATTATTGTTTAATGTTTATTTATTTATTTTAATTTTTTATTATTTTACTTTTTTTGGTAACCATGATTTTTGATCTTTTGGCCGACTAATTCACGAGGTTTGAATTCATCGTCACATAGACTTAAACTAGGTAAAGCCCTCGTAACCACTTATGGTTGTTTGCACCTAACAAGAATTGAACTTTCAACCTCACACTTTTTAAAGTGATAGTCACAAGCATTTTTGCCACTTGGCCACCCTTAAGTGGTTTCCCGTGTTAATTTTTAAAGTCTTTAGTTTTCAACTTTTACCTTAAATATTTTTATTTGTGTTATATAATATTTAATAAATTTATTTACAAAATATAGACATTAAAAGTAAACACAGTCAATAATTATAGGACGGAGTTCGTATAAACTATAAAGTTACGACTATTTTTCATTTTAAATAGTCTATCTTTTTCTAGCTTGATATATCGATTATTGCTTATAATTGACTTTATTATAAACGAACTAACACTCATGAAAATTATACAATATTACAATGTATTTTTAACTAATTTTTCTTGGAATTATATCGGGTTAAATTCTTGTGTGGGTGATATACAACTCCAATTGCGTTCCCATTAAATACCTTTGAGATTGGTATCAAATTTCCGATAGCCTTAATAGAAAAAAACATTTTATGGACCGGTTACTTTTTTATGAGAAATTAAATGATTTTTAGTCCCACATGGATCAAACAAGTGCAGGGAAACATGTGCACTTCTATTTATAAAATGAGACTACAATAAATAAGTAATAGATATTAAATAACAGAAAATTAAATACAGATAGACGGGGTAAAAGCAGAAGACATACACTATGAACGTTAAATAAATAAAACAATAAAAGGTCGTGGCACGAGGCTCGTATTTAAATGCAATTCCCTTAAAACAGATTCGCCGTCTGTTTTCTAGGGTACAACGTACAAAACTGTTGCACAGCTGGACCTGACAACTTTCCTTAAATATCACTGATGCGATGCAAAGCGTGTTTCTGATAGAAGATGATTGCTGGAATTCGGTTTTCTTTGTCTAAAACCGAATGAGCTATGGCTTTATTTATACAAAAAAATTGTCTTGTCCTCCAAGACTAAATAAACGCCATAATTAAACAAATCAATTAACATAAAACAAGATTTGCGTGTATTATATTTACACAACAAAATATTCTGTAAACTTTGTCTAAAAGTTTCAAATCTATTCCTAAAATAGATTTGCAGAATTACAATTACTGGAAAAGAATAACCCGAACTGGTAGGCGAGGTTTCGGAGCTGCATTCGTGTCCGCAGGTCGCATGAGTTCAGAAGCTTCGAACCCATTTTGATTAAGAACCATTGTGCTAGACGTGATTTAAAACAATTGTCCATATTTTTGTGAAGCGTTCTTACATAACATGAGATACAATTTCAATCGTAAAAAGCAATACCAAGGAAACTTCAATACTAGAGAAATAGTTTCACAAATAATTTTGAGATGCTTGCATCCCAGCACATTATCCTATCAATAAACCGAGAATATTATCTACCATTTTAAATTGTGATTGTAAGTTCTTCTCACTTTTCTCATTTTAATTTTTCTTCTAATTTGATCTTAACTCGCAATTATATATAAGTAAACCTAAAACTAAATCAAAATGATACAGTATAAACTTGGCCAAATTTTCGGGTGTTTGAGGTGCTATTCATGGAGGTTTTCCACCTCCAATTGCATTGTCACTAGATAAATGTATTCGAGCTTGGTATCGATTTCTCTAGCTTGATAAGAGAAGAAGAAACAATATGTGAACATAGAGTAAGGGCGATACTACGATGGGAGAAGTGTGGGCAGCTGCCCTCACGAGGTTTCTAGTAGATGTTAAGACTTTTATCAATGTCTATTTTCTTTGGATGAGCATGGTGCACAATTTTATTATGCCTCCATAAGAGAATATAATGGTAAAACATTAACCAATAGCTACATCTTAGTCTATCGGTTAAGGACATTCTTTACTTTAGAAGAAATGATCTAATGTTTGATTTTTGTGCTATTTTATTTTTTGTAATCTAAATTTATGTTTTTGCTTTCTCTATTCATATTAATATCGATAGGAAAAGTAAGTACGTCCTAAATATTGTCCATATAATAACAACTAGTTTAGGTTTTAGCAAAACTAGTTCACTTTCATTCAAAGTAAAACAAGGTTACTCTCAACTTTTGCCTCTTCTTAACAAAATTTCAGGTACCACGCCTCCCATAGAGCAACTTTTTTTATGGGGCTAGTTGTGTGAGTCTTGTTTTTAAGGTTTGAATCCCACATTGGTTAAAGGAATACACTTTTGTTTCCTTATATACTTTGGGTGTTTAATAATGTGATAAGTTGAAATAAACATTACGTTGGTGTCTTTGTCTTTCATATACTGTAACAAGCAGTTGATGAAAAACGGTGATAACAATTCTTGTAAATTATTGACTTTTAGCCATTTTAAGTTGTCTAACTTTCTATATATATGATGTTAGCTTATGACAAACCCATCTTTTTCTTTATTAGACATAGTGATTGTATGCACTTGTTACATGCTCCATTCATCACATATTAAATGTTCAGTTTTATAATGTACAAAGTTTTAGGAATCTCAGTAACTATACTCTGCACTAACAAATATCACATTTACCGACTAATGTTTAATTTTATTGGTTGAAATACAAAGTGGACACTTATTGTGAGACATTACAAAAGCAATATGAACACTTAATGTGGGACGGGGGAATATAACTACGAGCAACCACTTAAAGAGGTAAAGTCACTCCTTTTCAAGAGGTTGGCGTGGCCACATTTAGATCGTTTGCATTTAGCACAAATTGAACTTGAAATCACACATATTTTAGTGTGATAGTAACAAGACTTTTTGACACTTGGTCACCCCTGAGTTGTTAAAACTAACCGATGTTGGTCAACCCAGCCCGAGTAGATAAATTTTGTCCAAATTTGCAGGAAAAAAGCTATTCATATTTTATATTAAACCACGCGCAATGCGGCGACGTGTACCTTTTGACAAAATTTTGTGAGAAGCAAATGTGATAGAATATTACTCTCAGAGGTTGTTATTAATTATGTCTGTTAAGTTTGTTGTAATTCTATTATAGTTAGAATGAGTGTTTGCCCTAATTTGGACTATTATATAATTAGTAAGTTTGAGTTTGAATTTTTAAGCCTTGCTAATTATAAAATAATCACAAATGCATTATAATTTAGTATAGATATTACAAAATGAGGAATGTAGTATAGATATTATAAAATGAGGGTCTACCGAGGGTTTAACCACTCTAGTTTTTAAAGCAATCCTACTTTTAAAGGAGAGTGCGTACATAGAGAATAAATAACCGTCCACATGAATCCAAAGTGTTTTCCCTACTTGTCCGCAAAATGATAATAAGTGCGAATACTAAGGATAAAATTAGTGAACTTGATAATGAAGACCAACTTTCTACCATATCCTGAGCACTTAGAAGCCTTTAAGGATCCAAAAATAGACCACTGCAGAAAGCAGAACTATAAACACAAATGCATTCCACTTGTTGTGCTGTAGAACTACACATACCTCAAGAACGAAAAATGAATACATAATCTTTTTATAACTCGATGGAAAATGAACAATTGAACGGTAAGCTCTAAGCAATATACACAAAACACATACTTAACACCTTGAGGTTCAAGCTGAATATCAAAGGCCACTAACAGCTTATGCGATTGGTAATTGGCATTAGAATAAGTAAAAGTGTAAAACTAAAACTAAATCAAAACAATATGATATAAACCTGACTATATTTTTGAGTGATTGAGGTACTATCCATGGAGGATATCCAACTCCAATTGCATTTTCATGAAATAACTGCATTCAAGTTTGGTATCATTTTTCCAGTCCATTAAGCTTTATAAATAGTTTTTGAAAATGAGTTTTTGTGTTTTACTTTGGTCAATTTAAAGGGTCTAAACGAGCTTATTATTACAAAGTATAAACACGAAACTTGTAGCTTGTAGCAAGGAGAAACAGATTATGTATAAATAATGGGTGCTTATTAAGTCGGATTGGGTTTTACAAGGTCGTTTTGCGAGACTTGTTTTATAATTTGAATCCCACATTGGTGGAGTAATGAAGTTTTGCTTCCTTATAGACTTTGGATGTTTATAGGTGTGGTAAATTGAAATAAATGACACGTTGTTTATTTCTAATGGTACTGCATAACAAGTAGACGATGACATAATCTTTATAATGTCTTAAATTTATTGTTCACTATTGATTTTTTTAGCTTTCTTCTTCAACTTTGACCTTAAATATTTTTGTGGGTGTTATATAATATTTGATGCAAAATATATAAATGGATTGAGTTTTAAGTGTACTTTTTAATGGTATAATTTTTAATCAAGTTTTATATAATAAAAATAATATATTTACGGTCAAAATTAAACCAGTTTGACTTTAAAAATTTTAACTGGACAATAATTTTAGGACGGAGAGAGTATTAGTTATGAGTGTTTAGTAACTAAGCGCCTGCTAGTCATGCCAAAATCTGCAGTTCGTATAAGCTCCAACTTTTTCTCGGGTTAAAGTTGATACCAAAGGAATTCACGACTTGGACTAAAATTTATGTGCCAACCTTTTTTACTCGGTTATCCGTACTATTTTAATTGAGACAGTGATTCTATGCACTTGTGATATACTCCGTATTAACTACCGGTGTTTAAAAAACTAAGTGATGTTGGTCAACCCAACCCGAGTCAATAAATTTTGTCCAATTCTATAGAAAAAAGAAAACTATCCATTTCGGGCAACTCCAAAAAAAGTAACTGTTTTAAAGTGTTACCCAAACCGCAAACCCATACCCATCTTGCCAACCCTACCATAATTGTTAGACACACCACAATACATGCAAATTGTGATTGAACTAAATAATGAATATCAAGTCTTAACACTACCTAAAAAATACGATATAATTTTAATTTGGCCAAAATTTTGGGTGATTGAGGTACCATCCATTTGTCATTAAATATTCATATTCGATTTTGGTATCAACTTTCTCTAGCTTGATTAGAAAAGAAGAAAACAACGTGAGCATATATGATATATGATTACAGCAACAAAAGGTGTAAGTCACCTTGGGACATTTTGAGAAATAAAACAAAGAAACTGAATCCCACATTGGCCACTGGAGTAATGAAGTTTTGCTTCCTTATATATATTGGATGATTAAAACCATGATAAGTTGAATTGAACATTATGCTGTTGGTTATGTTTGGCAACACTTTTTTGAAGCGTTTAAGAGCGATAAGCGATAAGCGACAAGCGGTAAGCATTATCTTGCTTGTTTGACAACACCTCAACAAGCGTCTGAAACATGATTAACCGTTCCAATCTTAAATGCTTCCTGGAGAAGCAGCAAGCGACAAGCGACAAGCGACAAGCGGTAAACATTTACTTGTTTAACACTTTATAATTACAGTTACAACTACGTTACCAAACACGTTTTTACTGCTATTACTTACTGCTACTAGCTACTGGTTACTGCTTACTGCTACTGCTACTGCTACGTGTCGCCAAACATAGCCGTTGTCTTCGTGTTACGCATATCGTTACGAATTGAGACCAACGATGTGTGTTATACGTCGATGAAAGTTATTGTAAATTAACAACTTTTTGTCGTTTAAAGTAGTATATCTTTAGTATATCTTTTTGTATATACCGTATGATGTTAGGTTATGACAAACTCATGTTTTATTGTATATTGTGTCAGCTTATCATGAATATGATATTGATTATAAGAGAAAAGTTTATTTAGGGATTAAATTTTTGTTACATACTGAGGGACAAATCCCCATCAACTATTTAGTTAGATCTAATGGTGGAATTAACCTAAAATTAAATATGTAAACCTAAGTCGATGTCATTTTTTTTTTCTTTGACTTTTTTGTTATTCACTTTCTTTCTTTCTTTTTTTCTTTTTTTTGCCTTTTTTTTCCAATTAATGTTAACTTTTTTCTTTTCTTTTTTGTTACTTATTCCTTTTTTTCTAATTCACGATTTTTTTTTTAAGTCAAGCGTTTTTTAAATAAATTCACGATTTTTTTTCACTTTATTACGTTTTCGTTCGTTTTTATCTGTTTTCACATGTTTATATATGTTTTCAGATGTTTTTGTCCGTTTTCAGACGTTTTTGTCCGTTTTCATAAGTTTTCATCCGTTTTTTTATGTTTTCGTTTATTTTCAGACATTTTCATCCGTTTTCAGCAGTTTTTATAGGTTTCCAGACATTTTCGTGTATTTTCATACGTTTTCATCCGTTTTATACGTTTTCGTTCGTTTTCAGACATTTTCGTCCGTTTTTATACGTTTTCGTCCGTTTTTGTCCATTTTCATTCGTTTATATACGTTTTCGTCCGTTTTTACATGATTTTGTCCGTTTTTATACGTTTTCTTCCGTTTTCATATGTTTACATTTTTTTCGTCTGTTTTCATACGTTTTCTTCTAATTTCTTAAGTTTTCGTCCTTTTTCTTACATATTTGTCTGTTTTCTTACGTTTTCGTCCATTTTTATAGGTTTTCGCCCGTTTTTTAAATTTTTTCAGCCATTTTTAGACGTTTTCATACGTTTCTAAATATCACAAATGATATCCTGTGATACTCAGACGTTTTTGTCTGTTTTCGTCCGTTTTCATACGTTTCTAAATATCACAATTGATATTCTTAATATCACAAGTGATTTTCTGTGATATTCAAAATATCACTTGCGATATTAATATTATCAATTGTGATATTCAGAAACGTATGAAAACGAACAGAAACAGACGAAAACGTAAGTGAAAAAAAAGTGTATTTAAAAAATGTGAAAATCACTTATGATATTCTGAATATCACTTGTAATTTTCTGAATATCACTTTTGATATTCAGAATATCACTTGTGATTTTCATGTTATAAAACATTAGTTGAAAATCACTTGTGATATTGAGAATATCACTTGTGATATTCAACTAATGTTTTGTAAAATGAAAATCACAAGTGATAATCTGAATATCACAAGTGATATTCAGAAAATTACAAGTGATATAACACACTCTTGAGAAAAAAAATGAATACGTAACTTTTTATAACTCGATAGAAAATGACCACTAAAGTTGTAAGAATATCAAATTGATCAACATCAAACTCAACTACGTTTCGCAACCAGCAACATATGCAGTTGGTAATTGGCTTTAGTACAAGTAACACTAAAACTAAATCAAAACGATACGATATAAATTTGGCCAAATTTTTGGGTGATTAAGGCTAATTGCATTGTGAGTAAATAACCGTATTCGAGTTTGGTATCAATTTTCTCAAGTTTGACAAGAGAAGAAAAAAAATAATGTGTGAAAAGAACATATTTAATCCTTGATTACCAAAAAAAAAAAGATGTTATGTCTTTAGAGACTTGTTATACTAGTAAGTTTAAAATCCCACATTGGTCGGAGGAACGAACTTTTGCTTTTTTATATACTTTGGGTGTTTAAAGGAGTGACAAGTTGAAATAAACATTATCTTGTTGACTTTCGGTTTTGCATACCGTAATCAACTGTGTATCCATCCGTAAGATACTAATGAATGTAAACTAATAGCTTTTTTTTTTTTTTTTTTTTTTTTTTAAGTAATCCATCTTTTTATATATATGTAGATAATGATGAAACCTATCTTTTTGTATATATGATCTTACCTTATGATAAATCTAATAATGCTTATAATTAACTTAATTATGAATATAAATGAACTAAAACTCATCAAAATTATACAATAATTTTTCTTAGCATTTATCTTCAGGATAAATTGTGTTGCGGGTTATATCCAACTCCAACCACATTGCCTCTAAATACGCGTGTTTGAGTATCAGATTTCTAATAGCTTCAAAAGATTAAAAAAAAAAAAAAAAAAAAAAAAAAACTTTAGTGTGGCTACCTTTTTTATATTAAAAAAAAAAAAAAAAAAAAAAAAAAAAAAAAAAAAAAAAAAAACTTTTTAGTCCCACATGAATCAAAGAAGCGGAATTTTACTAGCTAAAGTTCAGGTGTTGCATTATACTGGATTTTTTACTCTAATCTTGGAAGGTTTTAGGGACTATTCAAGTTTGATGTATTGTAATTTGCGTTATGATTATACCCACTCAGTCTCAAAATGTAAGTCCACTTTCGTATTCTTAAGTATCCCAAATTTAATGTCCACTTTCAGTAACAACTAATTAAAATGATTCTAGGTGGGTGAGAATGAATCCCACATTAGTTGAAGGAATGATATTTTGCTTCCTTATATACTCTGGGTGTTTCCAAACCAATAAGTTGAAATAAACATTATGTTGTTGTCTTTGTTTCTTACATAAAGTTACAGATTTGGACCAACTTTATGTGTGCAACGGGGATAGAAATTATTGTAATTTAACAACTTTTTATCAATTTTTAAGTTCTATCTTTTTTATATATATGTTGTTAGCTAATGATAAATTGCGTTTACTAGTTTTCATTTGCAAAAGTTTTGGAATTCTATAGAGTGGAAGGCAAAGAGCAACAAGTTGCGCCGCTAGTTTTTTTTATTTATTTTTTATTTTTATTTTTTTTAATTGCAAAACTAATTCTTTTGAAAATAATATTTGTGGATATGGGTGTCAAAGCATTACTCGTTGGACTCAGTTGAGGAGCTCCACCGCCTCAGGTGCAGGTAAACCAAAAGTATTAAACGCGAAAGGTATAACACGTGTTGCTTTCAATGCATGCTTTCTTGTATTTTGTAACTTTGCACAAGGCGGTTTTCAAAGCAGTGAGTCTCACGATAAAACCCCGACTACTCAAACCCACGAGAGGACAAACCTCAGTTAGATCCACATATGCATGTTTGTTAATAATAAATAAAAATTAACTAACACTCATCCAAATTGTACAATAACTTTTTCTTAGCATTTATCTTCAGAATAAATAGTACGCGCTGCTGGTGATATCGAACTCCAATTGCCACTAAAAAAAAAAAACAAAAAAAAAAACAAACTTTTTAGTACCACAGGAATCAAAGAAGCGGAATTTTACTAGCTGATGTAGGTGATTGTGGTTTGAAATTTATGGTTATCAGATTGCTTTAAAGTCCGAAGTTGGCATTGAGGTGATCTTCATGTCCCATCGTACAGACTTACTGAAGTGTATGTTGAATCTTCAAGTGGTTCAATTTAGCTAGTTCATTACAAATGAGATTGGATTATTAAAGTTGAGGTGCTACATTATACAGATTCTACTCTAATCTTGGACAGTTTTAGGGACTATTATAGTTTGATGTATGGTAATTTGCGTTATGGTTATCAATTGCTATGCTGGTTGAAGTGTTCCTCTCTTTATGCTTGATTAACTAAAATCAGATTCGGAAACAAACCAATTTTCTACATATCCCGAGCCCTTAGAAGCCTTTAACTCGATAGAAATAGAATACATAACCTTTTTACAATTCGATAGAAAAAAAACCCTGTAAAGCTAGCTGTAAGGAACATGACCCAAACAAACACTTTGCACACACTTGATACTCAAGCCCAATATCCTCAATCGCTTTTCACAATCAACAATATATGCAATTGGTAAATGGCTATAAGTAAAACTAAAACTAAAACAAAAGGTGTAGTGTCTTTAGAGTATGTGATATTAGAGTAGAAGAAAACAATGTGAACATATATGAGTATGTGACATTAAAAGGTGTAGTGTCTTTAGAGCAATTTTTTTATGGGATAATTTTGTTAAACTTGTTTTAAGTTTTGAATCCCACATAGGTTATAGGGATGAAATTTTGCTTCCTTATATAGCATGGTGGAAAAAGCATTGACAAGTTGAAACAAATATTATGTTGTTCTCTCTATCACACGCATTTCGTATTTAACAACTTTTTTTCATTTCAAATAGTTTTATCTTTTTTCTACATACGTTGTTAACTTATTGCTTATGATATGTCTACTGCTTTATATGTTCTCTGATTTGTATATATGATGTGATGTTATTGGTTATTGACGTACGTGCATGACTAGTTGTAGATTACATTATGTGAATATTCGTGTCGTGTAATTCGAGTAATATGGATATGTTGATTGTATAGATGGAGTTGTGGTGGTGACTGGTTTTAAAAGAGAAGAAGATGAACAATATAAAACAACTAGAACGGCGGGTATCTGTGACTATATTTTCCGTTATTCGGTTATTCGGTTACACATTTAGTTGTCTTTATTCTTTATAAGTAGAGATGGTAGAGATGATTAAGCCAAATAATTTTAGTTTAAACAACCAACTTGCTTCCTAACAAACTTCGTAACCAACTTCCTAACAAAACATTCCTAGCCAATTAATTTTGAAATCCTTCCATAATAAGCAAGTAAAAGTCTGAATTTTAAGCATTTCTAATCATAGAATAGTCTCTAATAGTCTAATGCATTATATAGTAGTATATCTAATTTTCCATTTTTATTGTTTCATGTAATTTTATATATATATATATATATATATATATATATATATATAACTTTTGTTTGTATTTGTTCATTCATAATTACCATTTTACCCTTCAAAGTTATCAATGTGGTTAATAAACGTACATAAATGTAGAATGGTCATAAAATACACACGAAAGTTGAAATTTAAAAGGTTTGTGTTTTAATAGTAAAAAAAAAAAAAAAAAAAAAAAAAAAAAAAAAAAAAAAAAAAAAAAAAAATTAGATAGATTTGTTTTTATCCCAACAATAAAGAAAAAATGTTACGTAAGATTAATGACAAAGATACATGCTTGCATAAGATGAATGACAAATGTTAATAAAGAAAAAAAATATATTACGAGTACGTAAGATTAAAATGACAAGTAATACTTTAAAAAATAGATAAAAGAAAGGTGAAAAATATTGTTACCGGTTAACAAATGAAGAATTGCGAAAACATTTCTAAAAATTACATATATGAAGAAATTATTGAAAACTAGCTAAAAGACCCATGAAATTCACGGGTATTTTAAAGTAACGTTGAAAAAGTAGTAAATGACATTGCGTATTATGAAGTTATAAGTTGGAAAGGACCACATACATATGTAAAATATACAGTTGGTAATAATCAAACATATGTTATATGAAACACAATAGTAACCAACAAAAAGAAAATAAACATCTTCAATGCTTCATTTCTACTAATGCGAAGATACGTGTACATATAGATGTGATCGTAAATTGTATATCATTTCTTTGTAGACCATGTTGGTGGTGGTAGTAGTGAGATTTCTATCTTCGTCACGAATAACCATCTTCAATCTTTTTTTTCCCTAACGCGAGAGACGACTACGTATAGCTGGTCATGTGTAAAAACAGGTCGTGGAAAAACAAACCAACTTGCCCGAGGGATTATCCTTGACTTTTGTTGATTTTCATAATGAAAGAGGTCCGATCATGATACCCATGTTTAATATGCGCTAAAGTTGTTGCAAGATGCAAGTGTTGTTGATATTGGGGTGTCTCAGCTTCTATTTTCGTCTTGTTACGGATATGTTTCCTCTTTTGCCAGACATACTAATAATGAATGTCAGTCGTCTTAACATTTAGGACGAGTATTGTTTATTTTGGTCATGTTATGGATATATTTCCTCTTCTAGAAACCGGATGGTTATCTATTTGGTTAATAAGATAACATGTGTATTGTCTTACCAGACTGATACAGTTTGAAGATAGTCTTGAATATAGTATGTTTGAAAACATATATTATGCACACAAAATGTGGGTGTTCACAAAATTAGTGTAATCCTTAACTGATTGATTTTATGAAAACTTATTAAGTATGCTAGAGATTGCAAGGAAATAGGAAAAGAGAAACTTATGATTATCAAATTCACTATGCGATGTTACCTCAAGGCCATAAGGGGTTCAAGTAAGGATTACAATAAAAAGATCTCTAATGCTGCATTCATCCAGGAACTATCTCACAAGTTTGAACTTAGCAATATCAAACACCCCCTAAATATGTTCTTAATAATTTGAGCTCTTTTTTTGAATATCCATAACCCCACAACTCCAAAGAAAGTGAAAAAGGTTCTGATCTTGTCGTGACATTCTATGTGTCTAAAGTGATTTTGTTGCCAAATGCCCTATTTATTTACAATTTTGGTGATATATTAAGACAATACAAAAAACAGTGCTACATTAATGGAAACTATCTCACAGACTATACAAAAATTCATTGACATATTTATTTGTTTGGTTCTCTTCCCATTAATTATTTATTCAAATAAACCCGTATCCCAACAACCCTATAAAAGCTGTAACAAAATAGCAAACAAAATCTGTAAAAAAAACATCATACAAAAGCTGTAAAAAAACAGCATAAAAAAGCTGTAAAAAACAATTTTCCAAAGCTCCATAAATCTGTGTCAAAATATCCCCTATTTCTGCCCTCCAAGCAGCCCTCTTTATGTTGTCTTGCTTTATTAACAAAAATATAAATGCTGTAAAAAAACAACTTTTAAAAGCTGTCAAAAAGCATACAAAGGATGTAAAAAACAATATACAAAGCTCCATAAAATTGTGTCCAAACAGTCGCGTTTTTGCCGTATTCTGTTGTCCCAACAACCATGTAGGCCCATACTACCCCAGATCTTATCATAACCTTGCGATGATTCTTGTAACTACTATAGCACGAGATTAGAACACAGGAGGAGATAAAGTGGGATCCATCACTCATATTTGATGGGGCTTCATGATCACAAATTCCATTGCCTGTAACACCACATATATGAGATCAGAACACGGATATTATTAGTGACAAAAAATAAGCGAAACAATTAAAGGATCTTCATGTTTTTTTTTACAGAAACAAGAATTAAAATTCATACATTAGCAAATAAATAACAATGAGAACTAAAAAAAATTTATTATTACGTAAAGTTATCGCTTTCACAAAATTTTTTCTAACCTTTCAATCCATGATTGTTTACCAAGTATAGCTTATTATAAACGACACAACCATGGCAAAATACAACGTTTGGTGTCAATATGTCAACCAATTTTGAACCAAAATTACTTTTTATTATGCAATGTAAAAAAACATTTCATTTCATTCAAACATAGATCCCAACTATTTTAATGATATCTTGGACTAAATTTATCTTCAAGCATGCATTCGGCTATTCTTTTGCATTTTTACTCATCTGATCCAAGTTAAACAATTTATAACTATAATTAACTAATATATATATATATATATATATATATATATATATATATATATATATATATATATATATATATATATATATATATATATATATATATATATATATGATAATATCTATGATTTTTTTTTAATTCTGTATTAAATTGTGCAGCCCATAATTTTCTTATTGTTCCTCCCCACTCTTACGCTTGAGAAAAGTTGTTATGACCTATCTACGGTTTTGGTTTCCTGAGGCGACAATGATCTTGTTTCCTATGACTTCTATAACTCTTCATTTCAATGGATAATAGCATAATGCTACAATAGATTGTAGGTATAAAGTAATGAGTATAGAATATGGTGGTGGTGTCCCTTGCAAAATGTCCATCTCAGTCTGAATATTTTGCAAAGTTATAATTAGAACAAATATCATGTGAGTCAAGAAGAACTCTACTAAAAAAATAAAACTAATGCAAAACTTTTTTCAAGCATAATTATTGCTTAAAAATAGTACACCAGTTTCAGAAACATGTCCACTAACACAACTGAATATTTAAAGGGATAAACGGAGAAATCATATACACAAAAAATAGTAACTTAACGCCAAAATTAATCATCTAATGTTTACAACAACATATAGTTAATCATCTAATGTTTACAACAACATAAAGCATATCAAATACTATCGAATGTAGCACGCTTTGTTAGTGGCGATTATCCTGTTTTGATTATTCCATATACAAATTAACAGAATCACTTTTACAACCTAATTCCAAACACCCACTTAGACATCAAACAAATTCAGAAAGCTATCTCCCCAATCACGAGAAGTTGAATTTCATATAGACATACCATTCCCGTCCTAAAATGTAAGGATTTTATGAATATCAAGTTTAACAATCATAAAAGCAAATCTAACCTTTGCCCTGGCGTGGTTGGATAACATTATTTGCTCTAGCGTGGTTAAATAGCAGTAGTCCGTGATCAAATGTTGTATGTTGAAAAGTCAAAGAGATATCACAAAAATCTAAAGTAAAACTAACCATAGTTTAAATTATGAACAATGCACAAGCCTCTCAACTCGACCAAAATGCAAATGTAAAGAAATACACTTTCTCAAATAACCAACATTTCTTGTAAATGATAATGATTCAAGTAGAATACTGAGAACCCAAGAAATCCAAAATGAAGTACTCATTTAGCCATTTTTATCAAACATGTTATGTGCATGTACAACTATTGAAAATTTCGATGCCTGTGAGTGGATGATGATCTAAATTAGGATACACAAATTGTTGGTATTCCCTATTTAAACTAAAATAGGGAAGGTGCAAAAACGCAAATCAAGAGCACTCAAAAATCAAAAATCCAAAAAAATAAGTAAATAAATAAATAAATAAAACCCGGAGGATATCAATACAATTAAAACTTACTTAAGTTATTGTGTTTATCTTCTTCGGTTTAAGGAAAGAGAGAGGATGAAGACTTGGAATTATGCAGAGGGTTTGTGTGTTTTGGAATGGTTCTTAGTCAGAGGAGAGGATGTAAACGAAACTGATGCATAGAAGGAGCGTTGCCATTAGTTGTGGATCTAAAACTGGCGCTTTGAATGTGAAGAACAATTGCTAAAGAGGGTAGTACTTTACTAAAATATCTATGGCTCAAATGTAAA
Source organism: Artemisia argyi (assembly GCA_030686995.1). Lineage (NCBI taxonomy): Eukaryota > Viridiplantae > Streptophyta > Magnoliopsida > Asterales > Asteraceae > Artemisia > Artemisia argyi. The sequence goes on from CM060682.1 coordinate 19,956,132, forward strand.
CGAAAAGGACTGTTTCAAAGGCTGATTTAAAAGGGCAGTTGAAAGACAAAACTAAAGTACACGTGTCAAGCTCAAAATAAGTGTTATTATAAGAAAAAATTAATTATTTGGCTTAGAAGGGTTGTATAATGATTGCTTAAAAGGGTTGTACAAAACTCTTTTTTATTAGATAAAATAGATATGTTAATTTATAGACTGAATCCAAAGTTTAAAGACGAACTTTTATATTTTCCTATATAATAACCTTTGTTTGAGTTTCGTATCAAATTTCAAATAGCCTTTATAAGGAAAAAAAAGAAAAAATTTTGCCATGTTATTTTTTTGAGCATTGATATGTGGACCTAAATAATTGGACCTAAAAGTGGACCTAATGCATAAATTGCTTGTACAGTGATGTCACTGTACAAGTGATTTACGCATTAGGTCCAGGTCTATTTAGTTAGGCCTATTTATCATTTTCCTAATTTTTTTTATGAGAGACTATCAATTTTATTGTCGCACGTGAATCAAAGGAAAAGGATCGTTGATTGGTTGAAGTACATGTTATGTTGTTGGAGGTCATTTGGTTTGATCATAGTGACCCTTTGGGAAGGCAAGTGGTTCTAACTTCCTAGAGTCACTAAAAAGGTAAAAAAAAAAAGTATGTCGTAGCGTATTTACCTTGATACGTGGCAAAATATGTAAATAATCGTCTTACGAAATTAATTTGATTAAGAACCATTATCCTAGACATGATTTACAACAATTGTCCATTTGGTTGTCAACTATTCTTACACAACGTGAGATACCATTCCATTAGTAAAAAAATACCAATGAAACTTCAAACTAGAAAATAGTTTCACAAAAATTTTGAGATGCTTGCATCCTAGCACATTATAATATCAATAAATAGAAAAAATCATAAAAATATCAATTCTCACAAACTGACCAAAAAAATCGTATATGCAGTAAGGTAGAATGTCGTCACACTTAGTTTTGGGCATTTTGGGTAAAAAAGAAATTACTTCGGGTTGACAACGGGATGATGTGGATAGGGAATTCTCAAGTAAACTGCCTACTTGAAACCAATGTTACTAATGAGAAAATCATGCCCGGATTCGGGCCAGGGCGGGCTGGGCCGACACACAGGGCACCATGTTTTTTTAAGGAGGTACCAATTTATTGAAAGCCCACTATATTTGACACATTCTTGAGACTGAAGCTCAATATCAAACTCAACCGCTTCTTGCAACCAACAAAATATGCATAGGTAATTGACTTTGGTGCACCGGCCGAGGCAGCCTGGCCCAAATCCGGGCATGGAATGTACGCAAATCAATTACTTAACACACTCTTAAGACTAAAGATCAATATCAAACTCAACCGCTTCTCGCAACAAACAATATATGCAATTGGTCATTGGCTTTAGTGTAAGTAAAACTATATCAAAACGATATGATACAAGTGTCACCAATTTTTCAGGTGACTGAGGTACTATTTATGGAGGATATCCAATTCCAAGCATTGTCACTAAATAACCGTATTCGAGTTTGATATCAATTTTATCTAGTTTGATAAGAGAAGAAAAAAACACTGAAAATAAACATATAATTATCGAAACAAAAGGTTAGAGCAACTTCTTTATGGGGCTAGTTGTGTGAGACTTGCTCTAACTTCTAAGGTTTGAATCCCACATTGGTTGAATGAATGAAATTGTGCTTCCTTACATACTTGGGGTGTTTGAGATTGTGACGAGTTGAAATAAAGATTATATTGTTGTCTTCTTGCTTCGCGTACCGTAGCCAACGGTACATGAATCGGAAGGACAAGAATTGATGTAAATTAGCAACTTTTTTGTCATTTTAGATAGTCTATCTTATTATATAGTATGCTGAAATTCAGGTGTTGTATTACAGTGGTATTTTTACTCTAATATTGGAAGGTTTTAGGGACTATTCAAGTTTGATATATGGTAGTTTGCATTATGGTTATCCATCGCTCTGCTGGTTAAAGCCTTTTGATTCAAAGTGTTATAGGGTTTACCAATTATTGCTTTACAGGGTTGGTTATAGTGATTAATTAGAAATCAGATACGCCTCAGATTATGTTTAGTTTTCGGTATAGTCATGACTCATGAGTATAGTTTCGTTGTAGTCTTGATTTGGTACAATATGATAGGACCCGTTAAGGTAGTATCGATAGTAGCATCCCTTCAAGCGGTGATGCAAGCTCCGTCAGAAAAGAAGAATAGAAGAATGAGATATATTTTGATCTTTAAACTTGAATGATTCATTAATGATACGAAACCTTAAATAGACGCTTATGAGATAATCTCATATAAACATAAATACCTATCCTACATATCATAGCACGACTCAAACACATATCCTAAACATTACGATAGTTATCCTAATACAATATCCTTGTGCCATCATCCACTTGCGTAACACAATATTACTCCCCTTTCCTCCTTGACAATGAATACTTAACGCACTTTTTAAAGTCGAGCTGAATATCAAACTTGATATTAATCATAATTGAAGTTGCCTATAAACTGGAGTTGCCAACAGATGCTCAGATCCATCCATTGTTTCATGTGTCCCGTTTGCTATTTTGGACAGAAAGTTTGCTAAAAGAGGCAATGCAGGTAGTTATATGAAGACCTAGCCGCTAGATTTCCTTCCTTTGATATGGATGCTTGATTGTGATTACTTGAGGACAATTAATATTTGAAAGGGAAGACATTGATATGAATCATAATTGAAAGTCAACAAAGTCAATATAAATGGTCAAATAAGCAAGAACAGAACACAACTTGTTCTGATTTTCCCGCCCAATTTTTCGTTTCATTTTCATTGTATAAATACAACACTAATTCTGATTCGAAGTTCTTCTCTGTGAAAACACTACATCGATCCAATAACAAATCCTTTATTCTCCAATTCGAAGTTCTTCTTTTGTTCTTCTTCATTTCACTTGCTGATTTCTGGAAGAACAACTGGTACATATCAAAACTCAACGCGAGACCTGTTTGACCATTTCACTTGCTCATTTCACTTGGTACATTTCACTTGGTGATTCTGTTATTATATCCCCAGTAATATCAAACAGCAATGGTATGATTAAAAACCAGTTTTAAGTTTGATATCAATTTTCTCAAGTCTCAACCCAACGCGAGACCTGTTTGACCCGGATCCATTTAGACCCGTGCTCCTAATGACCCGTTTAGTGCTGTTGGTCATACCAAAATCAGCAGTTCATATAAGCTCTTAACTTTTTGTCATGTTGAAGTTGATAACTCAAGGGAATTCATGACTTTGACCAAAATTTATGAGCCAACGTTTTTTACTCAGTTTTTCGTACTATTTTAGACATAGTGATTGTTTGCACTTGTAAAATGTTGAATATCAGTGTTCAAAAACTAAGTGATGTTGGTCAACCCAACCCGAGTACCCGACTCCAACAAATAACTACCAGTTTAGCCGTTCAATGAAGCTGTCAATTATTTTTGTGAATGATTCAAGTGATTCGTTGGTTGGACCAAAATTTATACGCCAATAACTTTGACTCATGATTTCATATTATTTTTGATACGGTGATTGTATGGACTTGTAATATATTAACTACCATTGTTTAAAACTAAATGATGTTAGTCAATAAATTTTGTCCAACTTTATAGGGGAACAACTATCCATATTCTCTATTTATTAACAGTTCATGTAATGAAAGGCTGGCATCTTGTTAACAAATATGACAAAATGATGGTCTACCAAAGAGTTTAACAAAATACTCTTTAGTACAACTATATAAGCAAAACTAAAACTAAAACTAAATCGAAACAATATGATATAAATTTGGCCAAATTTTCAGGTGTTTGAAGTACTATTCATGGAGGATTTCCACCTCCAATTGCATTGTCACTAGATAACCATATTCGAGCTTGGTATCAATTTTCTCTAGCTTGAAGAGAGAAGACAACAATATATACCATAGACCAACATTTTTATGGGGCTAGTTGTGTGAGACTTGTTCTAAGGTTTGAATCCCACATTGGTTGGAGGAATGAAATTTTGCTTCCTTATATACTTTTGGTGATAAAATTTCTTACAAATTCTAATAAACATTATGTTGCTTGCGGCTGACTTTTCATTTCCGTAACGTAGGAAACGGTATGCAAAAGCCAGAAGTAGTAATTAATGTGAATTAATAACTTTTTGACATTTTAAGTAGTCTTAACTTTTTTGTATATATCATTTTAGGTAGAATCTGTAGATCAAGGGCATACGAACTTACTACAATTTTGGTGTTTGGCAATTCCTTATTAGGACTTGTCGTTTTAAACTTAATTTTAGAGGCTAATCATCATGTGTTCAAAGATCAATTTCGGATAAATGTTGATCACTTTGTCTAATTTTTAGCGGAGATGATATTTTTCAACGATAATAGCAAGGCAACCATTGTAGCCACTGATTATTGTAAATGATGTCTTAAGTGTTTTGTCAATTGTATGCTCAGTTAGTTACCTCACGACAAATTCGGCCTGACAACTCGAATTATTTTCAAAATGTTGAGAATGTGAATGATAAAACATGTATTTGATATTCAAACAACGTTCAATCATCCCAAAGATGCTGACATGTCATATTGCAAGATTGCCACCATTACTACAAAGTATATGTTTCATCGTAAGACATTTTTACAACCAATTGATCAAGTATCCTAACGAATAACGAATTCTAAAGAGGTACACGATCTCTTTTGTTTTTTGAGTCAATAATAAATGCAAAATGAATAGGTAACCTTTTTATAACTCGAGAGAAATTGACCAATATATCATACTCAACCGCTTCTCTCAAGCAACAACATATGCAATTGGTAATTGGATTTAGTACAAGTAAAACTAAAACTAAATCAAAACGACACGATATAAGTTTAGACAAGTGATTGAGGTTCTATACGAGTTTGGTATCAATTTTCTCAAGTTTGACAAGAGAAGAAACAAATAATGTGTGAAAAAAAAATGATTACAGAAAAAAGAAGGTGTTATGTCTCTACAACAACTTTTTATGAGATTGTGTGAGAGTTGTTTTAAGTTTTTAATCCCACATTGATTGGAGGAATAAAATTGTGCTTCCTTAAATATTATTTTATTTTTTATTTATTTTTTATTCTTTTATTTTTTTTAAGTAGTCTGTCATTTTGAAGTTAATACCATAAAGGATTGACCGATGATTTCATACTATTTTAATATTTTATACTATTGTATATTTACATTTTTGTGTGCACTCCAAATATTTCATACATAGCTACTGAATGTTTAAAAACAAAGTGCTGGTGGTCGTCCCAAAATTAGCCGTTCATTAAAGTTCTCAAATTTTTGTCTTGTTGAGGTTTTTTTTTTTTTTTTTTTTTTTTTTTTTTAAACGAAGTCTTGTTGAAGTTAACTAGTTATAATACCCGTGCACGCACGGGGTTTTTACATAAAATTTTTATCATGTATTTAATACCAAATATATTGTCTTAAAATGTTTGGAACTTTACGTCTATTAATTTAGTATAAGTCAAATTTATTTTGCAATAACAATGCCTATTAAAAATAGTCGCAACACCCTTGTATTCGGCTATTATTAAAGTTCCAAACACCCCTAAAATTAGCAATTGAAATTGTCTTAAACACCCTTGAATTCAGCTATCAAGCCAGTTTCATGCACCCATCAATTCAGCTATTAAAAACTGCCCCAAACACCTTGAATTCTGCAATTAAAACAGTCACAAAAACCCTTTAATAACTATTAAGGCAACCATTAAAACTATCCTAATCACCATGAATCTAACTATTAAGACGGTCCCAAAATCATTTAAAAACTTACTATAATTAGTAGAAAATAACAGTCCCAAACTCCAATAACTTAAGCAAGTCCTACTTTAGTAAACCGGCTCACTCTTTTCGCAGCAGATTTTCAAGTGAATGAGACATATTAGTTACATCTCTTTCTAGATCATCATTATCCTATATTACAACAAATTCAAAAGCAATTAACTCATCAAATACTTGTGACATTTATTTTTTCGTTGCAACTTTGGAATAAGGTTAATGCAATTCAACACATATCAGTGCCTGAGACAAAGGCATTTATATAACGTTACTTGGGATTATGTGAGTTAGCCGTTTAAGTATATGAAAATTCAAGAGACAACTTGATTTTAAAATTCAATAAACACATATACCATATAAGCAAATTATTATATCAAATATATGTTCTAAGTAACCTTCAAAGTAAATCCGTTGTTGATGCATCAGGTGTAGTTTCGAGGGTTTTTATGGTTCCTACTTTAGCATACTTGGTGATGAATTTGTATTCCTAGTCTCTTAATGTGTCAAGTTCGAATAAATAATGCATAAGGACCAACTGGTATATAAACCATCATGAAAGAAACATCAATTAGCTAATACTCAAACTATTGGCACAAAACGTACACTTTTTTTCTTCATTTCTTTCAGACTTAACAACGCGCACAATACACTTTCTGCTAAAGTAATAAAAAATAGAAGGTGCATCCTATTAGAGCATATCACTTGTCAAAATGAGTAAATTAGCTTTGTATAACATTTTTAACTGACAGACATGTTGAGGTTATTGTTTAACTTTAACTATTGATATCATATTTTACAAAATGTGCGAGTTTAGTAGCACATAATGCGTGTTAATGAAGTTAAAATATGCTCCATAAAGTTTTTAAAATATTTTTATAGATATTCATATATAAATTTTAAATAACAATTTCATGAGTCGTTGTTATAAGTAAAATCACATATATTTATTTTCATATTACAGTAACTCATACTTATCATTTGATATTTATATTCCCGTTACTAATAATTTAGCCGTATTTAATACTCAAACCCGTGTACGCATAAATTAAACTTTTAACTAAAATAACATGAGTTCTTAAAAAAATTTCTAATGGATGAAAGTCTAAAACTAACAACACTAAAATTAATTTGCATATTTACCAAATTTTGTAATTTTAATGGATAAAAGTCTAAAAACTAATACTAATACTAATGTAATTTTAAACAAAGTTAATATTATAAAGTATAAGGGGTATAAAGTGTAAGGGGTTATTTGTTTTTTTCTAAAATTATTAAAAAATATGGAAACTTGTATTTTACACTTAACTCTATATAATTCATTTAAAATTCAACCACCAAAGTTTTATTAATTACTCACTCTTTTTTTAAGTTTTTGTTTTCATAAATTTGACACCTATATTTTTATGCAATTTTTTTCTTAATCAAATTTCTCCACCAAATTTATTAAGTTTGACCAAAATCAATTTAATTTTGACTTTTTATTGACCAATCACATTGCTCGATTTTGCATATGTGGCAAAATCGAGCTCTCCTATTGGTCTAATTTTTTTGTCAATGAGAAGGGATTTGCAAAAATGTTCCAAAATGATGTAATTCTTTTATTATATAAAAGATTACTAAACTTTTAGAGATAATTACTGACATACCCTTGCACGGAGGGGTATGTCATAAAATACCCCATGTATCCGCCGTTTTCAAAAGTACCCCAGCATTCCCCTTAAATCCATACGCGACACCCGGGGAGGACACGTGTCAAGAAGCTAGCTCGGGCCAAAAAAAATATATATATAATAATGCATGTCGCGTACACGTGTACGCGACACCCTCCCATCCGTACGCGACACCTTTAAAATTTGCATGGGGAATGGGAAAAGTATGTTACGTTTTATTATTAGGGTTTAGGGTTTCAGTTTTAGGGTTTAGGGTTTCAGTTTTAGGGTTTAGTAGGTATGGTTTACTTTTTTTGGTCTATAAATAGGTATTCTTGTATCTAAATATATGTATAAATATATATACTTGTGGTATGTGGTTTCAAGTTATCAAAACCAATATGGTAACTCCACCACTGACAAATAAATGACTACATACCTTTGCTGGTATATATATATATATATATATACTTGTGGTATGTGGTTTCAAGTTATCAAAACCAATTGTGTCTTCTTTCATTCACCAAATGTCAACGTCTAATAACCATACATTCGAATTCACTATCAACTACAACGGAAAATTTATACTTAACCCACTAACATATGAAGGTGGTTCACACATGAATATTGTTGTCCCACAGTTTGGTTTTCAAGATATGGTTACATATCTGAAGAGAAAATTACCATCCACGGTCCAAAATCTATATTACGCGTTGCCACAAAACGACACATTAAATGGTATGAAAGCAATTAAGGGCGATTATGATATTGATGTTATGTATGACTTCGCAAAAGTTGCAGGAAAGATCCAAATTTTTGTTTCCGAAAATCGCGAAGATCTAACAACAATATTGATTCCAGATGATGGTTGTTTCGAAGAATCATTTGCATGTGTAATTTCAGAAGAAACAAAATTTAAACGTGAAGAACGTGTCCGATATCTACATGAAATGGTAGAGAAAAAAAAACGTGAAGAGCGTGTCCGGTTTAACATTGAACGACAGGAAAAAAAAAAAAAAAAAAAAAAAAAAAAAAAAAAAAAAAACCTACGTCGCCGTATTCACAAACCATTTTCAATTTTATTGTTCACAATAATGGTCATCTGGTTTGCAATTAAGGGAATGTAGAGTATGTAAATGGTTGGAAGATGAACATCAACATTCCAAGAATGAAGGTAGATGAGTTGAAACAATACTTGTCTAACATTCTCGATACGAAGATTCATGCTCTTTATTATGAAGTTCCGCACACTGGGTATTCAATCACCGTCAAGCTAAGAAACAACTATGATATGCATGTGATGTTTGATATTTCAGCATCACAAGGCGGCCAGTTGGAAGTTTACGTTGACCATTTGGGTGTCAATTTTATTATTGAAAAATATGTATGCCCAAATGCTACTTTAGCAAAAATGATGGATCATGTGATAACAGACTACCCAAATGAAAACGAAGACGGAAGAAAAACCATACAACAATCGGATTACACTTTAGATCAAATGGTTGAATGGGCGGAACAAGAACACTTTGAGAATGAGGAAGCTAAAGCAGATGAACGTCATAAAGCTCTATGGAAGAATCGTTTCAATTATTAAGAATATCAATCAATAAGTGTGTTGTATGCCTTAAGAATGTCATCTATATATGATATGTTTTATCAGTGATTCAATAAACATTGCCATAAGTATCCAAATTAAAAAATTTATTCAAATAAGAGTACAAACGTTCATTAACAAAATACAAACCAGTTAACATAAAACAATATAAGCTCAATCGTCTTATTTGTTGGGTTGAACAACATACAATTGTGCCACCCCAGCAGTAGCAGCACAAGCACATTCAACAAAAAACATTACCTCATCATCCTCAGTTATGTCAATACGATAATTAAACGAAGCCAACTTACAGGACAAATTAATCGGAATATTTGGATCTAAATTGAATTTCTTCAACACCAACCCAACTAACCCTGAGTACGTCAAATCATTATACATAATGACACCTCGGTGCTGATCATCATAATGTAACACACATTTAAACTTCATAATGTTAGAATCCATGGATATTGTAAAGAGAAGTAGCAAATATGTGTATATATCAAATCAAAGCTAGCTTATAAAGCAATTGAAGTCAGACAACTTTTTAAAGGTTCTGAACAATGAAATGACAAGTCACTGACAATGTCGTGTACGCTTAAAAGTTTACACGAAATATGACACTTAGAAATGACAAGTCACTGACAATGTCGTGTACGCTTAAAAGTTTACACGAAATATGACACTTTGAAATGACAATTCACTGACAATGTCATGTACGCTTAAAAGTTTACACGAAATATAACACTCTGAAATGACAACTCCCTGACAATGTCCTGTACGATTAAAATAACTGGTTTTACCCATATGCAGAGGCATGTCAGTAATTTTCGCCCATTTTATTTCATAATATCAATTGCCAAAAAGGTAAAACTACTACTATAAAACAAAACGTTATATATATGAGTAACCAAAACTATATACAATGAAAATAGTCATTTATTTGTACGTTTCAAGAGTGGAGTTACATGGACATGGACATAGACAATGAAAATAGTCTGATTGTGACTTGGACATGGACAATGAAAATCATAACACTACAATAAAGGCAACATAACACCCATAACCACAAATTAGTCGAATAACTTTTTTGAACATGAAGGTTTATGATGTGTACTCTTCTTGGTATGATTAACGTTGCATGTGTTGGCCACTACGAGTTCGAGTAACTCAACTCTTGAAACGTACACATGCATTTTGTTTTGTTGAAGTTCTATGTACGCTAATAGACTTTCGCGGTCTTCCATTGCCTCAGCCAATGGTACTAGCCCTGAATCAAGATGAGAATTTGGTTTTTGTATATAAAAAAAGGTTGGGGAGTTTTCATCGTAACCTAAACAATTTGTTAAAATTTTTATCAATTGCTCGGCCGAGAAAGTTTCAAACTCGACCGGATCTACGCAAGCAATTAAACCCCCTTCAAACTTTCTTCCTGGAGGGGAAGTGAACCTCCCGTAATGATGAAGTAGAACTTTGAATGTCATGTATTCAAGTTTACTAATATTTGAAAAAGGAATGAAATGTTGTATTGAACTTCAAGTGTTACATTGCAGCTTATATAGAACCGATTGGTATTTACTACTTCCATAAAGGACACTGTTTGTGCTATCATGTCAATACAGAAAAAGTAATACTAGAACTCACGTGGTGCATCCTTATTCTTAGTTTTCATTTCTATTATTTTATTAGGCTTTTCTGGAAATAAATGCTATAATTAAAAAAGAAATTTATTACAAGCTTTGTAACAAATGTTACAAAATTACTACAATTACATTGGAATGCAAAAGTAACAAGTGCAAACTAGTTATTAACCAAAGAAATTAAACCAACTATTATTAGACTGTTGAGTGTTATGATCATTTAAATGTTGTGACGGGTATGGTTGAGAGGGATATTGTTGGGAGTTATATTGCTCATAGCCGTGTGCCGGGTTATGATGACCATGTTGTTCATGACTTGCTTGCCCTTGGTCATATTGTCCTGTTGTGTAAAAATTTTGATTAAATGGTTGTGTTGGGAATGTGTTATGTCCAAACACATGAGATGGGTATGTATCATAAGTAGGAACGGTGTGATGATCTGTTTGAGTTGGGTGTGAGTCGAATAACGGAGGTGTTTGTTGTTGATCGTTAACGGGTTTTTTCTTTCTGGGATACTCTTTTCTTTTGGTTAACATTTCCTCAGGGACGAATGGTTGCTTGCATTGGTCACGATTGTGTCCAGCTTCACCGCACCTACCACAATGTCTTAACCTTGGTTCCTCACCCTGGGATCGTATACGGTTGGTATTTTTTGGCCTGCCGGGTTGTGGGTTGTCCATTCGTGGAGGTTTGATTGGTTGTATATTTGATGGATACTCCCATTCATGAAACTCTCCAACAAAATTCACCGCCTCTGCATATGTGGCTTGGTATTTAGCTTTTTTGAACCAATCCTGAACGTACTGGACACAAGTGTTTTGACCCAAAAATCTACTCACAGCAATAACATGACCGCAAGGTATACCAGAATGCTGCCATTTGCGGCAATCACATGTCCTAGACCCTAAGTTCACTTCCCGATTGTATCTCCCATCAAAAACCTGGAACCGATATTGGTCAACCCCGTATACCTTCCAGGTTGCGCTTTTCATTATTCTCTTTTCCACTTTATGGGATGCCCAATCAGTTATTTCATGCTTCATATTTGCTGCATAAACAAATAGGCTCTAAGAAGTGACTTTATGTTAAAGATAATTACTAAAAATATAATTATACGAATCGGGACAATAAATACCAGCCACTTGTCGCCGTTTAAAATACCAGGCTTGCACCATTTTTCGATATTGCTCGGTCAGCATTGTTATAGGCAGCTTCCTTGATTTTATGGTACAAGCATTAACAGACTCGACACTGTTAGAAGTACAGTAATTGTAGCGAGTTAGTGGGCAGTATGCTCTCGACCATCTGTGAACACCCGCCTCTATTAGCTTGTGGAACGCCTCGGGCTGAATGGACAGGAGTATTTGCATCTTGCTATCAAATTCGTCAGGTGTATACGCTTTGCATATCCTCCAAAATAGCGCCTTTGTTGAGTCCCTTTTTAAAGAAAGATTCATCATTAGATGACGACAGCATATACCATGAAACGCCAATGGGTATTCATTTTGTACAGCTAATCTGATAGAAGGATGCCTATCAGATATGATAACCAAACCCTGTCTATCGGCTATGCATTCTTTAAGGCATGAAAACCACCATGACCAACATTCACCAGTTTCCCCTCTGCATATACCGTAAGCAATAGGCACAATTTGGTTGTTTCCATCCATGCCGACTGCTAACAAATTTGTACCTTTGTAGACACCCTTCAGATGTGCCCCGTCAACTATAAGTAGTGGGCGAAGACAATGTAAGAAAGTTCGAATCTGAATAACAAAATTGAATACACATTAAACACCATTCATGAAAATTATGAAACCAATCATGAAAATTAATATCACTTACAGAAACACCAATGGCAACGAATAACATCTCGAAAACGCCTTCTTCATTTGTCTTGATACGTGTGATAGTGCCTGGGTTTTTTTTTTACTAGGTTGTGACAATAATACGGCAACATTTCAAATGATTCCATAGGTGAACCCCTAATCATTTGTAACCCATACTCCTTTCCTCTCCATGCTTGTTGGTAAGATATACTAGCTTTAAATTGTGATAACATATCTCTTTGCATATCGTTTGGTTTTAAATCTCGTCTAGCATCTTTCAACTTTTCACTAAAAATGTGACCAATAACTTTTTTATTTGCATTTCGATGGTTAGGATATGTTATTGTTTTATCACACGTGTGATTATCATTCAAACTTGTAACTTCAAACACCGGTGTATCTCCCACGCGTCTAGAGTTAATTCTCCATTTGCATGAGTTAAAATGATAGCACTTAACATAACATCTTATAGGTTCTGCCCTTTCTACTAAAAACTGGAAACCTTCTTCTAAACATTTCATCCTAATTGTTCTGTCTAATAAATCTCTTGTGTCAAAAAACTTTCCCTTGAAAATATTTGTATCAATAGGGTCATCGTTTGAAATTACTTGTTTGGATTGGTAAAGTGGTGTTTCTGGAACGTCAGGCATGAGTGAAAAAATGTTTTTCCATTTATTATGGACTGGTTTTTGGTTCTCGTTTTTCCCAGCATAAACATCATCTTCATCATATGCATCATCATTAACTTCGTCATCTAACCCAAAAGCAAATGATGAATTTGGTTTTGTGAAATTTGGCTCATCTTTATAACCGGATTCAAAAATCTCATTATCATTTGATTCAAAATTTTTTGATGGCCCCTCATTTAAAAAATAGTTGCCTTCAGAACCAGAATACCCGATTTCTTGGTTAGTGTTTGTTTCAAAAAAGTTAAAAAATGTCGGGGTTTCTTGGTTTGGCATAAAAGATGGCATTTCTTCAAATGCTTTCGCTTTAGCAACATAAAGATGCGGAATTTCTTGATTCGTGACAGCGAATTCAGTAAAGAAACTTACCTCATCATCGTCAGTGATATCCATGCGAACATCAAATGCGGGGTGCGAGAATTTGAAATTAAGCGGAACACTGGGATCCAACTTGAACTTAGAACGTACAGTTTCATCTAACCATGAGTAAGTGATATTACTATACATAATCACACCTCGTTCGGTATTATCAAAATGTAAAACACATTTGAATTTTTGCAAAACTGAACTCATTTTGTTGGTTTGATATGGATCAAGGTGTTTGTAAAGACTAAATATATACGGTAAATGCTGCAAGAATACTACTTTTTTGAAACAAGATATGACACGGACTAGACAGTTGATTTGACACCAACGGGTTTGTATAACTTATTACGCGAAATATGACAATGATATGACATTGATCTGAAAATTGCATGACACGTACGGGTACGTGTAATTTATTACGCGAAATATGACAATGATAAGACATTGATCTGACAATTGCATGACACGTACGGGTACGTGTAATTTATTACGCGAAATATGACAATGATATGACATTGATCTGACAATTGCATGACATGTACGGGTACGTGTAATTTATTACGCGAAATATGACAATGATGTGACATCTCCTTTAAATTTCTTGTATAAATACTGGTGTGTAGTAACGTTTATTTGCTCAGAATTCTACTCACTCAAAGAAAGATAAAATTCATACAATGTCTCAACAAAAGAAAACCGGATTCACAAATTCCCAATTTGTTCCACCAAAACAAAAAAATTATGCCCCAACACATAACGTTGCGGGTTCGTCAACATCTATGAGCGAGGATGATTGGATAATACCTGGTCCGGCTGGTATTCTTCAACGAGCCATTCTTCGAAAAAATGCAGAGGTCAGAGAGGGTGGCCCCGAATATTGTTTTGTGCCAACATAGGATTATATAGCTAAAGTAAATGAGGACGTCACTGAGGATGAACATTTTACTAGTGGTCCATGGTTGAGCGCGATTCATAAGGTGTTTAATTCTCAAGGTGTCATCGTAACTGGCTGTTTTGGGGATATAAAGAAGCATTGTGTAAAAGGAAAACTTGAACTTGTTGTAGCTGTTATCAAGTCTTGTACTCCTAACATGCTGGGTGACCTCAACTGTACACTAAAAGATCCAACCGGGACTATGGCTGGTACAATTCATCACAAAGTCCTTGCAGAAGAGCTGCCTTATAAAAAACACCTCAAAGTCGGAACTGTTTTGGTACTTCGTAATGTTTCAGTCTTTACCTCGAAATCATCACCGCCTGCTCTTAACATAACAAAAAGGAACTTGGTTGAGGTTATCGACAAGAATACCGTTTTTAGTGGATGAATATGCACCTTTTCATACCCTTTGTTTATGCTTAATATTGTCAATGTACTGTGTATGAAACACAGCGTTGTATGATTTAATTGTTTCATGTCTATGGAAGGTTATTGTATCGTGTTTATGTATGGTTAAAAAATAAATTAAATGAAAGTTGACAAAAAAAACTTTATACATCAACATATACCATTACAAACTGTTCAACAGTACAACTAACAACATCTTAACTAATCATATCCACATAAACTAGTATCCTCACACCTACTTAGATAAAACACCTGACCAAGGTTACATCTAACATTGGAGAAAAAGCCATCAACATCAGTCATATCATACTTCGGTGGCCAGTTACACGTAACAAACTCATGTATTAGCCAACATGTGATTACCCCACAATCGCTTGAATTTCCTTGTTGTGGGATAGGATAATCTACGTTGTTTTAATGGAACTCGAAACTGTAATGCCCACGTCCTATCCTGCTAAAATGTCCCAGCTCTTCTAAACACGTGTTCACAGCTTCGGTCCAAGCCAATACAAATTTTCTTATTTCCTCACCACGTTCCATGCTGTACATAGAGTCGAGAACCAATAACTTGGAATCCACCAAATCTATAATTGCTGTGACCCAGTGATTCCCTGTCGGGTTCATCGGCATCAACACCTACATATAAAGTTTATTTATGCATACACAATTACAAAGTCTTGTAAAGAGTAATTTATACAAAACAAATATACATTGAAAGATCTTTACTTACATAACGTACTACATCCCATGACGGGTACGGACGTGTGCGACCATCCAATGTTCCCCTAAGCACCGGATTTATCGAAAGCATGGACACATAACCATTCACGCTCGGGGAAAGAGATGCCGTCCATGATCTAGCCACTGTCCATAGTTGGTTGTTGTCCCATTTTCTCATTAATATCTCCATCCAACAATTCATATGCTGATTCAAAAGTTTAAACCTAACCATTTAATGTTCTTGAAACTTAAATAATCTAAACTTCAAACAATTTAAAAGAATACACTTACATCGTCAGACAACCAACCACGTTTGTCCAATGGACCCGGATCACTACCCAGCTTGTATAAATCCGGAAGTAGGTGTTGCCAGAACTCTATATCCAGCACCCAACCTTTTGGATGACAATCAAGGTATATCTCGTATGGCTCCAAAAGGAATGCCTCCAAAATTTCATAGTTAGTGGGCCGCCGTACCTAAACAAATAAATAAATAAATTATATACAATATGGTTACAAGTTCATTAATTATATAAAAAATGTTAATAAATAAAAAACATTTTTTGTAGTACCTTTGTAGGATCAACATTATAAAATACCAAAGGTGAGCTAGAAGCTGTACCAACAACCTGAATATCCTCATCAGCATCATCTACCAGTAATTCTTCTAGGTTAAATCGCGGAATGGTCGCCGTACTCTTTTTTAGTTTAGCCTTAGCTCCACGTTTCTTAGGGAGGATTGTAGTGGGTCCCTGTTGGGTATACGGAAATTGCTGAAATTTACCTGGACGACAATCCCTCCTTGGTCGGTCGATCGGATGCTAAAAAAAGATTAACAAAAAAAAAAAATCATTAATCAATTACAAATAATGACGAATTCTAAAAATAATAATCGTAAAATAATATGTTACCTGGATGTCAGCAGCATCGTTAGGGCGGGAAGATGGACCAGCCTGGTGATCAATGGGAGTGGCAAACGCGGCGAAACCCATTGGTGTACGGGTAGCAGCATGTCCGGTTGATGGAAACGGGGATGGAAACCTAGATACAACGGGCGGTGTAGGAAGGTCTTCAAAGAAAGACTCATCTGGTGGACCAGTAAATGGACGGTGGGATTGGGGGAATCCCTATATATTAAATCATAACGTAATGTTAGTATATAACCATTTCGTCATTAAAAATTACTAAACACAAGAAAAAAAAAAACTGTGTGTTTTGAAGCACACTATAGTCACTAAAACCAATATTTTCATCTGCAACAAATCTTGCTCCTCTATGTACTCCTTGTTTATTGCGGAGTTGGTTTTGCTGCATTAAAAATGTTAATGAAACAATTAACAACCTTTCAATAATATTTATACATAAACTCAAAAGAAATTGATGTCAAACTGTTTACCATTTTTTCAATGTCGTCTAGCTTTAGCTGATATTCTTTAATCTTCTCATCATAATAATCAAACTTTTGTGCCACAGCCGGAGGTATTTCATAATCCATGTTTGCTTGTGGCTGTATAACCGGGGGTGCGACCGGATGCCCTTGGAAATACGCGTTACTATCACGCCACCACTCGGATAATTCCTCGTACTCATCCGGTGTAAGCCTAGGCAACGGTGTTCTTACCTTTAATAAAACATAGGAAATACACATGACATTAAAAAAATAAAACAATATTAATTTCATAATAGTTGAAAAAAATTGAATATCTCAAACTCACCCTCAATTGGTCGTCCAAAAACTTGTCAATACTTTCTCTAACGACCACTTTATTATAACTCCATGCAACGGACCGGGGATGCAACACTTGATGATGACGGAAAAAATAAGGGCTAGCACCCCTGGGGAACATCTCCAATATCCAAATCTAAAAAAAAAAAAATTAAAAAAAATAAAAATAAAAAAGTTAATTCGTTAAAATAACCACAATTATATGTATACATGAATTGTATAAATAGATTAATGGCATACCTTAAAAGCCCATAGAAATCCATTCAACGTGTACTTAGGAGGTTTAGTAGGGTCCCTGTCGGCGGAAAAGTGCTTATCCCTACGCTTAAATACTGCATCCCGAAGATGATTGTACAATGTTGGCCATACATACGACCCCCACGGAAAGACATTCCACATATCTAAATCCTCAACTAGCCTAAACAAAAATCCGTCTACTATATTCCCATGCTCAGTACCTTCCAACACCAACATCAAAACAGCTAACAAACAAAGTTGAACCCCATCTTTGTCGCTCAACTTTTTAAACACGTCTTTGTTTATCATTGCTAACAAATCTCTAACGTATATAGGTCTGGAATCAATAGTAGAAGGGAACACACGTCTCCTAAATAAATTAGCACCTTTCATATATGACTCCCTAAAATCAACCCCAAATCTTAAACCCGTGACTAGACAAAATTCCTCCCTACCAAACTGAATTTCAACCTCACCTAAACGATCAAGAGTACGTACACGATATCTTAGTGGAACTGTGTTTGTGTCTCCCTCTTGGCAAGCAACTTGGTGGCATAAAAAATAGTGTACTAACACCCCGCTCTCTTGCATATTCGGAATGTCTAACATCCAACCAAAACATGTTTCTCTAAACATTTTTTCCTTAGGGGTGTTCAATATCAGTTTTCTAATGTCCTGAATTAAAGACAACCTACTCCTACATGTAACTTACGCAGGATAATCCTAAAATAACCAAAAAAACATAACAAATATATATTTACAAAACATATACGTAACAAATAAACAATAATTATAATGACAAAAAAAATTATATTTCAGAATTACCGGATATTCCGCCATTATGACAAACTACTCAACGACAACAGCCACTAACACAAGAAGACCACCAGCAACAACCACACCACCACCACAGACCACTACCAAAACAACACCACTGCACCAGCAACAAATGTTAAACCACAACTCCACACCACCAAGAATACTGCACCACCACTGAACCACCACTGAACCACCACTGCACCACCAATAATACACCACCGGCAACAACCAAACAACACCAAAACCAAACAACAATACACCACCGTATGGAAGTTTTTTTTTTTTTTTTTTTTTTTAGGTTATGTGTTAAAACATACACGACATGCCCATATATCCTTCAAATTCACTAGTTCCGTCCCATCCATGCTACTATTCCGGTCAAAACATTCATTCCCCATGCAAAATATCATTCCCCATGCAAATGCTCCTTCCCCATGCAAATTTTAAAGGTGTCGCGTACGGATGGGAGGGTGTCGCGTACACGTGTACGCGACATGCATTATTATATATATATATATATATATTTTTTTTTTTTTGCCCGAGCTAGCTTCTTGACACGTGTCCTCCCCGGGTGTCGCGTATGGATTTAAGGGGAATGCTGGGGTACTTTTGAAAACGGCGGATACATGGGGTATTTTGTGACATACCCCTCCGTGCAGGGGTATGTCAGTAATTATCTCAAACTTTTATATGCCAACAATTTTTACTCATGATTCCATACTATTTTAGACATAGCGATTGTATGCACTTGTAATATTTTAACTACCGGTGTTTAAAAACTAATTAAGTGATGTTGGTCAACCGAACCCAACCCAAGTCAATATATTTTGTCCAAATTTATAGGAAAATAACTATCTATTTCAGGTCAACTCAACCTGAGTACCCGATTCCTACAAGAAATAACTACCTGTTCTGACATGTCACCGAACCTGCAACCCCCACTCATCTTGTTACTCCTACCAAAATGGTTGGAAAACCTACAGAGACTACGCCACAATGGATGCAAATTGTGTCGCATCCTATAACTGAAATAAACAATGTATTTGAGAAAATTACTGACATACCCCTGCATGGAGGGGTATGTCACAAAATGCCCAAAATCTCAGCCGTTTTCAAAAATGCCTCATCATTCCCCTTAAAAGCATACGCGACATAAGGGGAGGACACATGTCAACATTCTAGCTCGGGCAAAAAAAAAAAATATATATATATATATATATATATATATATATATATATATATATATATATATATATATATATATATATATAGTGCATGTCGCGTACATGCGTACGCGAGACCCATAAACTCATACGCGAAATGTTTGAAAATGTGTAAGGTTTTGGATTTAAAAAAAAAAATTAAAAACTTACAAAAAACACCCTTTAACTTTTTAATATTTACAACTTTTTTATATAACAAACTTTATTTGTCAAATATTTAGCAAATATATATCAAATTTGTTAATGAAAAAAATATCGTTACGAAGAGCTCTGAATTACGAACAAAACGAGCCCAATATTGATATGCTTTTGACATACGTACGATTTTATAAAATTTCGAAATACCGTTTATAGGTTTAGAAAATTATACCGTTTTTAATTTATGAATATGATATTCATATTTCATAGAATTGTACGTCTTTGTCCCTTGTGCTTTAAGCGTATTTTTAAAAGATTATAAAATTATACGATTGGACAAATACCGTTTGACAAATACCGTTTATTTCAGTATGAAAAGGAAGGAACTGCAAGCGTTATGCAAGGAACATAATATTCCTGCTAATTCTGCTAACTCCGTTTTGGCCCAGCAGTTATCTCAACTACTTAATAATGTAATTTTTATTTATTTTTTATTCTTATTATTTTTTTTATTTTTTGTGCTGATTGATTATATATTTATATGTTTGGATTTGTGGAATAAAAATATTTGACATACCGTTTTTATGGACAAATACCGTTTGACAAATAAAGTAAAAACGGTATTTGTCCAAGCGTACGATTTTATAATCTTTTAAAAATACGCTTAAAGCACAAGGGACATATGCAATTGGTAATTGGCTTTAGTATAAGTAAAAATTAAAGAAAATCAAAACGATACCATATACATCCATGAAGGATATCCAACTCCAAATGCATTGTCACTACATAACCATTTCGAGTTTGGTATCAACTTTCTCTAGTTTGTTAAGAGAAGAAAAAACAATGTGTGAAAAGAAACTATTTAATTTTTTATTACAGAAAAAACAATGTGTGAAAAAGGTGTTATGTGTCTAAAGCAACTTTTTGGAAGAAGTTTTGAATCCCACATCGTTTGGAAGAATGAAATTTTGCATCCTTATATACTTTGAATGTTTCAAAGAGAAACAAGTTGAAATGGCTATTATGTTGCTGTCTCCATCTTGCATCAATCGGTGGTGCTAATCGATTAAGGTCTTGTGGAGATAGCTACAAAATGTAATTAACAACTTTTTGTCCACTGATTATAATTAATGTAAATTAACAAATTTTTGCTGTGGTTTTTTAACTGTAATCTTGTAAGGTTTTTTAACTCTAATTTCGGATACCAATCCTAAAAGGCGTCAAGTTTCTACAACTACAATAATTGCTTTTTACTGGTTTTGAATTCTGAATACAGTGTGCTGGTTGACGGTTATGGACTTGTTCACCTTTTGATAGTGATGGCACATGGGTGGTATGGTGGTAAAAATAATGGAGGACATGTTGGCTTAAAAAAACTTAAAAATATGACGAACGGAAAATTGAATTACTAAATCTTAATGTGATCAACATCTGATGAAAATCTTCTACATCTGATCAACAGTAAACATGCCACTTAAATCAGAAGGTGCTGGTGGCCTGGTGTCAGGGCCGTCCTATTGATTTGGGTTGCCCGGTGCAATACGATAAATGAGGCCCCGTAAAATACAAAAAGCTTGATATTATAGAAAATTCAAAATAAAGACAAAAAACTTAACTATTATGGAAAATTCAAAAATAAAAAATAAAAAAATAAGGTCCCACCGAGAACTCGGGTTACTGGATTCAAAGTCCAATGTCCTAACCACTAGACCATAGGACCCACTTAACTATTTACTAATATGTGTCGCATTCTATAAATGAAATAAACAATGCATCTTAACACTACCTAAAAGTTATTATCAGGACATAGTAGTATATTTTGTTTAGCATATTTATTTCCACCTTACCAAAAAGATTAACACTGTGATATGGGTTGGGACTCTTGATCTTTGTGTCGTCACACGCTAAGGATAAAATTAGTGAAGTTGAGACCAACTATCTACATATCTCGAGCCCTTAGAAGCCTTTAAGATAACATAAACTAGACATAAAGGATCCGAAAAGAAACTAAGGCAGAAAGGAGAACTATAGACACAAACGCATTCCACTTATAAATCAATAGAAAATGACTTGTGAAGCTATAAGGAATATACGCAAAACAGATACTTAACACACTTTTGAGACTCAAGCTCAATATCAAATCAACCGGTTCTCGCAACCCAACAACATATGCAATTGATAATTGGATTTAGTATAAGTAAAGAATCAAGAAAATCAAAACACTATTATATTAGTTTGACCAAATTTTCGGGGTGATTGATCGAGGTACATCCATGAAGGATATTTAACTCCAAATGTATTATCACTAAATAATCGTATTCGAGTTTGATATCAATTTTCTCTGGTTTGATAAGAGAAGAAGAAAACAACGTGAGCGTATATGATATATGATTACCGCAACAAAAGGTGTCATGTGATTAGAGCAACTTTTTTATGGGGTAATTACTTTTGTGACACTTATTTATGTTATGAATCCCACATTGGCTAGAGAAATTTTATTTTGTTTCCTTATATACTTTGGGTGTTTAGACTTTGCAAAGTTGAAACAAACATTATGTTGTTCTAGCTCTTTTTTTTTTTGAGTAAAGGGTTAATACCCGGTAAATATATTAAGATAAAAATATGTTTGGTACAAAGAGGATGGTAATGAGCCACCCTAACCAAGAACATTATGTTTTGAACAACCTCAAAACATAACAGCCAAACAAACAAGAAACGAGGCTAAACTAGAGATGCACATTGAGACACGCCCAGCTTCTATGACAAGCAAACTTGCCTATGTCGACTTGAACATTTGCAATCTTCCAAGTTCTCTTCATCTTCTCCACACAAACTTTCTTTTTGAAATGAATAGAAGCCAATTTGAGCCGGACCATGTCAAGAATAACTCGAGCAACAGCATCAGGATTCCTAGTACCCTTCCCATGGATTCGATTATTGCGTTCCTGCCACACAAAGTATGAAGAAGCTGCCACAATTAACCGACCAACTATAGTTGCAACCTTATTTTGTTTAGAGATGGGAAGAAGCCAAGTAACAATATCACTCCATTTCGGAGAAATACCAGTCATGCGAGCCTCGTCCATCACCAAGTTCCATACTTGCAACGAAAACGGGCACTCAAAGAAGAGGTGCTCATGCGAGTCAGGTTGGGTTTTACATAATGAGCAACGAAGAGTAGCTAAATCGACATCGTTTCCAACGTGCCATTGCCTCATCCTATCATGGGTAAGCAGCCGCTTTCGCATCACAAGCACCAAATGCGTCGTATGCCTTGGAATGGCGTACTTTGACCATACAAGATATACCCAATCTACTTCCACTCCACGATCACGTATAGCATGCCAAGCATGCTTAACAGAAAAATCATAGCACACGCCATCATATTTCCACATGAGGGAATCCGGTTTGTCGTGTATTAAATTAGTAACAGTGAGTTGGTTCAGGGTAGGATACGAATTGTACCAGGTTATAGGCCAAGTCCATGCACCCTCACGCACAACATCAGCCACCATTTCTTGTTTATCGAAACCAGCGTTACTCACAGCCCTATGAGTTACCCGATTTATCAACGGACACAATTCATCCCAATTGTCAAACCACACAGAAGCTTTGCTTCCATTCCCTAGCTTGTACCAAACATGAGGTCGAACCACGTTACGAATTTGGAGCAGCTTGCGCCAACCGCAACTTGCATTAGATAAAAATGGAATATCCCAAAAGCTACGATGTTTAAGTTTGTATGCATATATCCATTTAACCCACATGGATTCTTTGTGTGTTATGAGCTTCCATATATGGCTAGACATTAAAGCAATGTTAAAAGATTCAATTTTTCGCACCCCTAAACCACCTTCAGAAATGGGCATACACACATCATTCCAAGCGACTTTTACTTTCCCACGTTTCATATCACCTTGACACCATAAGAAACCATTCATGAGCTGCTCAATGTCATACATAAATAACACCTACAGGAAGGATAAACACCGACGCCCAATACAAATGCATAGAGGACAAAACTGATTTCACGAGCTGCAACCTCCCCACAAAAGATAACAACTTATTCTTCCAATCACTTATTCGTTTTTGGACACGCTCAATAAGAATTTTACAATCCTTATAAAGAAGCCTAGATGAAATAAGAGGAACACCCAAGTATTTTATAGGAAGAGATCCACGTTCAAAAGGCATAAGCTGAAGAATTGCTGTTTTAACATGATCTTGAACATTACACATAAAAATAGTACTTTTCGGGATGCTAGGAACTAAACCCGATACCTCTTTAAATTCCTCCAAAGCTTCCATGATAACTTTAGCCGAGTTCACATCCCCACGAGCAAACATAAGAAGATCATCCGCAAAACAAATATTAACAATTTTAAGCTTACTACATTGATGATGATATGCAAATTCTCCATCTTCACGAACTTTCCGTTTAACAATAAGAGTAAGGATTTTCATGACAAGAGTAAAGAGGTAAGGTGACATCGGATCTCCTTGACTCAACCCCCTTTTACCCCGAAAATAACCATGTAGATCACCATTGATATTAATAGAAAATGACGTGCTAGTGACACACGCCATTATCCATTTAACCATTTTTGAGTTCTAGCTCTTTGTATCTTGTATACTGTTATAAATTTAGACCAACCTTATGTAAGATACGTAGATAACAATTATTGTAGTTTAACAACTTGTTTTAATTTTAAGTTCTATCTTTTTTATATATACGTTGTTAGCTAATGATAAATCTAATAATACTTATAATTGACTTAATTATAAATATAAATGAACTAATAATCATAAAAATTATACAATATTTTTTTCTTAGCATTTATCTTGGGAATAAAGTGTTTTGCGGGTGATATCCTACTCCAATCAAATTGCCACTAAATACATGTGTTTGAGTTTTGTATCAAATTTCTAATAGTTTCAGGAAAAAAAAAAAAAAAAAAAGGTTTTTAGTTCCACATGAATTAAAGAAACATAATTTTACTAGCTAATGTAGGCAAGGACGAAACTATGTAGGGGCAGTGGATGGCCCCGGCCCCTTTAAAATATGTGACACCTAGTGTAAATATTATAAGTTTCAGGGTAATTTAGTTGATGTTACAACAAATATCCGATTCAGCCTCCCGAAAATAAATTCGGCCCCTCCAAAAAAATGTTCAAGTTCCGCCGCTGAATGTAGGCGTTTATGGTTCGGATTGGAGTTATTAGATTGCTTTTAAGTCAAAAGTTGGCATTAAAGATGTTCTTCATGTCCCATCGTACAGATTTAATGAAGTGTTGAATCTTCAAGTGGTTTAGTTTAGCTAGTTCATTACAAAAGGTGTCATGTGACTAGAGCAACTTTTATTTGGGTTTACGTTTGTGAGACTTGTTTTTTATTTTGAATCCCACATTGGTCGGAGGAATGGAATTTTGCTTCCTTATATCCAAACCAATAAGTTGAATTAAACATTATGTTGTTGCCTTTGTTTCTCGCATAAAGTTACTGATTTAGACCAACTTCATGTGTGATACATAGGCTATGTTTGGCAAAAGTAGCTGTGAGCAGTAGCAGTGAGCTGCGAGCAGTAGCTGTGAAAAATGAGCTTTCCGCTCACAGCTTCTTAAAGAAGCATTGGAAAAATGAGCTTTCCTAAAAAATAGTAAAGCTCACCACTCTTTTGCCAAACAACACTGAAAATAAAAAAGCTCATTCCCACCGCTCATTGACCAAAAAAGCTCCGTGCCAAACATAGCCATAGACATCAATTATTGTAATTTAACAACTTTTTGTCAATTTTTAAGTTCTATCTTTTATATATATGTGTTGTTAGCTAATGATAAATGGCGTTTCCTAACTTTCATTTGCAAAAGTTTTGGAATTACATAGACCGGAAGGCAAAGAGCAACAAGTTGCGCTACTAGCTTTTTTTAGATTGCAAAATGAATTCTTTTGAAAATAACATTTGTGGATTTGGGTGTCATAACATTACTCGTTGTACTCTGTTGAGGAGCTCCACTGCCTAAGGTGCAAGTAAACAAAAAGTATTAAACGCGAAAGGTATAACACGTGTTGATTTTTAATGCATGGTTTCTTGTATTTTGTAACTTTGCACAAGGTGGTTTTAAAAGCAATGAGTCTCACTATAAAACCTCAACTACTCAAACCCACGAGAGAAGAAACATCAGTTAGATCCATATATGCATGTTTCTTAATAATAAATATAAATGAACTACACTCATCCACATTATACAATAACTTTTTCATAGCATTTATCTTCAGAATAAATATTACGCTTTGCTGGTGATATCCAACTCCAATCACATTGCCACTAAATACGTGTGCTTGAGTATCAAATTTCTAATAGCTTCCAAAGAGAAGAGTTATAACAAATTTTGGTGTGGACTGTGGTTACCTTTTTTTATAAAAAAAACAAAAAAGTTTTTAGCTAATGAAGGTGTTTATGATTCGGAATTTATGGTTATCAGATTGCTTTAAAGTCGGAAGTTGGCATTGAGGTGATCTTCATGTCCCATCGTACAGATTTACTGAAGTGTATGTTGAATCTTCAAGTGGTTCAATTTAGCTAGTTCATTACAAATGAGATTGGATTATTAACGTTGAGGTGCTACATTATACTGGTTTTTCCTACTCTAATCTTGGAAAGTTTTAGGAACTATTTAAGTTTGATGTATGGTAATTTGCGTTATGGTTATCAATTGCTATGCTGGTTGAAGTCTTTTGATCGAAAACAATATGGAATTAAGCAAAATGCTGATTGAGTCTTCCTCTCTTTATGCTTGATTAACTTAAATCAGATTCGGAAACAAACCAATTCTCTACATATCCTGAGCCCTTAGAAGCCTTTAACTCGATAGAAACTGAATACATAACCTTTTTACAACTCGATAGAAAAAACCCTGTAAAGCTAGCTGTAAAGAATATGACCAAATTAAAACAAATACTTGACACACTCTTGATACTCAAGCCCAATCTCAAACTCAACCGCTTTTTGCAACCAACAATATATGCAATTGGTAAATGGCTATACTATAAGTAAAACAAAAACAAAATGAGATGATATAAATTTGGTTAAATTTTCGGGTGATTGAGGTACTATACATGGAAGATATCCAACTTCAATTGCGTTGTCTCTAAATAATCGTATTCGATTTTGGTATCAATTGTCTCTAGCTTCATTAGAGTAGAAGAAAACAATGTGAACATATATGAGTTTGCGACGTTAAAAGGTGTAGTGTCTTTAGAGCAATTTTTTTCTGGGCTACTTTTGTGAAACTTATTTTACGTTTTGAAACCCACATTGGTCCAAGGAATGAAATTTTGCTTCCTTATATACCTTGGAGGAAAAAGCATTGACAAGTTGAAACAAATATTATGTTGTTGTCTTTGTCTCACGCATTCTGTTAAAAAATTACAACATTATGCTTGAGTCAAAGGTTACAGTTAATGTAATTTATCAACTTTTTTTTCATGCTTATCTTTTTTCTACATACGTTGTTAGCTTATTATATACTTATCTACTACTGCTTTTTATGTTCTCTGATTTATATGATCTGATGTTATTGGCTATTGATGTACGTGCATGATTAGTTGTACAATTAAAAAATAATTGAAAGAAAGGTGGAAAGTATTATTACCAGTTCAACCGGTAACAAATGAAGAATTGTGACAAAATTTCTAAAATTACTTATATGAAGAAATTATTGAAAGTATGTTAATTTATAGACTTAATCCAAAGTTTAAAGACGAACTTTTATATTTTCCTATATTATTTAACTGAGATTTCTTGGCATTTCGTCTTGTGCATATATAAACTGTTATGCAGGTGATGTACAACTCCAATTGCATTACCACTAATAACCTTTGTTTGAGTTTCGTGTCAAATTTCTAATAGCCTTTACAAGAAAAACAGACTTTTGTCAGGTTATTTTTATGAGAAACTTTAAGTTTTATAGTCGCACACGAATCAAAGAAGCAGGATCGTTGATTGGTTGAAGTACATGTTATGTTGTTGGAGGTTCTAACTTCCGAGAGTCACAAAAAACGTAAAAAAAGTACTATGTATGTCGTAGCGTATTTACCTTGAGACGTGCGATAGGCAAAACATGTAAATAGTCGTCTTATGAAATTAGTTTGATTAAGAACCATTATCCTAGACATGATTTACAACATTTGTCCATTTGGTTGTGAACTATTCTTACACAACGTGAGATAGCGTTCCATTAGAAATATATATATATATATATATATATATATATATATATATATATATATATATATATATATATATAGTGAGGATCAAGTGCGGATATTTTGTTTTAGTGCGGACGTGCGGATAGATCTACGCCGTTCAATCCAGATCTGATCTTGACTTTTTGTAAAAAAGTCAAGATCTACGCAACTATCACGGTACCAAATCACCATTCAAACGATTTTTTAATTTTTTTTCCTTTTGAGTGATCCTTAATATTGTAATCTTCTTTCATTTTTTTATTTTTTCAGATTTTTCTGAGAACTTTTTGTTTTTTTGATTATGAGTGCTACCGTGATATTAACCATATTATGAGTTCTACCGTGATATTAACAATATTATGAATCTGATTTTGACCTTTTTTATTACGATAGTAAAAAAGTTTATATGATATCAGAATCTGATCCTGATCTTGACTTTTTTTATTACGATAGTAAAAAAGTTTATGTGATATCAGAATCTGATGGAGAAATATTATGAGTGGTACCGTGATATTAACTTTTTTACATGTAAAAATGAACCGTGATATTACGATATTAAGAAAAAGTTAAAGTGATATTAAAAAAAATTAACTTTGATATTAAGAAAACATGATAGTTACGGCGATATTAACAATTTTTATTAAGAAAAAGTTTTTACGATATTAAAAAAGTTATTGTGATATTAAATTTTTTATTAAAAAAAAAAGTTTTCAGAAATTGATTTTGACTTTTTTACAAAAGTCAAGATCTGATCTTGACTTTGTCAATATCAGATCTTGACTTTTGTAAAAAAGTCAAAATCATACGCTAATATCACAATACCTTTAACGATGAAAATGACTTTTTTTTGAAATTTTTTTCAGCGATTCTTAATTATTTGTTGTCCTCTTTATTTTTTTTAATTTTTTCAGATTTTTTTGAATTTTTTTCAGAAAAAAAGCTAATACGATAGTAACGTTTTTGAAAAAAGACGGGATATTTACGATATTGACACCGCGTTTTTTTTATCAGAATCTGAGATGGTCTGATGATCGTGTGGTCCACATTCATCCGTACCATCCGCACTAAAAAGGAAAAAATGTACCTGATCCCTTCCCTATATATATATATATATATATATATATATATATATATATATATATATATATATATATATATATAATAAATGAAAAGATTTTTGAATGACAAAAGCCCACTTCTGACGTCATATATTGACGTCATATTTCCACGCGTCCCATTCTAATAACCTTTTCATTTTTTTTTTTTTTTTTTTTTTTTTTTTTTTTTTTTTTTAGCGAAGATTAATTTCATTTCATTTCAAACCTCACAAAAGGAGGAAGATACGACATAACAAATTATATCGAAACATAACCTCACAAACGGAGGAAGATAACAACATAACAAGTTACATCACAAGACATACACAATATAGCTGTAACAGCCTATAACAACACCCTTCAAAGAGTGGGGAGAATCACCCGAGTGAGCTTTGACTGAAAACAACCATATAAGGGTGTAGCTTGACAAAAGTACACTAACATACAAAGATGCTAAAACAAGGCATCCAAAAAGGAGCCTTACAAAATCCTAACAGATCTAAACCAAATCCCTACGCAGCAGCAAGCCGACGATGACGGACCACAACAGATCTGAGCAGAAGAGGCCGGAAGCCATCGGATCTGAGCAGAAGCAGAAGTGGCAGCAGCGACAAACAGCGGCATCAGAGGAAATGACAGATCTGTAGGCAAACATTTATTAAAAGAAAGGAAAGTGCAAAAGGGAAAGGTCCGGACGGCCGGCCATAGCCGACCGCCGGAGAAGGAGCAGGTAGGGTGGGTTTTGTTTTTTTTTTAGTGAGAAGGAGGAGCAGATTTATTTAGAGAGAGAGAGGGAACCTTTTCACTTCATTCCGTATTTTTTGCTTTCCTCATATTCAGCAAAACTTAAGCCATTTTATTAACCGCACATTCAAATCTTACCCCTGTTGTTTTAAACTCTAATTTCACTTTGTTTTTGGTGTTGTTAGGAGCATCATGCGGCGCAAAATCGTTAATTAGGTAATTCTTAATATTTCATCTTTTTTAATTTACGATTCTTCTTTAATCATTCTTGATGCTCATAAAGAGTGAATTTGATGCTATTAATCATTACGTATAAAAAATCAACTCGAGATTTGTAAGTATATTCTTTAACATATTTAGTCGAAAACTATTCTTCCTTCCTTATTTTATTTGATATTCATATGTAACAATTTCATTGGATTATTTTAGAACCCCTGTTCATAATTTTAGATAATATTGCAATTAGTTGCATAACTTGGATGGCCTTGGCCAAAAGTTCACTGGAACTAAAACATCGCCGTGTTGTTTTTTTTTTCCGTTTAATTATGATCGAAAACCTAATTGGAACTTTTGTTTTCTTTAATAGGTGTTTTAGCCCTTGCTTTCTTCCAAGCTCTATTATTAGCGAGTATAACCGAAACAATATTACTTTGTGAATCATTTTTTGTGTGATCCAAGTGCTATGTTAAAACTTAAGTTAATGTTAAAGGTTTCTCAGTTTGGTTATATATTAATGCCTGTGATATCTTGCAATTTTGTTTTTGGTGTAGGAATTTTTAAAATTGCTATATGAATACAACCATGGGCGGAGCTTAATGAGGACCGGGAAGGGTCCCGGGCCTCCCGGCCCCCTAGGACTAAACTCGTTAGTGTATTTATTTACAATTTCATTTGTTAAAAAAATTCATCTCGGCCCTCCCATCTAATGTTTTTCGGGAAAAATTTTGTTTCGGCACTCCCACAAAAGTTTTTCTAGATCCGCCATATCCAACCAATGATTAGTAAGTAAAGTACGAGGTTATAAACTTCTCAATTCTTTTTTCTTATCATAAGAAAATTAATTTGAATCATTATCTTTTAGATCATTCATTCATTTGTTTCACATGTCTTAAGGTTGTGTTCACTACTACAAAAAAGGGCATAGAGCCCGGTTGAAAAGGTGCATAGAGCCCGGTTTTGCATGAGGGCACAAAGGGGGAGGGACTCTATTTGAGAAGCAAATAGAGCCCGGTTTTGAAAACAGGCTCTATTACCTTTTATAGAGCCCGGTTTTATATCAAAGAACATGGCTCTATGTAAACAAAAATAATTAAAAAAAAAAAAAAAAAATCCTTCCAAACATGAAAGCAAATTCCTTTTGGCAAAATGAACATAGTATTGATTCAGATAAAGCCACAATATTCATACATCGAGATTAATCTTGCGACTCCTCTTGGAAACAACACATTTGAAAAAGCCACAAGCTAACATAATTGACTACTTGAACAAAAATAAAAGTGAAAAATACACCATTGCGTTACTGTGAAGTCTTGTTATTATGCATGCCTTTGAGTAACCTGGCCGAAAGATATGCGGTTGATGAAATTGATGACGTCTCAAATCTGTCTTTATATAGTGAAGCACGCCAGATGACAAACACATAATAAGTATTGCCTTTGCCCATCCTAGTACACGCTCTAAACTACAAAAGTAACTGGCAAAACACTACATCGACCACCTGCAGGAACTAAAACAAAACTTAATTTATCATCTGCTCTTTGAATCCATATACTGTATACAGTATGAACATGTTGGTCAATGTAAACAATACAACCTGCAAGTATATATGACTATATAATATAACGATGATCCCACAAGAGGACTTATAAGACCCTATAGGATATAAATCACATATTTATCTGTAATCTTCTACAATAACATAGATCATCTAACATTATTATGCGACTTGTAAATAAAAACATATAATATAAGCATAACTTAAACTCCTACTAAATTGTTCAAGCACACATTAGTTACAAGATAGAAAAATTAATCTCTTCCACTCAAGTTTATGCATATCAGTTACAATACATCTATGGTATATGCTTGTAAGTTTGAAGATCTCTATACTTTTTAGCAAGACCATAATCTATCATGTCAACCTATTGACATATAACTAAATAAGTCATTCAATGTGACAAAAAGAAATAACATACCAGAATCTTTGGTCTCAGCACATACAACAGCAGCTGTAACACCAGTCTAATCTTTTATCTGCTTCCCACTTAAATGAACCTGTACTTAAGCAAATCTCACGGCAAAATTCTATAGGCCAACAACAATTGGGCGATCAAATTGGGCAACATCTTGGGCACTTTCTGGCACTTCAGTTGCAGCGGCTACAACAACATCAGCCGCAAAGGGAAACGCAGCTTCAACAACCGCATCAGTTGCTGCCACAGAAGTTCCATCGGCAGCGAATATTACTAAAGGAGCGGTAGTCTTGTCGGCAAACATTGGCATCCTCTTTCTCTTGAGACACTCGCCAGCTCCACGGTCTTATGGACCACTAACCCTATTTGCTTATGTATCGATGCAGGTTCATACCTGTACCCTGCAAATGGGGTGATATAAAGACCGGATGAAATGTAAAATAGATTGTTAGCACCAAAAGCTATGTTTTATGAAAAACAAACAGAAAACAATGAGGTCTAAACACCTGTGAGTTGGTTTGTTTCATGAAGAATTGCAAAGAAGGCCTGACTCCACTGGTGGTCACAACTCCTAAGACAAATAGGACCTGGTTCAGTGCAAAATAAATTTGACCCAGAAACCGTTAATTTCAAAATTGAAAACCCTCAAGCAACAAACCCAATTTCCCAAGTGGTTTTGAGAATGAAGAAAAATAAGATGATGGAAAAACTCACCACACTTTCACTTATCTTAAAAGATTCGTCAAACGCATGATAGACACATGCTCGTAGCAACTTCGGCTACAACATATGCTTTCTCAGCAGCTATTCACGCTTCCTGAACAACATGGTAAATTAGTAGGTATCATTTTTAATACATGAATGTGAAATCCTAGTGCTGTCAAATTATATATGCACATCATATACACAGGTCGTAGGTGTTACTTACAAATGATAACGGTAGCCTGAAATGGGCCATACTAATAGCATAGACCCATTAATACTTATATAAGCCCACTCAGCACTATAAATACCCAACACAAACACATAAACCTTAAACCTCACACCGACCCCTAGTACAATAAAACACAACAGCCGCTTTATGCCTTTTGTTTGCCACAATGTTTTCTCATAGTAGCTTTATGCCTTTCGTTTTCCATAAACCTTAAACCTCACACCGAACCCCCTTAACAACCTAACTATAACAACAACTAATAGAACATGTTGATAATAACCCCAAGTTAACAGTACACTCCAAATGCTCACGTCGATGGTTAAAAAAACCCAACGACACCAACACTGAGCATGGTATTCCATGAATCCAAATGCGAATATGTAGTGAAAAAACAGAAGTTACTGAAAACGGTACCAGACATGTCATTATTTTGACATAAAATTCATCAGCCAAATTAAAATTACTCAAAATAAAAACTAAAAATTCAGAATTTTTTTAATACCACTTTACATTTAAAACTAACCCAATTCAGTAATCCCTAAATTCCCCCAACTTAAACCCTAAAAGTAAAGTCAATATACCAATAATTTACAACTAAGCATTTAAAAACCCAAATCAATATAAAGTAAATCAATAATTTATTTATGATTGATAAACTTACATAGTAACATATGATTATTACTCCAGCTGTGGATCAGCTAAACTGAGAAGATGACTCAATTTAGGAGGAGAGGAGATGACTCATCATCAGCATAAATTGAGAAGATGGGAGCAGTGTGAGCGGTGACACAGTGGTAGACTGGTAGCTGTGGTGTGGTGAGGGGGTATGGCTGTAGTAGGGTAATAAAAGTGTGTGTGAGATCTGTTTTTGTGAAAATTTTGAAGAGGATTAAAAGGGTCCGCCAAAAGTTAGAAAATTTTGAAGAAAGATTAAAAAGGTCCGCCAAAAGGTTAAATGTATTAGTTCCCGGTTACTTAAATAACAACCGGGCTTTATAACATAGAGCCGGGTTTCATCCTACATAACAGGGCTTTATATTCATTAAATAGGCGGGGATAGTCTATAGAGCCCGTTTTCAATCTAAACCGGGCTTTTGAGGGGGGCTCTATTTGACTTTTTGTAGTAGTGGTTGGAACTTATAGTTGGCGCTTAGTCATGTTCTCTTTAGTTACATTTTAACTTGATTTTTTGCAAGGTACTTTTGATTTTGTGCATCCTTAATTTTACAATAGCTTAATTTGATAGATAATGTTGAAGCCTGAAAGAAGTAGAATATGATGAGGATGATGAAGAATAAGCTAGAAGGTATGTTCGTTAAATTAGGTAATATGTTTAATCTTTTAGTTTGGTGTTGTTTTTTATGAGCTGATTTTTGGTGAACACAAAGTGTTAGATATACTTACCAACGGGGGTTACTTTTAGCTACATCACTGTTTTTTAAGTACTGGATTTCGAGAAACAATAAACTGTAGTGGCTACCAAGATGCTCAAAGAATTGCCACGGGATGGTCATATTCTTTTATTTCGTAGTATATCTGTTATTTATACATCGTTCACTAACCTCATTATAATTTCAATTATGCTCTATATACAATCACCTTTCAGTGTCTTTAAAGATAGATAGAAGATGATGTAATTGCTACCTATAAACTTTTTTTGTATGTATGTTTGTATCTACACGATGTACTGCACAGATATGCTATTTGGTATGTATGTGTGTATGTATTTGTAATTCCAGTGTAAAAGGAACCTTCTCTCTCGAAAAATGTTATATTCTTTCCCAAGAATGTATTGATAAATCGTTATTTGGGTTTACTTGTGTTACAAATTTATTATGACTGAGTTTACAAAGTGGAGTACAAGGAATTCAAAGTGGAGTAGAAGGAATTTATTATGACTGAGTTTACCAATT
This sequence comes from Artemisia argyi, assembly GCA_030686995.1. Taxonomy (NCBI): domain Eukaryota; kingdom Viridiplantae; phylum Streptophyta; class Magnoliopsida; order Asterales; family Asteraceae; genus Artemisia; species Artemisia argyi. The sequence goes on from CM060682.1 coordinate 19,991,086, forward strand.
GGTAGTGAATGCCACA